>JABAKD010000027.1:6501464-7101464 GCA_012845835.1 Undaria pinnatifida
GGGACGGCACATGTGACTACGGCTTGTCCAGAAGCTGGAAAGTGAACGTGTGCAAAGAAAAAGAAGAAAAAACAACAACAACAACAACAACAACAACAACAACAACAACAACAACAACAACAACAACAACAACAACAACAACAACAACAACAACAACAACAACAACAACAACTAAAGTAGTGATCACTATTACTGCGTACAATATATACGTGGTAGCCTTTCTTGGGTGGCAAGCGGTTAATAGTCAGTTTTTCCAGGCGCGAGTAGTGACACGTATGCACCAGTATAGACCTGGCACATCGTAGGCTGACTCCCAATTTCACTTTTATATGTTTCTGGTGGAGGCATGAAATGCGTCAGCTGTGATATATGCGTGTATCACCTTTGATTTGTTTGTGTTTTTTCCCTGGGGTATTCCTCAGCTCCAGAGTGACTGGAGCGTGTCCTGTGACCGCGGACTTGATTATGCGAGTCAATGTGAGGACAGAAACGACAACAACAGCAACAACAACAACAACTACTACTACTACTACGACTACTCTACTGCTACTACTACTACTACTACTACTACTACGACTACTCTACTACTACTACTACGACTACTCTACTGCTACTACTACTACTACTACTACTACTACTACTACTACTACTATTAATAACCTGTGTCGGAGGGGCAAGCTGCCGATGCGTGTATCCAAACTGCGGTACGCTACCCCGAACATGCTTATGCTGTATTGCCATCTTGCGCGCCACTGCTCAGCGGACGTTCTCTCTGAAATATACGTTCTATTAATCGCACGCATTTTGTTTGTTTTTTTTCTTGTGCTCACCCGTGTACGAGCCGAGAACGGCTGTCACGCTGACCTCAAGTACTACTATCTGTACTGTACCTGGTATCATAGTTGGGTGGATACCCGCGACTAGGTCAGTTCAGTTCGCACATTGATTCATTTCACTTTGTGCGCCTCCTTCGTCCTCCGTCTCTGTGGGTTTAGGTGGGAAGAGCGTAGTGTGTCCACCGGCCGAATGTTGTATTTCATGATGGCTGTTCGGATCTTCCTAGGGGTTCAGCACGTTTGTGTGACTGACCACTGACTCAGATTTTTTGCTCAAGTCAATGGGAGAAAACAACAACCGTACAGTCAGTACTACAGCTGTAGTGCCGGGGAGAAAGAAAAATGGGACAAAACCAAAGCAAACAAAACACAACAGCAGTTGAGGAATCAAAGACCGCACTGGGTAGGTATTTACAGCAGCAGCAGTTGATACTAGGTGGGATGTCTACACCAGAAGCAGTATTATTAGCGATACACGGTTTGTTTGCAGCTTCAGCAGTAACAGAAAAACAGCAGGGCGGTAGCGATGCAGTAGGAGCAGCTCGCTTACTTTAAAGTAGGGCGGGCTGAAGGTCCGGGCGCCGCATCATTTCCGCACAGTTCCCATCTCACAACACAATTCGACGCGAGTCGACGAGGGAAGAAAATGCTGAAATATTCCCACGATAAGCATGAAGGCGCGCACCGTAGTGGGGAGGGGGGAGGAGGGCTCGCTAGGTGACCCCGGATCTGAGTTACTACTAGGAGGGAGCGCGAGAGCAATGCGAGGATACTAAATGGGATGATGAGAGGAAAAAAAAGTAGTAAGAAGGCTAGGCCACCCGTATGCGCGTGGATATGCAACACGCGGACGCGGAACAGTGAAGCGGGGGCCAGACAGAGGGTTGTTGTTGTTGTTGTTGTCCTCACATTAACTCGCATAATCAAGTCCGCGGTCACAGGACAGGCTCCAGTCACTCTGAAGCTGAGGAATACCCCAGGGAAAAAACATAAACAAACCAAAGGTGGTGCACGCATATATCATAGCTGACGCAATTCATGCCTCCGCCAGAAACATATAAAAAGTGAAATCGGGAGTCAGCGTAAGATGTGCCAGGTCCATACTGGTGCATACGTGTCACTACTCGCGCCTGGAAAAACCGACTACGCGGCAGCGAGTACTGAGTTAAATCGACGCACAACGCGTATGAAAATACGTGGAAGTGTGGTGAGCTACTCGTAAAGCTTTATTTTTCCCCATCCGCCGGAGGATAAAAAAAAAAAAAGAAAAGAAAAACTAGACTTGGCGCGGTGGTACGTCGTAGTGCTTTGCGGTTAGCGCTCAAGGAAAACGTCTAGACATGACGCTGCAGTGTTTTTTTCGATCAACGCACATGGAAAAATGTATGGATAACTGGCAACGGTGTAATCGGTTGCGAGAAAATAGCCGAGACACCACGAACGGAAGCAATCGCTGGCGACTGCCGATGGCACGGCATGCCCGCGCTTCGTAGCGGCGGACACGCCCGGGGTATACTTCGTATTTGTACATAGTGACCTGTATCCACACACCAGGGCTCACCGAAATGATGATGCCGCTTCGTACCGCTCGGCGTTTCCAGCACATAGTGGTTGTGAGACTATAGATACTATGGAGGGGCGTGGGTGTGTGACTCATGGGCGTACAGCAGACATTCCACAGTAGGTAGCGGGGCTAGGCAGAGGGTACGCGATCGCGAGCAATAGCCAGGTACACGTCTTACGAGCAATAGCCAGGTACGCGTCTTACTGGTCCGCGGTACGCACGCAGAGGGTGCGAGCGCACATCAGATGCATCACAGCAACGGGGCGAGGTAGAGGTTACGCGACCGCGAGCAGTAGCCAGATACACGGCGTACGTGTCCGCGGTTTCGCGCGCAGAGGGTATATGGACCTCGGCCAATTACCATGCACGAGGCGTGCGGTCATGAGAAAATAGCTAGGCACCGAAGCGGAAGTGATGGCCGGCAAAGGCCAAAATCACGTTTATCAGCGTCACCGGTACGGTCGCGTAAGAGGGAGGCGTATGAGGTATCGCGGCCTGCGATGTGGCAAGCTCGAAGTACGCGGTGTAACCTCCGACGATTCGGAGGTGTGGAGGGAGCAGGCTTGCCTCGATGTCGCGCTGTTAATGATGTGGGCATGCGGGGACGGCAGTTTTTCGACGTGCGCGCGCGAAAGCACACCTATTATACTGAGTATTCATCATACTGCAGAAAAGTACATACTGGGCGTGGGATACGTGCCGGAAGATAACCCATCTCGAGGAGCGGGCGCTCGCAGCGCCCCAGCGTAAATCAGTGTTCAACTAGATATTTTAGCACTTTTTTGTTTCCCGTCAAAATGGGACGGTGGGGTCCAATAAAAAGTAGTCGATGCGGACGCGTTACGTGGCGTGGGGGTATCTATACAACGCAAGCATCCCGTCAGCCGCGAGAAATCTAGGCAGCTGATATACGAGGGTCGACCTGCGTACGGGAAGCATTATATATTCACACCCGCGGCAACAGATCATAACCGGTTACACGCAGCACACTGATAGCAGTGCGGTCAGAGGGCCCTGCACATGCGGGCAGAGCAGAATCGGCGAGCGAACAAAAAATAACGATATTGGTATTTCGTCAACATCCCACAAAATATCGTCTGGGGACAGAACACGCTTTGCACTCGTACACCATTCGTTGTCGATCATGAACTCTGCTGCATATCTCGCGACTCTGGCAGCTTTTCCGTTAGTCACTTAGCAGCTACCAGGTAACTTCGTACGCAACATTGATATAGGCTAGCCATCAGTCCGAATCGCCTCCCTGGTTGTGTCGGTGTACCCGATCCGATATCTCGACGTTTGGCTGGGCTTCGCGCCATCGTTCCCACCCTCTCGGATTTCTGCCTCGAGAATAGGGTTCATGCTAGTCATGTGGCCCGTTCGTGGTAGCTGCGCCCTCCCGCGACCGTGGACCCACTCCTTCCTGAACCCCTTCCATTTGCCCCTCCCAGGACCATACATCTAAAACCTCTTTTTCATGACCCATTAATCCGTCCCATGAATCCCCCCCTCCCGCGACCATGAATGCCTTCCATGGTCAATGAAACGGCGAAAACGGTTGGGGGAAATCGAATGTGCCTGGAAAAAAAAACGCCGAAAAAGAAGATGCAACTCCGCGAGCCAGCGGGGGGACAAGGGGAAGTACATGGTGATGGGCGTGCTGTCGAGCGCTCTGGACCTAGCGAAAGCGGCTGTCGCGCACGACGAACAAGGGGCTTTACCTGAGAAAGTGCTGCCGTACTATAAGAAGGTGAGAGGTGAGGGAGAGGGGGGAGCAAAGGGGAGATGCAGTGAAGGCTAGACTGTAAGGCGTACCTGGCACCTGGAATGTGTTAGTGCTACTTGTAGTGTCTATGAATTGTGTTGGTTGTCGTACTACACGAATTGTTCCCCTGTTATTGAGTTTTCGATACCGATTTTTCGATATCGAGTTCTTCGATATCGAGTTTTTCGATATCGAGTTTTTCGATATCGAGTTTTTCGATATAAAGTTTTTCGATACCGAGTTTGTCGGTACCGAATCGTTCGGTGGTGTCGAGTTTCTCGGTGTTATCGAGTTCTTCGCTATCAAGTTTGTCCATATTGAATTTTTCGATATGTCGAAGTAGGGCATTCTTGTTTCGGTATGGACGTGTTTTTCCGTCAGTCTGCTGCCGTGCTACAAGAAGCTGAGGGGTGAGCGGCGGGGGGGCAAAGGGGAGACTAACCCTGTAACCAATGTGAAAAAAAAAATGTGTATGATATTTAATTTGTTTCCATTATTTGGTGCAGTTATACGGTAGGTTAAACAAAGGCTAGGCTGCGATGTCGTCCGTGCGTATAGTGTTGGATATCGTATTTATATCGATATTTTTCGATATATCGAAACGTGGTTTGATTTGTATCGTTTTTTTCGACATAGCGAAATGTGCTCTGCCAGGCTTTCGGCGTGCAATAGTGGGTACCCGACTTAAGAGAGGCATGGCCCGGGCCGAAAGTTTCTCTCTTAGGTACGAAAGTTTCTCTCTTATCTACCGTTGTCTCTTTAAGGTGCTTACAACTGGAGACCCGGTTTTGGGGGGAAATACTTGGAATTGGTATAGGAAGGGGTTTTGGGGATCTGGAGAGGTTAACTTTGCTACTGTCCACACTAGTCCCAAGCAACTTTTATATTTTGGCTACAGCTTTTTTGCCCTCCCCTAACGGCACTATAAGGTTTTCTCACCCTCTCCTTGAGCGGGGATACCCACTGTATTGTATTGGACGCCTTTTGTTCTTCGTTTTCGCCATGCCGCTTCACACTATAGATTAGAATACGAGAGGTGAGGGGCTGGAAGCGTAAAGGCGATGGGGCAAAGGCTAGGCTCGTATACGAGTACGAGTAGCGTTCTCAGAGCTATCAAACGAAGTGGAACACTGATTTAAGAGAGGTTAAAATGGCTTGACACACAGCGTGGTTATTCAAGAGATAGGGTTTTGAATCCTGAAAAACCTCAAATGAACCTATCATGGAAACCGCTGATAACTCGAATTGTCCCCTCTATGTGCCTCAACATGCTCCGAGCCATTGGTACAGTTATGCCACTTTATGCCCATCATACAATCGATTTTCTGTTTACCAGTTATGCTACTTTTTGCCCATCATGAAATCCATTTTCTGTTCTACAGCAGTTATGCTACTTATTGCTCATAAAAAAAAATCGTTCTCTGTTTTTGAATGCATCGCATTCGCTCCTTTGGGCATCGAGGGCAAAGAAGGGTGTCATTTTCGGGGCTCGTGAAGCCACGCGCAAGCTCACTAAAATCCATGTTGTGCCTTGGGTACATGCTTTCCCTTCGGGGTGTGGCTGGCGTTAACAAATTCACTACTGGGAAAATTTACTTGGATTTAGTATAGGGAGGGATTTTGGGGCTCTAAAAGGGGTAACTCCGGGGGATGTCTCAAGCAGAAAAGGGGGACAAAACTCTTGTAAGAACTATTAACAGCGCAAAAATATATATATGTTGTAAAATTATTCTGACGGCGTCAGCTGTGAATTCGACTAATTTGGGATGGCGATACTCACCTTTGCAAGCTTAGCCACCGCTCAAGTAACAGCAACCGACGCAGACGAGTTTGTAATTTGGCCTTTCGACCCGTGTGTCGAAGTTGTACAGCGACATGAAAACGGTGGTAGTGACATTTTTCAAGAGTCCACGAGCAAGCGTGAGCGCGCAGCGGTACGAAGTAGCTCTTTGCCCCACTCGCCCTGTACGACCCCTTGCGCCGTTGGACTTGTATCAATTTTGTCGTTCCCCAGTCAGCAGAGCCCGATGCTCAAATCGTCAATTTTCATCTGGTCAATTGTTTCCTCTGAAGCCCCGAAGGGGTACAATACCTCTCCCCTACCTGGTATGGAATTAAAACAAGTGTGTTATACCTCTCTTATCCCTGGTCTGCAATTAAGACAAGCGTTGGTTTAAGACAGGTTTGCAGCTGTCTGTCGCGCACACCCCTGTAGCTCCCCCCCCCTGTCCCCGTATTTTTTAGGTTGGTGTATGGAGGTGCTGACACTAATGTGTAATGTTTGGTAGTGTTGCATATTGGAACCGTTATCGATTCCGATCCGATAAGTGCCTAAGAAAACCGATATTCGATTCACATGGAAATACTTGTATTTTAGTCATTGGTACTGCCGAAAGACAAACACCGTTTTTTTTCGTCTGGCCACTTGCGTCGAGTCATTCACCTTGGACCCTCTCAACAAGGGAAGAGGGAACAGTAGAGCGACATCCCCTTCCCCACTAGAAGTAAATACCGGTACATTCTTATCGAGTTTTTCTGGACATTTTTTTTCTTTTTTTTCCGATCCGGCTACCGCTCCGATTTCCGACTTATCGGAAGTTCTGATACGGTTATCGGAACTTGCGATACGGTATGAAACACTTACATACCTTGTACGTAACGGGGTATTTTATGTCCTGAACGAAAGCGATGTCTGGTTTGAAGTCCCATCGGCGGTTGTTGTGCGGGAGCCATCCGAAGGTCTTTTGTAGTTGCCGTTTCTTCAAGATTGCGGCTTGAGAAAGTGCTGATGCGCTCCGGCTTCCTTCAAGTTCCACGTAAGTTCTGTGCGCGATTTAATCCCACAACTAGAGTGTTTTTTATTTTGTTCGTTATGAAACGACTTCTGTTTTTTCGTTATAACCTCGAGAGTGATAGCGGCCGCAGTGCTCGCTAGAGCTTCGAATGCCGGCCCTACGAGAGAAAAGAAGATCGGACCTGTAATAGATTTCTCCCACCAAGGGGTCGCAAGTACTACTGTGAGAAGGGCGAGTCCCGATTCGATCGGACTCTGGGTCTAAAACACGTGAGAGCGCGTGGATAAGAGTCGTTGTCCCACGCTAGCCAGGGATGCAGCAGAAGTTTCTGAGCTCGTAACATGAGTAGCTCGAGATGTCACCCGAAACGCGATGGCTTCGAAGGCATTCGCTCGCGCAATCCAACCAAACCTTGTGTGAGATTTTATTTTTATTTTTTTTGTTTTATGTATATATCCTCCGGCGAATGGGGAAAAATACAGCTTAAGCTCACCACACTTCCATGTATTTGCAGACACGTCGTGTGTCGATTTTTGTTGCTCAAGTGCATTCATTTGCAATCAAGCTGGTTTTCTGGCGTGTCCTTCAGCTCCCGTGATAGCGGTATCATAGCGCGAGCCGTCCCTACCGGAGGTCATGGTTACTCTGCCGTTGTATACCTAGTCGTAAAAAAAGATATGCTCGTGATATTGTGATGCTGAACCGAAAGTTGCACACTTGAGCTCGACCGGTCAGAAACGTTTCGGCCAAAAGTGGAACACCTACCGCCGTGAGATGACTCAGAAAGCAGAGAGCTTCGGACCATGTGTATGCTTCGGATTTGAAAAATTCCTTCTACTAAGAGATGAGCTTAAGGCTATGGTCAATCCCTTGATGTGCGATCATGGCAAATAGGTTTCCAGTCCGTCGAAACAGGTGCTTTCAGCACGTTCAAGCGAGCTGTTTCCACGGGAGGTGCGAGATTCTTTTCTATTAAATGGGATGTAAAATGACATCTTCGGGAGAAACGTTCGAAAACGTCCTGCCCTTTTTGAGCAGATGCGGGTTGTCAACAATTTTGCGAGGTTATGTTAAGTAAGGTGTTCTATACCCGGGCAAGTTTTTGAGGTCGTACCTAACGTACGTACGTAAAACTTATTCAAGGTATTGAGGTCGACCCAAGGCTTGTGCCTGAACTCGGGTATTTCATCGACGGCAATACCTGTACCCGGGTCAGTTTTGGAGCGGCGTACCTATCGTCTCTGAAACTCAGGTAAGGTTCTGAAACTCAGGTAAGGTATTGAGGTTCGTACCTAACGTCCCTAACACTCACCGTATATGACAGTGTTAGTGTTAGTGTTATTAATAGTGTTAGTGTGTTAGTGTTGGTGTTGGTGTTAGTGTTGGTGTTGGTGTTAGTGTTAGTGTTGGTGTTGGTGTTGGTGTTAGTGTTAGTGTTGGTGTTGGTGTTGGTGTGTTAGTGTTAGTGTTAGTGTTGGTGTTGGTGTTGGTGTGTTAGTGTTGGTGTTGGTGTTGGTGTTGGTGTTTGTGTTAGTGTTGGTGTGTTAGTGTTGGTGTTAGTGTTAGTGTTGGTGTTGGTGTTGGTGTTGGTGTTGGTGTTGGTGTTGGCGTTAGTGTTGGTGTGTTAGTGTTGGTGTTGGTGTTGGTGTTAGTGTTAGTGTTGGTGTTGGTGTTGGCGTTAGTGTTGGTGTTGGTGTTGGCGTTAGTGTTGGTGTTGGTGTTGGTGTTGGTGTTGGTGTTAGTGTTGGTGTTGGTGTTGGTGTTGGTGTTGGTGTTGGTGTTAGCGATAGTGTTAGTGTTAGTGTTAGTGTATAACACCCCCCCTGGAAGCAAAATGCTGAGCCGGTTTCCTCCGAAACCAGCGCGGCACGAATAACAACGGTGGCGGCTTTGGGAGGATGTCGTCCAGATCTTTCCGTAGAAGTGTCGCTCGGCGTTTAGACTCTACCGATCGTCGGCACATGAAACTCGTCCGAGGGGGTGTGCTATACACCGTCGTTTACGGTAGGTAAGGTGTCGAGGTCCGTACCTAGCGCACCTAAAACTTGGGTAAGGTATTGGGGTCGCCCCACGGCTCGTACCTACACCAGGGTAAGTATTGGAGCGGCGTACCTATCGTGCCAAAAACTTAGGTACGGTATCGTGGTCCGTACCTAAGTTTGGGTCCGGGTACGTACCCGGTTACGTGCCCGTACATAAAACGTCAAATTGGTGGGGCTCGGTACTAGAACTGTATGTGCTGGCAGTATTAATCTACTGGCAGCAGCAAGCTACTGGCAGCAGCTATCTACGACTGGGTCTCGCTGCTAGTATATTTGATCCGACATCCATCCAATAAACCGCGACAGTAGTATTTTTTTTAACGAAACACCATGGCCGGTATTAAGTTTTTCAGCTGGGTGACAGCCTTTTCCAAAACCAAACCACCGTGATGGAGTAACATAAATTGCCATAGTTCACGAGCGACGCCTCACGAGCCCCTTCTCGTCGACAACGCTTCGGCACGGCAAATTCATCAACGGCTTTTGTGGTCTCCGCCGGCATATCGCACGCCCTGCACCCCCCCGTTTACCCTGGAAACAAGCTTGGGAGTGATCACGGCGACTGCTGTCTTGCCCGGGGCGACCTCGATCACCTCTCGCTCGAGAGCTGGCTCGGGACTATCCTGCACGCTGGTTCCCTCGCTCGGTGAAGCTTGGCTTTCGTGGTCTCCAGCAGTAGTTTCGATCGCTACCCACAACCCCACTCTACCCCTGGGTTGGGCACGTCTGGGCGACAGATGCCCTGGGTGTGTGTCCCAGGTGGCAAGTGTCGTTGGTGTGTGGCGGATAGACCGCATGCCTAATAATTTGCAATGTGAACTTGTTTATTATTTTGGTCTCGCAGATGGCGTCATGGGTACTTCGCATGGCGTACACATTTTGGGTAAGGTATTTGAGCTCGTACCCAAACCCGGGTATTTTGTCGACGGATACACCTATAACCGGGAAAGTATTGGGGCCACGTACCTATCGTACCGAAGACTTAGGTAAGTAAATCGAGGTCCGTACCTATCGTACCTCATACTTGGGTACGGTATCGGGGTTCGCACCTAACGTACCCAACACTTAGGTAAGGTATTCGGTCGCCCCAAGGCTCGTACCTAAGCCCAGGTATTTCGTCGACGGCAATACCTATACCCGAGTAAGTATTGGAGCGGCTTACCTATCGTACCAAAACTTAATTAAGGTATCGTGGTCTGTACCCAACGTACTTGACACGTAGGTAAGGTATCGAGGCCCGTAGCTGACGTACCCAAGTGTCGGGTACGGGTACATACCCGGGTATTTTACCCGGGTATACCCAAGTACGTACCTTGCCTAACATACCCTTGCAAATTTATCCTAATCTATGGCGAAAAACCCTATCCAGGGCAGAAAAACTCGTGCACATGTGCAGAAAGCTCCCCTCTCTTTTAGCTGGTTGCAAATCCAACTGCTCAAGAAACGGCCGGATAAATGCTGAATGAAGCGTTTCGAAAGAGGAAATCCAACCACTGAGCGAGCGAGACCAACCTATAACCACGAAGCACCTTTTTTTTTAGCTGGTTGCAAATCCAACTGCTTAAGAAACGGCCAGAAAAATACTGAATGAAGCGTTTCGAGAGAGGAAATCCAACCACTGAGCGAGCGAGACCAACCTATAACCACGGAGCACCTTTTCTTTTAGCTGGTTGCAAATCCAACTGCTTAAGAAACGGCCAGAAAAATACTGAATGAAGCGTTTCGAAAGAGGAAATCCAACCACTGAGCGAGCGAGACCAACCTATAACCACGAAGCACCTTTTTTTTTAGCTGGTTGCAAATCCAACTGCTTAAGGAACGGCCAGAAAAATACTGAATGAAGCGTTTCGAAATCCAACTGCTTAAGGAACGGCCAGAAAAATACTGAATGAAGCGTTTCGAAAGAGGAAATCCAACCACTGAGCGAGCGAGACCAACCTATAACCACGAAGCACCTTTTTTTTTAGCTGGTTGCAAATCCAACTGCTTAAGAAACGGCCAGAAAAATACTGAATGAAGCGTTTCGAAAGAGGAAATCCAACCACTGAGCGAGCGAGACCAACCTATAACCACGAAGCACCTTTTTTTTTAGCTGGTTGCAAATCCAACTGCTTAAGAAACGGCCAGAAAAATACTGAATGAAGCGTTTCGAAAGAGGAAATCCAACCACTGAGCGAGCGAGACCAACCTATAACCACGAAGCACCTTTTTTTTTAGCTGGTTGCAAATCCAACTGCTTAAGGAACGGCCAGAAAAATACTGAATGAAGCGTTTCGAAATCCAACTGCTTAAGGAACGGCCAGAAAAATACTGAATGAAGCGTTTCGAAAGAGGAAATCCAACCACTGAGCGAGCGAGACCAACCTATAACCACGAAGCACCTTTTTTTTTAGCTGGTTGCAAATCCAACTGCTTAAGAAACGGCCAGAAAAATACTGAATGAAGCGTTTCGAAAGAGGAAATCCAACCACTGAGCGAGCGAGACCAACCTATAACCACGAAGCACCTTTTTTTTTAGCTGGTTGCAAATCCAACTGCTTAAGAAACGGCCAGAAAAATACTGAATGAAGCGTTTCGAAAGAGGAAATCCAACCACTGAGCGAGCGAGACCAACCTATAACCACGAAGCACCTTTTTTTTTAGCTGGTTGCAAATCCAACTGCTTAAGGAACGGCCAGAAAAATACTGAATGAAGCGTTTCGAAATCCAACTGCTTAAGGAACGGCCAGAAAAATACTGAATGAAGCGTTTCGAAAGAGGAAATCCAACCACTGAGCGAGCGAGACCAACCTATAACCACGAAGCACCTTTTTTTTTAGCTGGTTGCAAATCCAACTGCTTAAGAAACGGCCAGAAAAATACTGAATGAAGCGTTTCGAAAGAGGAAATCCAACCACTGAGCGAGCGAGACCAACCTATAACCACGAAGCACCTTTTTTTTTAGCTGGTTGCAAATCCAACTGCTTAAGAAACGGCCAGAAAAATACTGAATGAAGCGTTTCGAAAGAGGAAATCCAACCACTGAGCGAGCGAGACCAACCTATAACCACGAAGCACCTTTTTTTTTAGCTGGCTGCAAATCCAACTGCGTAACCCCTTTAGAACCCCAAAGCCCATCCCGATACTATTTCCAATTGATTTTGTTCCCGAAACGGGTTTCCAGCCAGCTGTAAAGGTGTTGAGAAACGGCCAGAAAAATGCTGAATGAAGCGCTTCGAAAGAGGAAATCCGACCACCACTGTGAGGAAGCGAGACAAACCCATAACCACGCATCAGGAGTGTATTTGTTGCTGTCGTCAAGTTGTTTTGGGTGGGTTACTGTTTCGTTTAGTTTTGCGGATCGTATGTATCGGCTTTTTAGGTACGGCATGGGGGCTCTCAGTAGGGCGGTGGTGTGCCAGACCAATATTTTACCGCCTTATTATTGGGGTAAAACCCGCCTTAGTCATTCCAGGTTATGAGTTATGAGTGCAGTTCCCACAGCAGTCGCGCCGAGCGATTTTTTTACCGCCTCATATCCGGATGGGATACCGCCTTACTCAGACCGCCGATTTTTTTTTCTTTTTGCGCCTGTCAAAATTACTACCGCCGTGCATGTCGTTTTCGCTGGTAGCAGTATGCCAGGTCGTGAGTACAATATGCAGCAGTAAGGGGAGTCGCCGACCTATATTCTTAGTGAGGACACACAACCCGTAATACGCGCGATCAGAGTATCACACACAGCTTGCAAAGATGAGTTTCGACAAAATATTCGATCTCACAGCTGGAGTGTATTTTGGTTTTTATATTATACAGCAGTAGTAGTAGATGCTGATGTCGCTTGAAACTCCCGCAGCAGGATGCTTTGGACTGCTTGTATTTATCGTTCGTCAGCGTGTGTGCTTTGATGCTCGGCGGAATATTCAGGCAGGTCGAACGTGGGGCCCTCCTTTATGGCGCGGTAAAAGTTAGAAGCTTTATGTACGAAGTATATTTGGTAGCACTCGCTCGCAATTGTTCTTTTGGCGAGGAAAAAAAATAAACCTAGGTACGATATGACAGCCGCAAGCTCTCGTTTGCTGGTTAAACTACTCTGAATTTTGAGTTTAGACTAGTAATTAGAACCTTTTTGCATGCAGTATTGTCTCCAATTTTTTCTTCTTTTTTTTTAGAACATATTGTACGTACGTATCGTATGTTTTTGTTCGTTTTTCGTCGCTGTCTCTTCTTGCTGCATCATTAGCGTACTTTGTACTGCTGTGATATGCGTGCCGACGTGGCACTATCACGCATCCGTCACTGCCTACGAACAGTTGTACTTGGTATGTGCGTACTTTCGATCCGATAAAAACATGTCATTGAAACAATATGTCGTACAAATGTATATTATAAAAATAACTCCAGCTGTGAGATCGAAGATTTTATTATACAAAATGAAAATACACTCCAGCTGTGAGATCGGAGATTTCGTCGAAACTCATCTTTGCAAGCTGTGCGTGATACTCCGATCGCGCGTACTACGAGTTGTGTGTCCTATATGTCGGCGACTCCCGTTACAACTACATTAGTGTAGCTATCAGGGTCAAGAGGGTGATGTTAGTCGCAACTCATATTTGCAAGCTGTGTGTGATACTCCGATCGCGCGTATTACTGGGTGTGTGTCCTCAATAAGGATATAGGCCGGCGACTCCCCTTGAAACTACACAACAACAGTGCACATTGTACCATCAGGGCCAACAGGTTGATGTTGGTAAGTCTGTGCGCGGCATATGTACGGATCGCCCAATGGAATAACAATGTTGCCACCCCAACGTCCGTTCAATATCGGGTTCCGGAAAAGAAAAGGAGCACACTGCCTCCTTTTTGTTTGCTTCCTTTTTCGGTGTCTTGTTTCTCCGTGTTCTTTTTTTTTTCCCGTAAATTATAGAGTTTAAGTGGTGTAGTGCTGTATGAATTGAAGGACGATGTCATGCCACGTGTCAACTATGTGTTGATAGTGTTGCATGTCGGAACGATAACCATTCAGATCCGATACCGGCCTAAATACCGATAAATCGTCCGATAAATCATCCGATATTCATCAGATTGGATCGGATCGCTTAAAGTTCCGATTCGGATAAGATACGCGATGTGCAAGGCGGAAAAACGGAAATGCAGGTCATATTATTACAAGTGGCGGAGGAGCAGCACTGCTGTTGTTTTTCTGACCCTCCACGTCGAGGTATTGACCGTTGCACCCCCACCCCCCCCCGAACAAGGAGGGAGGGGATAGTAGATCGTCATCCCCTTCTCGCTAAAAGTAAGGTGTTGTTACCGGCTGCCGGGGGGAGGGAGGCGGGGGGAGGGGGGGGGAGGAAGGAGGGGGGAAGGAGGGAAGGGCGGAGGAGGGGAGGGGCGGGGGGGGGGGGGGGGGGGGGGGGGGGGGGCGTCACGCCCAAGAGACTGAGGTCTGGGTCTGGCCATCATCGTCTTGGAGATTGTGGGCCTTCCAATGGCCGTCACAAGTTAGCTTAACGCCGCCCTGACTCCTTGGCCTTGTTGCGTTCCCTCCCCAGTGCCATTGGTGCACTTCCTACCCTCCTATGAGCCCAATGCCCTCTTTAGTCAGTTCCTAGGGTCTGATAGTATAGTGTTTTTCCCTTTCCTTTCCTTTTTCGCTTTCTTTTCCTTTCTCTTTCTTTTATTTTCCTTTTTTGCAATTGACTCGAGTCTGACGTGCGTATGCGTAGTGATAGGTACTCCGTGTAACATACACATACATACGTGGTAGTCTTTTCTGGGTGGCAAGCGGTGTAGTCGGTTTTTTTCCAGGCGCGAATAGTGCGACCTATGTACCAGTATGAACCTAGCACATCGTAGGCTTACTCGCGATTTCACTTGTTATATTTTTCTGACGGAGGCATGAATTGCGTTAGCTATGGTATATGCGTGTACCACTTTTGGTTTTGTTTGTGCTTTTTTTCCCCTGGGGTATTCTTCCACTCCAGAGTGATCGGAACCTGTCCTGTGACCACGGACTTGATTATGCGAGTTAATGTGAGAACAGCAACAACAACAACCGGCTGCGAAGATGCTTTTTTCCCGATCCAATTTCAGATCCGATTTCCGATTCATCGGAAGTTTCGATACGATGTGAAACCGCAGTCACCACCCCCACTCGAAAATGAAAAAGGAGCAGCGTGTACGTTTTTTTTTCCTTGGGTGTGTTCTTGTTTTTGTTTTTTCCCCTCCATGGTCTACATGTGCTCACCTGTTACGACATTTGTGTACGCAATTGAAACATACGGACCACCAAATTGAACAGCAGTGTCACCCCACCCGTATATATCGGATGCCGAATATCGGATGCCGGAACCGAATAGGCGCAGCGTGCCTCCGTCTTTTCGTTTTTTATTTCGTTTTCTTATTATTTCTTCTGCTTTTGTTCTGTTACACACACGTACACCCGACGAAATGGGCATTGACGATTGAAATACACGGAGCGCGAAATTTAACAACAACAGCAGTGGTAGGGGTGGCCAAGTCGCCGCCCTTCATTGTCGAATTTTAGAAGTGCATAGGAGTCGTAGAGTGCTTCCGTTTTTCCGTTTGGTCCCCCCCCCCCCCCCGTTTCTTGTTCTTGTTCTCGTTTGTTCTCTTCCGTGGCCCATACTTGAAAATATGAGCATATCTTACAAGACGATATCGTATGATATATTATTGTTTTAAAGTAAGATCTGATCGGAGTATCACACACAACTTGCAAAAGATTATTTCGACGTTTTACGATTTGACCAGTGGAGAGTTTTGTTATTTTTTCATGATTTTAAAAACTGAGAAAAATTACGTCAGCTGTGAGATCGACCAAAAGGTATTTTTTGATGAAACTCAGCTTTGCAAGCTGCGTGTGATATTTCGATAGCGCGTGTTGTGGAGTGTGTATACCGGTGATGATATTACATTATTCCATATATTTATGCTTTGAGGATTTATAGTTTCCGCGCACATATCGAAATGTCTCGCCCCCCCCCCCCCCCCCCCCCCCCCCTCCCCTCCCCTCCCCTGACCCCTCTTGTTCATAAAAAAACCCAACCCTCACCCCCCCCCGTCCCCCGTCCCCCGATTCCCCCCCCCTTCCGCCTAGTTTGTCCAAACGCCCCACTCACAATCGAAATCGGCCTGAGTAATAAACACCTATACGCAGTTGATATCACGTCATGATCTTTCTGACCTTCCATGACGTAGTTTTCAATTATTTTCCCCCCACCCCCTCCAACCCCCCCTCTTTTCTAACCACCCGCACGATCGCCTAGACCTAGCACCACGCGTATAACAAGCTGCTACATATCTTTGATCTCACAGCCGAAGTGTATTTGAATATTATTTGTGACCTAAACCTCCTAAAACATCTTCCCACCCCCCTCTTGCTCTCCCTTACTCAAACGCCCCACCAAATATCGAAATCCGCCAGATTAATAAACACTTCACGCACAGGATATCACCTCATTATCTTTCTCACTGATTGTACGACTTACCCCAGGATATACATGATAAACTGATGCATTATTTCCGAAACCGTCACATTTATCCCCTCAAAATAATGTATAGTTTTCACGCACATACTGAGCTGCCCCCCCCGCCCCCCCCCCCCCCCCCCCCCCCCCCCCTCCAAACCCGCTCGCTTTTGATCAAAACCAGGCCCCCATGTTCTTCAAAACTCCGCCCTCCCCTCACCGGTTATTCGACTTACAAGATTCATTTGATAAAATGATACATTTCCCTCCACAGCTGTCAGATTTTGTCCCCCTCAGAAACGGGTTTTATAGTTTCCGCGCACAGACTGACTAAAATCACCCTGTTGACCCTGATAGCTACACTGTAGTTGTAAGGGGAGTCGCCGACCTATATCCTTAATGAGGACACACAACTCGTAATGCGCGCGATCGGAGTATCACACACAGCTTGCAAAGATGAGTTTCGACGAAATCTTCGATCTCACAGCTGGAGTGTATTTTCATTTTTTATTATACTCCCGGAGTATATGATAATGTAAACCAGGTAATATTTTATTATATGATACAAGCATGTATTTGAATTGAAACATACGGAGCATGGAATTGAACAACCAAAGCGGCCACCCCACCCTTTAGTATCAAACTCTGGAAACGGAAAGGAGCAGGATTGCGTTCCCTTTTTTTTTTTTCTTCGTTTTCTTCTGTAGTATGTCTTGCGGTAGGGAAAATTTACTACGAAAAAAGCTCATCTATTTCCCCGTTACTGACGGCTAATCTAATCAATTTTTGCTCTATTATCTTCAAGTTAGTCATATCTATAGAGCTGCGAGCGATCACGACTTGAGTCACCAACTAGTTTTTAGTCGAACTAATTGTTAGTCGTTTCCCGAAGGTGCCGACTACCCGACTTAATTTGGTTTCCATACTTGCAGGAAGGGTTGTTTAATGCGGAATGCATTTTTTCCTTTTTAGGCGGCCCCTTCCCGGCGGCCGGGGGAAGCTAATTGGCTCGCCTCGATCGCCTGACTTGAGTCGGCAAGTCGGCTGACCATCAGCTGGGTTCGCCGGCCCACTTGCCGGCTAAAGTCAGTTAGTCGGCTAACGGCACCTACCGATTAGTTATTAGTCGTCAAATTTTGCCGACTCACAGCTCTACATGTGTGGGGAAGCAAATTATAGTAGAGCCATATAGGAGAAATTGAAGAGTCGACGGCTGCATTCTATTCACCGAAACTTCTCCGGACGCTCTGGATTGGCCAAGCTTGCTCGGACGGTGTCCTCGGTGTCAGCCGGCGGGGGCTTTGCAAGAAGAGGCATGCTGATGCTTTGTTTGCTTCTCATTGGTGCATGCTTCTACTGCCCACCTGCTGCTGCTGCTGCCGCCGCAAGCGCTGCTGGATGCAAGTGGCGCTGCTGCGACCAAGCGCTGTTGCTCCAGTGACACACATTATTTGACATTTCTAGCCATTTTACCCCAGTGATGCCATGAGGGGGCACTTCGACCGGTACTGGTATTTCGTATGGGTTAGGGTTAGGGCTAGGGTTAGGATTTGTTAGGCATGGTTGAGAAAACACAATATTATATCTGCTGCCGCAAGCGAGCGCACGTTCGTCCCCACGCTGGCGATCTTCGCCGCTACGACGCCTTGTCCACGGTTGAACCTTGCTTGGCCGCCAACGAGGAAGACGACAGACAACGGGAAGATCTTGTCGTTGCGGCGGCGTTGATTGCAGCGAGTGTCGGGGAGCGCAGGATAGACCGCCCTTCTGCTTTTTGGTGCTTGCTGCATCTTTTGCTACTTCTGCATCTTGCTGCTGCAGCATGCTTCTGCGGCTGGTGCTGCTGCTGCTGCTGCTGCTGCTGCTGCTGCTGCTGCTGCTGCTGTGCTGCTGCAGGTGTAGATTCTGCTGCGGCCAGGCTGCACGACTGCTGCTCCTCCTCCTTCTGCGAGTGCTGGTCTGCTGGTGCTGCAAGTGTTTTGGTTTCCCCGAATTAACACCCATCACAATGGCCTTTTTTTCGTTACCGATTGTGCGCGAAGCGGAAGCTCTTCAGTTATGGCTTTCTTTTTCCGACGGAAACCCGTGTAAAATAAAAAGTTTAACCCATGTCCAACCCCTAAAAAATTCCTAGTCTAACTCCAAGTGTTTGGTCCCCATGTCGGGAGTGCGGTGCTGAAAGACGTTAATTAAGCGCAGACACATTTATTTGAACCATTTGCAACTCCTGAGATTATCTTAAGTTTAACTCCAAGTGTTTCGTCCCCCATGTCGGGAGTGCGGTGCTATAATGAAAGAGGTTAATTAAGCACATACACTTTTAACCCGTTTCCAACCCCTGAAATTTTCCCAAGTCTAATTCCAAGTGTTTCGTCCCCCGTGTCGAGAGTGCGGTCCTGTGATAAAAGAGGTTGATTAAGCGCTGACACTCTCTTCTTGTTGATACTTTTTCCCTTTCACGGCGTACACATCATACATCATACATTTTACATTATACGTTGTACATTAAACAGGTGGCCTGGCGACCAAGGCTACGTTGGGGGGGTCACTCTCGTAGCCTTGGTTGCCAGGCCCTGGTCAATGTAGGGCGTTTTCGACATTATACATCATACATCATGTAGTTGCAAGGGAAGTCGCCGACCTATACGAGTATCCTTGATGAGGACACACAACCCGTAATGGGCGCGATCGGAGTATCACACACAGCTTGCAGAGAAGAGTTTCGACAAAATATTCGATCTCACAGCTGGGGTCTATTTTTATTTTTATTATATTATATTATACAGGGGGCCTGGCGACCAAGGCTGCGTTGGGGAGGGGTCACGCTTGGGGCGTTTTCTTCATTATACATTATACATGGGGCCTGGCGACCAAGGCTACGTTGGTGGGGAGTCACTCTTGGAGCGTTTCTTGTGGTGGCTCAGGGACACTCGCGCGGGTTACGCCCCCTGCTGCTTTGCGGTCTAAAATTTAGATTTGGTGCTGTTGTATTTTTGCGATTTTGAATTCGCAATGGAACGGTAAGCTACGGTGAGCCTGAAAATAATCGCTTTGATGATTTTGCTGCCCCGTCCTTGAGGTGCAGTCACTCGGGCGAGTGGCCCAAAGGCGGGAGTCACGATGAGAGTAGTCGCAATGAGAGTGGTCGCAATGAGAGTAGTCACAATGAGAGTAGTCACAATGAGAGTGTACCCGCGCCCGACGGTAAACTGGCTTTATTACTTTTTTTATTATTTTATTTTTGGGCTGATTCTGCAATAGCCCCCCCCCCTTCCCCCCTTCACCACCCGAAACCAGCGATTTTCTTCAACGAACGTTTCGTGGCTGCTCGACACGAGGAAAGATGCTTTGAAGATGCTTTGCGAAAAGTATCTTCGTGTATTTCCTTTTCGGCAAAGGACTATCGAACGATGACGTCGGGGTGGCGAGGGGCGCCATATTTCAGGAGAAATCATACGGTGGGAAGCTGGTTTCAAAACCGGCGATTTCGTTAAAGAAATGTTGTGGGGCTACCGAGAACGACTATTAATAACTAAAAGTTTAAATTTACCAGCTATATATTATGTTTAGGCCATCTCTGATTATAGCGTATCCGAAACAGAAAATGAACGTTTTCGGATCGCAAATCTTGTTTGGCTATCTTATAGACCCGGAAATGGCGATTTTTCAGGCTTTCATTTTCGGGTATCATGTTCGGATCGATCGGCCTGCAACAAAAAAAGGGGGTCCATTTTCGTGAGAAATCCTCATCCATACACGGCATCCGGATTTGGTTTTACACGTGTCATGGGAGGCAACAAGCTCAGTAAAAAATCGAAAACAATATTAGTACTGCTACTGTAGTAGTACAAGACACAAGGCACACGCATCAGACACATCTATCTGTTTGCTGTGAGCACGCAACACGTATCATAGATAGGCGTATTCGTGCTGCTGCTGCTGTGTCCCGCTATCCGCTGGCACACACCTCAGGCCTCACCACCGTGCCGATGGGATCGGATAGTGATGGTGACGACTACGAGAGCCTTACCGCTCTCGTCGCAGTCGCGATCGCAACATTCGCCAAACACAAGAGACACACCCTACTGCCTGCTACTCGTATTTGTCGAGGGCGAGGACAGCCGCCATCTGCGACACGTCGTTGATACACGAGATCGACGGGAGATAGGGGGAAGACAACCCTCCTCGCGTGAAGCGCCCACGGCGTGTTTTCCCTCGCCCCACCTACAAAGCTTCATCTGCGTGTGCGCTGAGATGCTCTCGTGGAGCGAACTCGTTCCAGTATGTACGTGGTGGAGCGATCGGCTTGGTTGATTATTTTTCGCGAGAATTTGTTAATAAGAAATCTGTAAATTCGGTTTTCGTGATAAGGGTCGTCGATCCGATTTCGCCCGTCTGATTCCGCCGTCCGAAAATGAAGCTCGTTTTCTGTTTCAGATACGCTATTTTAAGAGATGGCCTTACACCTCGAAAAAGACATTTCCTCGTTTTTTTTATTATTTTCCAGAACAAGGTGCTTTTGCTGCTGTTTAATGGAACCAATTTGAAAGCTTGTCCAATAGCTCAAATACGATCATTGTTACAAAACGCGAATTCTATTCTGTACCTTCATGTCTCAACCTCCCTAAATTAGGCCTAGGATGGCATTGCATATGGGTATGGGTACATAACATACGACGATATACATAAAAATGGGGATATCCCCCCCCCCCCCCCCAACTATCTGTTACAGAGTCGCTCGGGCGAACGGCTCAAATCCAGTAGTGAACTGTACCCCCCCGTATTCGTACGTTAGGCTTGCGTATGGTGTGCGTACATGACGTAAGGCGATGTAAATATGTTCGTAATATTATACTCGTTGTTGTTGTTGTTGTTGTTGTTGTTGTTGTTATTATTACTGTTATTATTACTGTTAATATTTTTATCCTCCCGCGGATTGGGAAAAATAAAGCTTAAGCTCACCACACTTCCACGTATTCTCATACGCGTCGTATTATCAGTTGAAACATATACTATTAATACTGTGTATATATACCACATCACACTGCTGATAATATACACTGCTGTACCGAAAAACGGAGCACCGAATTAAACAGTCAAGACGTGTCGCCTCACTTCAATAGCGGCCTTCAACAATGCGTATGACAGGTGCGGAGAGCAGAGTGCTTCGGTTTTTCTGTTTTTTTATTGTTTTTTTTTCGCTTTTTCTTTCCTCTTGTTCTGATTCGTTCTCCTTCAACAAACGAAATGAATGGTAAAACGTGGTGTGGCAAGGTATATTCATACCGGTCTGACTACCAAGTGTAGCGTGTGCTACTCCTACAGTGCGTGAGTGGTAGTTTTTTGGTTTGTTTGTTTCCGTTGGATTCAATGGGGGGAGCGCGAAGAAAGCGACAGTAGTAGCAGTAATGACAACTCGGGCTACGATAGAGGTAGGTAGTAGCACTTTTCGTCTGAAACGGTTTCTGACTGACGGGGTTCCTTGACCCTAAATCGTCGGAAATTCAACATTTTTTTGGCATATTGGTTCTCGTTGTACACCTAAACCATGGAATTTTTCATCCGCGATAAAGCAGTTTTTTTTTCTCAAATCAGTTTTTTGGGTTAAAAAGGTTAAAAAGGACGTGTCTTGACCTCCTGCTAAAGTGAGGGGTAGTATTAAGAAAAAATGTGGTGCACCTCTATCGCAGCACGCGTCTGTCGACAACATGGTTGATGCACACTGTGTACGAGATGAAGGGAGTGCCACCCTACATTGGTTGGTTGTTGCGTTTCATTGGGTTAGGGTTAGGGTATATATATTTCAAAGAGTATGTCAACCATGTTGTCGAAAAAGCGGTAAGGTACCCCTCCGCTTGTCAACACTTGTAGCCTTTTTTTTTGCTCCCTTAGTTCCCTCCCCGCCGGCCTGAGTGCGGGCATCTTCTTCCTCTTCTCGGTGTTGTTTTTGTCCGTACAGCAACAGTTATCACGTGTTCCTCTTCGGCACGTATCGTATGATATGCTGTTCTTCTTCTTGCATCACATTATTCAGAACTCCCGTCGTTTGTTTGTTTCCTTTTGTTTTCTCTTTATTTTATGGTCTGGCTTGTTTTGTTGTTTTCTCGTACCCGGTAGGCTATTACATAACATTTATGTTGCTTTGCTTTGATCAATTGCGACTGCTTGGTTTACTCTGTCTTATAGTTGTGACCGCATAATTTGTATCTCTCTAGGATGAAGAATCAGCACGAACACGGAGTGTACTGCTGATGTCGTTGGGTAGAAAGAACGGAAGACAACACACATAGCCTATGCTTGAAAAAGGTACTAGGTGCATACCAGGTACATATTATAGGATTGAAAATACGCGATGGAAACATACGGAGCATCAACTGAACAATGCCACGCCACCGCCGTTACTTGCGTATGGCTGTTGTTGTTAGTGACGTTGTTAGTGTTGTTGTTGTTGTCGTTGTTGTCGTCTCACATTATTTTAAGAGCAGTGGCCGAAATCGGGTACACCCGATTGACCGATAGCCGTTATCGGGTACCCCTTGAACAAACAGTCCCACAACGACTCAGGACGACATCTCATTGGTCGAAACCACACCGCACCCGAACGCAGCCGCATGTCCATCGGGTGCACCCGATTATGGCTGAACAAGTCCTCGAAATGTACCCGACTCGCATACAAGCCACCCGATTATGGCCGGACTACTCGACCACCAGCCCACACACACACACGCACGTGCAGCGGGCGCGAACTCGCGCCACGTCACGAGGCGGGGCATTGTTTGTTCTTTCGTCTCGGAGCTCTTTTTCCGGAGCTCTTTTTTGTGGACCATGAAAGTCGCAGTTATTAATAGCTCCCCTACACACAAGGCACAGAAGCGCACCTATGCAGACGGCTTAGACATAGATCACAGACTACCTGGGCACGGACACGGCCCGAGAAGGGCTAATGATTCAGATGCTCCTTTCCAAATGGCACACGGAGATATGTTCGTGGCGTGGCGGGCCCGAGAAATGTATTGCCGCCACCTGTCACATCACAACACCAGCGACAGCTGAGTACACACAAAATTAGCAACACAACGCAACATGTGCACGAATATACATGAGACTCCACACATAACATGAAGCATTGCTGTGTACAGGACTGCTGGATTTTGGCCATTGCAAAACTAATTCTCATGTAAGAGAGGTACAATCACGACCCACAGAGCTTTTCCTGAAAACGGCGTCCCTGCAGGGTACCTGTTAGCGAGACCTAGGAAATAATTTGATTCAAATCATTTGATGTAATCATTTCTCGGGGTGTGATGTGACAGGTGGCGGCAATACTTTTCTCGGGCCCGCCACGCCACGAACATATCTCCCTGTGCCATTTGGAAAGGAGCATCTGAATCATTAGCCCTTCTCGGGCCGTGTCCGTGCCCAGGTAGTCTGTGATCTATGTCTAAGCCGTCTGCATAGGTGCGCTTCTGTGCCTTGTGTGTAGGGGAGCTATTAATAACTGCGACTTTCATGGTCCACAAAAAAGAGCTCCGGAAAAAGAGCTCCGAGACGAAAGAACAAACAATGCCCCGCCTCGTGACGTGGCGCGAGTTCGCGCCCGCTGCACGTGCGTGTGTGTGTGTGGGCTGGTGGTCGAGTAGTCCGGCCATAATCGGGTGGCTTGTATGCGAGTCGGGTACATTTCGAGGACTTGTTCAGCCATAATCGGGTGCACCCGATGAACATGCGGCTGCGTTCGGGTGCGGTGTGGTTTCGACCAATGAGGTGTCGTCCTGAGTCGTTGTGGGACTGTGTGTTCAAGGGGTACCCGATAACGGCTATCGGTCGATCGGGTGTCCCCGATTTCGGCCATTGCTCTTATTTTAACTCTTGTAAAAGTTCTAGAGTCCGTTGTCACACAAAAGGTGCTGAAGCCCTAGGAAGATCCGAAAAACCAAATGAAATCAAAATTCGTCCGGGAAATACTACGCTTTCCCACCTAAAACGCACGATACGAAGAAGACGTACAAGTGAAAGTATGGTTGTTGCTTTTGTTGTTGTTCTCACATTAACTCGCACAATCAAGTCCGTGGTCACAGGACAGGCTCCAGTCACTCTGGAGTCTGGGGTGGGGGAATACCCCAGGAAACAAAACACACGAAAAAAAGAAGGTGGTACACGCATACAGGTATGTCAGCATTTACGTTTGTTTGTTTCTTTTTCTCACACTTTTACTTTCCAACTTCTCGACAAGCCGTGGTCACAGGTGTTGTCCCTTCTTCCCCCCGGTTCTTTCTTATTTTATCGCGCATAGGGTTCAGCAATCCCACTGCTCGTCGATTTTTCATCGAGTGTTGCTAACACGCGCTCTCGCGTTTTCCGCAAGTGTGCACAAGAAAAAGTCCCAACGAATTTATTCGAGTACGCACTTGGCGGGGCTCGAACTCACGAAACTGACCTATACCAGGCTCGAGGATAACCTGATATGCCACCGGGTCGACCATGCAAACATGACGTGCGGCGACATAAAGATGTATTAGTAATACGTGGACACGTTTACTCTGTACACTGCTGTACTGACAATGCGGACCACCGAATTAAATAATTAAGAAGTGTCGCCTCACTTCAATATCGGCCTTCAAAAATGCGTATGACAGGAGCGAAGAGCAGAGTGCTTCGGGTTTGCTCGGGAGGGAGGTTCGCTTTGTTCCCTCTCTTGTTCTGATTTGTTGTCCTTCATAGCCTATGCTTGAAAAAATTGCCAGGTACATACCAAGCACATATTTCATGTAATAGGATTGGAAATATGCACTGGAAACATACGGAGCACCAAATTGAACAATGCCACACTACCCTTCATGCACTATCGGATTGCGGATACGAAAAGAAGCAGCATGCGTCTTTTTTTTTTCCTTCTCTTCCGTGTTTTTTTGTTTTTGCTTTGCTTTGTCTTGTTCTTGTTTTTTTTTCTTGTTCTCATGGGTCCTTGCTCTTGTTTGCTCGTTCCTGCCATACGTTCTTGTTCTTGTTCTTGTATATTGCTTGGTGTTATTTTTTTGTGTTCCGGGTTGCTTGGGTTTTTTAGTCCGGAGGGGACGCGTGTTTCCGCACGCGCACAGCACCAGACTTGACCGTATTGTTTCCCGTTGGCAAACGGCGGTGTGTATGATAGGCGTCTCTGGGCAAGGCAGGCAACTTTACACTAAAGACCACACTGAGGGTACGCGACGACAAAAGGAGAACACGATACCACACTCTCTCCCCAAAAGGTCAGAACACAAAACATACTGCGGAGGGGGTGGAGTTTCTGTACAATGTGCAGTATGAATTGAGAAAAACATACGTGTACCTGGTACACAAATGAGTTTCGTTACCAAAATGCTTTTTGGTTTTTGGTCGATCTCACAGCTGAAGTGTACCAGGTATTCTTTTTTTCATATTTTTAACTATATATGTATATGTAAAATATGATCTTCGTGTTTTTTCGGCTCGCTGCTCTCCGGCGCCCGAGGGTTTCTCCTCGCACTTTCGGCCGCGGGGCAAGCTAGGCTGCCATGGGTACATTATGAAGCATGTCTGGATCTCGGCCGAGCTCCGTGACGGTGTTCGGCGCATTAAACGTCGCTGAGCTGGCTCTATCTGGCAAGGGATTGCGTTCCGCCTACCTGGGACGAGCAGGTCACTTGGAACACCCCAAATTGCTTTACATTCTTTTTTATCAACTTTTACTACTTTTTGGTCTTTTTTGTTTTGTACAATAATGGCCCGCTACCCGCCCAGTCTCGAATCGCCTGCTCTGTTTTTATTAGACCCTCTCAGCAGTTGCAGCAGCAGCCGCAGCACAACAGCAGCAGCAGCTGGAGCAATATACAGCAGCAGCAATACACATCTGCCGAGCGCCATATCTCTCGCGGCGGCGAGCAGAATGCAGGCAGGGGTGTATCGTACGCCGAAATATGCCCTGTTCTCTCGCTTGGTATGCCGTGCCGGCCGAGAATATAAGGAACAACACACTAATCATATCCAATGGTCCACGTACCCTATATCGCCCAGCAAGAAACTGTGAACACATTCGCAACGTTTGGTTGGCTTCCTCGGGTACCGTGATAGCTGCCTGGAACCGTGTCCGCCTGGCGAACGCGCGACGGGGGCCAGGTCTCCTCGACTTCGAGGGATCGGGGCTGCCGACTTAGGTCGCGACTCGGCCGACATCGACCGAGAGAGGGTGGCTGGGGATGGGGCGCCTGGGGTCTCCATGAAAACAAAAAATCTTGGGGTGCTGCTGCAAGAGACGTAGATTGGACGCAAATATAATAATCTATCAGAACACAAGACGCCTACCAATCAGTCCTTATATTACCGTCCACAAGGTTAGGTTGCTCTTGCCCCAGGAACGAGGACGGTATACCAGAGCCGTTTGGAGTGCGTACGTGTGCGTGTGTGTATGTATTGCGTAGTGTGTATGTATGTGTGTGTGCCTGTTGTAGTGTGTACACATGATGATGTGCGGTCAGTTACAAGCCGTGCAATCGTCCATCGTCCGCCCGCTCGCCCACTCGATCGTTCCATTGTGTGTGTAGTATATGCGTGTGTGACACGTCTAGTTCTTCGTTTCACGAATAGCATGTTACGTGCGTTACCTGTGACTCTCCCTTTTCGCCTTGCGACGCCCCCGGGATTTGGACGTTACACACGTCCCGAGGGGGAACCTTGTACATATATATCACTTGGAAGCATATACATGATACGAGCAAATCATTTTTTTTTCGTTTTCATTTTTGCTTGGTTTTGGTATGACCCCCCCCCCCCGTCCCCCGTCCCCGTCCCCGATCCACGTATTTATACATAGGTGTCGGAGATTTGGGTGTTTTAGATATTTTCGTTTCTTTTCGGATTCTCCTGACCAAGCACGCGTGAGTATTGTAAACACATGTTTTTAGTTGAGTGAACGCGAATGGTGGAATGATCGAGCGTTGGTGAAGGCGACCTGCGGTACTATAGTCGTTGTACTAGTCTAAAGTAAATGTTGCAATCCCTTTACTTGATTATGGCGACGGTGAGTTAATTTGAGAACAACAGTCAATGGCAGTGGCCTGGCCCAACGAGCGTTCGCAGTCTAGTCGATCCAAGATGCTAGAGAGGCGTTGAAAAACAGCAGTCCAGGCTGCTGGCTGGGATAGAGGAGGCGAGTTTGATTTCACAGCGTGGTCACTTCAAGTAACCCGGGCTGATGGGGTAGGGCGTGTGTCCGTAGTGAAACGAGAGGAGGTGTACGGCAAACGCGCAATTTGAGGATGCTGGTGTGGTTGTACCCTCTTCGCAGACGGTGACCGCGGTCCGTCGCTGTTTTAGGACGCTACGCCTGGGATATTGAGTCCCGAAAGGGCAGGTTTGTCATAGCGACACGAAGGTGCTTTGCTATACCCTGGTATAACGGTATGGTATGATGCACTGCTGCCGTGTGTCTGTAGGTGTTCTTCACATTGCGCTGGTATTTCCGGCCGTGTACGTCAAGCACAACCAGTGTCTGTGCCGATGCCTCCTAGAGAGACGACCTCTGTGGTCACAAACAAGACAGCGATGCTACTGCAGTACGCATTGCATGCATAGCAAGGTGATTTGGCCATGCACGGCCAACCGCGACGAATGCGAGCATATGGAAGCCAGCACACCAGGGTAATGTTGCTCGTAGCAGAAAAAATAAGAGTAAGCGGTCGGCGCGTATATGCCCATGGTCACTGCCGCATGTGTGCGTTGTTCTCTCTTTTCTGTTGACCCGGAGGTCCATATGATAGCCACTGCCGCGCCGTATCAGCTGTGGTGCCCCTTGACTGCAAAATCGGTTACCGCATACTTGCACGTCCGTGCAAGGTGTGTCGGATTTGCACGTAATTCACCAGCGGCATACTCACGCATCCGTATACAACTATAGGTTGCGCTGCCGGAGTAGTAACGGGAACCGCCGGTTGGGATAGCTCGCGCTATGATATCGCTATCACGGGAACTGGAGGACACGCCAGAAAACCAGCTGGATTGCGAACGCAATTGAGTTTAAGTGACACGATGTGTGTGAAATACGTGCAAGTGTGGTGAGCTTAAGCTTTACTTTTCCCCATCCGCCGGAGGATAAAAAGTAAAAAAGAAGATATGTGTATAGCGGTTCCCAGACCAGCCCGGCCCCAGACGTGTCTCAACCCCTTCACAACTGGAAACCCGTTTTGGGGGACAAAATTACTTAGGTTTAGTATTGGGAGGGGTTCGGGATCTCTAAATGGGTTATAACCCTAACCCTAACCCTCTAAAGGCTAGGGATCGGCACAAGGCCGGCAGCTGGGGCAGGCCTGCCAAACGTCCATCGCTAATGAGCTTTACGTGTGGCATGCGGTGTAGTCAGTTTTCAGCGAGTGTGGAGACGTATGTACCAGTATGGGCCTGTCACGTACGTAGTAGGCTGACTCCCGATTTCACTTTTTTTTTACAATTTTGGCGGCGGCATGAATTTCTTCAGCTATGTATGCGTGCATGTGCATACCACCACTTTTGGTTTTATTTGTTCTTTTTTTTCGTCCTGGGGTATTTTTGCCACGCCAGAGTGACTGGAGCCTGTCCTGTGACCAGGGACTTGGTTATGCGAGTTAATGTGAGAACGATATCAACAACCTACATCGCTCATGAGCTTTACGTGCACCATCTGAAAAAGCCTTACACGTACGTGCAATAACACGGACGGTAATTCCAAAATGTCCGTCAGACTACGAATATTTTATATTTTCGCGTGCTATCATATGTGTTGGCCCGCCCGTACGCCCACCATCAAATCACTGCTGTAAATGGATTGTTGTTCTCGCTTGACGACACCGCAATATGTTCCAGAAACTAAATGCAAGTGCTGTGGTTCATGGACAAAGAATTGCCCGTAAGTTTTTTCCCGTGTAGATCGTTTACAGCTCTCTTTTTACTTTCCAAAACAACTGTTGGAGCCCGCGCTACCGAAGGACACGCCAGCTACCGCTGGATTTCGAACACCATTGAGTTGAATTGACACGCGACATGTGTGTATGAAAATACGTGGAAGTGTGGTGAGCTTGAGCTTTATTTTTCTCCATCCGCCGGAGGATTTAACCCCTTTAGAGCCCCAGAACCCCTCCCTATACTAAAGCCAAGTAATTTTGTCCCCAAAAACGGGTTTCCAGTTGTTAAGGGGTCAAGAAAGAAAACGAGCTGCACATTGTCGCCAAAAAAAATGGGCTTGGTTCTGAAAGGGTGAATGAAGGTAACAGCAGTGGACTCAAATTGGGGCACTATTAATATCGGTGTGTGTGGTATCAGTGCGAGCCAAAGAAAGATGTTGCGTTGCGTGTCGCCCCATGCGATACCATATCATTACATACCATACATACCATACCATACTTGACATTCATTATTTTTTAGGGTAAAAGGAGGACGATATCGCGAGAATTTCTTCTTTTTTTTTCTTCTTTTTTTTTGTTACCCATTGGATTGCACCTTTTTTTTCTTCTTAATTTTTCTCGAAAAAACAGCTTTTTTGGGGGGTGGGGTGGAGATCTTTCCTCAAGCCAAGAGCCTTATTGCAGGCGAAAAATGGTGCACCCGGGAAAAAATGATGCACCTCTGTCGTGGCGTGTGTCTTGGGTGTAGCAGCAGCCAAAATTGCAGTACTACTGTATGTCAGGTACGATCTTGTCGACCGCCTTTTTGTGGGATCGCATTCGGATGCCACCTCATTCCACGGCACTGCACTATATCTCACCCCATTGCACCGCACCGCAGACCGCCTGTTTGTGGGAGCGCATTCGGATACCACCTCATTGCACGGCACTGCACCGTGTCTCACCTCATTGCACCGCACCGCGCCGCGCCGCACCTTGCTTGTGTTATTAGGCGATTCGAGCGATCGATACGGCGCTCAAGCTCTTGCCGGAGAACGTTTCTGAGTCGACGGGCATCAAGAGGCATAGGGACAACTACCAGACGAGGGTCGACAAGCTTACGTGAGAGGGCCGGGTATGATAACATGCGTATGCTGCTTTTGTGGCATGCATATAGTACATATAGTGCTGCTGTAGCATTCGTGTAATACCCTGGTACTGATTTTGTAATACTTCTGAAGCGTGCATGCACTGCCTCCGCGTGTTTTTGCGTGTATATTTGTGCGCGTTTGCGTTAAATGGGTATGTGATGGCTGCTTGGGTGGGGGGAGAGGGGGGGGGGGTCTGGGATTCATGGCTATACGAAGGAGCTGCTTCTTGCGAAATTTATCAGTACTGTGAGGAGCTCCCATCAGTGCCGGTGTAACAGTGCCTCTGAAATCGCGTAGGACGACTGAAAATCCTTGGTCGTATAGTAACCATATTCCCAATAGTGCCAGTGCCTGCAACAGGGCTGGAATATTGGACAAATAATAGCACCGACCGGCACTATTGCCCCCCCCCCGCTGTACGTTGTTTTTGCTTGTTATTCTTACAGCAGCAGTAGCAGCAGCAGTATCACCCCCAAATTTCCCACCGCTTATGTCCGTCTGTAGGCCAACCTGCCTGCCTGCCTGCCTGCCTGCCTGCCTGCCTGCCTGCCTGCCTACCTATCTGTCGATTTGCCTCACGCGTTGTTCCACTCCGCCCCTCTGCGGAACTTACCTTATTCGGCACCTCCTGTATACCACATGGGCCCTCTATATGAACCGTTGGCAGGCAAGGACTGACGAGGGAAAACCAGCAGAAGGACAGAAGAGCAAGGCAGCAGTCTAGGGTCCGATTTTCCCAGGCGAGTGGCGTCGGATTTCGAGGGGCGTGCACGATTGCTTTCGCGTTGCCCGATGGTCCGTTAGCAGGTCTATACAAGTTGGGCCGGCCAAGACGCTCAAAACAAGCCAATATCGCTGTGCTGCGCTCATTTTTTCGAGTTCGGACCTGAAATTTTGACACGTGATTTGGACCAAGCTCACCAAAACAGTACTTGGCGAACTCAAAAAAAAAAAAAACGTTGACTTTCCATCAATTTCAACATTTTGGAAAACTTTTGGCCGGCCATATGTCGGCCATTTTTTTTTTTAGTTCGCCAAGTACTATTTTGGTGAGCTTGGTCCAAATCACGTGTCAAAATTCAGGTCCTAACTTCGAAAATTGAGAGGTGCATGGCCAAGTTTCCACCGAAGGGCCTCTGCATACGAATTTACATATATTTCAGGGATTCATCCATAACTTTCGAACGAAAGTGACCCATGAAATGAAACGCATATGTCCCTACTCCTCGTCCCAAGATGTACATGCCCAGAAAAATTGAGCCAATTCCATCCACGTTGTATTTCGAGCAATTTTAGAAAAAGCAACACAAAAACATCATGAAAAAAATGCTCAAACTAGGAGACGTGAGTAGCAACCACTTTTTTCGGCACCAACTTGGCAGATTCTCAAGCTGGAGGGCTTAAAATGACGACCATATCTAGCTGATTTCGAGGATATGCTCAGTTGGCAGTGGGTCACTGTCGTTCCAAAGATATGCCCGACTGACGGATTATGGGTTTCTTGGCCGGCCCAGCTTGTATACGGGCTGGATGGCTTTCACCCCACCCAACCCAGCCCCCTACCACACCCCAACCCATCCCAACCCCTATCACAACCCCAACCCCATACCCACCCCAACCTCAACCCCAACTCCAACCCCATACCCACCCCAACCCCCAACCCCAACCCCATACCCACCTCAACCCCAACCACACCCCAACCCCAAACTCAACCCCAACTCCATACCCACCCCAACCCCAAACTCAACCCCAACTTCATACCCACCCCAACCCCAACCCCAACTCCAGTCCCAACCCCAGCCCTAACCCCACCTTTGCTTTCTGTTTCCACCGATAGGAGATGGTGTTAGATCCAGACGCACCCCAACCCCACCGCAATTCCACCCCAATCCCACCCCAACCCAACCTTAACCCTAACCCCCACCCCACCCCTGTCAGATGGGGCTAGATCCAAACGCCACCCAACCCCATCCCACCCCATCCCACCACCACCCCAACCCCAACCCACTCCAAGCCCGAGCTCACCCACCCCACCCACCCCACCCCACCCCACCCCACCCCCCCACCCCACCCCACCCCACCCCACCCCACCCCACCCCACCCCACCCCACCCCACCCCACCCCACCCCACCCCACCCCACCCCACCCCACCCCACCCCACCCCACCCCCACCCCCACCCTCACCCCAACCCCGTCCCACTCAACCCCCTCACTCCAACCCCAACCCCAACCCGAGCCCGAGCGCAAGCCCAATCCACCCCAAGCTTGAGCCCATCCCAGCCAACCACACCGCAACCCCAACCCCAATGTTTCTGCCTTCATCAGATGGAATTAGATCCAAACGGCTCCACTGCGGAGGCTGAGCCGACTCACCCCGCGAGACGGTCGTACTGGGTAATGCGACTAATAAGAACGACCATCATGTACGGTGGTTACCTCACGCCCAAGCTCTACGCGCCGAAGGAAGTGTGGACTCAGGTCAGCTTTTTGCGTTCGGTGTGCTGTCTATGGAATTTGGCGAGTTTTCTATATTTTGGGGGGGTGTTTTTTTTTTTGTATTGGAAGTTTGGTGTTCGATATTATACCAGGTATATATATATTTTTGTATATTTTGGGGTGATTTTTTTTTACATTATACAGGTATATATATTTTTGTATATTTTGGGGTGATTTTTTTTTACATTATACAGGTATATATATTTTTGTATATTTTGGGGTGTTTTTTTTTTTGGCATTGAAACTTTTGGTGTTTGGTATATGCCAGGTATATGTGCAACTATGTCTCCTTGATGAGGACGCACACCCAGTAAATACGCGGGATGGGAGTAGCGCACACGGCTTGCAAAGACGAGTTTCGACAAATGTTCGATCTCACAGCTAGAGTGTATATATATATATATTTGTATACATGCGGCCCCCGGGTGGGCAATTACCTATGGACCGGGTTACGTAGGGCTGACACATAGTTCGTGCACGGAGTATGCTTTTTTCTTCATGAGGCACACGATGTGATCGAACTCGATACGGCCGTGTTGGGGGTCTTCTCACAATGCGGTGTGCGGTGGGGCTGGGCTTGTCCACACGGTGCGGGGGGGTAACTAAACTTGTCAGAACGATCATCATCTTCATCTTTCTTTTCTTTTCTTTCGCACACTTCTACTTTCCAGCTTCTGGACAAGCCGTGGTCACAGGTGTCGTCCCTTCCTTCCCCCCCAGTTTTTGCCTTCAATTTTTATCGCGCATAGGGTTCATCAATGCCACTGCTCGTCGATTTTTCATCGAGTGTTGCTAACTCACGCTCTCGCGCTTTCCGCAAGTCAATTTGTGCGCAAGAAAAAGTCCCCACGAATTTATACGAGGATGCATTCGGGGGGATTCATCATATGCGGCAGTTACCTCGCGCCCAAACTCTACGCGCTGAAGGACATTTGGACGCAGGGTAGCCTTGCGTGCAATGTGTAACGTTTGGTGTTTTGTGTTTTTGTGTTGGGTGTTTAGTGTTCGATCTACGGTGGATACGCCGATTTAAGAGCGCGCAAGATAGCTTTTTATAGACTTACTTAATTTTGTCTTTCTCAGGGATTGCCCATCCCTGGCCTCTCAGAGCTCCAACTTCCATATTACTTGCGGAACCTTTCCAGCTTTTCTTTGCTTTCCAGCTTCGTTCGAAATACGAAACGCCAATAGTACCTACCGGTACTACTACATCAGGTTTGTACATACCATCAGATACTACGCTATTGGATCACATGCACGCCCAGCTTAGATCAGTCCGGCTATATACAGCCCAACAGCGCAGCGTAGCGCCGTGTGGAGCCGTGCGGTGCGGTGCCGTGCCCTTCGCTGCGGTGCTGTGTCGCTGCGCTGTGCTTTTTTTCGAACATAGAGCAGTACCGGGTATAATGCGTGTTGTTGTGTACGGAGTACTACTTTTCCTCTTTTTTCTTTTTCTGCATGTATTTGATCTTTCACGGCCCCCTATTTTTTCCCCCACGCAATTTACCCCCATACTGCCGATCAGAACATAACACCGGTAACAAAAGCACACAGCACAGTTGAGCACAACAGGGCAATTTGCTCTGCACAAGCAGCTCTTGGCATTATCAAATCGCTGTTCGCACCAAATCATGGGCCTCTTCTTTCTACCCCATTAACACACGTTTTTAGTTGCATTCTTCCTTGCCTTGCGTGAGCGTAGCGGGCGGCGTCAGCCGCCCGCGGAGCGGAGGCCCTGTATATACATATACTCCGGCGGATGGGGGAAAATAACGCCAAACTTCCACGTGTTTGCATGCACGTCGTGTGTCGATTTATCTCAATTGCATTTGCAATCCAGCTGGTTTTCTGGCGTGTCCTTCGGTTCCCGCTATAGCGATAGCGCGAGCTGTCCCTACTGGCGGTCCCCGTTACTACTCCGGCAGCGCACGACACTACACACTACCCATACTACCGGCAAGATAGTTAGGAGCATTTAGCGCTAAGCCTTTCCGGGGTCCATGTCTGAGCCGTCGAATGTTAGCTATTGATAACATGGCGCGGGCCATGCATGCAAGAAAGGCTTTGTCTCACGGTTTCAGACTACGATGTAGTTGGCCATGAGTCCCATCTCTCTATGTATATCTCTCCAATCTGTGTTGCTCTCTCAATACCCGCCCCCCCGGCCCCGCCCCCTGAGACCGTATGCCTATCTTGGCGTAGATATCTCAACGGACTGCTCTTGGGATGCGCACATAGCGAAGTAATAGGAAAGGGTAAATCACATGTAGGCAAGATGGATGCGATCCGAGCAGACCCGCACCTTGACACTCGGATTAAAATATGTATTCTGATTAATGTGATTGTACGTAACTTATAGAGTATGCAGGACAAGTATGGAAAGGAAACGCGAAGTTCGTAAAACAACTGGAAACAGTGCAGACGACAGCAGCTGAAAAGATACTAGGATGCTCAAGAACGACGAGTAATACGGTATTAAGGGCAGAACTAGAAATGCACCCACTTGAAACAAACAGGGACGTGAGAAAGTAAAAATGGCAACATAAAGTAAAGAATATGCCAGAAAAGACGTTGCCAGCCATAGTTGATAGGGCTGTAAGGGAGAAAATTACAAAAGGGCGAGCTGGAATGATATGGGATAACGTAGTCGAGAAAATATGGAAGGATTTAGGGGGAGACCAAGAAGAGGTACTGTCTATAGAGAAGTTTGGCGGGTACAAGACATAAGTAAAAGAAGGAATAGAAGAAAGGGAAAGGCTAGCGCTAAGAAATAAGGTGGAAGAGGAGAAGCGCTTAGAGATATACGCGGGGTTGAGAAAATACATTGAGGTTTAAATGTATCTGCGCGGCCCAATGGATTACCCGAAAAAGCTGAAACTGCGATCTCGTGTAGGGGGCCTGGCCTACCAGAAAGAAGAAAGAGATATACCAGTAGTGGGGAGGACGTGGCTACAAATATGTACCCGTGTGGGACAACAATAGAGAGTAGGACTCACATAGTAGAAAAATGTGAAATACACAAGGAGGAACGGAATGCGTTGGAGGATATGAGGAAACTTGACGGATGTGACATGGAAGAGTGCCGTAGACTAGAGAAAGGCGAGAAAACGATCGCTATCCTAGAAGATAGATGGTGGTCGCAGACGGCGAAACAGGACGGGGATAGGATAAGCAAACAGTTTTTATGAAGTATATGAAAGAAGCGTAATCAGCGCCCCAATGTAGGAGGAGTTTCTAATAGGAGTAGGAACGGTGCTCCGTCCCAAACGGGATGCGTGGTCAATGGCCAAATGACTACGGCAAGCAACAAATGAGTACCCGCCCCCCCCCTCTCTCTCTCCTCTCTTTCTATCTCTCTGTATCTCGCTCCCTCCCTCCCTCTCCCTCCCCCCTCCTCCCCCCCCCCACCCCCACCCCCCCTCTCTATGTCTCGCCCGCTCCCCCCCGTATCCTTGTGCGGATTCTTGTGTTTTGTCAGGTTGGCGTGAAGGTGGCGGGGTTCGCTCCTCGAATTGCGGCGTTGGAGTCTGTACTGTACATGATCATCGACCGGGTAAAGGACTTGCCAAAGCCTCCAGACGCTGTGGCCCGCAAGGAGGCGGCGCAGGTGTGTTATTTATTATAGTTTGTGTGTTAACTACTGGAATTAGATTATAAAAATAAACATGGGCTCCAGCTGTGAGATCGAAGATTTCGTCGAAACTCGTCTTTGCAAGCTGTGTGATACTCCGATCGTGTGTATTATTTGGTGTGGAGCTGCTACTGTTGGTTGCTGATCTGTTGTGCTAGATTTTTTTTTCCTTTTTTTTTTTTTCTCCCTCTTTAGACAAAACTCAGAGCCAGATCACTGCGAAGCAGGCTCTTTTCCCCCCTCCCCACTACGGTGTGTGCCTTCGTTTTTATCCCGAGAAGACTTCAGCCCTTTCCGCCCTCGTCGACTAGCGTTGAGTTGCGCCTTCCCACGTTGCTAGGCGCTCTCAGCAGTTGATTCCTTCGATTTGTATTTTTGCCGAAATGCTCTCAAAAGTCCGACCCGCGTGAAATTTCAAACTTCAGAATCGAATCTACTCTACTAGGTAGTAGCATCCATCGAAGGTAACCGCTACGCCACCGGGGCGACCTAACCCACCACAACCCTCCGAACCCCACCCGAACCTCAACCACGTCCCAACCCTCAAAAACCCAACCCTCAAAACCCCAACCCCAACCACACCCAACCCCAACCTCACCGCAACCCTAACCCCAACCCTACCCCCAACCCTACCCCCAACCCCAACCCCAACCCCAACCCCAACCACACCCCAACCCCAACCCTAACCCCAACCCTAACCCTAACCCCAACCCCAGCCCTAATCCCAACCCTAACCCCAACCCTAACCTGATGATTTCAACACGAACCTGATTCCACCCGGGCCTGATCCAACCAACCAACCCGAGGGTGCACAGATGTAATCAGAATCAGCTATTCGGCAGGAGCCGCCGAGAGCTGAGAGCGCGAAGCTCGAACCGTCATCCCGCGTACTGGTCGGGTTGTTGGTCTATGTACCCAGTCCGACAATTGCTGTTTGACGGGACAGAGTGGCAACATTTTGGATGAAAGAGAAGTTTTCTTACGTGAGGCGTCATCAAGGAATACAAGCTTGACATCAGTAACGCTTGGAAAACACACGGCGCGAAATTCCTAAGATCTTAGGGAGGGGATGCAAAAAAATATCCCCGAGTCAACCAATGGATGTTTGTGTTTCGGTACTTTGATTTATCGGCATGGGTGGTGTTATGATGGTGAACGAGTCTTGAGGCTTTATTATCGCGTATTATAAGCCGCATGGCCTCAATTTCGCATCGAGCTTGAGTATACTTGAAGTATATGTTGTTTCTCGTATTGAGCTTATGTTTTATAAAAATATTTCAAGGACGTCAGCTGTGAGTGCGACGAAATTGGAGGGTCAATACTCATCTTTGCAAGCTGCGTTGTTGGTACTTGTAATATACTATGTGGGTGAGTTTTTTCATGATGGGAGGGGTCATATTGTTTTGTTAAAAAACAAACACATACATATACGAGTATATACATATTATATAAAAACGTTTCAAGGACGTCAGCCGTAAGTGCAAGCTGCGTTGTTGGTACTTGTAATATACCAAATGAGTGAGTTTTTATTCGGAGGGGTCCTATTTCTTGTTCACTAGTCTATAGTGGTAAGTGTTGGTATTTTACTTTGGGTGGGGAATTTTGAGCTAGATCTAACATCACATCTATTTTATAAATTTATTACTGTAGTTTCCAGTATACTTCTCTATCATATGTATGGTAGGCGGTTTATTTTGTTTTTTCTCCCCCTCGGCTTTAGTATCGGGAGGAGTACGAATACAGAATATCAATAGTTATCTTACCTGTTACTTTAAATTTGTTTGTCGGACTGTTATTGATTAGTTCGTTGGTCCGCATCTGTATTGAACTAGGTGTGCTGGATGCAAAAAAAAACAAAAAAAACACCAACGTTGGTTGATGCAACGAACGGTTTTGGTTCTGCTAGTAGATGGTGATGGTGATGTTACCGAAAAAGCTGCCGATAGTCAGTGAGTGCTACTGGTATAGAATGCTACTGGTGGTGTTTGGATGGTGCTACTGCTTAAAGAGATTTTGTCTTTGGCATAGATACGCTTGGCTGCCTACCAGATGTAGACCAGGTGCGTGCGAGTGCGTCTGTCTGTCTGTCTGTCTGCCCCAGCCCTGAAGGGGTGACTTACAATATTGGGATTTTCAAGACCATGGAACTAGCCCTAACCCTAACCCTAACCCATATGAATTACCGGTCGAAGTGTCCACAAATGACGTCATAGTGGCGTCACCGGGGTAAAGTGGTGGGAAAAGCCCAATAATGTGTTTTACTGCCCTGCAGCGCCGCCCGTGTGGACGGGCTGTCGTCGTCCTCCAACCTGCGCCTCCCGAGACCTAAAGACAAATGCTTTCTTGGCCTTTTGGTGGAGCGTTAACAAGACCGTGAACTTAACCTGCCGGCCGCCTCCTCTGGCGTCCGAGGTTCAACCTTGCTAGAGCCGCACCCGCGTTTTTGGAGACAAATGCCTTGAACTTCCTGTAGGAAAACTTTTACAGTAGTAGCAGGGTTAACCTCCCCCCCCCCCCTTTCCGCGCGCGCAAGGTGATGCGCTCCTTTCGACAGCAGGCGCACAAGCTGCAGACGGACCTAGCGCGACACTTTCCCTACATCGTCCAGGTTGATCCTCTCAGCCTGGCCAAAGGTGCGCTAGAATATACCTTCCTCCGTCCTCCGTTCCCCACTCTGAGAGAGTTGCTGAGTGGAACGCGGAGGTGGAGTGCGTGCTGTGTGTTGCGTGCCTTTTCTCTCTTTTTTTTCAAGTCACTTTTTATTTGGACTTTCCTTGACCGTTTGTTGTACTGCATGGACTAAACCTGGTACCACACGAGTAAGTGATCCTTTGGGCTATTATGAGAGTGCGGAGTGTGCTGTGCTTTGTTTTGCTTATCGTCCCGCCGCTTTGTATTTCCAGCTTAAGCCATTGTACCGTTGTACTATGATATCAATAGCCGTGCTGCTGCCGCTGCACAAAAAAACGATCTTGCGTCTCCTCAAAAATGCGGGCGCTTTACAGCTGAAACCCCCTTTTGGAGACAAAATTACTTGAAGTCAGTATGCGGAGGGATTCCGGGGCTCTGAAGGGGTTAAGGGGGTCCACTCGCAGGGGTTTGTTTCTTTCAGGTTTTTTCATCACGGGTCGAGTCACTTCTCGCGGGCCGGGTCCGGTCAGGGTGACCCGACCCGACCTGACCCAACTCGATCCGACGTAACCCAACCCGACCCGACCCGACCCGACCCGACCCGACCCGACCCGACCCGACCCGACCCGACCCGACCCGACCCGACCCGACCCGACCCGACCCCACCCGTGAGATTCGGAAGCCTCCTGACCCGACCAGACCCGACCCGATCCGTGAGACCGCTTGACCCGACCCGGCTCGCCCCGCGAGAGATTAGAAACCTCCTGAACTCCGACTCCACCCGCAAGCTTTTTTAACACTTCTCCACCCTAATAATTACAGTTTTTTGTTTTTTTCGTACGCAATGCCTTCCTGGACCCGTCGAGGTTGCAAGTGTCTTTGCCATTCTGTCTCCCTGTACGGTCCTTGAATCGTTTCGCGGTTTGCCGTACGAATAGTGCGCGATATAGCGTCTCTTGCGCTGCAGCTGTAACGGTGTGCGCCAGCCTTGCGAGCCCTGCTCTCTCCCCTCCGCTCGATGCCCCTTCCTTGTTTTCGCCCCTCCCGCCCTCCCTCCCTCCCTCCCTTCCCCCTATATATATTTATCTGCCTCTAATTCTATGTATCTCCCTCCTTCCCCGCCCTACCCCTTTCGACCGACCGACCGTCCGACCGACCGTGTGCAGAGATTGGTCCTAAGTCTAACCTGGGTCGATTAAACAACGCCATGAAGAATATCGGGCGGAACGTGAAGAACTCGGCTGCCGTGGCGGTAGAGAGAATCGGCGCGGGCATTCACGGGAAGGTGGGGCGCTCGTTGCCGAAATTGTATCATACGCAACGCCACTTTTATTAAGAGACTTGAGGTTTATTAGTAAGAAAAACGGCTTGCTCGAAGGGCTGTGAGTTGTCTGACTGTACAACTAATGATGGTAAGTATTGTAGTACTATAATAATGCTAGTAGTAAAGTTGCGGTTAGTCGCGCCCGGAAATTTTCGGGGTTTCTGCGTCTTTGCGTTTGACGGAACGTGTTGTGCTTGTTTTTAACGCAGCCGAACTGAAGTCGCTTGTATGCCGCACAATCCAAGTGATATCCAACCGTCAAGTCGAGATCCCTATATCGACCATTCAAAGGGTGGTGTTTTGCCGCTTTGTAGACCTGATTCTATCTTGATTATCGTATCGCGATAAAAAAAAGGCGACTGCGATATTTCCAAGCGTCTATACCAGGAGCATGAGCACGCAGCAGCATGTGTAGGGTCATGCTGCCCCCCGTTACCGTACGAGTCTTTGCATTGTTGTTGTGGTTCGGACACCAGTTTTATCATCGCCAATCCCAGCAGTGGCCGATGCCGTACATAGGCATAACATTTCCATGGGGAGCGCAGCGATACGGGGAACATGACAACGGATCCACTTAAGGCACATGACCACGAATCCTATTACGTGACATGACCACGAATCCAGTTCAGACACGTGACAACGAACCGAATTAAGACACGTGACAAACGAATCCAATTAAGACATATGACATACGAATCCAATTAAGACGCATGGCAAACGAATCCAATTAAGACGCATGAAAAACGAACCCAATTAAGGCACATAAAAAACGAATCCAGTTAAGACACGTGACAACGAACCCAGTTAAGACACGTGAAAACGAATTCAATCAAGACACGTGACAACGAACCCATTTAAGACACGTGACAACGAATCCAATTAAGTGACATGATAACGACACCCATTGATAATGAGACTTTACAACGAATCCAATTAAGACACATGACAAACGAATCCAATTAAGACACATGAAGAACGAATCCAATCAAGACACATGAAAAAAACGAATCCAATCAAGACACATGACAAACGAATCCAATTAAGACACCTGGCAAACGAATCCAATTAAGACACATGACCAACGAACCCAATTAAGACACATGGCATACGAATCCAATTAAGACGCATGCTACGGTAGAGGTTGCACCATTTTTTTTTTCTGGGGCTGCTTCCTCACTTGGGGGGCTCTTTTTTTTTCTGAGGCGAAAACCTATTTTTGCGTATTTTGTGTCATGCATACTGAATTATGCAGATGTCTGGTTTTGTCCCCCTTAATGCGGGTTATACAATTTCCGTGCGCAGAACAAGGCTGAACGTCTTAGTCCTGTTGACCCTGGCATTAGCAGGGAGGGGTCACCGACCTGTATCCTTCACGGGGGTAGTACACACCCCGTAACACGCGCGATGGAAGTATCACACAAAGCTTGCAATATATATGAAAAAAAAAAGTTCAGCCCATGGCCTAGGTATAATGTAAGAAATGAAATAAAAATCAAAACAGGAGTAATTTTACGACAATTTTGGGTCATTAAGGCGCGGCCCCGTCATTCAGGGGGAAAAAAAAAGAGTGCTGTACAGTACACCTCTATCGTTTTTTTTTTTTTTTTTTTGGGTGTTTTTTTTTTGTTGATCCTCCCGTTTTGGGCGAATATTTTAGTTGGATGAGTATAGGGATGGGTTTGGGGGCTCTAAAGGGGCACCACGCTTCCGCGTATTTTGTATTTTGATACACGTCGTGTGTCAATTTTAGCTCAATGGCATATTCGCAATCCAGCGCTAGCGGGGATGTTCCTTCATTCAGTGCCCGTGGTGGCGATGGCGCGAGCTGTCCCCACCGGCGGTCCCCGTTGCTACTTCAGCAGATCGTTAGCACGCGTCCATGGTCCACTGATAGGGACAGCTTACGCTATACCTACAATGGGACCCGAAGGGTGCGCCAGCTAGCGTTGGGCTGCGAAAGCAACTGAGTTAAATCGGCACACGACGCGTATGAAAATGCGTGAAAGTGTGGTGCGTTAAAGCTTTATTTTTCCCCATCCGCCGGAGGATAATAAAAAAAAGAAAAGAAAAAAGCGTCCATGGTAGATATAGCTCGCTGCTAACGGCGACTTCCTTGTGCCGCCTGACTTGTGCACCGTGCAGCACGTGGACGACGGGCTCGTTTACTACAAGCAGGTGGTGTCCGAGCTTTGTGTCGAGTGCCAGATTTTCGATGCTTGGTTCGTTCACCTCCAAAATCAGAACGGGGACGATGGTGAGCGAGCGGCGTTGATGGCTGGAAAAAGGAGACGGGTGTGCGTATGTGTGGTTGTTGTTTGTTTTTCCAGGTTATTGGTTTTTGCAAGGTGCTGTACGGGTTTGGGCTTTTTGCGTCATATGATAAAATCTTGATTGGATCCAATGAAGGTTTTCGTTTTCAATTGTAGGGTGTTTATCGCTCACCGCCAGGCACAGAACGGGGATGACGGCAACCGGCGTTTTCGACGTACGAAAAAAACAGGGCCAGAGAGTAGTAGTGCTAACGATGCGTATTCCCCTGTTTTTTTTTGTCTCTTCAGGAGTTTGAGTTGGACACAAACTTGCGTATATCGTCTCCTGCGAGAAACATGGGAATTTGCTCAATATCTTGAATGTATTGATTCATTGAAAAAATGACACACGACGCGTACGTATGAAAATCCGTGCAAGTGTGGTGAGCTTGAGCTTTGTTTTATTTTTTTTGCCCGTCCGCCGGAGGATAAAGAAAGAAAAAAAAAAGTCATTGAATTTCACCACCCCACATGTATTTCCATGTAAAATGTGCGTTTTTCTTCTGGCTCTTCTGGCGACGGAGAAGATAGGTGTCTGGTGGCTTCTTGTACGGGTTGTGCTGGAAAGTAAAACATGACGATTAACGAAAATGAATACCAAGTAAATAATAATAATGATAATGCACGTTGAAATTTTGGTCTCAATGCCGACTTTTGTTTTCCGATTATTGCTAGGATCGTAAGGATATGTTTCGTTATCTACAGGTGTGGGCCCTTGATGGCGTTTCGTTTCTATTGATGTCCCCTGTAGGTTAATGTTGTTTTACTTTTTCGCTTGGATGGCCGCTCGTTTCTAGCTCCTCTTGTTCTTACGTCTTTTTTTTGTTTGGTATTGCTTGAATGGCGTTTCGTGTCTTCGTAGCCCCTCTAGCATACATGGTATTGGTTCAACTTTGTTTGTTTTGTTCGTTTCGCTTTGCTTTTCGTAAATTCTGTTTCTCTGTATTTCAGACACGGAGGGGATGGACGAGCTTTTGCTGGAGCTCCACCTGGTATCGAGCTTCATGCGCGAGGTTTGTTCGTTTGCTCGATCGCATTTTTTTAGTTGCTTCGTCTCTTATGTTATCTGTTTCCTCTCTTGGTTCGCTCTCTCTCCCTCTCACTGCCTCTGTCTGTCTATATATATAAATATATCTATCATAGTCCTTGGGCTGATCTGACACCTTGTTTCATTTGCGGACCTCTCCCGCCTCGCCTGCAACGGCCGGCGTCGCGGATCCGCCCGCTTAGGGCCCGAATTAACGAGGAACTTGCAAAATCGAATTTCGATATTTTTTTTTTAATTTCATGAAAAATACACGAAAAATTCAACTTTGGTTCTTATCAAGGAACGGCGCAGTGCGTTCTAGGAAATAAAAAAATTCAAAAAACGCAAAAGGGTCAACGAACACCCGTGGGCAACGACCGAGGCGAGCGATGGCTCGCGTCCTCCCCGGAGCGCCGCGGCTAGCCGCAGATTCTTTTGGCCGGCAGCGGCTTGGAGGCTATGGCTCTAGGTGTCTCTTGGATGGGCTGGCGCCACCCCGCCGCCCGACACGGGCAGCAGCGACGGGGATATAGCGGTCGAACTTCTGAGCGAAGTCATCATGTGGTAGTTGGTCGTGTAACTTTCGAGGTGCAGGGCGACGAAAAACTGGGTTTGCGGCGGTCTCGGTTGCTTTCGAAGCGTCGCAGGCGGTCTACGCTGTGCTAAGGACCTTCGGAGGCCGCGCTGCGGCTGCTCCGGTGGTCCTACCTCTCGCAATGTTGGCTTCTCGCCTCTCAATCAGCCGACAACATGGCACCAATTCGCGTGGCCGGCTTCGGTTACACAGAACAAGCCATGTCTAGGTGGACAAACTCCCTAAATTCAATTTCGATTTTCGACTAAATTCGACCGAGAAAGTCTTTTTTTACTTTGTTGAATTTGATTTTTCGTAATAATTCTGAGAATGCCTGCTTGGTGATTCATTTCTTGACCAATCAGATGCAAATTAAATTAAATTCTACAAAAAAAAATCGAAATTCGATTTTGCAAGTTCCTCGTTAATTCGGGCCCTTAGCGTCGTAGCGCCTGCGCGGGGCCTTGATGTCGAAATCTACGACGAGATCTCCGAAAAAAAACTTCCCTGTGAGCGTTTGGCACATTTGCTGCCGACAGGGCCTATTTATTCGCGAGTTTTTTTCCGGGACGTGTTCTCTCACCTCCGACCCGTGGAGGGGGTCAGCTACCCGGCCGGCGTCGCCATTGTGGACGCCTGCACGGGAGGCTGCGTGCTCGGACCTAAGAGAAAATTGAAACGCCCCGAAGAACCCATGCCACCCAGGCTTCGTCGAAAACTGCCATCTATGAAAAATTCTGCTGAGGGGCAAGGGGGGGAGAGAGCAAAGACCAGAGAGTTACGTATTTTACAGCAGCAGTACGTGTGATGTGTACAGCAGTAGCAGGCTGTGATCGAGCTACGCGTGTATTGCCAATATTGCTACGTACGGTATGTTTTACGTACAGATAGTATCTACAGCACAGAACGTGTATGTATGTGCAGCAGCATTACCAGCTGTGATGGAGCTGCGCATGTACCTGGTACTGTCAACGTTGCTACGTACGGTACGTACTACGTACATTACCTACAGCAGAAGCTGCTGTGGTTTTACCTTTCGCTGTGGGTCGTCGCGTCATCCCATACGTACTGCCAGAGTTTTATGAACAAACAGAACAGCAGGATCATAGTTGCCGGCGATTATCCCGCTTTTTTTGTGGGATCCGCATCCCTACTCACCCCCCCCCCCCCCCCACCAGTACATTCACGCATCACCATCCTCCACCTGCTAGCCACCACGACCGATTGACCCCCTGAAGGGCTCTCCGGCCAAGAACACCAAGTCGACAGAGACCGCCGATACGACGACGCATCAAGTTGTCGGCGAGCTTACGAACAAAATGAGTGTGATGACGGTTGCCGGGGCCTACCGGGGCCTACAACTTTTCGAGGAGATTACTTCTAATGGAGCCGTTTGGCATTTTGATTCATGCAACCGGAACGTGCAGGAAGACGCCAACAACTGCTGCCCCTTCACAGCGAACACGTTCCGCTCTGAGCGTGGCTCGGCGAAGAAGCAAACGAAGCTCATCTGCGTGGTATGCGTTCTCCTGGTCACCAGAGTATGCACCAGAACACGTTTTGAGCGCATCGTTATATACGTCGTCCTGATGTGCCCCGTTCTTTTAGCGCCCTCTTTCGTGTGCGTTACTGAGGGTATACACGCTGAAGTTTTATTCCTTCGACGAACCCCGCCCGATACTACTCTGTTCGGCAGCTAGTTACGTGTTGCTGTGTACTGTGTTGAAGTTACACGGGTAACGCCACTGCTGCTTACCAGGGATGTGAAAAACCCGGTACGGTTACGAGGTTCGCGGGTAGGTTACACGGAAATTCGGGGTTATAGGGTTATAGTTGACTTCCGACGGGGCCAAGTATTTCTTCTTTATTTACAACTTTTAGCTCACACACGGCACACGATATCATGAACCGTCCGTCATGTTTTCATCAGAGAGAGTCGTACGTTTGTTTTCGGTCATCCACAGGAATACTTTGCTTGATCGACTGCTTTGCATTTTTTTTTAATTGTGTGGCTATCTCGCGTTGTCACGTGGCGTGAAGCGTACCGAGAAAATAAAAGGTCAGCAGCAGCAATGAAACAAACACGCGATAATGCAGCACGTCTCGAGAGCTGCTCCAAACGAAAAAGAAACCAGGGTATGGCACCCCGGGGATGGGATGTTTTCGTCCCCGGTTGCGTTAATCTCTTATGCTTTATGCCACGTGACAATGCAAGATTGCCATACAATTTCAAGACTTGGAGCAGTCAAACAATATTCCAACCGGTGAGTTACATGAAAAGCTGCTTCGCGGTTGTACCCGGTAGTTTACATGCTCGACGCCGGGTTTTTCACATCCGCGCTGTTTAGTGCTGTTTTTGTTTTTGTTTGCCTGCCTTTTCCCCCCTTTTTTTTTGCGTCTCGTTTCTGCGACCTTTTGCCAAATATGTTGCCCTGATGTCGTCTGATAGCCTGTGTTTGTCCCGATTACACATCGGATCCTTTCGTGGTCCTGCCGTATCAGCCTGCGTACATTATGTGTCCCGTTCTTTCAACGCCCTCTTTCTTCGTGTGTGTGCCGCACAGAGGGTGTGCCGGTTTTTAGTTACCACACCGCCCCGATACTACAGCTGCTCTGCAGTATGTATGCTGAAGTTACACGGCCATTTTCTGCCTATCTTCCGATCTATCTATGGTTTGGGGCTTTTGCCTACCAGGCATCTTGTAGCGTTTTCGTCTCATTCCTGCAATCTCACGCCTTGCCCTGCTTTGTGATGGTCTCTGTGTGTCCCGTTCATGCCCTCTGTGGGCCTGCGCATGTCGAGTTTGATCCCTTTGTCAAACCTCATCAACAGTCACTGCTGTGATTTCTGTTTTCGGCTCATCCAATGATACTTGGTATGTACCAAGTATGTTCCAGGTAGTATCTGATATTTAGAGAGCTCTTTTTCCCCGTGCCCGTCTCGTTTGTTGCTTTCCGTGCGTGGGCAAGTGCTTTTTTCGAAAATAAAACTTCCACGCTCGCTTCGAGGACGACTGCGTTGGCCAGATGGTAGCGAACGCTTCAAGGGCGTTTGGCGATGCCTTCCACAATATCAATATACGGCAGCATCTATGCTTCCTGTTACCGGGCACCTGGTATGCTTTTCAGCTGTACCTCTTCCCTACAGCCGAAAAAAGTACCAAGGCTTGTCATGGGTCAGGTCAGCTCTTGCGGGTCGGGTTGGGTCAGGGTGATCCTACCCGACCTCGACCCCACCCGTGAGACATCAAAAATTGCTGACCCGAACCGAACCGTCCACCGTGAGACCTCCCGACCCGACCCGACTCGACCCGCGAAACCTAGTGACCCGGCCCGCCGATCGGGTCATGACCCGTGAAAAGCCCTGATAAAATACATATACTGAAGTATACGAAGTATATCAAACTCTTGGCATCATGCCTGATATCCATCCTTTTTCACACTATCGCTAACAATTTTATACGTGTATACGCAAGCCTGCGACCGGCGGCCTTCCAAGCCGCCGGCGAAGCCCCTTGTATCTGTATATACATTCAAGAATTGCAACGGCGCCTCTGCCGTGAGATGGACGGTATCGTCAAAAGTCGTCTTTGCAGTACGCTTGGGGTCAGGGGTAGGTTCTGGGAAAGTCCGATACATGCCGTGCCAACTGAATTTTTTCGTGTACCGCAACATTCTCCGCGAACTTCCCCCGGAGTGAGCGAACGATTTCGGATAGATAAAATGTTGCCCCCGGGGAGAAAAAACAGGCAAAAAGAGGACGGGGTCAAAACGCAAAAGGCCCCGGGGATAAATGGCCCCGGGGTATTATTGCGAAAAACATTGTTTTTCAACATGGGCACTGCACGTTGCATACAAGTCGAAGTGGGGTGGAATGAAACGCTGCAGATAGATATTTACGTTATCCCCCCGGGGTGATCTCGTTTTTTCGTGGAGCGATACACGTTTATAGCATAAATTTGTCCCCGGGAATATATGCGAAAAGTGGGTAGGGGGGATTCCGTTGGGAAAAAAAAGTCGCTCACTCTCCGGAGATTACACAACGTTTTGACCTCTTTCTCGGCCATTGGGGGGAGGGGGGGAGGGGCAACATATTGCGGGGGGCAGTTTCGAAATTATGGTGTATACCCTAGATGTGAACCCCACGTTTCTTTTGTTTGTGCATGTGCTGTTGTCTTCAGGTGGTCTGCGCCATGGTGCTAAGGGATTTAGAGGGGCTGGTCGACCGATATCTCCGCAAAATGCGAAAGAGCTTCGCACGGATGTACTGGGACGAAGACTACGAGGATTACGAGGAGGAGGAGGATATACTGCCATGAAAACAAAGGGGGGGGGGAGTTTGGAGGGGGGGGGGAGTTTGGAGGGGGGGGGGGCGGGGGGGGGGGTACTACTCATGGGGTGATCGCGGGAGGTTTGGGGGGAGAGGGGAACTAGTGGCGAGATTTTAGAGGGAAAGGGGAAAGAGTGGCGAGGGTTAAAAGGGAGGGGATAGGGGGGGGGGGCGGAGACAAAATAGAGGAGATCGGCTGTACTGTAGCGTTCAGATGCGGTTCTCCGCTTGTTTTCATTTTTTTTTTTGGAAGCGTTTCAAACGTTTTTTTTATTCATTGTTTTGTCCTTAGGGGTGCTTCTTGTTTTACGTTGTTTTAATTTTATTTTTTGTCGTTATCCTGTTTTGGGAGCGCCCCCTCTTTTTCGTTATTTTTATACCTGGTAGTTTTTGATCGTTCTTATCTTGAATGTTTTATGATTCGTAGTTTTCTTAATCTTTCTCTGTCCCGGCACCGGCTGGACGGACGGAAATGGAGGCGTTTTTTTACATCCCCCCCCCCCCCCCCCCCACACGCTTTTTTTTTATTTTCTCCTCTGCGGGAAGGGGTTGTTCCGCCTTTCCTTTTTGTGCAAGGGCAAAAAGCCATCGGCCAGATACTGGTTTGTTTTTTGTGCGTGCAGGGCGGGGGGAGGGTTGGGTTGGGCTAGGTTCAGGTTCAGTTTTCTCAGTTTTTTCTTAGTTTGTTTTTCACACGGCGGTGCTTATTTCGTGACGTGCGGTCTGTCTCCGATGGGAGAAACTTGAAAAAATGAAAAAAACGTTACACTGTACGTACGTGCTTTCGCGGTCGTACTTGGCTGTATATTTAGGGATTTCAGGGGGTGCCTCTCGCGCCCCCTCTCTAGTCCCCTCTTCTCTTATTTTCTTCTTGCCTCCTCGAGCTTTGCAAACCGTTTCGTGTTCTGCCGCTTGTAGATGTGGTGCCAGTGCGCGCATATGCGTGTTTTTGCGTGATTATGCGTGCTTTTTGCGTGATTTTGCATAGCTTGCGTGTGCTTTGCCGTCATTGTGCGCACTTTTGCGTGTTTTTCTGCGTAATGTGCGTGTTTTTTCGTCTTCTTTTGCAATATTTTGCTTGTTTTTTTTGCGCGATTTTGCGCGCGGTTGCGTGAGTTTGCGTGTGTTTGCGTGGAAATTGCGTGTTTTCTTTTGCGTGGTTTTGCGTGATTGGCGTAATTTGGTGTGCCTTATTTTGTGTTGTATTTTCTCCCCCCCCCCTCCCTGCTCCGTCTCGAAAGGGATGCGTGGTCAATGGTCAAATGACTTAGGCAAGGAACAAATGAGTATCCCCCCCCCGAACATGCCCCCCGCCCCCTCCCTCCGCTGGCAGAGATGCGAGGGTTTATGGTCATATGACTACGGCTATGCACGAACGAGCCCCCCACGCCCCCAGTTGTTATTCGAGACTGTGAGTTTTTTGCTCGTCTTTGTATGTGACATGTCCACACTCTCGGACCAATCAACCGAAAATATTTCAGACGGGCCGGGCCGGGCCCTCCCGACGTCTCAGGACTACGGTAATATTGAGTAATCACTAATCAGTGCTTTTCACGGGTTGTCGCCAGACACGCGGTTCGGGCCAGGACGTTTCGTAAATCTCGTGGGTCGAGTCGGGTTGGGCCAGGAGGTTTTCAAATCTCACGGATCGGGTCGGGTCGGGTCGGGTCACCCAGATCCGGACCGCGGCAAGATAAGTGATTCGACCCGTAAAACACTCCGCTAATAGTAATGATGCGGTATGTGTCACCTAGGGGATGATGTGTGCCTGATATTGTGTACCTGCTACGTACATACAACTGTTCACGATTTTCTTAACCATGATTACGAAATAAGAGCGGCCAAGAGAAAAGAGCGACGCATGCTACGATACAGGTGTATTAAGGTATTATACCTCTTTTTGGCTTGAAACGGTTTCTGAATGAGGGGGCTCCTTAACCTAACAATCGTCGGAAAATACGCCCCCTTAGTTTTTGCATGGTTTTCGTTGTGTACCTAGCTGGCTAGCTAGGCCATGGGATTTTTTCATCCGGTGTATCGTGTAGCAGTTTTCTTTCCCCCTCCAAATCAGTTTTTGGGGAGAAGTCTTAACCCCTTTACAACTGGAAACCCTTTTTGGGGACAAAATGACTTGGATTTAGTGTAGGGAGGGGTTTGGGGACTCCAAAGGGGTTAAGCTCCCGAATTCAAAAATTCTGAATTGAGGAAGCCTTACAAAAAAAAATGGTGCACCCTCTTATCGTAGCACGCGTCGAGCGTTCGGGACTCTTCAGAGCGGTCAGATTGGCATGTCCGGCCATACCCCTGTACTAAAAAGTCACATATTTACCACTGCATGAAGGTAAGAGCGATCGTGTGGTTAAGAGCGCGTGCTTCGGGTTTTTGTCACGGCGTTCTCTTAAACCGGGTTACCCACGGTGTTGAGGTTGTTGCACGTGCGCCGCTGGCGTGTGTGCGTTGGTGTGTGTGGGCGTTTTTTTTTTTCTTTTTTTGTCTTTTATTACGTCGTTTATGGTCGGGCACGTGGCATTCTTTTGATGGCAAGAGAAGAGGTCCTCTCTCTCTCTTTTTTTGTTGTTGTAGTTTGCCTCCCCGACTCCCTTTGTTCCAGCTGGGGGCAAGCCGGGCATGCAGTTTTTATTACACGTTCTTGCTGGGGCCAATCGTAGTATCACTCACACTCAGTGTGACGAGACGAGAAGGTTTCACTCATGCCCGCCCCCTCCCGTCACTGCTCCATTTATTTTTGCTGATTCGAACCCCCACAATCTGCACTGCGGTTGAGTTATCCGCTGGGTCTCCTCTGTTTTTTTTTTTTCCATACTCCGTCTCTCGCTCGTCCCCCTTCCCCCTTCCACCCCCGCCGCCGTGTTCCGGCGCCCACCCACCGCTGACACACGCTACTAATAGTGTGTAGTGTTGAGGAAAATTAGTGGATGGATGGGAAACCCATTGTGATTCCACGCGCCAGGTTCGTGTCCTGCCGACGACGCCATGTGTTAAGGAATTGGTGAGGGTGTTAGTCCGTTTGACCACTTGCAAAGGGTAACCCATGAACTACATATAGCTTACCCATACTAAGCGATATAACAGTATTAATAGTACTAATAGTATGGAAGAGGTGCGCCATGTGTGTGTTCCGAGGCTCGTAACCACTTCACGAGCTCTGCATCTCCCCAAAAAACGATTTAGAAGAGAGAAATGAAGTAATCCCATACAGTATGGAGTTACGCTTTTCTGGGCCACACGTTTCTGACCGGTTGAGCTCCCTTATCGGTCATAGCATGACAACTTTACGAGTATACTTGCTTTAGGACTATTATATCGCATGCAATAACTGTTGGTCGGGTCACGGGGGAAGGAATGCCTTCCAAGTCATGTTCAGGGTGAGATTCTGAGCTCCCCTCGTGTTGAAGGAGAGTTTAGAACCTTCTGCTGCTGCGCTCCTGCTCGCGCGGGAGGGACTACTCAAATGCAGTGTAGTGCCTTCACTAAGAAACCGAGCAAAAGGAAAAGCCAGGCTGAGACTCACGGCAAAACAAGGTAATCTTGAGTCGATACATACATGTTCAATTCAAGCGTAGAGAGCAGCACCCTTTCCCATGCAACAATAAGAAATAACATAATCTTGAGAGTCAATAGTCTAGACTACTTGTATACTAATTTAAAGCGTATAGAGAGCACCGTTTCCCGGCAACAGCGAGCTCCGTCCTGAGCCAGCGACTCTGTTGGTGGTACAGTAGTGTATGGGTGTCCTGCGCTGTGGACTACATTGGTGCTCCCTCTATATAGTGCCGGTTGCCCGCAATATTGCCTGTGAAATCGCTTGGCACAGGTGGAAACAACGAGTTAGTATTAATCGTGGCAGTGCGCGTAGTAGTGCAGGTTGCCGTTTCAATGCCGGTATTTCCGGCTGGCACATACCGGCACTATGCAGGGACCACTGCAGTATAGGGTTGTGTTGAGGTGTTAGTGGGGTATTAGTCCGTTTGACCACTTGCAAAAGGTTAACCAATAGCTTGCTTACCCAAACTAAGCCTTATAACACTCTCCACGCCTGAAACGGCGGGATGGCAGGTCGGCCGGATACACGGGCGGACCTGTCAATATCCAAGCGATTTCATTCCCTGGGTGGGGATACCGGGGAGGAGAGTATTTCTCAAGTTCGACATGGGGAAAATCTGAAAAGGCTTATTATTGTGGATGGTGGGATTCGAACCCACGACCCAAAAAAAACATGGTCTGTCGACGGCGCCATTTGTTAAGGTATTGGTGGGGTATTCGTCCGTTTGACCACTTACTTGCTAAAGGTTAGCCAATAGCTTAACTAAGCCTTAAGCCTTATAGCAGTTGAACAAAAACTTGGGCGGGCGAGAGACAGGTTCGGTTGGGGAAAAGCACAGAAGAGGCGTTTTGTCCAGGGGTCGGCTTCGGAGAGAGGGCCGGCAGTGGAGAGGCCAAAGGCAGACGGCGGGTTTGAGAGTAATGTAGCAGAAAAAAAAAAATCCCCTGGTACGTAAGTAAGTAAAAACGTGCAGGTAAAAATTGCAGTAGTTTGAGAGATTTATCATTTTGTCGATTATTAATAACACTCGCCATTAGCCTATATTGTTATTTGTTTTTTGGGTAGTTTCTGTTTTCATACTTTGTCTTTGATTTTCGCGTTATTTTTCATGTCAACATGCTGTTGTTCCCCTGTTGAGGGGGAGGTGTCTGACGCGTACTCAAGGTGTGCACACACCATTTTTTTTCTGAGGCTCCTCAAAATTGGGAGCTCAAGACCTCTCCCAAAAACTGCTTTGGTGAAAAATAAAGCCTCTACGTATCGGATAAAACAATCAAATGGTCATGGTACACATCGAAAGTCATGCCCCAAAAAATGGCCTATTATTTTTTCATTTTTTTCCGACGAATTCGGGTTAAGGAGCCCCGTCATTCGAAAAACATTTCAAACGAAAAGTACTACTCGTACTTCTATCGCGTGGCATGTGTCGTCTAACCGAACACATGGGGCCACGTGAAAAAAAAAGACAGCCCCCCGGGCTGCTGGGAGATGTCAGCGCTGCTGGGAGGGAGATGTCAGCGGAGTGCAGGGTAAGGAGCCGTCGTGCGTACGACACACCCGCGTGACATGGTGAAACAGTAGGAGGTGAGGTGCCCGATCTAAAGAGCGTCCAGATAGTAAGAGACAGCGGAACTAAGAGGGGTCGTGTCGGCTTTGTCGCGGCTTGTGACGCCTATTTTGTAACCTTACATGGTTGTTACGCCTGTACGAAAACCCATGTGATACCCTATTTGAGACAAAGAGCGGCACACGGCGATAAGAACGGTAACTTCGTCTGTCCCGAGGGCCTAAATAGAACCGGGAATATTCCAATGTGCGTGTTGTACCGCTATATACGCTCTCCAGACGGTCGGCAAAATCGCACTGAAAGGTTTCGGTTGCTATGCATGGGTCTCAGAACGGTGGATTCCATCCCGCAACTCTATTTCTGCCCCCCCCCCCCCCCGTCTCCTCTCTACATGTCTCCCTCTCTACCCCCCCCCCCTCTCTACCGTCCCCCTCCCCCAGCCGCCGATCGCGTACGCATGCTTCTTCGTCGATTACGTACGAAAAATGTGTGGACAGCTCTCGTGCTGACGCCAACCTCATCGGTATCGCGCTTTGTGTCGCAATGCACCCACAGAAATACCCGCTTAAATACGGCGTAGGATTCAGTGTATGTACCGGTTGATAAATGCATAAGATCTATGATGCGTTAGACTATATACATGGGTTAATTAATGCGTGTGGGGCGAAGCATTATTTGCCGGTTGGTTAATGAGCGGGAACTTACTACGTGAATGAGCTGTGCGAACTGACCTCGCGTATCGTACTTTTTTCAGTAAGAACATCAGACAGGTCATGGTCTACAGTGGTTAGACCATCCAGACCATACTGCATGTCTGTCGCAGTGATATGTTGTGCGTCAAAATGCTGACGTGTACGCGACGATAACCAACCCGCTTGCTGGCGACCAGAGCCAAGAAAGACACGGTTCGAATTATTATCGAGGTGTTCAGAGACGCTCCAGGCATGTACATATAATATATGTACACCAGACAGATCACACGATATAGACCATCTAGATAACCTGTAAAGTATATCGCATGTATATATATATCTGTCGTTACGATATGCTGCGCAGGATCTGTGAAGTACAGATGAAACCCAGGAAATACATGCCAGATCATGCAGATCACTCGGGTCTCACCCGGCAGAAGAGATGCACTAGTCTAAACGTTTTTCGAGGGTTATCACTTGATTGAGGAGCTCTGTGTGTACAAGAAAAATAAAACTGATTTGGGGTAAAAGCAAAAAAGTGCTGGGCACCCCGTTGAGCAGTCTCCCCCCACGGCATAGATACACGACACTGCATACATGCAATGCAAAACGTTGCTAGAAAAATAACGACTGATTGATATCAGATCCCGACGATTCTACATTTTAACGAGCCCGTCGTTCCGAAATCGCTTCATCATCAGCCGAAAAATTGCTTGGTACCTCTATCGTAGCTCGCACCGCATCATGATCTATCTACAGATCATGCAGATCATGCAGCTCACGTGCACCAGCGACCTCTATTTTACCCTGGGACGCGTGCTGCAGGCAGGGTAGAGGCGCACCTCTCTTTTTTGCTGGGGTTTTTCCTCAATTTTGGGAGCTTTGAAGAAGTCTCCCAAAATTAAAAGCCGGTTTGGAGAAAAATAACACTACTATCTTGCTGTCGGATAATAAGCGATCTCATGGAGGCTAGGTTTTGCACACAACCATTAGTTTCGTGCGAAAAAACACGTCGTACGATTTCGGACGATTTTGAGTTAAGTCGCCTCATTAAGACACCCTTTCAGACGGAAAGTGCTACAACCTACCTCCATCGGCAGGAACAGATCGTTTGATCTAGGGATCTGATCTGATCTGATCTGTCCCGCGTGCGTGCGCGTGTGTGAAAAACACATTAAAAAGAAGAGAAGAAACATGGTGCTGGTGACCCTTGGGCCAGTTGGTTAACATTTTTTCGCTGACGTCGCTCGCTCCCTGCGTGTAGTCTAAAATAATCTGAGAGACCACACTCACTCCCATTTACTTGACTCTCAACTTTTGACCGGGAAACTTCAACTTCAACACGAGTCGAAAACAGCCACACATAAGACCAAAATCGGCTGGTTCTTGCGCAAAAATAAAGAAAAGTACAAGTAAGTGCGAAAAAAACGAGAAGGACACTTGCCGTTTGCACTTAACTTGCATCGCATGCGTCGAGCGCGTGTGTACTATATCCCTTGCGCTCAGGGAAGCGGGTGCCGCGCACAAAACCGCTCTCCCGAGAGCGACCAAGCATCCCAGCTTTGAGAGCTCTCGCGGCTTTCTGCTTCAATCCCTACTACTACGTGGAATTTACACACGTCTTCTACGTGCGTCCTGACCATCCTGATGATATGGACCCCATAACCAAGTGAGCTAGCTGTCAGCACTGACTGCTAGCTCGTCGATCAGGGTGCAGCTGTAACACATCTCCGTACACGTCGTGCTCCGTACATACACGTCTAGTATTCATATATGCCAGCATCCGCGCACCAATATATAATATGTACATAATATATATTATGTATATACACATGGTGGTGGTATGATGTAGGTCTTGGTATTCTATCAAAATCCATCTTCACGACCCTCAACGCATATGATATGGTGCGTGGACACACGATGCACTCCTCGCCTACACCTGGTATAACTATTCTACATGCTGCACCTGGTGCTGCCGTGTGCACAAGCAAAACTCTCGGACCACACACACACAAAAAAAAAAAAAATCTATAAAACCCTCAAATAAATGGGGAAAATGGCGTGACGATTCCCCCCGCGCACTTTTACCATTTACTCGCAGTGCCTATGATGCTATAATACTACTTTACGTACTGATTGTACGTGGCGAAGCTGAAAAAAGAGGGAGGCGACAATGTCATACGCACCAACATCTCACGCAAGAGACCAAGCAACACAGGAGTGCCCCCCCCCCCCTCCCCCCCCCCCCCCCCCCCCCCCCCCCCTCCCCCCCCCCCCCCCCCCCCGACCCTCCAAGAAACAAAAAAAGTACGTACGTAATATAGATTACTCCAAGTCAAATACATCGGAATTCCAAGACGCTCTTTTACGTCGTCTATTATAGTAATAGTAAAAAAAAAAGGGGGCCAAAAGCCGCGACGACGAGAGAAAAAAAATGGTAACTAACTGTGTTCTCTTCTGCGACCGGCTAGCTCCGGTCAGATCGCACGAATCCCCTGAGCCCATAGCGAATACCGCCACCTTCATCGCGGCAAATCGCACTGCCACAGTACTAGTTATTATACTACTGCTAGTACCAATACTTTTACTTGCGCCTCGTTTTTCGTCAAGTCTAAACACGTCATGCTTTCACCATGGTATCTAATTATATACAGAGCTTCGGACACAGGGCGAGCCACCGCCCTAGCCACCGCCGGCATGGTTTGGTGCATGTCAAAATAAACCACCGCTATCCAGTCCGTAGTACACGCTCGGTACGAATACTTGTAATCTAAATGGCTCCAATCGGAGTATCACACACAGCTTGCAAAGATGAGTTTCGACAAAATATTCGATCTCACAGCTGGAGTGTATTTTAATTTTTATAATGTATATTTATGCCTTGGTGCACGGATGATCTAAATGGCCCAAACATAAAATGTAACATATACGTATAAAACCGCCAACAAGTCGTCCACGAAAAACGGCTCGCTCAATCAACCATAAATAACCCGGGGCAACGGCACCAACGTACCCACCATCCGCCCTTATGTTTTACGCAGCATACGCAAGACATCATACCAGGTACAGACAGCACTAGAAGGGTCCTCCCAGTGAGGAGGCAGCGGTGTGCGAGAGCATTATGACCGCCTTATAGAGGGAACCCGCCGTATTTGTTCAAGGTTACGAGTGCATTCCCCAGTCGCGCCAAGCGATTTTGAGCGCCTTATATCGGGATACCACCTTACCCAGACCGCCTTATCGAGGAACCCCTGCCTAGATACATATACCCCAGGGATACAGTTACGCCCCTCAAGAGCCTATATCCGCCTCTCGAAACAACCCGTCACACCGATAAACAGAAGCGACCAGCCAAGCGTTTGACGGAAAGGTTATCCCCATCGCTTGGGATAAACAAAAAAAAGAGGCGAGCCCCCCGTTACTGCGCAGCCTAGTTCAACGCACAACCGCGATTGCCAAAAAAAATTAAGACGGCTACAAAACGACGGCTTTGATGCCTCGAAATGCCCGCCATCGCGCTATTAATAGCTACTGCTGTTGCTGTTATTGTATCTCCTCCCCCCCGTCATGGCGACTACCTGGTAGCTACAGTAGTACCAGGATCAACAAGGTGATACAAAGGCGTTCAGTCTTTGAAATCATTCTCCGCGCGGAAACTGTTGAATATTTACAACCCGTTTTGAGGGGGACAACATCTGACGGCTTGTGATTTGTAGCCAAACACTCCCTCGTCATGCCTGGCGGGAGTTATCGCCTTCGTGAGCGAGGACGCCTCCCCCCCCCCCCCGCCCCCTTCTCTCAGGAGGCGTCAGGAGGCGTCAGGAGGGCAACAAGAAACCGACACCAGATGCACTACAACATCCAAGAAACCCTCGTGTGAGCAACCAGCACAGGGCCAGAAGCGTCCGCCCACCACATGCTACCCTCCCATTGCCCGCTCACTCACAAGAAAGCACCCGAAAATCCTCTAGACTCTAATATAGCTCTCATACGAGTACCTACGGCACTAATGTATATACAAAATATACAGCCTGGCAGCAAACCATCTACGCGGTACTACTACTTCTGTTGTGGAGCTATTGATGGTTACCCTCCAATTGTAAACAGGTCGACATGGGACTGACTATTGGCCCGCCGGAAAAAGACAGAGACCAAGCAAAATATACAAGCCGCCCCGCCCCCCCCCGCCCCTCCTTCGAATTTCTAAATACCCCTCCCGTTCGTTCCAGCTAACGCGCTCTGGATGTCTCTCCCTTCACCTTCCAAGCGCTGGCAAAAACGGAAACTACCGTCCCCCCCCCGCCGCCCGATCGATGCGTGGGAGCCGGGGGTGGTCGTCGCCTTGGACCCTGAAAACAAAACAAGGCATGACCACACCTCTACATCTATCCGTATCGCGTGCCAATTTTACCACGGTTAGAATACAACTCTATTGCCGCGGTAGTTGGCCGTGTGAGTACATCAACCCCCGCCCTGATCCTGCCACTGGGAATGACGCGCGGTGGAGGTAGCCAGAGCCGGAGCCAGAGCCAGAGCCACCCGGGGAGAGAAATCTACCTAACCTATGTCTTGCTGGCCTTAACAGCACATCATGGACACAGTAGACTTCGTTTATATTATGTTTTTTTTTGTATTGAAACTCCGTATCACGACGCTTTAATCAACTCCACCCACCGAAAACTTCAACCAGCTCTCCACACCGACGCTTAAACGCCTTTTGCAGCTGGAAACCCCGTGTTAAGAGGACAAACTACTCGGAACTAGTGTAGGCAGGGGTCTTGGGGACCTAGAGGGGTTGACCCAACTCCACCTCCACGGGTAATCAGCATCCATGTTCGACGTTTTGAATCAGCTCCACATCCACGACTGATCAGAAGAAGGACGGATGTAGTACTTCTGTAAGCGATGTAACATACTCCCGTCGCCCGACTGGGTCACGGGGGGCGCGCCCAGCCCATACCCCGCCTCGTAGGGGCTATAGTTGGCGGGGTAGCCAAGAGCGGGGGCGGGCCCAGGCGCGGGGTAGCCCGGGGAGGGACCGCCTCCGTAGCCCGGGGAGGGACCGCCTCCGTAGCTTGGGGAGGGACCAGGGCTGGGCATGCCGTAACCCCACGGTTGTGATGGAGCAACCATCATGCCCATGTTGGCGGCATACGCAGAGACCCTGGGATACCTTGACGGGTTAACAGGCAAACCTCGGATGAACTGGTACGTGCGCTCGCCCGTGCGATCGTTTACCCTGCGGGGGGCGGGGCGTGAGGGGTGGGGAGGGGGAGGGAGGGGCGGGTGTGGGGGGTCGGACATGGGGGCGTTGTGCTCTTGCAACCTCTGTGGTGGTGATATACGAAGCACGCAAAGCACTCGTCGCTTTTCCAAGTTTTTTGTTTTTTTTTATGATTTCCACCTGGTACAATGATCATGTGGTTGTTGAAGAAAGCGGAGCAAAAAAAGGATCCGTCTACGAGAAGGCCTCTCTCCTGCCTTGTGCTGCGTTTGGCCGAAACACGCGAGGCGAGTGAGTGGTGTGGTGTCGAAACATCGCTCGAAATCAACGCCTCTACTTCCCACGTGGCGATGACATGTTATGTCTATACAACGACACGACACAATATACAGACTTGTAGCGCATCACATCACGCCCAGGCTGGGAGTCACAACGACGGCACGCAACAAAAAAACACGCACCAACAGCGACGACCGTCCTCGTCGTACGTGCTAACCCACAGCCCTCCGTTGGAGTACGCCATCGCCGGCGACCTGACAACATACACATCACGGGGGGCGGGGCGCGCGAGAGGAAGGTGTTAAAATGCTTTAAAAAACGGGTGGATGACGGACTAGTCTAACAGCTTAGAGTCGTTTCACGGTATGTATGATACGGCTTGCCCTCTCTTGGGATCAAAACGTTTTTTTTCTGGGCGGTTGAGCTCCACATGCGGGGAATTACCGGCGAGTCTGGCACTTTTCACACGAGTGAGTGTGTTTATTTGAGTACTACAACAGTAGTAGCGTGGTAAAAGGAGTTGTTGCTCGGATTTCGCGAACGACTGTCTTAAGTCGAAGTCGTGTTTTGGGGTAGGATACTGACAGATATCCTCACGTCAGCAGCTCAGAAAATTCTAATAATCTGCTGCACCCCTTAGTGTGTGGTGACACCTTACTGTAAGGGTATTGGGCGGAGACACAGAATGTCCCCTGCAGATCTGCCAATTGAGCAGGCCCTCGGAGAGTACTCACTTTCTTAGCCTTAGGATAGACGTAGCTTTTTACCATTAGTTTCCACCAGAACCCCCGATGGCTTCTTCTGAGATCGGAGGCACGTGCCTCCGATATATTTCCTGACTACGTATATATCCCGAATATAAAACGCCAACCTTATCATTCGAAATCCATCCAAACTATCTCAATTCGGATAATTACAGGCCTTTTTTTTCGAGGCCGTATCATAAAATTCATGTTCCAAAAAAATGAAGCAAGGCAAAGGCTTTATTATCCGTTTTTTTTTTCCGGTTTGTTGTTCTGTGTCGCCCTTCCAAAAGAGATGTATACCAACCAACCAGGAGGGGGGCGCGGAGGGGGTGCCAATCGGAATAAAATTCCGTCGTCATCGTCGGTATAGTCGTCGTCATTGGTCTGTTGGCCGTCATTCGAATACGGTGTTGCAATCAGGCGGGGTCGCGCGCGGAGGGCGGGGGGGGGAGGGCGTTTGTCGTACATGCGAAATAATTATTTTATAAAAATATTTCAAGGACGTCAGCCGTGAGTTCGACGAATTTCGGGTCAATACTCATCTTCTTTGCAAGCTGCGTTGTTGGTACTCGTAATATACTATGTGGACGAGTTTTTTTATAATGGGAGGGGTCATATTGTTCTGTTAAAAAACACCAAATTATTGTTCGCCTGTTGTTTAGGGAACGGAGGGACGGGTGGGGGGGGGGAGGTTTGGGTAGCCCACGAGGCGATATTGTATCTGGTATCATACGATGTGTTGAGCGATTATCGCCTATTCTTACACATTATTAGTAGCATAATATTATATACAGAAAATTGAAAAACGTCAGCTGTGAGTACACGACGGATTGAGTGGTTGAAACTCCACTTGGCAAGCTGCGTAGTACATTAGATCTGTGTTTCATTTGTGATACGGTGTTTTGTGAATTAAAAAACCTGGTGGTTAATTCTCAGCTTCATTCACGATCAATACCTGTATATTTTCTTCGAAGAACGGTGTCTGACTGCTGCTGTTACGGTATGCCTTCATGTTTTTTCTTCCTTCTTTTCTTTTCGCACACTTTTACTTTCCAGTTTCTGGACAAGCCGTGGCCACAGGTGTCGTTCCTTCTCCCCCCCGGTTCTTGCCTTCAATTTTTATCGCGCATAGGGTTCAGCAGTCCCACTGCTCGTCGATTGTTCATCGACTGTTGCTTACTCTCGCTCTCGCGCTTTCCGCAAGTCAATTTGTGCACAAGAAAAAGTCCCAACGAGTTTATATGAGTATGCACTCGGCGGGGCTCGAACTCACGAAACTGACCTATACCTGGCTCGAGGATAACCTGATACGCCACCGGGGCGACCGGTACATGTATGCGCCCTTTGTATGAGCAATACAGAATAGACCAACAGAGTAGTATATCCTTATTATTGTTATTGGTATGTTGAAGTAGTTTCACATTTTAGCAGGTAGGTACCTGGTGGTGTAAACGGGCATCCAGACCAGTCAGTGGGGTGCGCACATCGACACACATACATACCGGTACGTACATAAATAGCATGCCAGATGTATACCGGCACCAGGAAACGTGAAAAACATGGAAACAATCGTAGCAACCGATTTTTTTCCCCCGGAATTTTCCGTTGCGCTCCAAGAGGCATTGCCGTTTCGTATATCTGTTCTGCATTTACACCACGTGGACGATGTTTTTACACCCATGGTTGACGATTGCGTTTGTTATTGCGCAGCGCTTGCTGTAAACTAAAAACGGCAGCACTTTGGCCGACCCTGCGACCCAACCTCAGAACGTATTTGCTGGAGATCGGCAGCGGGTGGATTTTCCTTCCATCCCTGGATTCTCAATCCACCAACGAAATTATTTTTTAGTTTCGTTGCGCACTTGGTGCGTGGTTATCATATTACAATTAATTATAACACACTACAATTACTGATGTGAGCTAACAAGCTGGCTTAGTTTGGGCAGACAATTTTCAGTGAGTGGTTGTCATGATGCATCTATGATCATATTAAACTACTACTGCTACTGCTACTGCTACTGCTACTGCTACCGCTACTACTACTGCTATTGCTGCTACTATTGCTGCCACTACTACTGCTGCTACTGCCACTGCTACTACTGCTACTACTACTTACTGCTGCTGCTACCACTACAATACTACTATACTACAATACTACTACTGCTACTACAATACTACTACTGCTACTACTACCACTACTGCTACTACTACCACTACTGCTACTGCTACTACTGCTACTACTACCAATACTACTACTAGTTGTGTTGTTGTTGTTGTTGTTGTTGTTGTTGTTGTTGTTGTGTTGGTTCGCAAGAAACACAGCGTACCCCCGCGAGCGCGGTGCAGCACCGATCGATACCGACGGTCCTAAACTTAAAAACAACCAATTTATTTATTTACCAGGAATAAACAAGAAACTCCTAGATAATGCAGGGGAGCACACGCAAAGGAGAGAAAACGGAGCCACATTCATCATTCCTACAAAGGTCAAAACGAAAAAATATCGGAGCGTTGTGATTTCTGCGCGAATCGAGAAAATGTCGTTTTATCAAGTATATCCTGTAAGTCGTACAAGGCCTCCGCTTCGCGGGCGGCTGACGCCGCCCGCTACGCTCGCGCAAGTCAAGAATGCAAGTAAAAATATATACCTGGTATATGTTAATGAGGCAGAAAGAAGAGGCCCATGATTTGGTGCGAACAGCGATTTGATAATGCCAAGAGCTGCTTGTGCAGAGCAAATTTCCCTGTTGTGCTCAGCTGTGCTGTGTGCTCTCTTGTTACCGGTGTTACGTTCTGATCGGCAGTATGTATGGGGGTCAATTGCGTGGGGGGAAAAACAGGGGGCCGTGAAAGATCAAATACATGCAGAAAAAGAAAGAAGAGGAAAAAAAGTAGTACTCCGTGTAGACAACAACACGCATTATACCCGGTACTGCTCTATGTTCGAAAGAAAGCACACAGCGCAGCGACACAGCAGCACCGCAGGGAAGGGCACGGCACCGCACCGCACGGCTCCGCACGGCGCTACGCTGCGCTGCTGGGCTATATATAGCCGGACTGATCTGAGCTGGGCGTGCATGTGATCCAACGGCGTAGTATCTGATGGTATGTACAAACCTGGTGCAGTAGTACCGGTAGGTACTCGTATTGGCGTTTCGTATTTCGAAAGCAAAGAAAAGCTGGAAAGGTTCCGCAAGTAATACGGAAGTTGGAGCTCTGAGAGGCCAGGGATGGGCAATCCCTGAGAAAGACAAAATTAAGTAAGTCTATAACCGATGAGGGGAGAGCGGAGCTAGAAGAAAAAAAAAGAAGACTGGCGGCCGGGGGCGAAAGAAAGGGGGGGGCCGGGGGGGGGGGGGGGGGGGAGGGAGGGGAACCCAATCTGTGCGCGGAAACCATAGACCCTTACTATATAGGCGTGGTGCTAGGTCTAGGCGATGGTGCAGGTGGCGGGGAAGGAGGGGGCGCGCGGGGGGGGGGGGGGGGGGGGGGGGGGGTAATTGGAGCTACGGTATGGACGGCTAGAAAGGTAATGAGGTGATATCACCTGTCTGGTAGTGTTTATTACTCTGTCTGGCAGATTTTGATTTTAGGTGGGGCGGCGGCAGAGAACAAAACGAGGGGGGGGGGCGGGGTGGGGGATTCCAAGCGCTTTAGGTCGGAAAAATGTATACCTGGTACCTGGTAAGAGAAGTTGCTATTCGCATGGTGCTAGGTCTAGGCGATGGTGCGGGGGGGGGGCGGGGGGGGTTAAATTAGTTGGAGCTATACGGCACGCATGGCTAGCTGGATAGGTAATGAGGCCATATCATCACCTGTCTGGTAGTGTTCATTACTCCAGCAGATTTGATTGGAGTTGAGGCAGCGGGAGAGCGGGGGGGGCGGGGGGGGGGGGGGGGGGGGGGGGGGGAAGGGGTGTGTAGATGTGTGCGGTGATGGTCATTGTGGCCTCGGGCGATGCACATATACTTCGTACCTGGTACGCCACAACAGAGTATCATACATACGAGGGTCATACAGTACCTGGTACCTGGTAGTATTTGGGGGGCAAACGAAGAACCTCTCGGGGAACTGTCTGGGGTCTCCATGAACGATGTGAAGGTATCACCAATTTCGGGTCCCTCTGCCCCTTCGTTTTTAAAAGGGGTTGGTCGTTATTTCAGCAGCAATAATAATAATACTATAGTATTAACAGTTGCTTGCTGCTGCTGTGTGTGTGGTTGCCCTGCCTTTCGTCGACAATCCTTCGTGTTGCGTCGAGGCAGAGGGGGAAACGCACAGTTAAGGTGCACTGAAAACATTACGTCAGTATAATAGTAGCCCCAGCGCCACAGTTTGCTAGCTAGACACAGCAGTTTGCACTTGGGCATAAGGCACAGCACTGACTGGTGTCATGGCAGTCGAGAGTCGACGGTAAAGCAAGTTGTGCTGCTGCTGCTGCTGTTGCTGCTGCTGTATGTTGACAGGTGAATGATGATGACGATGTGATGATGATGATGAGTGAGTGCTTTGTTGTGCCGCCGGGTGTTGAAGTTTTCGGGCACTGCTGTGTTTGTTGGCGACGACATGTCACAGCGCCATTTATTAATTCATTAAATAGTACCAGGTAATAGTATTCAGTCGCCGGGTGCGGTGGGTTTAACCTGGCGCTCATCTTCCATCACGATGTGGATAAACACGAAGAAGGACGAACTTTGAAGGTAAAACAGTAGTCTATATATATCGATCTCGAACCATTCATTCTTCTTGACAAATTGTGAGAAGACGACGGCACGTCCTCCAATTCATTGCGAGATAGATAGTGCCCTTGGCAGTAGTTCAACTGTTGCGGGTGAGAACAAGGTGTCGGGGGGGGTTGAGGGGGGGCGCGCGGGGGGGGGAGGGGGGGACGAGGTGCTCAGATGTTGGCGCGCACTTTTATAGTTTCCACAACGTCCATCCGATTAGATTAGAGCGCGTCAGACTCGATCTACCGCCGTATAATATTACTAGCAATGCCGGTATCATGTTCATACATGACATGTAGTATGTACACGAATAACCAACGTCGTCGTTACTTTGTTTCTGTTTTTTTTTTGTGACTGCCAAACACCGCAGTACAGCTACGTACGAGTTACATAGCTACATGCAAGCCGAAACAGCACTACCACACATAGCTGGCATAGACTACATAATCACCAGGACACTGCCAATAATAATCCCGCACCGGATAAGTTTGAAGACTGCTGCTGCTGTAACTACCAAGTGTTAGAGAATTAGTGGGGTATTAGTCCGTTTGACCACTTGCAACTGGTTAACCAATAGCTTACCCAAACTAAGCCTTATAACACTCTTCCCCCCTGAAACGGCGGGATACAAGGTCGGCCGGATATACGGGCGGACCTGTCAGTATCCACGCGGTTTCATTTCCTGGGGATACCGGGGAGAGTATTGTTCAAGTTCGACACGGGGAAAGTCTGAAAAAGTTTGTTCTAGGTGGATGTGGGGCTCGAACCCACCACACAAAAAAACTATGGTCTGTCGACGGCGCCATTAGTGAAGGTATTGGTGGGGTATTCGTCCGTTTGACCACTTGCAAAAGGTTAACCAATAGCTTACCCAAACTAAGCCTTTTATAACATAAGGCCAGGGGTAGAAGCATCAACCATCGAGAGCACTAAACGGCCGTATCTTTCGTACAAGGCATGTACTTGAAGCGTTGTCTCTTTTCGTATAAAAAACGATGCACATTTAATGAGTAATCAATAGTAAAATGAAGTGGGATGTAATCGTGCGCAGCCAGCTGCGTTCCGTGTAGGGCTGGCTCTGCGAGAGCTAGCTGTGTTTCCGTTGGCTGGCTGCGCATGCGCGACTACTATTTAAAATACTACTACTACTGCTGCCGCTGTAACGAGCAGGCTCCTGGTTTCTATATCTGCACCATTTGATGGCCTTTGCAAGATACATTATACCAGGTACATCACACAAAGATCGCTCGCTTAGTTTGGGCGTGGGTTGAACCATCTGCGGATGGGTACTACTAGATAGCTCGAACTTTACCACAAAAAGCACGAGACATGTCAATACTGACACTTCTGCTGCTGATGTATGTAGCAGCTGTGCAGAGGTATCCACATGGCGCACAGGTTCGAGAGTCTTCCAATATACCTGGTGCCGAGGAGCAACGCGGGGTGGTGGGCAGCTACGACTACAGCAATAATAGTAGTCGTGGTGGGTGCGTTCAGTTCTACGACGCAGTGCTGTCTGTTGTATGTGTCATGAGGACCGCTTTGTTTTTGCAAGTTCTTGTTGTCGCATCATCCATCGATCGGCTGATATAATTGCTCAAACTCTACAGAGAACAGAAGTAAGACCTATTATCGTTTTATCTGCGCAGGGCTGCGGATATCCGCTGTATGTAGCGTGTGGGCACGAGACCCCAACCATACCCGATACCGGCAAGCAGCGTACACTAAACTGGATGGTTGCTGCTGTTCCTCTGCATGGTTCAATTATTACTGCTATAGACTAGTCTAATACTTACGGCCGATGCCTGTGCATGAAGATCTCCTTGTTTTTCAACTGTGCTTTTTTTGTTGAACCTGGTTGAATGAACCATGGGCGGATTATAGCCCAAGCACTACAAACAACAAGGAGACACAGCATTGAAGAGCTACCCGCAGGGTGTGTGCGAGCACTCGGGAGTCTCCAAACTCGCACCGGCGAGCAGGTAGTAGGTGGTGGGGGGCGGGGAACAGTACTTGCTTGTTCCTCCAGATTCCAGAACGATCTGATTTCATCACGATGCCTATTTTTTGGTCGTTAATTTACGCGGTGGTTGATTGTTGAAGTTTCGGAAAGCGAGACGCTATCTTAGTGCGTGGCGCACTAAAACGAAGACAATTAAGCGATGAAAATCTGCTGGCTTTTTTAGTCCCCCACTCAAACACACCCCTGCCTGCTGTCGCAAGACAACAAATAAACCAGAGAAAACAAAAAAAATGATCGCCAGAGAGACCGAGAGGGAAGAGGGAGCAGAGAGGCCACTGGGTACTGGGTACCACCACGCACAACATCCGCAACAAACCCCGTGAGCTGTGCGTCGGGCGAGCTGCTCTCGATGCCAACGGTATTATTACTAGAAGAGAGGGGTGGTACTGCGATGATCGATCTACAGCAGTACGTTTCGCTTACCTTGAAGAAATCGTACCCATGTTGTTGTTGCTGCTGTTGTAGTAGTAGTGGTTGGTACTTACTGTTTCAAATATCGATTCAACGTCTCGCGGTAGATGTTGCGAGCCAGGTAGAAGAGCTATCACAGCTGCAGCGGTACTCAGTGAAGGGTCTTGGCTAGGCTGCGCAGTTCAAGGTCTAGGTGGTGCTTGTTGCGGTGTTGTGTTGCGCTGTTGTTGTTCTGTACCTGCAGCGTCGGGTTGCTGTTGGACTGGATGCGAGAGAGTGGCTGATACCGGGGGCCTGGGGGTGGTGGTGTGAAGTGGCGATGTGGCAAGCACATGACATGGATCGCGATGGTTCTTAGTTTCGGTTTTGAGTCGTTTCGTTGTTTCGATCCAACAGCAACGAACGCACGTTTTGTCCTTTTTCTTACTTGGCCGTTACAATGAAACACCTCTTTGTCCGCAAATATAAATAACGTTTAAATATCACCATTCATATAAAAAAGTCATTATAACTAAGAGCAAAATTAGTGCATGTTGCAAGCGGTTGGTCGCTGCTGGTTGGCCAAGCAACGGGCTAACTAAAACCTCGATAATAAGGCAAATACCCCTATGATCCGAAATATAAGGACTTGTTGCCAATAAATAATATTTCACAAAATTCCTCATATTTTGGTCTGTACCGGTACGAGAAAACAAGGGATCGATCCCGAAGAACTTTTCTAGAACCCGTGCAAGTAGTTTGGACTACCGTACGAGCTGTTGGGGCCGGTGGGTGGCAAGTACGTTGGTGTGTTGTTGGTATCAGTAAATCAACGACCTTCCGTAACTTTGTAACTTTTGTGCAACCACTATCTGTATTGTTGTATATCAACAGGTGTACCACGCAGCTTGCAAAGTTGAGTTTCAATAATTCAATAATCCAATCGGTTGTACTCACATCTGACGTTTTTCAAATTTTACTTATACAGTATTAATTATTAATAGTAGTCTAGTCTCTAGACTACACCTTGTACCAGGTATACAAAATCAATACTCCGGGGTGCGGAGCACGGAGTAGTCACGATTGAAGTCTGTTGTATTAATATTATAGTCTACTTGTAGTAGTATTAGTAGTACCGGTAGAGTATAGATAGTGTAGTAGTAGTGGTAGTAGTAGCAGCAGTAGTAGTAGTAGTTGTTCGTAGCAGTGTGTTGAGTTTCGGACGACAACTGTAACAACAGAAGAACGGAGAGAAACGAAAGAAAGGCGCAAACCTCGACGAGGAACGGTTCTACTACTACTACTACTACTACTACTACTACTACTACTACTACTACTACTACTACTACTACTACTACTACTACTACTACTACTACTACTACTACTACTACTACTACTACTACTACTACTACTACTACTACTACTACTACTACTACTACTACTACTACTACTACTACTACTACTACTACTACTACTACTACTACTACTACTACTACTACTACTACTACTACTACTACTACTACTACAACTACTACTACTACAACTACTACTACAGTACTACTACTACTACTACTACTACTACTACTACTACTACTACTACTACTACTACTATTATTCGGGCGAAGCGAGTTTCTAATTTACACCTGGGCCTCGCGATATAGTCTCGGCTCCCATGAAAAAAAAAACACGAACCAATGGCCCGTGGACGCGCACACGTCTGACGCCAGTTACATCTATCAGCTGTCGCTCGTTGTAGCGACAGCTGTTGTATCTTTATACTGGTACCAGGTGTATAACAAGAAGAAGAGGAAGGTGGAGATTGTGGACGAGCTTAAGCAGTTGCCCCCGTGCAGACCACTGGATAATGTCCCGTCTAGGTACGAAGTAGAGGGGCGATCCGTGTGTTGGCGAACCGAAAGGCGATAGGGCCCGATGGTCTCCCGGCCAAGCTCTTGAAGGTCTTCACTGACGAAGGAGAATTTGATACGTTCGGAAGTTCCACGATATCATCGTCGCTGGATGGAGGGGAGGTGGCGTGCCGCAACAATGGAAATATTTAACAGAATTAAGGTGCTTCACAAGAAGAACGATTGGACAGAGTGTTATTTATTATCGTGGCTCACGCCGGCACAGTACACTCCTCAAAGACATCGCCGGTCGCTTGAGTGACTATTGCGAACGTGAAAACATTCTACCGGAGGAACAGCGTGGGTTCAGACCCCAACGCTCAACGGTTGACATGATGTTCGTAGTACGACGACTGCAGGAACTGGCGCGGAAGAAGGACACCCCCTTGAACTTGAGCTTTAACGACCTCACCAAAGCATATGCCTTCGTCGACCGAACTCTCCTGTGTGATGTCCTTGCTCGTTTCGGCGTGGCACCGAGAATGCTCGCCGTCATCCGCCAATTCCACGATGGCATGCAAGCATGCGTGCGGTTGGATGATGGAGAGTGCTCGCATACGTTTGACGTGGGGCAAGGTCTCAGGCAAGGATGCGTGCTCGCGCCACTGCTGTTCAACATGCTTTTCACGGCGGTACTGCGTGTGGCCGAGGAACGCCTTCTCGCTGATGCAGCCATCACGGACAACATGGTGCAGCTCCAACGAAAGAAGGAGAAAGGCGAGAAGAAGGGCACTTCGCGCACAGGCAAAGTCGACAGGCGGGGGGGTAAGGAAGAGGAGGAGGTGCAGAGATTGTGGGGTATGCTGTACGCTGACGATGCGGGTGTCTTATCGCGATCATCAGAAGGGCTGGACAGGATGATGACGGTGATCGTGACTGCGTGCTCGGCGTTCGGATTGACGGTCTCAGAGTCAAACACAGATATCATGTGCGTACTAACCAAAAGGTGGAGGGAAGGTGCCGTTCACCATCAATACAGCCGGCTAGGTATACAAACAAACAATCGAGTTTGTATACTGGGCGGGGCTATCACCGCAGACAGAGAACTCTGCATCGAAATAACGCGGCGTCTTCAGAGGGCCAGGGCGTGCTTCCAGCGGTAGAAGATGGATCTATGATCGCCCGGGTGTGCGCTTAAGGTTGAAGGTGCGGTTGCTGAAAGCCGAGGCGATCGAGACGCTACTCTACTCTACTAGTATCAGCGCAATAGAAGGGAAGTTGTACCAGAAGCCGCCCTGTATAGCCAGAGACGGCAAATGGAATACTATCCAGATAGCCAGAGCCTCGTGTCGGGTGGATGGGGACCTCGGCAGTGACGACTTGGGCGTCCGAGGACTCGAACGCCCCCCGAGACTCTCATACGGGGGGGGGGGAGGGGGGGGAGGGAGGAGAGGTGGGGAGAGAGAGTTAGAACAGGGGTGTGAGTACAGGGGAGGAGAACGCGAAGTCGACGGCGCCAGGGGCGGGGAAGGGAAAGATAAGGAAGAGGAGCATCGACCCCCGCAGCATCATCTGTAATAATAACAGATAACGCCGAGGTTGGGATCGTTTGTGATCCCACATAGGAATCCCACGAGACTGCCTGGAAAAACCAAGGGGTGAGCATCATCACTCGGTGGGGGGAGGGGGGAGGGGCGTACTCATTACCATGCATGGGTTGTGAAGACCTTCGTCGGGGGGAGGGTGTGTGTGCGCCCATTATCATGCATGGGTTGTAATTGCCTTGGCATGCAGGGAGCGAGTGCTTGCCGCACCCGACTCGCGATGAAGCCGTAAAGGCGAAAAAGGACCAGCACGGGTAGAGGGCGGCGGCGGGGAGGGGCGCTCAGCCTATGCCGAGACTGAACCCCGTAACTACTCGTAAACGAACACACCGTTCCAATTGCAGGTGGTTTGTCGCAAAAGCGTGGGTGAAAACCGAACTACGAGGATTAACTCTGTTTAGTGCTGTACTCCCGCTGTGGGGGACAGGACACTTGGAATTAAACCAAAATCTTTTCTCATAGTTTTTGGAAAAGGCTTACGGGACAGTTTAATTTTACGGTAGGCGGCCAGTAGGTTAACAGGTAGGTGTCGTATTATAGATGGGGTGTATGTCTTATTTTTCTCCTTGCCTCACTCAACGAGTTTCTTACGTCGATGGCACACGAGTCTTACCGAAGTACGATCATAGGGATCTCTTGCTCTGCGGAGATTATTTGCGTTTCGCGACCGATTCTGATCAAATTAGACTATATATATGTCAGTTACTACAGTACCAAGTACTTCAGCTTACCCATGAAACCTGGCATATAACACCTGACACACTAATAGTTATTTGGCCACCATCGGCAACAAAAGTAGGTTCCAACGAGCGGTTTTCTGCCGTCTTGCGTATGACGCTGTACTGAGCTATCGCTTTGGTACACCCTTGACAGGTGGTAGCACAGGCTCTGCGCTGATCGTGATTAAGCTACTTTTTGTTTTTGTTTTCACAATCTGACTCCTTCATGTTTCACAATCTGGAAACTACCTGTAGTAAAGTATATCACACAGGTAGCTGAAGTGATTGCCGTTGTGCCTTTTGCTTCTCTCCTCGTCTTTCAAGACGAGCAAAGCCCGTACCAAAATCACCAGAGGTGTTGCTAGGTGTTGCTCTACGATTCCTCGACGTCTCCCCCAGTATCATCCTGATGCCCCATCGAACGCCGTGGGTGCTGCAGTAAACAAACTATCGAGCGACAATACCACCTTCCTGTTGTTTTTATATGCCCCGGGGGCGCCACCGGGTAGGTTGGCACACATACAATACCACGTGTTTTTTTTGTTTTGCCCCGCGGGTGCCACCGGGTAAGTTGGCCGATTGTATCCCGCATTCTATCTTCTTGGTGGTGGCTGATGTTCCTGTTTCTGTCGTCTACCCGCCGCCCTTCCGCGCCTTGAGGACGCCTCTCCCGTTGAGAGACCCCCCCAACGTTTTTACCCCCCCCCCCCCCTCCTCCGTTTGAGGACGCCCTGCCCCCCTCTAAAAGATCCATCCCCTCCCCCTCCCGGAGTGTTCCCCCTCCGTTCCATCAGAACGAAGAGACGTCCTTCGCCATGAGGAGTGAATCGGAGGGATGTGAAATTACGGCGGTGATGCCTCCACCTTGTGCGAGTGTTTCGTTTCAGGATGGACGCGAAAACGGCGCTTGTGGGCACAAGCGCTCTTGACCAAGAGGAACTGCTTTAAACTCGTTTTCGCAGCACTTTTCTGAGGTATGTTCGGCTGTATGCCTAGGCCATGTGCCTGTGCAGCGGGTTGCATTTCTGTTTTCTCTCGGAATTGGTATGGAGCTTCTCGAGCGAGGCGCCTCCGGCCGTGGTATGCTATTAGATTTCGTTTCACGCGACAACCCCCAACGTTCTTGCGCATTGATTGGTGCAAACGATCGAAGACGCTCTTTCTCTACGAGCACAGCAGTATGGACGAGGTCGGGATGGGACCTTTCAGCACCTTTTCGTCGGTCTTCGACTTGCTGCGGATTTTGCTGCTCCAATTGCTGCATGTTTTATTTCTTCTTTTTTTCTTAATCATCACTTTTTTCTTTCTAGCTCAACCCGTAAGAGGTTGTACCCTCAGCAACCTTCCAGACAAGACGCGGTCACAAGCCTCTTCTCTTTTCTCCCCCGGCATACGTGCCTTCGTTTTTATCGAGAATAAGGTTCAGCATTCTCATTGTTCAGCCTTTTTTTATGCCCGTCGGTTTGCATCGATTTTCGCCAATTCACCCTCTCGCACTTCGGCCAATCAATCTGTAAGAAAGGGGCTCTGGCGGGTCCGAACCTACGACGACGACCTCACCAGTTACGTGGCTTACTGTTGAAGCACCGGAGACGCCGGCCTAGTTTCACGTGTTTCATAAACGTGCTTGTTGTGGTGATGGTGATGAGAGTCGACAAGCCCCACGCCAGCGTGCTATCGACCTACTACGACCAACCCCGCGGGGCCGCGACGGGCAGGACAAGCAAAAACTGCTGCGCGAGCAGCGAGACCAGAGGGAGCGGGTAGCGGTCGGCATACTGTTTGCAGTGCCACGGTGCTAAATGGCGCACAGCGCGATAACGCGACAAGTCGACAGAGCGCTCAGACACCGGACACCAGGCACCCAGACGGGAACAGAGAGCAGGGGAGCAGAGGATACGACGATGTGGGGAATGGCCAACAATGGTACTCGTGGATTGAACATAGATAGAGAGAAGTATGGGCAGCCGTTTGAGATGTGTCACCGAAACAAGGTGGATTGACTGTCTCCGTTTTGTTGCTCTTGACTGGACTCCTTATATTATGTTCTCTATTTCTGTTTACTTGACACTTGATCACACAGACAACGTAACTGGTGCGATGGTTGTCCCAAGCCTACGTCGTATTGATCGCGCACTGTACATCTGATCACCGTCACATCGCGTATGATAGCGGGTGGCCACCTCGGTTCAGGGTTTAGAGTTCTGCCAGTGAGTAACTGGTCGGCAAGTTGCTGTGAATTTTGCTGCTGCGTCTGTTTCTGGAACGCATGGTGATGAGAGCCGTCGAGCGCCAAGCCGGCACGGTATCGACCAAGACCACCGCGCATAGCCACGACGTGACTGCAGAGTGAGCAGTGAGTTCGGGGGATGGATAAAAAACGGGTGGGGGGGTATTGGCGTCTTTGACGGTACGACCTGGCTTTGTCACAGGTGCTGGCGCTGGCAGCTTGTGCTTGCGCTGGCAGCAACTAAGCTAACCGCAGGAGCGTGCACGATGCACGAGGCAGGAAGATATTGATGTTTTTAATGGCGCTTTCGGCCAAGAAAGGGAAACGTGGAGAACAATGGGCTGCTGTATGCAGAGTTCAGGAGACACTGCAAACTGACGAGGAAGACTAGAAGGATGAGAGAAGAGTGAACACACGTAGGGCTGTTCATGGTCCCTCGTCCCTCAGGGCACCTATGCTCTCGAAGGCTTGTATCCCTGATACGCTACTGTGATCTCGAAGCTGTTCTCTTGACACTCGCAGGACTTCTGGTCCCTCAAATAATCTACGATCCTCAAATCATCTACGATCTAGACAGCCTCACAGTAGTTCTGGAGCCGTGGATAAAGTTCCCGCTGTGCCGAATTTTACCGGACTGTCTAATATTATTAGTATGAACGTTCGTAGTTCTGGAATACAATAATAACTGTTACTGGCATATCGTACTACGTACTATTATAGGACGGTTCCCAGAAATGTATCGGCACAGCCTTCTCCTTGTGACGCATAACAGCTGCTACCACTACGAATACATCAAAGAGCCATTCAATGCTACTGAACATTGCCTCGATAGGTGGTAGTCTAACCCCTATCCTCAACACTCCCCCACAATGGAAAGGCGTATCGAATTTTCATTCAATGGCATGTTCCACTTGAAACCAACTTACACACACCAATCAGAGATAGCGACGCATGGTATTTCCCACTGAGGTGTAATGCAGACATGCTCAAACAATTCATAGAGCTCGAATTACCGTATCCAGTGTTCTCCAACCGAGTCAAAAGCTAACGCCTATACAATGACGGCTAAAGGGGAATCTAATTATGTAGCTATCAGTGAAACTGGTTCCAATTTTTGTCTCTGGTCCAAGACTGAGGACACTGAACAGGTGCGAGGTAGCGACTCAGCAAATCTACTGTTGCTTGTGCAACTCAAACAGTCAACACACCCTGAAACTCGATGAACAACCCGAGTGCGCTAGTTATCCGCTAATCCAAACGATTATCCAACGGGCTATAATACGGTTGCTACGCAGTCCTCCTCCTCCATTTTCGAATGTCAGTGCTCTTGGCGAGTCGATCGTCTCACACAGCATACTATAGTGCCTGCAAAGGCGCAAAGTCTAGGACAAGGTTTTCGTTGCCGTTCAGGCTCCAAAGTTCTTGATTTTGGTGATACGTTCCCGGTGGCGTTGCTTGTTGAAATGCTTAGTCCCAACGTCAGCAAGTTGGTCTTGCGTGTTCGCGTAAAATTTGGTGATCGTGCCGTCCTCGACCAGCCCTTGGATGAAAAAGTATTCAAGCGCGGAGTGTTTTGCCCGAAAGAAGTATGTGCGATTTACAGCAGCTTGATGCGCCGATTTGTTGTCGATGAAGAGAGGAGCACTGTCGAATCCATCCTTGAATCCTAGCTCCTGCATCGTGCGCTTGCAGAAGACGGCCTCTTCCATTGTTAACGCTGGTGCGACCACGTCCGCTTCCATTTTGACTGACGGTGAGGCCTTGGAGTCCTACTTTACAGCTGATTTGGGCCGTTCGTGAGCATGACGATGTACGACGATGTTGATTTGGCGTTGTCTGGGTTACTACTACACCAGTTAGCATCTGAGAAGGCGGCGAGCTTAACCCTACTTGCTTGTGGGTGATGAAGAAGCCGGTGGATCCGGCGAAGTAGCGGAGAAGATACTCGGTGGCCCCCATATGAGGCTTGGAAGGCTTGGTCATTCCCTGTGCCAGCTGATTCATGGCGAGGATGCCATACCGGGAAACCTGTCCAAGGTAGAAGTGTGTCTCACGCTCACGGTAGGGAGGGTGATTTAGGGTTGCAAAAGTGTGGGCACCCTCGCCGATGTGAGTGTGCCCAGAATGTCAGGAGGGAGCAACAGTCGAGGGCAAAGTACAAAAGGAGAGAGGGAAAACACTGCCGTACATACGCGGATAGGGAACGTTAGAGCGTCTGCAAGTATGGCTATGGGAGCTCACGGGAGAATATGCATTCAAGATTGGGTGGAAAACGATGAGTTCCGCCCAAGGTACGGGGACCGTCGGGAGAACTACTGTCAGCAGGGCGAGGGCAATGGAGAACCTTACCATCGTGGCTAGCACGGCATCACACAGGCTGGGCGGAGTACAAGGTTATTCCCCCCTATGGCTACGCCGGAGGATATCCGGACTCAATAGAGACCGTTTGACCGTCCTTAAGAAACCGCAGCACAACCCGCAGTTGCGGCAACAGCCCAACCATTATGTCCACTGCCAGCTGGGCGAGGGCGAGGGAGGACTGCCCCGGCATGGATGCAGTCAAACCCTTTGCACAATTCCCGAACCGATAGGGCTACAACAGCGTATATAAACTGGGGAGGAGCCCGCAACCGGTTGTTTCGGGCAACGGGGGAGAAAAACCATAGCAGGACCCAAAGATTCTACGGCGGGTATCGACAAGTGCATTGCCGGCGATAGTATTACTGTCGTTAGGGGACGTGCAGCAGACGATCGTCCCGGCATGGATAGGAGCCCAGCCAGGGGGGTTGGATCTTGCAGAAGGAGGGCTGCGGTATCAAGCGCCGACCGGGGCTCCGCAGGAGGAGGTCAAGCGCCTGTTGCATACGGGAGGTGCCTAGTGGAGGTCCCGCTGGCGTTGGAGCGCATGAGACGGACGACTCCCCCGGCAAGGGCGAGTTCAGGGACATGCGTAACAGGTGTTTCACCACGAGGTGTCGAGTAGCCATCGTCGCGCGCTAGCCGATGGTGACGAGGGATAGGAATGTTACATGTGTCACCGAAGGTGTTTCTTTGGGAAGGAGGAGGGATTCGACCCCTTTTCGAACCAGGAGAGATCAAGGGAGCGAGGTCGCGCACATGGAGAACGGGAGGACGAGCGATGGACTCTCCCACTCCCCTCTGTTAATCAACGGAGCAGTTCCCGCATCTCCAAAGGCTCGCCGGGCAGCAGGAAGCTCCGCCCAGCCGAAGATTCTAAGCGGGAGGACCGGCAGGGTCACCAGACCGTACCTCCGAGCGACGGTGTTCATATAGGGTATGGTCTTTTCCCCAGGTTCCATCGGACATGGCTTCAAGATCTCGCGACTCGAGTTTTTGTTCTCAGGATGCCCGTCGTGGAGCGAGCAGCTTCGTTCGGAGGGGTCTTTTAGGGGCTGTTAATCTACGAGGGGTCAGCAGGGGTGGCGGGTGCCCCTCACCGGCAGCGGTACTGGTATGAGGGCAGGAAGGCTCTCCCCATGCCACCGGGCCCGACACCGAGCTCTCGGGACTCAATTCGTGAGCCTCAAAATGCCCGACGCGTAATAAGCAATTCCTTCCGGAGGGGGGCTTTGGGGGGTCCACGCCTACGCGGAGTCAGCAGGGGTACCAGGAGCTTCTCGCAGGCGGTAACACTCAGAGTGAGGCAATGTCTCCTCGCCCTCTGCCACTGGGCGCAGCTCCGACCTCCCGGCACTCGAGGGTGGCAACTCAAGATAATCGTCTTGCAGCCGGGAGCCTTGTCTGAAGGGGGACCTCATACCTGCGCGAGCAGTCAGCACGGGTAACGGCCAGCGCTAATGGTGGAGGAGGGTCTGGGCCTGCTCCCCCGCCGCCACGGGGCGCGACAGCGAGACTCAATAGCACCCCCCACCCCCCCCTCCGCAAGAGAAGGATGTGGGAGGCGATGTTAGGAAATAAGCGATCCATTGGAAATTGACCCCGTTCAGGGCAATACACCTCGAGACGACTATCCGTCCCGTAGGGAGGGCGGGGGTGAGAGGGGGTGATCGCCAATCCGACAGCGGTACCACATCGGCAAGATAATCCAATGGGGCAAGGGCGCCACGAGGATCATCCACAGGCACGGGAACGGCCACAGGTAAAGGACGACAGGCCACGATCAGCGCACATGCGGAGGACCTTATCTCTTCCAGAACGAGGGTGCGCATCCGGATAGCTGTTGCCATCAGCGCGCGATAATCGGGCCGATAGAGGGGGAGGCAGCTTCCCAATGGGAAAATCCACAGGGTGTCCTCTCACCAGCCAGCGATGGTGCGGACGGTGTCGTCTGCAACACATTTGGAGCCAGCACCGTCGTTGTCTCCATATACGCCTGGTGCATCACGGCCGCCGACAACGGAACTGGGGCCACCTTGACGGCATCCCTTCCACTTGGGGGTTGTAGAACACCCGTCATGGAGGGTTCGCCGCTACCGGAACGGGGATTGTTAGCAATCAAGTAGAGTGATAGATGTGGAGGTGCTTGCCATCATCAGGGTTTGCGCGGCCGCTGCAGCCACAGCAATCACCGTTGTCCACCATGCCGCCGGTAGCGCAACCGACGGCATGCAAGTCACACGCAATGCAACCTGCATCAAGGGGCAGTCTCAATCGTCGACACAGCCTCCCGCAGCCATATTGGTGCCAGCATCAACCCCTCCGATGACACCGCAACCGCTGCCAGCTACCTCTCCATGCGCCAGGCCACCCGTAGCGTCATCCCCAAGCCCGTCACCGGCGCCGCCCCCACCGTCGCTGCCGACAGCTGGCCATCCTTCGACAGCGAGGCCTCTTGACACCGGGTATGGTCCTTGCGCTCGAAACGTCATCGTAGACAGCGAACAGGACGCCACCATTAGCACCACCAAGACTGCCACGGCCAACGTACACACAGACGATGGAGGGAAGGGGTTCGGCACCCGCTCCGACGTCGAATCGCCTCCGTCGCCGCCACGGACATCGTCGTCGACGCCTGCAGAAGAACAACTCCGGGAGGAAGCCACTGCAGACTGCAGCGTATGATTCGGCTCCTTGGCCTCTTCGTTGATAAATTTAGGGAGATACCCGCATCGACTGCAACTTCCGTGCTACGCCGCACTCCGAGTCAGGTCAGGGCCGACCTGCGGTGTCCGGTATGCCTGGTGACCGTAACAGTCAACGAGGCTGACAGGATGGTGCTTCGTCAGCACTGCAATGGGGTTATGGTAGAGGTGCTGACAGTTGAGCAGCAAGATATGCTAGCTGACGGACAAGCGAGGGAAACCAGATTCACAAGAGGCGACAGAAGGCGGCGAACGATACGCAGCATTTGCCACGGTCTGGTCGAGGAAACTACTCGCGTGCAAGTGTCCTCTGCGCGTGCGACGTATACCGCCGTTGTGCTTTAGACTTCTGTGAGGATGAAATCCCCCGAGCTGGGACTTTCGGAGGGGTACACCAAGTCACGTGCCCAAATCCGGCCCTGCACGAGGGGCATCAAGAGGTTGATTGACACTTCTTCCTCCAACAGATTCGCGCTCTTGGCAGGTCGGTGGACACGACGGAAAAACGCGAGATCAGAGACAGGGTCACCGCAGCCGAGCTCCACCTCCTGAGAAGGGCGCACACCACCACCCCAGAAACGGCGGATTTGTCGCGGAGTGCCACAGAGCGAGACGACGAGGACCACGACGGAGAATAGCTTGGCACGACCCTCCAGAAACAAGTGAAAGCGCCGTGTGGGGTCTGTGGCAGGCACTTGGAGGATGTCCAGAGGTTCGAGTTTGGTGGCTGACTCGCCCACAGGAGGTGCGCCATAGAAAGCGCAGCGGGCGCAGATGACAGGGGGGGGCGATCGGTTTGGGACACCTATCCGAGGAGGGACAGGAAAGCATAGCGGGTGTAGATGACAGGGGGGGGCGATCGATTTGGGACACCTATCCGAGGAGGGACAGGAGAGCCACGTCGGAGAACGTTCCGACTCACGGCAAGAGTGCCCAGGATTCATCTGAGAGGTACGACCGTACTACCCCGTAGGGGACTCACAAACAGCGATATTTAGACACTGTGGAAATTACTAACTTCGGACGTCGACGAGGCCGCAAGTCAATGTGAAGGTGATCAAGACGTGGAATGGGGACGGGAGTAGTCCGAGGAATTTTGGTGCACGTATCGCAGTTGGCCTCTCGATTATGTTATCGGGGAGTCGGGGGAAACTACGCTCGAGTACACGTCACGTGCGCCGATGGAGGCTTTGTGCACTTCCACTGCATGCTGGACCACGCAACATCTCACGAGAGGGCATGCAGGCCGTAGGCCCTACGTTGCGTGCCGCTCAGCGTGGCTGGGAGGAAACCGACTTCGTCACCCGAAGCTGCCTAGATGGCTGTCCATAAACGGGCATGAGGGAGGGTGGGAAGCGGTGAGGGGTGCCCCGCAGCTCGCCGCCCGCGTTCAGCGGGGCATCCCCGGACCGGAGCCAGCTAGCTACGTGACAACTGGCGTCTACGGTACGTTTGAGCTCATGTCACGTGCCTCCTCTTTCTTGCTGTGCTCCCTGTTTTTCGATGTGCTGGAATCTGCCTCAAGGGAATTCAGATTTCCCCCAACCGAGGGAATGGAAAGCGGCATCCGATCGCTACCATACGCTGTTCGCTGCATACGCATCTACCTTCTGGATATCTTGCTCCGACTCCGAACCAAAGATCCTACATCGGACCCCACGTCCAAGACTATCTGGTAGGTCTCGACGCCGAATATGAAGAACGACTAACGAGGTGGATCCTCGGGGTCCAAAGGGCTTTGGAGGCGGGTGATGCGCTTCGCCCGTTTTCAACGGCGGTGGCAGATACGCCGGAGAGAGCGGACCGGACGCTGGAGAGCGACCATTTACACACGGGACCGATTGAACAGAGAGGTGCCGGGAGAAGTGTAGCAGAGAGGCATCTTATCGTGGGGAACAGGGGTGCATCTCCCTGCACCTACTGCGGGCGGGCTCTAGAGGAACCTACATGGGATTTGGCGGTAGACACTTTATGGGCACTTATTCCCTATCCCCGCGGAGAGTAAGTGTATGCACGCTGCACGCTGGATCATGCGGAACGCCTCGCGAATGGCCATGGAGACCCACAGCGATGCGCCGCGTGTCGTCCTGCATGTCCGGCAAGAAACCGGTCTCTCCATCTAGCGGAGCTGGCCGGAGACCTTCCAAAGCCACGTCTGGGGTGAGGCGGTGGGCAGTAGCGAGAGCTCTGCATTTTGCCGAACTGTTGGAGGAGGACGGCCTACGGCTGGAGCCAGCCAGTCACGTCAGGACTGCCTTCCCCGATAACTTTGAGGAGATGGTGAGGACCCATGGGAGCAGCCCAACCCCCTCGGTCCTGTTGTGCTCCCTATCCGGCTATGCTCTTGGCCTGCCCCACGGGGCCGACCTAGACTTCCCCCGACCGAGCAATGGCGAGCGGCAGCCGGTCACTACCATGAGATTTTCGCCTCGTGCGCCACCCGCCCGCAGGACATTGTGTTCTGACTCCCAAATAGACGAATCGAAGGATCTACAGCCTACCTCAGGTCCAAGAGTTTGTGGTGGGCCTCGCCTCCACGTGGGAGGCCCGCCTGACGAGGTGATCCCTCGGGGTCCGAAATGCGCTGGAAGAAGGTGAGGCGCTGCCTCTTTTTCCGACGGCGGCGTGGATCCCCGGATCCCAAAACGTGTTTGAGGCAGGGAACACGCTGCCTCCTTCTCCGACGATGGCGGGGGTAACATCGGAAGGAACAAACCTGGCGCTGGAGAGTGAACTGTTAGCAGCGGGAGTGACCGAAAGGAAAAACTACGGTGTCTATAGATGACTTACGGGTAAGGGGGTAGGTAGAGCCAGAAGACGCTACTTATGCAGCCGCGGAGAACCTTCTCACGGTCGGAGACGGGGATGCCAATATGCTGGAACGCTTGACCCCCCCCCTGAGTTAGCCCAGCGCCACCCCAGCAGCGTTGAGGGTCACGGCGGAGGCAAAGGGCTTGGTTCGGGAGAGCGACCCTTTAGCAGTGGGAGTGACACCACCGAAACGTGCAGCCCCAGTGTCAGAAGGCGACCTGGGGGCAAGGGGGCAGGCGGAGCCAGGATATGTCGTTTCTGTAGCTACGGGAAACTCACATATCGCCGGAAACAGGGAGGCGATGGCGCCGGGACACTCGCCCTCGCTCCTAGCACAGCCCAGCTTCATCCTAGCAACACCTGGAGCGACCGAGCCTATGTCCCTGGTGCAGTACAGGGCGGGGGTAGCACAAGAGGCAGACGAGGTCGACCGCGCGGATCTGGAATGGGGTCACGAGCGACGAGAACTACTGGAAGCGTAGTCGACACGAACCGGGGGCGAATCTCTCGACTCGGTCGGCCCTAGCCGAGGGAAGGGGTGGCGGTGGAGAGAGTAAACTTCGCAGGGAAGGAGGGGGCGGCGAGAGAGGAGGTCGAGCACCAGGGGGCGTAGTGCAATTTCGCGCTTTCATTTCAGACGACCTGAGCGGGACAACTTGCGGGGGTTGTATATCAACGATTGCTCGGGGACACCGAGTGGCGGGGTTATCCTGTGACCGTCAATATGCAATGCATACGCGGTGCGTGATGAATGCAGTCAGGCGAGGCGGGTCGCATGACCCGCTTCTCTGCGGCGTAAGGGGATCGGAGGGACACCTACGGCGGCAGGAAAGGGAGCCGTGATGGTCTCTGCTATCCCTGGGACTAAAGCACATTGGGGATTGCCTGACCTCTCGATGATTTTTCCTTTGAGAACCTCCAACAACGCTTCGTCGTTGTTGGCAAAGTGCAGCAGAAGTTGCTACTGCCCATGCCAAGGTTATCACCCATATGCTTGGCCTCCTCAATCATGCCCTGGGAGAGCATCGCAAACCACACAATCGGAGACGCCGCAATCACTCTTGAGGTCGATCAAGCTGTGGTACATTCTCCCGGCTCCACTTTAATCGCAGGATGGCTGAATGAAGCAACGCGAGAGGTTTACGTCTGCCAAACGCGATGACCTCACCATTTTGCTCCCGTGCATAATGGAGTCTACGCGTCGAACATCGACAAGGCAGGGCGGCCAAATCCGCAAAGCAACGGACGCTGATATGGGTAAGAGGGCGTCGTCAGCATGCCGCCATCCGGGGAGGGTGACTGAAGCAATTCGCACCCTCCTCGTGGAACTGCACGCGCCGGGGAGCGTGGAAACGTGGGAGCGAGTGAAGGCCAAGTTCCCGGAGGAGGATAAGACCTGCGTCTCTGAACGCATCGGCAGCGGTGGCCAAAAGTTCCTCCGACTCAGAGAAGGAGAGTGGTCGAAACAGGCGCCCGGAGGAAGTGTTCGACCCACAGGTGGCCCTCGAGGTAATCAAATCTCGCAACGCGTAGTCAGGCGCGGGAATCGACGGCCTGCGCTTTTTGAACTTGCAGCCAATAAGAAGGACTGGCTTCGGGCGCGAAAAGTTCGGAGCTGGCATTGAATGTTGATTTGGGGTTTTCAGTATGACAGTTACGTATCAGTTTCGTACCGGTTCGGGCTTCTGGACTATTATTGGGTGCCTCGTGGTGCCTGGTTGGCGTTCTTGATGGTATACTGCTGTGCGCTCTCGCTCGGAAGTTCACTCTTCTCGGATGTCTTACGCACGAGTTCTCTTCTCAGAGGTCTCACGCATGTGTTGTCTGCTCGACTTGCCTCTACCCTGTGGTTGGGAGACGTAATACAATGACTTGAAACCTACCCCGCTTGGAGCTAACGAACACTCTAGAGCGAACCAATTCGGTCTAGCCTCATGAGGGGTCTACCGGTCAGCAGTATTGGAACAGGGCCGTGCTTTCATCGAAGCTTGGTGGGGAAGGAAGGGCCATGTTTGTGGAGCCAACCTTTTTCGAGAATAGCGGAGACGAGCAGCAAGGCGCAAGGAGGAGTCCGGTGGGGAGAAGGAGAGAGCCACCGCTGGTATGGCAGGGAGAGATGCTGAACTGCCATCGTCGGAATTCTTCGATGGTGGAAGAGGGAGGGCAGCTTGATAGGCGAATTGTCTTCGGACCTGGAGATGATGCTTTTATGAAGACGTCGTTTTCAGGGAGAAGCCACTGCTGCTGTAGACTACGTACAGCAGTAGTAGCTAAAGCCCTACGGTGGAGCATGACCGTAGGCAAGGAGTAGCAGCAGCTTAAGTCCATGGTGATAGCGTAACCTAGGACACCCCCACCGTATACAGCGGACAGGGGGGTTTACAGCAGCAGCTAAAAGCCCTATGGCGGAAGTACAGCCGTATGCACCCTCGCCGTGTGTTGCGAGCGGGGGGAGTTTAGCCGCGCGGCATTTATTTTGTTAAATGTTTGCCGTGCGCCCTCTACTTCAGAAGGTTGGTTGTGGAGGCAGCAGGTATGGGGTTATCTGCATTTTTTCGCGAGAAGTCGCATGGCCGCCAGCCTTGTGCACCCTACCATGGTGAGTGATTTGGTAGGGCGAAGTCGCGCGGCACAATAGCCGCGTGCTTCCTGCTGCTGGTAACATTGGTAGGAAAGGACGTGGGGTAATCGTGGGATGTCTGCAGCAGTACCAAATAAAGATGGGGTTTCGTCCTGGCAACAAGTCGAGCGGCATGGCCGCACGCGCTCCATGATATGGAGCAGCAACAGCAGCAGCAGGAGAGGTCGTGGAGGGAGCAGATCGGTTCATTATTTCGCCAGCCGGAGCTTCATGGTTCGGCAACATCGCGGGGCGGGGGGGGGGTACAGGTCTGGTCAAAGTGGTGAATTTCTTTTCACGATGGATTCACTTTTCGATCGAAGCATTGTTTTTGGTCGAATATGACGTTTATTTATTTGCGGCAAGAATGAAGACCCGTTAAATAGTAAGCGGTTTATTTGCGGTTAGAGTGGAGACCCGCAGATAGTACTTCGAAGTATCATCTAAGATTCGTTCTGAATGGTACAAGTAGCCCTTTTCGCCAGGTAGTTTTGAAGTGTTTTTCATGTTCAAATCAAACAGCCTTTTTTGTAAACCCGAAAAAACTTGTAGTGTTTTTCTGGTATAGGCAGGACCAGAAGGGAACTGGTGGAGCTGCTGTACATTGTGAAATTAAAAGGTGGGGGACACAGAGTGCCCCCTGCAGGTCTGCCAATTGGGTAGGTCCTCGGAGAGTACTCACTTTCGTTCCTTCGTAGAGATGTAGCTTTATTCGTTTCCACCAGAGCCCGGGATAGCTTCTGAGATCGGAGGCGCGTGCCTCCGATCTAATTCCTAACTTCCCCGAATATAAACCGCCAACCTTATCATACGAAACCCATCCAAATGATCTCAAATTCGGATACCTAGAGGCCTTTCGAGGCCGTATCTTAACACTAGCCCACCCTGATGAGTCGCATATGCAGAAATATGGGAGATTCGGGGAAACTCCGGTTCTACGAACTAGACCATGAGTCGAAGATGCGGCTCCTCAAACCCCACTCCCACACCTCTAACCGTCTGGCTATGGAGCCAGGAACACGCGAAGAAAAGCAGTAGAAAAAAAAGCAGACCCTACAGCAAGGCAATAGTCACCCATCAAAAACCTGCCGCATGCCGCCGGTGTGGCGGGGGGGCAGAAAAGGCTCTAGAACCTGCCGCATGCCGCGGGTGTGTCGGGGGGGGCAGGAAAGGCTCTACGGTAAACCAATCACAGAAAAGGTACCATGGCGAGGCGAGCCCTCGTCGATATGAAGGGGAACACAGGCGCTAACACAAGGGAGAAGTCATGCGAAAAACCTCCCGCGGGCCATCGGCAAGGCGGGGGGTTAGACGAGGAAACGACGAATACCCGGGATGGAAGGTGTCAACACCTACAGCCCCGCTAGGGGAGGAAGTGTTTAGACAAAAAAAAATCAGAACAAATACAACACACAAAACATAAAAGATGACACACAGACCCGTACACTGGTCGCCCCCCGGCTCTGGGCTGAGGAGGGCGTCGGCAGGGTTTTTTTTATTTTCTGTCCTGCCGACGATGCCACATGTGAAATTAAAAGGTGGGGGACACAGAGTGCCCCCTGCAGGTCTGCCAATTGGGTAGGTCCTCGGAGAGTACTCACTTTCGTTCCTTCGTAGAGATGTAGCTTTATTCGTTTCCACCAGAGCCCGGGATAGCTTCTGAGATCGGAGGCGCGTGCCTCCGATCTAATTCCTAACTTCCCCGAATATAAACCGCCAACCTTATCATACGAAACCCATCCAAATGATCTCAAATTCGGATACCTAGAGGCCTTTCGAGGCCGTATCTTAACAACATTACGATAACGCCTGGTGAATTTAAAATTGTGTTTTTCATGTTTAAATCAAACAGTCTTTGTAAATCCGAAAAACTTGTAGTGTTTTTCTGGTGTAGACGAGACCAGAAGAGAACTGGTGGAGCTGATATACATACAATAACGATGTGGAGAAAAGAGTACGTAGTTGCACCAAATTGCGAGGTGTACCGCTGATGTATGGTATTGATGGTGGAACTGATTGTGTTGAATTTTGCGGGTATCTTTTGTTTTGGCAGTAGTAGTCTTCTGACTGATTGCAAAATAGAAGTGGGCATATTCATGATTGATTGGTTGTTTTACCAACAGTATCATTGCGAATGCTTGTTCTCAAGGGAGGAGTGAAACACGAAATGTTTTTGGGATGGTCGAATAGTTTACTTAGCTGAGAGGGCTTGAGCTGTTCGTATCGACAGTGGCGACATTTTAATTGCTTCTTTATTCGGTATTTGGAGATATAGCAAACAAAAGCCAAAAGGAGAGTATTTTCGGTTTTATGATGGTTTGCGAATGACCAATATTTTGGGTAGTTACGCTTGTTGGCGAGCATTGGTAACATTGGCTAATATGTCTCGCTGGTATCTCTAGTTTGTGGTTGCCTACGTGTGTTCGTGATAGCGGCATGTATGTATCAACTGTACTGCGGTGAAACTCTGATTGGTTGGTTTGAATAGCAGAACTGTTGATTGTATGTTGTTGTACCAGAATACTCTTCTTGTGGTGCTACGGTACTTCGGTAGATTGTACATGTGCACGAGTTATACATCGGACCGTAGTGGTGTGTACGGTACGTTGGTATGTCGGTACGTTGGACACATTGACGAGTTGGAACATTCCTGTAGTATTGCTAACACGATATAGCTTGTCTCAACGAACAGCCTAGCAATAAGTTACAGTTACGTACGTTGTGTCACGGAGGTAAGTTACAGGGATCGTCTCGTGGTATCACCCACGAGCAGTCCCACGGGTATGTACGAGTAGGCACTATGCGAGGAGGTTTAGGTATTCGACTACGAGCGGTTGTTACTGGGCTGTGGAGAGTTGGCCCACATGACCCACTCCACTTTCTGACCTGTCTCTCCAGACATTGGTCTGTCTAATATAATACCTTTCTCCAGAAGCCACTGATTTACCAACACGCTATAGCGATCGGTCGACTGCTGTACGTCCTCCTGGACTGTGTTCGACGAGACTGTGAGGGCGGCTTGATCAACCGGCCTCGTCATGGCTGAACAGGAGGGAGGTGACCCTGCGGCAAACCAACAGGGTGACCCGCAGAGCTTTGGTGAGAGAATGGATTCCTTAGAGTCTCGAGTGTCTCAAATGCTGGATATGTTTTCTAACCAGCAGCAGATGCTTCAGACAGTTGTTGAGACACACCAGAGGGAGAATGTGGAGTCCTCTAGTTCGCGTGCTGCGCCGCGAGGCATCGAACTAGAGTCTGGTGTGCACCAATCGGGTGCTGCCGGTAGGACCGCGGGGAGTACGGGAGGCGATACCCTAGGCTTTGGCGTGTCCGACATGAGGGTTGGGAATAGGGGTGTTGTAGACCCAGGCTTGAACCCGCGTGTTTCTGATGAGAATCGTTCCTCTGTTCCTGCAGTAAACTTTGGTTCGGTTGACGAGACTGTTGGTGGGGCTTTAGGTAGCCAGTCCTCTGTTCCGCCCACTACCTCAGTAAGTGAGTGGTGGGGAAAAGTCGCTAGTGGGAACACACTGATCCCAGCGGCTGACATTAGTTCGGGGGAGAGCTTGGGTGGGGGTCTTTTCAAGAAAGTTCCCAAGGCTCCTGAATTTATCGGTACTGATGTATCGTATCCTTCATGGTCGCAGAATTTTCTGCTCAAAGCTCGTCACTACAATCTGAGCGAGCCGTTCACCTGTGATATCGACATTAAAATCGCCGACGTTAATTTCGACTTGACCCCTTGGGTAGAGAAGGGATACAGCGTTGGTGTACTGCGTCAGCATGAGATTGCTTGGTGGTTTCTGTTCGACTGCTTGAAGAAAGACAGCCACAAAAACATGGCAAGGCAAGCTGGTTCCCCGTATAAGGCTTTTCGCGCGCTCAAGGATCACTTTCTACCGTTGAGTCAGAGTCAAATTCGAGTGCAGGAAGAAAAACTGAAGTCTCTGCGCATGCTTCCCCACGAGAATCCCACAACTTTCTTTTCATCCATCAGAGAGACGCTTGGTGTGTTGACCATGCTTGAAGTAACGAAGGATGATCGTGAAGTGTGCAATCTCATGCTGGAAGGACTGTCCCCCGAGTACAAGACTTTACGTGAGTCTCTTGTGGTGTTCTGTTCGAATGACCCCTCTTTCATCGAGACCAAAGTGCGTGAGCGGTACCTAGACTTGCAAGCACAGGGTGGTTCTAAGAAGCAGAATAGTGTTGCTCTGGTGTCTAGGCCTGCGAAGAAGAAGAGTAACTTCAAGAAGCACAACAAGCAGAAGTCTAACTCTGAGTCTGATTCCTCGAAGAAGTCTTTTCAGGGGAGGTGTTACAAGTGTGGGGAGGTGGGTCGCATGAAGCTCGACTGAAAGGCTCGCATCATCCCTCATCCTTCCCAGACTGGAAAGCCCGAGGCCGACGAGAATGAGAGCGGTGAGCAGTGTGCTATTCCTGATTCGGATCTGGTGTGCAGAAATGGTAGTTACCGCATGAGTGATGACTGCCAAAAGGTGTTGCTTGCAGCATGTCGTAAGGAAGTCGTCTTGAAGGCGTGTGATGATTTGAGTAGGATGTGGTATGATGTCTCTGGTCTGAAGTGTCTGATGACGTCCCGTGATGATCTGATTATGAGCGCCGTCAGTAATGATATGATCCTGAAAGCTGTCAACAAGGCTAGATATGTCGAGGATTGGTATGCTGGCACAGGCACTTCATATCACATGACTGATTCCCTGCCTTTCATGAGAGACTTGAAGCCTTGCCACAGAAGTGTGAATGGAATTGGTGGCGTGTCTTGTGAAGTAGCTTACTCCGGAACGCTAGACTTGGTATTTGTGACTGCTGACAGTGAGTTCTCCGTGGAATTGAAGAACGTATTGTTTAGTACTCTCCCAACTTGGGGTATAATCTCTTTTCTCCGAGTGCAGAGTTTGATGGTGAGTCATGGAATGGTCTTGGTGGTCCTAATGGTGTTATGACTGCATTCAATGGACAAGTAACTTTTCAGAACTTCGATGGCATGCTGATTGCGTCTGCGTATCGCCTAGGAGAAGCCTCTGTTGGTACGGTGTTGGCTGCTCTCACTCCCGCCAACCCCAAGCATGAAACTACGATGGATATCAACGATTTCCACAATATTTATGCACATTCGCACGAGGGTCTGCTTTGCACTACTGCAAAGCGATTAGGTACCAAGTTGGTTGGTGACATGCATGCTTGTTCAGGGTGTTCGATGTCGAAGGCTATTCGGAAAGGAATCGTTCGGGAAACTAAAACTCGATCGGATAAAAAGTTGGGCAGAGTTTTTGTTTACCTGGGAGGAAGGAAGGACATTGCGTCCGTAGGGGGAAAACATTACCCCATGATTGTGAAGGATGCTTTCACGAGACGTGCATGGCTGTATTTCCTGAAAAATATATCAGACGCTGGCAGTGCTTTCCGGAGTTTTCTTGCGAGTGTGCGTGCTGATGGTGTCCCGTCATTGGTTGAGATTGTTAGGTCTGACAATGATGGGGAGTTTTTCGGGGGGGAGTTTGCATCTCTGTGCAACGAGCTTTTGATCAAACAAGAGTTCACACCGGCTTATAGTCCGCAATATAATGGTGTTGCAGAGCGTGGGCTGGGATTGATAGAGGAGGCCGCGATGGCGGCTCGTATTCAAGCTAAAGTTCTTTTTGGGCATGTACAGTTACCTAAGACTGATAAACTCTGGGCTGAGGCTTTGCACTGGGCTTGCGAAGCGATGAACCACACTGCGTGTTCTGCTCACCCTGAATCCAAATCGCCGTATGAAATGTGGTATGGTGAACCTCGTCCCGCTAGACCGTATCCGTTTTTGAAGCCCGCCTGCTGTAGGTGGCAGCGACCGTCAAAGCTGCTGCCGAAGGGTGATAGTTGTTTCTATGTCGGTCCTTCGAGAGACCACCCGCGTGATTGTCATAGAGTACTTACGAGAGCTGGTACTATTCAAGAAACGAGGGATGTGACGTGGGAGGTGCTGCCGTCACAGCTCCCTCCGCTGCAACCTTCTTTGCCGATAGAGGTAGCAGAGGAGGGAGGGGAGGATAGTGACGACGATGTTGAAACCGAGATATGGCCGCTTGTGGGAAGAGGAGTCGCTCACACACTTTTGAAACGTGATGCCGTGCCCTCTGGTGCGGGAGTCGAGGAGGTTGAGAGTGTTGGCGCAGGTAGTATAGGCCCGTCCTTTTCTGTTCCATCTTCCCCTGCTGAACCGTCTGCCCCCGTGAACATTTCTTCTGGTAGTGTAGCTCCTTCTGTGTCTTCGCCTGTGAATGACGGGGAGGGCCAGGGAGGGCAGGAATCAGGAGAGGTAGAGATGGGGGATCTGGGAGGGGATGATGAGGTAGAGTCGATGGGGCAGGGAGGGCATGATGATGAAGAGTCGACTGGGTCGGGAGGACTGGTAGAGGCGGAGGCATCCCCTCCAGCCGCTCGTCGTCCGCGGCATGTGGCCGAGCTTGCTGACTTTAATACTTCCGCGCGTGAAAATGATGAAGTGAGAGAAGGTAGGACTCGCGCGCAAACTCGTGCAGTCAATCAGCAGAGTGTACCCGGCCTCATGGCCACCCTAGGACCCATCTTCGCGACAGAGGTCGTGTACTCATTGTTGTTGGAGCAGAGAGAAGGTGATGAGACGGAATTGCCGTAAGAACTGGTTCAGGATGTAGAATCGGAGCCTGGTAGTTATCAGGAAGCCCAGCGTTCGAAGTACGCTAAGATTTGGGAAGGATCCAGGACTGCCGAAATTGAAGGCTTGATAAGAGCAGGAACGTTCACGTTGGCAGTAAAAGTCCCGATAGGCTGTAATGTGATTGATGCTAGATGGGTTTTCAAGTGGAAAGCAGACGAAACAGGAAAGATAGTGAAGGCCAAGGCTAGGCTTGTAGCGAAGGGCTTCAAGCAGAAGTATGGTGTGGATTATCTTGAGACATTCTCGCCTACCGCAAATGCTGCATCTTTACGATTGCTGATAGTGTTGGCGTGTTTGTACAATTTGGAACTACTCCACTGGGATATTGAGCAAGCATTTGTTCAGTCGGAATTGGATCGCGAGGTGTTCATGAAGTTGCCTCCTGGCTGCGGGTCGATGTCAGGAAAGGTTGTCCGTTTGAACAAGAGTTTGTACGGATTGAAGCAGGCTTCTAGGACATTTTACAAGAGGCTGGTGTCGGAACTGAAGAGGATTGGTTTTGAGCAGTCAATGTCTGACCCCTGTGTCCTGCGTTTCATGATGGGAGACGAGGTATTGGGGATGGTCGCGATCCACGTGGATGACATTCTGTACGCAGGAAGTAAGAGCCTTGCCAAGGTGGTTGTGGCAGCACTAGGTGACTCTCTTCCTACGAAGGACTTGGGGGAGGTCAAGTTCTTTCTAGGTTGTGAATATATTCGCGACCGTGAGGCTGGTACGATTGAGATTTCTCAGGAAAGTTATATCAGGAGTGTTCTCGAGAGATTCAATATATGTCGCACCAGCTCGATCCCTGCTTCCCTTGCCAATGATAACAGGTCCGTGATGGAGGATGAGGGGGCAGGAGATGTGCCGTTCCGAGAGGTGGTGGGGAGCCTGATGTGGATCGCCAGCCAGACAAGGCCCGACATCGCGAATGCTGTGCGGGCGGTGGCGAGGCACTCTCACGAACCGAAGAGGAGCCACTGGAAGGCAGCTCAGAAGATTCTCAGTTATCTTCTGGAAACGGCGCATCTGGCTTTGAAGTTCAAGTAGGATAGTTCGGTAGACGCAGGCACGTTGGTGTATGTAGATGCTGACTTTGCAAGTAGGGCCACTGACCGTAGATCAGTTTCGGGTGCGATGGTTTTCGTGGCGGCGATGCTTGTAGTTTGGATTTCTAGGACGCAGAAATGCGTTTCACAGTCAACTTCAGAAGCAGAGTATCTTGCGATGGGAGATGGTGTAAAGGAGGCTCTGTTTGTAAACGGAATGCTTCAGTTCCTGAGGCCTAGTGCGAAGCCTCGTAAGATAGATGTCCTTGAAGACAACGAGGGGGCGATTGCGCTCGCAGAGAACCCGCTGAGCTCGAGTAGGAGTAAGCACATCGATGTGAGGCACCACTTTCTTGGGAATCTGACGGAGGAGGGTGTGATCGAAGTCACCCACGTCCCCAGCGAGAAACAACACGCGGACATCCTCACGAAGGCGTTGCCGAGAGATCGTTTCGAAGTTCACCGCGACTTTGCACTTGGTATCAAGAAGTAGAAGTCTGAGTCGTTTTGTTTTTGTTTTTGTTTGATATGTATTTGGTCTGGTAGATACAACAGCCCCTAGGGAGGGTGTTCGTGATAGCGGCATGTATGTATCAACTGTACTGCGGTGAAACTCTGATTGGTTGGTTTGAATAGCAGAACTGTTGATTGTATGTTGTTGTACCAGAATACTCTTCTTGTTGGTGCTACGGTACTTCGGTAGATTGTACATGTGCACGAGTTATACATCGGACCGTAGTGGTGTGTACGGTACGTTGGTATGTCGGTACGTTGGACACATTGACGAGTTGGAACATTCCTGTAGTATTGCTAACACGATATAGCTTGTCTCAACGAACAGCCTAGCAATAAGTTACAGTTACGTACGTTGTGTCACGGAGGTAAGTTACAGGGATCGTCTCGTGGTATCACCCACGAGCAGTCCCACGGGTATGTACGAGTAGGCACTATGCGAGGAGGTTTAGGTATTCGACTACGAGCGGTTGTTACTGGGCTGTGGAGAGTTGGCCCACATGACCCACTCCACTTTCTGACCTGTCTCTCCAGACATTGGTCTGTCTAATATAATACCTTTCTCCAGAAGCCACTGATTTACCAACAACGTGTGTTAATGAGATAGGATGGGGCATCCTTGTGACCGTACAGTACAGGACATACTGATCTCAAAAGAGAAAGGGGAGATGCAAAGTCACACTTAATCATTGAATTACCGATGTTGATTTTCCGAACTTGATGTGTGGTTGCAATCTTATTTGAGAATTCGAAGGATGATATATTTTGAGAATGTGATTATTTCACGAGCAAGTTGTTTAGCATTTGTTTTGCAATGAAAAACGGGGTGGCTTGTGGATGGTCAGATACTCTTTGTATCGGGGAGGGCGTAGGCTGATTTTCGCGTCAGATAAATTCTGCGTTTGCGGACAGGAATTATGCTATATTGTTTTACCGATATGATCTGTGTATCTATAGCGGTAGTAGGGGACAACGGGAGACCTTTGGCCGGGCGACCTTGCGATCTCTGGCATCTTATCTGTCGCATTAGTTTTTGCCCTGATGACGCGGCTGTTGCAATCTCTTCTTGTGATTACAATGGTTGTAAGTGGGAGTATGGGAGAGGTTTTCGCTCATGGGGATGAGTTTCCTCTTGCCATTTTTTGTTGTTTTAGGTGATGGAATTGAGTCAATTGTTGATTCGTCACTGTCTTGTGAAGAATCCGGGAGGGTGTTGATTTGGGATTTTCAGTATGACAGTTACGTATCAGTTTCGTGCCGGTTCGGTCTTCTGGACTATTTTTGGGTGCCTAGTAGTACCCGGTTGGCGTTCTTGATGGTATACTGCTGTGTGCTCTCGCTCGGGAGCTCACTCTTCTCGGAGGTCTTACGCCCGAGTTCTCTTCTCAGAGGTCTCACGCGTGAGTTCTCTTCTCGACTTGCCTCTACCCTGTGGTTGGGAGACGTAATACAATGACTTGAAACCTACCCCGCTTGGAGCTAGCGAACATTGAAGCCTACTGGAGAAGAATAATCGACGCTCCAAATACCTTCCCACCGGAATTCTGACAGCTCTTCTTGCAATGCAACTTCACTGCCTTGGGTGAAAAATGCCGCCTCGTCTGAGTACGGATGACATGGAGGCGCCTTCTTGCGGCCAGGATCCTTTGGCAGTGGCGACTACGGCTGGAGGAAACCAACCGCGAAGCGAGACAGCTTGGAGCTGGAGTGCGAAGGGGGATTGAACAGGTAGCGCTGCGCCATGGTACACCACGAGATAAAAAACTGGCTGATCCTCATCGATTGCTCCAATGCATTCAACACCGTGAAACATACTGCTGTGCTTGCGGAGGCAGCCTGTTGTGTGTTGGCGCTTACACCGCTCGTGGCAAAACGTAATGGCGAAAGATCTGCCCCCGTGTTCATTCAAATGGAATGGGGAGAATGGCGCAAGATCAAATGCCTCAGTGGGGTACAACAAGGGGATGCCATGGGGCCGACGTTGTTCTGCACGCCGCCCCTGCCGGTGCTGAAGTGGACCCGGGGGGAGTTCGAGCCAAGAGGTGTAGAGGACCTCTCCTACCTAGATGACATCAGCACGGGAATAATGGAAATCACGCCCGATACTGTGGAAGCTGTACCCGTCCTCCAGCTTGAGCTGTCCAGTATCTTCTTTGCATTCAACCCGAGCAGAACGGTTGCCTTGCCCTCGAAGGGGCACGTACGTACGTAGGAATATATCGTCAATTTGAAGGTTGGCGTCCGCATCGCCGAACGGGGTTGGGTAAAGGTGACTGGGGTGCCCGTCGGCGCTGACGAATACGTAAGGGAGAGCACAACGGAGATAGTCCAAAAACGGGGGAGCGGAGCAACTCGCGCGGATGCTGCCGCGCATGCTGGACAAGCTGTCAGCGAACCTGATCGCGACCGGCTTTATGGTGCAGCGGATCTATCTTGAACGCTTGATGGATCCATGATTGTCCCTATCCACATGCCAAAAGGCAGAAGGCAATGCCATGTGGATGCTTGAAAAACTCTTTGATCTCCCGAGGGCAGCAGAGGAATCGTCGTTTTGCGAGAACGGCTGCCCGACAAATCAGCTGACCCTGCAACCCTACCAACAGGCGCAGGCAAGCCTGTCCTCGGGGGGCGGAGGGTTTGGGCTGTCGTGGGCTGAAGCCCGGGGGATGTCAGCATCCGTCGGAAGCTTGGTGGCGACGGCGCCGGAGGCGCTTGCTGATCTGCCCGGCGCTATAGGCAACAAAGTCCGGTGGGAGCTGCCCGATTCAGATCTCTTTCGGCGCTTTTAGAACGGCATCAGGGACCTCCGCAATATGCATGGGGTTTCAAAGGTAGCCACGGCGAACATCGTGCGAGAAAGCTGTGATAGAGCCTGTAGAGCAGGAGAGCAAAATGCCCTAGGGAAATAAATTGCGGAAGTGCTCCCGGCACAAGACGCCGAAATTGTCAGCTCCAACAAAGCGCTGGGGAAACTGGTAAACCGAGTCCGATAAGAGAGGTACGTCGGTTCGCTGGACCAGCTCCTCGAGACGACGCCCCAGCGAGTCACAGGTGACTAACAAGGAGATAAGGATACGAGAGACTTGGCCAAGGCCCGGTAACGGAGTCGATCGGGACCAGGGCTACCGCCTTCTTAAGAGCGAGACCTGTCGACTCGGCCAGAATTATCCCAGCGTCAGAGTTCATGGCTGTCGGGAGGAACTTCTTGGAGGTTGGGGAATTCCTGGCGGCGAGGTGCCCCTGCTGCGGCACAGCGGAGGCTAACGCGGCATGCACTAATAATATTATGGCATCGATCTGGCGTGCAGGTGAACCAGCACCAGTCCAGCACCAGTCCTTGGTGCACGTGCTCTCGTGCACCTTTAAGAGCATGTCCATTCCACTTCTGAGGCGCGCAAGCTTAATCACTACGCTCGTCCGGGACAGGTGTCCTTCGACGAGCGCAGCTACACTCTCGCCACCCTCGCGGTGGAAGATTTGAGCGCCCCTCGGGAAAGACGGCAGCGACCTGATCGATCAGGTAGCGGCTAGTAGGGACGGACGGACCATCCCTATCGCGGAAAGGCGTGTGCAAGGAACGCCTCTTCCAGAACATCTCTGTGACCACTCAGGGCGTGATTTCGTGCCGAATGAATAGATACAGGCTAGCCCTTAGGGACCGCCAGGCCGCGAGGGGAAGGGAGGAAGACGTCTGCGGACTGCGGCCAATGGCCTGGGGATGGAATGTTGATGAGGGTTGGGATAGACTATATCAGTAGTAGCTAAGGTGCAAATATATGGGGAAAGGAAATTGGGAAATGGTTGGCAGAGGGTCATAGGAGAGATAATACTGCTGCTATATTGAAAGACATTCGATATATATATCGGAACGACATGTACGCTATGCCATATTGTCGGAGTGCAAAAGTAACAACAATAGTAGTACGGAACTTTATATGAGGGTGCGTGCGGTTAGGGGATTGGTGCAGGGCAGGAGGTCGGCGAGTTGAAAAAAGAAACTTTTGAGCGCAATCCTCACCACCAGCATATTTGCAATTCCAAAAAAACAACGATGGCTGTGATGGCGCACATGGCTGACGTTACTATTCACGCAACATTTCTAGAAAGCTGAGATGACAGCTGTTTCGAAAGGCCCAGCAGCAGGTGCGATTTTGAAAGTCTGTACAGCAGAGTGCAGCCCAAAAGGCGAAAATACACACGGCCACAGTAACGGCCACCGGGAAGGCATTTGCAATTATGTTTTCTTTGCATGATACCTGGTACTGCTGATTGTACGAAGAGAGCACACTGCAGAACGGCGCAGCACGGCATAGCACCACACCACAGTACATGTCGCCGCACGGCACCGCACGGCACTGCGCTGCGCTGTGCTGCGCTGCTGCGCTAGCTGAGTTGAGCTGAGCTAGCTGGGAGTAATTACATTTTGTGATTGAAGTACGTACATACCTCTACCTGGTGTACCGGTACCTGGTATGGTAGAACCACTTGCTCAGACGTCGGGCACTCCAAAGGTCGCCTTCGACATATTCTCCCACCTCTCAGCCATCCTCAGCTCTTAGTTGCCGACGGGAAACGTATTATTTCAGGACGGATCTATGGACGTTTCTTGAATTTTTCCTTTTTGTCATTTTCTTCCTTTTCTTCCTTTTTCTGGTTTGCTTCTGTCTGCTTCTTCTTTAGTGCACAGGCAGCACGAAGGCATAAAACCAAGCTCCGATAGCCACATATCAGTATCTACGTACACCGCAAGCTAGAAAAAAAGCAGAACGGCCTGCAATCAGCCCTGCACAAAGCAAAAAAGGAATTATAAGCAAGCATTCAAAATACACTACGTACGGCTGTGATACCGAAGATTTCGTCGATATATTTGCACGCTGCGTGATACTCCGATCGCGCGTGTTAGTGGGTGTGTGTGTCCTCCTTAAATTTATAGGACGGCGACTCCCCTTAGAACCAGCTTGTATCAGGGTCAGTCAACACGGTGGTATTAATCAATCTGTGCCCGGAAACTATTAAACCCGTGTTTGAGGGGGGCAATATAATCGCGGTTGTGGAAGGCATGCACCAGTTATAAAAAATATGTATATATCACGGCTGTATGACCGGTGAGGGCGGGGCCGGTTTTTTGTGGGGGAGGGGGGTTAAGGGGAGGGGGGGGTTCAACATTTTTAGGTGGCATAAATGAATAGAAGCTTGCTGGACGCTAGGCGTTAGGTCTAGGCGATGGTGGGGGCGGCGGGAAGAGGGTAGAGTGGGGTAATTGGAGCCTGAAGACCATAGACATCGTATATTAATGAATTGGAGCTGGTGCATGGATGGCTCGAAAAATATATATGCTGCTGTAGTACGTTCGTGTCAAACCAGAGTGCGATACCGCACGCAAGCAGTCAAAAAGAAGAGCGAAAGTGTCGCCGAGAGCCACCATGTATCGTATGAGTATTGTTTTTCTCTTTCTTTGTTGTTGCTGCTGCTTGAACATGGCGCTATGAAGCCACCACCAACAACTAACTTGTTGGGATGTTTTCCAAGTTCCGCTGTGACATTCAACCTTTTATTGTGATGGACCGCTGTCTATAGACGTAACATACTGTTTTTAGAGTGGAATGTCCTAGGGTGCGACTGACGTGATCATCATCTCTTTACTGTCACTTCACCATACATGCATGTTCCACCACGCTATTATACGGTATAGGTCTACATGTATTATTAAACAAAAAATGATACTGCAGCAGTGAGATGGAAGATGTCATCGAAAGTCATCTTTGCAAATGCTGTGTGTGATACTCCAATCGCGCGTATTACTGGGCGTGTTTTCTCGTTAAGGAAATAGGCAGCGACCTCCCCTTAGAACTATACAACAACAGTGTACATTGTACCACCAGGGTCAACAGGGTGATGCTAGTCAATCTGTGCGCGGAAACTATAAAACCCGTGTTTGAGGGGGACATAATCTGACGGCTGGCTGTGGAAGGAATGCATCAGTTCAACATGCATACCCTGTAAGTCCTATAACCGGTGAGGGGAGGGCAGAATATTCGAAGGGGGGGGGGGGGGGGGGGGGGGGGGGGGGGCGAAAACGAGGGGGGATGGGTGAGGGGGCGGGGGCGGGGGAGCGTACTCATTTGTTGCTTGCCTTAGTCATTTGACCATTGACCATGCATCCCTTTCGAAACGGGGCATTGGGGGGGGGGGTAGGGGGTATTTCCAACTTTTTCAGGCCGCATAGAAGTATAGGAGCATATACTGTAGGCGTGGTGCTAGGTCTAGGCGTTGGTCGGGTGGCGGGGAAGGAGGGGGCGGGGGTGAGGTTAATTTGAACTTGAAGACCATGCCACAAATAGATTGGAGCTACCGCATGGATGGGTGGATGGCTCGAAAGGTGAAAATGTGACATCACGGGTAGTGTTTATTTTTCTGGCAGATTTTGATTTTAGGTGGGGCGGCGGGGGAGGGGGAGGGTGTTGGAGTGTTGGGGTGGGGGGGGATTCAATATGTGCGCGGAAACTATATAAAATACGTTTTTGAGGGGGACAAAAACTGGCGGCTGTGGAAAGAATGCATCAGTTTTTTGTCATGTGTATATCCTGTAACTCGTATAACCGCGGTGGAGCAGGGCGGAGTTTTTAGGGGGGGGGGGGGGAGGTTCCAACACAGTTTTAGGTCGCATAGATGTGTACAGGTAGGAGCTTACTGTACGCGTGGTGCTAGGTCTATAGGCGATGGTGGGGATGGTGGGGAAAGGAGGGGGCGAATACGTCCGTCGGCAATAAAGCCCTAAAAAATATCACTATACTAACTCCAAGTAACTTGTCTTCGAAAACGAGTTTCCACTTGTGCTGAGGGACGAAGAAGAGCTGAGTGAGCAGGGTTGGGAGGTGGTGGGATATTATGCCGAGGGAGAGTTGTTAAAAGACTTAGTTTGGGTAAGCTATTGGTTAACCTTTTGCAAGTGGTCAAACGGACTAAAACCCCACTAATAACCTTAACAAATGGCGTCGTCGACAGACCTTGGGTTTTTTGGGTCGTGGGTTCGATTCCCACATCTACCATGATAAACTTTTTCAAATTTTCCCCATGTCCAACTTGAAAAATACTCTCCCCGGTATCCCCAGGAAATAAAACCGCTTGGATATTGACAGGTCCGCCCGTGCGTCCGGCCGACCTGCTATCCCGCCGTTTCAATGGGGGAGAGTGTCATAAGTTTTAGTTTGGGGCAAGCTATTGGTTAACCTTTTGCAAGTGGTCAAACGGACTAATATCCCACTAATTCCTCAACAGAGGGTCCGGGGGGGGGGGGGGGGGGGGGGGGCATATACTGCTACTATACTACTATACTACAATTATCGTACTACTGCTGCCAAGGGCAAACACATTGTTTTTTTTTCGAAATCACCCCCCCAAAACTTTATTTTGGGCCTCTCGGGGGGGGGGGGTCCGACGAGACCCCCCCCCGCAAACACCACCCAATTTCCTATATGAAACAACCCTTTCATTCAATTTCCTATATAAAACAGTCTACTATATAACTAAGGGGGCACAGTTCAGGGAGGGGTTACTACAACCCACGTAGCCCCTAAGATCGACGTGATCACGGACTGCGACGCCCTGCGTACCGCAGAAGAGACAGAGAAAGATAAAGAGAGAGTGGTCACGACGAGCTCAGACATTCTCCGCGGCGGGGTCGCCGGCTGCACGCATTGCGTGGACTCGGGCCACAGGATCTGCATGCCCTAGCGAGTACAGCCCTGCTCTCCAAACGCCTGAAGACAGGATCCCCCAGAGTATCCCCGCCCAGCGTACGCGCCACCGCGTGGACCCTCCCGGTACCTCGGCTTTGCCGAACAATTCCCCCGCGAACTCGGGCGTTCAAGTCAGCACCGCCCGATCGGACCTGACTCCACCCCCGACAACGCCAAACGGCGATATCACCAACAATTGCCGACCCCTACCCCCACCACCCTCATCAGACGACTCACCCTCGCCAGCACACAACACCGCGGGCCCCCCAGATTATTTCCCTTTCTTCTGGAACTCCTCGTCTGTCTTTTTTACAGTCGTACCTGTGCGACATCGAGTACGAGGGCGCCACGTACAACTGCGCCGAACAGGTGATGGTTGCGCAGAAGGCTGCGCTCTTCGGTGACACCGCGCCAGAGCTTCGCATCTGAACCATCCCGGACCCCGCCGACCAAAAATCTCTTAGACGCACCGTGTGCGGCTTCGACCAGGAGTGTTGGGAGCAACACCGCTACGACATCGTCCTCAACACCAACTTTTGCAAGTTCAGCGAGAACCCGGACCTACAACGAGCGCTCGCGGAAACTGGCGAGAAGCACATCGCTGAGGCCAGCCCGTGCGACCTCGTCTGAGGCATCGGCTACAGGGCCGAACACCCGTTCGCCTGGAAAAGGGCGCGCTGGCGTGGTCGGAACCTGCTAGGCCGGGTACTTATGGACGTCCGCGAAGGCGTTCGCTCGAGCCTCCACGCCGCAAGCACCCCCCTCCCCTGCTCCCCTGAGCCAACACCCACTCTCACCGACTCCAGCCAGGGTCTTACCCACCGCCGATGGTATCCACGAGACAAGCCCCTCCCCTCCTCAGCAACGCCGGGTACCCCGCTTGGACTGCTTCTGCCACCCTTCATCCCGGACGCCTTGCCGAGCAGCCGCTTCGCTCAGGTCTCCGCCGTCGACGCCGCAGCCAGCCTATACCCCGCTACCACCGCGCCGACGATACCAGAACATGGACCATGCCTTACAAGCGGCATCCTAACTGTCGACGACGCGTCGCTCACGACCGAGGTACTAGTTCACAGCGGCCCTACCGCCGCCAAACGCTGCAAACTCGTGGCACTGCTCGATACAGGCTCCCTTCAGTCGTTCATCACCGCCGCCACGGAACAACTGAAGGCCTCCCGGTCAGCAACGGATGAGTGCGAGCGACATAATTCATCTCGCTCATGGGGAGGTTTCGGAACTTCGACTCTCCTCTCCACCTCCGTTTCCATCCGCTTAAGCATCCAGTTTAAGCACCACCAAACTCCCACCACCGCCCTGGCAGTATGAGGTTGCGTCGTTCCTGCAGGAACTATGCAGCACCCCATCCTCTTGGGGCGAGATAGCTGGATGCGCTTCGAGCGACGCTCGTATACCACGCTCCCACGACAGCCCCAGCTGCCACACCAGCCCCCCCAACCGACCCGTGGCGAACGTTTTCTGCACCACCACGACCCCAACGGGGCCTCCGCCTTCATTCCCGACGACCGATACACCGACGATGTCTACCACCTCCGGTTTGCCGGCACCGAAGTTATTTCGTTTTCCTCCTCGCCGAGCTCGTCAAGGTCAACCTCGTGCGCCAGTCAGGCGTCCCGGCGTTTACCGGGAATTACATGGTCAACATGCTCTCCCGCGAGGACCTCCTCCCCGACACGGTAATTTTTGTCTCCGACGGACACCAGACTATCCCATTGTCGGGTTCAACCGATCTCGAACCGGGCGACCTCCTGGGAACCTCCCTCTCCCCGCTGGTGCAAGTACCACTACCCACCCTTGGGCACCCTTCCTTGGACCCCCCAGCCCCTCCGCCTACGCCGGGCGTACATGCCCTTCGCGACAACATCCCTGTGGCCAGCGAGAACCCCCCACCAGCCGATACCCACGTCCCGCCGACAGCCCCGTGCCCACAACTCCTTGCACCCCTCGACGCCAATCGACGAACTAGCTTCCTCAACCTCTGGGACCGTCTGCCGCCGCATCTGCGCGACGTCATCTTCGACCTCCACGGTTCCGGATGGTCCCCATCGGTGATCGACAGCCTCGGAGATGTCCTCTGCGAGTTTTCGGACGTCTTCTCCACCTCCAAGACCGACTTCGGCTCGTGCTCGTTGATGCCGTTCAAGATCACCGTACCTCCGCACAGCGAACCAGTTACCTCCCGCGCGTACAGGATCAACCCCATCCTTGCCAAAGGCCGACGCCATCCTCGACCATTATCTGGCCGCCGGCTTGATCCAGCATTCGGTCTCACCTTATTCCAGCCCCATGGTCGCCATCCCGAAGAAGGACGGCGGTGTCCGCATCACCATCAACTACAAGAAGCTGAACGCCATCAGCTCCCTCGGACAGCTTCCCATCTCTCGCGTCGACGAGGTTCTCGATGCATTGGGAAAATGGCGCATTTTCTCCCTCTTTGACTTGGTCTCCTCGTTCCACCAAAATCGCCATAGACAACGATACCATCCCATTGACGGCGTTTTGCACGCCAGACCGGCTCTTCGAGTGGCTTGTGATGCCGCAAGGCAGCAGTGCCCCCCCGGTTGGTTCGTTAAGATCATTAACGAGGTCACCAAAGGTTTTGGAACGCGTCGCCGTGTACCTCGACGACGTCATCGCCTTCGACCCCAACCCCACCGACCACGTCGCCAACATCCGAGCCCTTTTTGGTCGCCTCCGTAAACACCACCTCAACTTTCTCCCTCCAAGACCAAAGTTGGCGCCACTACCGCCGACTTCCTGGGGTACACCGTCTCCGCTGGTGGCTACAGCCTCAACTCCGACAAGGTCGCCGCCTTCACCAGAATGCCCATGCCCACAAACAAGAAACAGGTACGATCACTTCTCGGAGGCATTAACTACCACGGCAAGTTCCTACCAAACCTTTTCAGACGTCTTTGCCCCATCAACGCTCTCCTCAAGCAGGACGCCACCTTCGACTTCACCCTCGCCATGGAAGCCACCATCCGCGCCATCCCCCACGAACTTACCGAGCCACCGATCCTCGTCTACCCCGACTGGGACGCCGTCGCCGACAACTCCCGCCCTTCCGCCTCTACTGCGACGCTAGCCTCGACGGCTTCGGAGCGACTCTCGAGCAAGAACAACCCGACGGCTCCGTCCGCCCCTTCATCTACATCAGCCGCGCCACCCTGGACTCTGAACGTTCATGGACACCCCTCGACCTCAAGGCCGGCAGCATCGTCTGGGCGATCAAGCGACTACGCGGGCATCTGTGGTCCACTCGTTTCCAGATATATTCGGACCATAAGGTACTCGAGAACATCGCCAAGGTTGGCGAGCACAATGCTCGCGTCCGGCGCTGGCTCGAGTTCCTTTCGGCCTACACCTACACGCTGGAGTACCGCAAAGGTACGGCCAACAACAACGCCGACTTCCTTTCACGCCTACCACAACCAGCCACCGACGCCGACCGCGCCGGACGCAACCGCTTAACTGGCCCCGACACTGTTGGCATCTACCTCATCCGCCCCTCCGGCTTCGCTCTGAACGAGCCGCCTACGCCGGGTATCGGCTTGGATGGGCTCGTGTTTCCCCCTTCAAGACCCATTCCAACAATCCAGCCTCTTCCCTTCACCACCGACGACTACGGCGACTTCCGCCTACTGGAATCACGCATAGAGCACCACGGCACCCCCAACAATTTTGTCGGGCCTATTTCGACCCGCGACTTTACCGCCAGGCCGCTTGTCGGCCCCGAGAATGCCGCCGTGAACACCGGCGCTCCTCCTGGCTCGGCTTCCAGGCCACCCGTCGTCTCTTCGATGTCCACCATTGGCGCCACGGAACCACCTTCTTCGGGTCTGATCTCTTCTCGGACCCGCCATTGCGCCGCCGCCGCCGCAAGAACCCCCCGACCTACCCCAGACTATGGGTTCGGACGCCGTCCACAACCAACCGTATCCAGAAGACCTACATCCGCCCGTCGATCGCCCACGCCCCCGACCGGGACCCAGCCAAGGCGTCCTCCGACGACAACGCCTCCAGCTGCTGCCCCCACGCCGCTCGCGTCACCCGCACCAACTCTACCAAGGCCGGCCCCTCCTTCGACGTCTTCCCCGCCGTGCCCATCAACACCGACGCTTCCGTTCACGGATCCTGTTATCAACCTCAACGACGACCCTCACCTCCTCGCCCGCGTTGAGCGCGACACCAACAGAGACTGGGCGCGCGAACAACGCGCAGAGCCCGCGTGCTACGCCACCATCCGCTTCCTATCGTTGGATTCCCCTTCTCCACCGCCGGATGACCTTTTGGATTTCATCCCCTCGGCCCAGCGCCCACTGCTCGCCGACGTCCTTGCTCTTGCCGCCGAAAGCAGACTCCACCGCACTGACGACGAAACAGCCCTCCTGGTCCAACGCCCGCTCACATCCCAACCCGGGAACAGCCTGCCGCCACCCGCACTCTACTCCCCGCGCGTCTACGTTTCAATGCGGATGCGCCCCTGGGTGCTGGATACATGCCACGCCGACTCCTCCCTACACCTTGGAATTCCCCGGACGGTTCGCATGCTGACACGGTTTTTCTGGTGGATCGGCATGGACGTCTCCGCCCGCTGGTGGATCCGCCGCTGCCTTCACTGCCAGGCGCGCAAGGCCTCCCGACACACCATTCGCTGGCCGACCTTTCCCTCCCGTTACCCAACGGCCCTGGTATCACCGTCAGCATCGACTACTTCGGGCCCCTACCTCTCACACCGCGCGGGAACGTGCACATTATTTACCGACCGTTTCAGCCGCCGGGCCGACATGTTCGCTGTCTCGACAGATAACTTCATGGTCGCCGGAACTGCCGACATCCTGCTCAACGAGTACATCCCCCTCTGGGGGTGCCCGGTAACGCTGCTCTCCAACAATGGTCAACAATTTGCCTCCAAGCTGGCGACCATCATCTATGACCGCATTGGCATCCGCACGGTCAACACCAGCCGCCTCTACCGCCAGATGCGCATCGGCGCCGCACACCGCGAGCTCTCCCGATCTCAAGGCCAACTCTTCTTTCCCCCCGGCTACACCCTGGTCCCCCGCGACCTTTGGCTTTGCAATTTCAGCACCTCCACCCTCCCCTACGGGGCACACGTCTGGTACAAGGCACGTGACGGCCTCTTGTGGCTCGGCAAGATCGCTCATCGCGCGCCACCGGACGTCTCTTCGCGGAACCCCCCGGACCCTTCCCCGGGTAGCTCCTACATCATCAGGTTCCTGGACGACCCCGGCCCGATCAAGATCGACCTCCAGCCAGCTCGCTACACTACCGCCCGGAACACCGTCCCCGGATCGTGGTGCATTCAACGTCATAGGCATGGGAGCCTATTCCTTGGGGTGCTACGGAACTCTGATGCTTCCCGCGGTGCCCCTACCGTTCCCGCTCCCCCCCTTGGGTAGTTTCGGGTGTTTTTTCGTTTTTGGTGATTCTACGGTAGTTTTGGGACTAGTTCTTCACGGTCAGCCTTTAATCTACAACAGTTTTGAGAGTATTACCTCACGGTTAGGCCTTTCACCTACAGTAGCATTGGGCATGATTCTTCATAGTCAGCCTTCAACCTGCAGTAACTTAGTGGTATTTTATCGTGGTCATCCTTCCGACCTAGAGTAGTCTTTCGTCATGTCTTCTCATGGTTAGCCTCCAACTGTCATCAGGTTTCGGATTTGTTTTTAACTTAGTGGTGTCTCTCGTAATACCTCCGATTTCGGCTTGTTTTTCATGCCGGCGTTTGTCTCTTTTTCTCACCACCATCGATCCCGCCTGTCCCACTCCGTGATGGCTGACAACTCGTGGTGGTAGAGCGGTATTTATAATTTTCTGCAGTATGCAGTAGTTAAGTACGCCCGTCTGACGACCCGGTCTCCCTCTGCCTTACTCTGTGATGGCTATCGAACCAGGACCGTCTCGTACCTAGGGTGTGTTAAGGTGTTCCTCCCCCTCTCTTTATTATGTTCTTTTTATTTTCTCTCTACCACCTCGGCCTCCGCTAGTCTCGTTTCGTTCAGGCTTCCGAACCGTGGTGATTGTGTTTTTTTTCATTTGGTGTTCGTACTTCACGATTCCGCCGGGTTGTCGGTCACCATATTCTTGCCACGGTTGATCCCCTGGAACTGTGCTCAGGTTCCCGTGAACTTCCCAATCACGGCGGTAATTATACTTTCCCTTCTATGTGTCTTTTCGCTTCTGTTTTTTTGGGTGTACACCTTTCGTTGCCATTCTACGCCATACGACGCATCATTCGGCCCCTTGCAGGCGTTGCTTTGGAATGTTAACTCCGTCGCTCAGCGCTGCTGACATTTTTCCGTGTTGGACGCACCAGGTCGATCCACTCGCGTACCTCTTTGGCTACCCCGACTTTCTGTTCGTGTTGGTTGAGTTACCTTGCTACGTTTTGCCGGTATTGTTCCCAGCGCAAACAGGCATCCCAAGGCGCCACGTCGTTCGTTCGACCAAGTGGTTATGGTAGCCCCTTAGTTTAGCGAGCCTTACAGCAACCTAGCCGCGTTCTTTTTGTCTGACCTGCTATTTCTCATTTTCTTCGGGCCTTGGCAACACGGCTACGCGTAATGCCTCCCGGTCATATATACTTTCGAATTTGGGTGACGTTCCATTTGCGAGCGTTCGAGTGACCGACCCTGTACGGCGAACGACTTCCCGTTCGCCCCTCTCTGCGTCCCACATAGATCGCTCCGGTAATCTGCTGTTGTCTTTCTCTTCTGTCTTCGCTTCGCTTTCTGCCTTTCTTTGCTACCTTCGCTTAGTCTTCATGTTTCCTTTTTTCGTTTGGAGCTTTGGTTGCTTTAATTCGGTCTCCCCATTCTGGGTTTCCTGTCTTCCTCTATCTTGTTATGGTATTTCTTTCAGCAATTTGCTCTCGTGAATGGTCCTATCCGTGGCGTTTAGACCTCATTACGAGGTGTGGGGGAATCTATAGCCTCACGTCTTTGTTCCGAATACCCGCATCTTCGACCCCCTTTCCCGGTCTTTTAGGATGAACTTTGTCGTCACCCTTCGACCGTCTTGATGTCTGCATACACGACTACTTAGGGTGGGCTAATGTAATAGAGTGTCAGTGTAGATTGCAATAGATTCGGTAAGATAGCCCGCAGAGTCATGGTCTATTGGCCACAAGAAGATTATTTTAAACGGAATATTCTGAGTGGAGAAGATAACCCGTAGGATCTAGCTAGCTTATACCACAAGAGCGTTCTCGGTAATGGGACGCTCCTCCTCTGGACAAGATATCTACCAGGTAGATGTAAGCGCATTAAGCGCTCATGGGAAAACAGAACATCTAGGAGAACGTCCCTTGTACGTTCCATAGGTAAAGGTCCGGAAGAGAGCACAGCAGCAGTGCTGGGGGGAAGCGAACCCTGTGAGCCTCACCCCACCCCCATGCTCTTACTCCTCCCTTCCTGTCTCCTCGAGCTTCTCATAGCTCAACGCCAATAATAAGAAATCTACAAAGAAGAACCGGTGCTGTCTCCAAGCAAAGCTGATACCCCTGCGTCCCTTCCCTCACACCTTCCCGGCACCACGACTCTTCCACAGAGCCCTCTTGGCGACTCCCTTCGATAAGACGGCTTGGCTAAAACGCGCCTGGGGAAAGCGAGCGGATGGCTCGGAGTTCATTTGCTGCTGCGGGCACAACTTCAGCAACGGTTTAGGAAGGGACGAGAGCAAGGACGTGGGTTCTAGAACCCAATCCCGGGAAAGCTGCACCTCAGAAACATTCCACCTGTCCTCTCGCGCCCAAGTGGATCCCTCGCTAACATGTGTCATTGCTTTATAGGCCTGGAAGCGGCGTCGAAGAGTATGTCATCTGCATACATACATGTATACTGCACCATGCTGCACCAGCGTACCCCTGAAGTGCTTATTTTGCAACCCTGTAGAGTGGGTGTGTAGAAGTATTCCATGTCCCACCGGGTAGAAGGGGGGAATGCCACTATTGTGGCTCTGAGCAAAACAGATCCCAACACTGTGAGATTCGAAGACAGCTTTGGCGTAATCGAGGCAGAAAAGGCGGCGGAGGCGAAAAAGCTGCGAAAGGGCCAGGGTAAGGCTGTCAGAGCCCCCGTAGCACGCCGAAAGGTCTCACAGCAGAAGGGTAGGTAAGGCTTCAGAGCCATCGTAGCACGCCGTAAGGCCTCACAGCAGAAGGGGGGGGTCAGATAAGTCAGACGAGTCACACTCAGACGAGCCACACTCAGACGATCGTCCAAGGTCGTCATAGACTTGTCGCAGAAGAACATTGAGAAGCAAGCAAGAAGCAAGCGCTTGAGAAGTAAGATCTTTTCTTTTTTTCGGTTTTGAGGCATCTTGGGCCGTGTGTTGTCTCCAAACATCACTTACTTCCACAGGCGTCGTCAACCCTGGCCCCATCATAGATTATTGCTCCTAGTCATATGTATATCTCAGTCAACCTATCTATTGGTACGTATTATCTCAACCTATATCTATTGGTATGTAAAACGGCCACGTGTGCATAGTAAACCCGAGTACGCAAGCATATAGCAATGGCATTGAGACCAAAATTGAGAGAGAAAAAAAAAACAAGAAATGCCCAGGGGAAAAAAAAAAAAACTTCGGCGCTCCCGGGGCGGGGGTGGGGGCGTAGGGGTAGGGCTGGGGGTAAGTTTCCTTGTTGTGCGTCCTTGCTGCTGCTTGCTGTAATTTTTTTTTGTAATCCCATGAGGATCAAATATATAACACGCGCGAACGACCTTCCGTAAATTTTGTGCAACTTCTATTATTGTATATTATTAGCGAAACATAGATGTACCACGCAGCTTGCAAAAAATTGAGTTTCAACCATTCAATCGGTAGTACTCACAGTTGACGTTTTTCATTAAAAAAAAATTAAATTCCCAGTGAGTTTAGTACTAAGCTGGTTGTGCTGTCAAAGAGTTTCCAAACACTTCCCAAATAACACACCTGCCTCTAGTAGCTCCTTGATTTATTCCACAACACGCAACACACAGAGCGGTTTCCTCACGTACTCCCCCACCCACGCCCCTTTGCGATTTTGTTTGAGCTCACTTCTGGAGCTCATGTTAAATTAAAGGTGGGGGACACAGAGTGCCCCCTGCAGGTCTGCCAATTAAGCAGGTCCTCGGAGAGTACTCACTTTCGTTCCTTCGTAGAGATATAGCTTTATTCGTTTCCACCAGAGCCCGGGGTAGCTTCCGAGATCGGAGGCGCGTGCCTTCGATCTAATTCCTAACTTCCCCGAATATAAACCGCCAACCTTATCATACGAAACCCATCCAAATGATCTCAAATTCGGATACCTACAGGCCTTTCGAGGCCGTATTTTAACACTCACCTAAAAAGTTGGCCGCCCGGATCTTTGGGGTGGTGGGCTGTTCGCGTTTGCAAGCAGAAAGCAATTCCTGGTCGGAAAATAAAGGTACGGGCGAAGACCAAACCCAACCCCTAACCCTAACCCTGACCCCAACCCGGACCCAAAACGGGCCAGAAATGGGCGAGAAACGCGGCTGCGCCGCTTTCGGAAATTTATTTATTATTCCGATCTACGGACCACTTTTTTTTTTTTTTTTTTCGCACACTTTCACTTTCCAGCTTCTGGACAAGCCGTGGTCACAGGTGTCGCCCCTTCTTCCCCCCGGTTCTTGCCTTCAATTTTTATCGCGCATAGGATTTAGCACTCCCACTGCTCGTCGATTTCTCATCGAGTGTTGCTAACCCACGCTCTCGCGCTTTCCGCAAGTCAATCTGTGCACATAGAAAAAGTCCTAGCTACGAATTTATACGAGTATGCACTCGGAGGGGCTCGAACTCACGAAACTGACCTTTACCAGGTCTGAGGATAATAACCTGATACGCCACCGGGGCGACCGGCTACACTACATAGCCCTCGGCCGATGAGAGACCGTAAAAACTACCCTCCAAGATCCGGGCGTCCACATTGTTAGAGGTCTTCTGTTTTGCTTTGCTCCCCGAGCTCTTCATTTATTTATTTCCTCTTTTTTTTGGGGGGGGGGTCACATTGACCATTCATTATTGTTACTGTAGTTGAGTGATTCTATATTGATTTGACATATCCTCATGCATTTGTTTTCTTTGCACTTTTTCTTTCTCCCCGTGCCCATCCCTTCGCAGACGATACGTACTCAAATCCGGGCTCACTCCGCTCTTCTTCCCCTCTCCACTACTACTTATACTATACGACTCCTCCTGGGGTATATCACCACAACAACCTTTTGACTCAACCCTCCTCGTTCATTTCTTCTGAAAAAAACGAAAACGGAATTTTGGAAATTTCATAAAAAAAAAACTGAAGTAATAATAATGTTGTGTTTTGTACAGTACAGAGTGCACAGAATGATTATTATTATGAAAACTCGTCATGTTGACGCTGACAACATCCACGGGAGTCACCGACCTATATGCCGGTCGCCCCGGTGGCGTATCAGGTTATCCTCGAGCCTGGTATATAGGTCAGTTTCGTGAGTTCGAGCCCCGCCGAGTGCATACTCGTATAAATTCGTTGGGATTTTTTCTTGTGGACAAATTGACTTGCGGAAAGCGCGAGAGCGTGAGTTAGCAACACTCGATGAACAATCGACGAGCAGTGGGATTGCTGAACCCTATGCGCGATAAAAATTGAAGGCAAGAACCGGGGAGGAGAAGGGATGATACTGTGACCACGGACTTGATTATGCGAGTTAATGTGAGAACAACACCAACAACAACATATTATGCGCGCGATCGGAGTATCACACACAGCTCGCAAAGATGAGTTTCGACGAAATCTTCGATCTCACAGCTAGCTGGAGTGTATTTTCATTTTTTATAATATATAGCCGGCCGCCCCGGTGGCGTATCAGGTTATCCTCGAGCCTGGTACAGGTCAATTTCGTGAGTTCGAGCCCCGCCGAGTGCATACTCGTATATATTCGTTGGAACTTTTTCTTGTGCACAAATTGACTTGCGGAAAGCGCGAGAGCATGAGTTAGCAACACTCGATGAAAAATCGACGAGCAGTGGGATTGCTGAACCCTATGCGCGACAAAAAACTGAAGGCAAGAACCGGGGGGGAGAAGGGACGACACCTGTGACCACGGCTTGTCCAGAAGCTGGAAAGTAGAAGACTTAAGTGTGAAGAAAAAAAAAAAAAAAAATCTTCTGCAGGTCGCCCCGGTGGCGTATCAGGTTATTATCCTCGAGCCTGGTATTATAAAAAATGAAAATACACTCCAGCTGTGAGATCGAAGATTGCGTCGAAACTCATCTTTGCAAGCTGTGTGTGATACTCCGATCGCGCGCATTACGAGTTGTGTGTCCTCATTAAGGATATAGGTCGGCGACTCCCCTTACAACTACAGTGTAGCTGTCAGGGTCAACAGGATGATTTTAGTCAGGCTGTGCGCGGAAACTATAAAACCCGTTTCTGAGGGGGACAAAATCTGACAGCTGTGAAGGGAAAGGGGGTATTATTATAAAAATTAAAATACACTCCAGCTGTGAGATCGAAGATTTCGTCGAAACTCATCTTTGCAAGCTGTGTGTGATACTCCGATCGCGCGCATTACGAGTTGTGTGTCCTCATTAAGGATATAGGTCGGCGACTCCCCTTACAGCTACAGTGTAGCTATCAGGGTCAACAGGATGATTTTAGTCAGTCTGTGCGCGGAAACTATAAAACCCGTTTCTGAGGGGGACAAAATCTGACAGCTGTGAAGGGAAAAGGGGGGCCTGGTTTTGATCAAAAGCGAGCGGGTTTGGAGGGGGGCGGGGGGGGGGGGGGGGGGGGGAAGGGGCAATTTGTGCATGTAAGCTATAAATCCTTTCGAGGGGATAAATCTGACGGTTTTGGCACCAGTATATTAGTGGGGGCGGGGGGGGGGGGGGGGGGGGGGGGGTTGGGGCGGGGGGGGGGGGGGGGCAGCTCGATATGTGCCTGGAAACTATACATTATTTCGAGGGGATAAATGTGACATTTTTGGAAATAATACATCAGTTTATCGTGTATATCCTGGGGTAAGTCGTACAATCAGTGAGTAAAGAGCGGGTGGAGTGTTCGAGGGGGTGGGGTTGGGATGGGTTGGGGGGGGAGGGTGGGGGGTGGGGGGTGGGGGGTGGGGGGGGGGGGGGGGGGAGGGCTTTAGGTGAGGGGTTTGTTATACGTGTGGTGCTAGGTCTAGGCGAAGGTGCGGGTGATGGGGAAGAAAGGGGCGTTCGAGGCGGGGGGGGGGGGGGGGGGGGGGGAGGAACACAGCGGCATGGATGGCTCTCGAAAGATAATGAGGTGATATCCTGTGCGTGAAGTGTTTATTAATGTGGCGGATTTCGATATTTGGTGGGGCGTTTGAGTAAGGGAGAGCAAGAGGGGGGGGGGGGGGGGGGAGATTTTTTAGGAGGTTTAGGTCACAAATAATATTCAAATACACTTCGGCTGTGAGATCAAAGATATGTATCAGCTTGTTATACGCGTGGTGCTAGGTCTAGGCGATCGTGCAGGTGGTCGGGAAAGAGGGGGCGTTGGAGGGGGGGGGGGGGGGGGGGGAACACAGCGGCATGGATGGCTCTCGAAAGATAATGAGGTAATATCCTGTGCGTGAAGTGTTTATTAGTGTGGCGGATTTTGATATTTGGTGGGGCGTTTGAGTAAGGGAGAGCAAGAGGGGGGGGGGGGATTTTTAGGAGGTTTAGGTCACAAATAATATTCATATACACTTCGGCTGTGAGATCAAAGATATGTAGCAGCTTGTTATACGCGTGGTGCTAGGTCTAGGCGATCGTGTAGGTGGTCGGAAAAGAGGGGGCGTTGGAGGGGGAGGGGGGGGGGGGGGGGGGGGGGGGGATAATTGAAACCTTCGTCATGGATTTATTATAATAGGTCAGTTTCGTGAGTTCGAATCCCCCCGAGTAGTACCTACTCGTATAAATTCGTGGGGACTTTTTTTCGTGCACAAATTGACTTGCGGAAAATGCGAGAGCGTGAGTTAGAAACACTCACTCGATAAAAAACCGACGAGCAGTGGGATTGCTGAATTCTATGCGCGATAAAAAATGAAGGCAAGAACCGGGGGGAAGAAGGGACGACACCTACCACAACAAGGTGACCACGGCTTGTCCAGAAGCTGGAAAGCAGAAGTAGTAAACTAAGTGTTGAAAAAAAAAAAATCTTTCATCAGGATCAAACATATAATTATTAATGCTCGCTTTTGATCAAAACCAGGCCCCCACGTCCTTCAAAACTCCGCCCCACCCCCCTCACCGGTTATTCGACTTACAAGATTCACTTGATAAAAGGATACATTTCCCTTCACAGCTGTCAGATTTTGTCCCCCTCAGAAACGGGTTTTATAGTTTCCGCGCACAGACTGACTAAAATCATCCTGTTGACCCTGATAGCTACACTCACTGTTGTAGTTGTAAGGGGAGTCGCCGACCTATATCCTTAATGAGGACACACAACTCGTAATGCGCGCGATCGGAGTATCACACACAGCTTGCAAAGATGAGTTTCGACGAAATCTTCGATCTCACAGCTGGAGTGTATTTTCATTTTTTATAATAATTATTAACACGACGTTCCGTAATTTTTGTGCAACAACTACTACTACTACTTCTGTTGTATAGGCTTTAGTCTTCAAGTATACACGCCCTTAAAAACTCCGCCCTACCCTTACCGGTTATAGACTTACTTAATTTTGTCTTTCTCAGGGATTGCCCATCCCTGGTCTCTCAGAGCTCCAACTTCCATATTACTTGCGGAACCTTTCCAGCTTTTCTGTGCTTTCCAGCTTCGTTCGAAATACGAAACGCCAATACTTGTAGTACATACCGGTACTACTACACCAGGTTTGTACATACCATCAGGTACCGTACGCTGTTGGGTCACATGCACGCCTAGCTCAGATCAGTCCGGCTATATATAGCCCAGCAGCGCAGCGTAGCGCCGTGCGGAGCCGTGCGGTGCGGTGCCGTGCCCTTCGCTGCGATGCGGTGCTCTGTCGCTGCGCTGTGTGCTTTCTTCCGAAAATAGAGCAGTACCGGGTATAATGCGTGTTGTGTACGGAGTACTACTTTTCCTCTTTTTTCTTTTTCTACATATATATATATATTTGATCTTTTACGGCCCCCTGTTTTTCCCCCCACGCAAATTACCCCCATACTGCCGATCAGACACCGGTAACAAAAGCACACAGCACAGCTGAGCACAACATGGCAATTTGCTCTGCACAAGCAGCTCTTGGCATTATCAAATCGCTGTTCGCACCGAATCATGGGTCTCTTCTTTCTGCCCCTTTTACATACGTTTTTAGTTGCATTCTTTCTTGCCTCGCGCGAGCGTAGCGGGCGGCGTCAGCCGCCCGCGGAGCCCTTGTACGACTTACAGGATACACTTGATAAACTGATGCATTCCTTCCACAGCTGTCACATTTTGTCCCCGTCATAATAATAAACTTTTTTTTTTTTTTTTTCATCCTCCGGCGGATGGGGAAAAATAATTTCCGCGCACAGACGCTGAATAACATCACCCTGTTGACTCTGATAGCTACACTGTAGTTCCAAGGGGAGTCGCCGACCTATCCTTAATGAGGACACACAACCCGCAATACACGCGCTCGGAGTATCACTCAGCTTGCAAAGATGAGTTTCGACAAAATCTTCGATCTCACAGCTCTGGATGGAGTTTATTTTTATTTTTCAAATGAATGTTACTTGTAGTGAAACATGGACAGATAGATGTACCACGCGCAGCTTGCAAAGTTGAGTTTCAACCACATGCAATCGGTTGTTCTCACAACTGACGTTTTTCAATTTTTATAAAATATCGAACGACCCTTCCTTGCCTTGTAATGGAATTAAATACAACTCGTGAAGAGTAGAAGAGTCCACTCACGCTCAGGTTCGGGACGAGGTTGGCTTAAAACCCCGGGGGAATTAGAGCCACACCTCTGCCGCACAAAACAAGTACTGTCTGTAACACCGACCACCCCGTTCGAGTTAATAGTTTTCACTCTATTACATGCCGCCACTACTTATACTTATCAATGGGTGCGAGTTCTGTCATTAAATGGTCTTATCATAGTTTAAGATTGTACCACCGCAGCGCTTAATTATATCGGTATCTAATTCCAAGTATAATTATCCCGAGACGGGAGTGCTGTCCTTGACGAGTTACCACCTGGTACTTTCTTGCTTAAACCTGTACAATGTGTAAACCATACGCTTATCACGCCGCATATTGCTTGCGGCAATGCCTGCTACTGCTGTTGCTGTCAGCCGCGTGGACACCAGCGATACTGCAGGTGCTGTACCTCCCTACGAACAAACCCCGGTCTATTGCACCTTAGCCTAATCTACACAGCCTGCACCCTGCCCAGCGAGGCATATACTGCGCGCGGCCGGCTATCACAAGGGTCTTTCCACGTGGTTTTCCTCTTTACGGCTGGCTACAACAACAACAGCAGAAATTGTGCCGAAATGCCCCCACCAGAGGTAATCTACCATCCCATCTCCTACCTGGATGCCGAGAGCCACAGCAGAACGAAGGTGCCTGCCGTCAACATGATGGGAGAGGAAGGAAGCAAGCCGGAAAGGAGGGCGGGGTGGTGGTGGCAGCGAGGTCCTGTCGACAGCTTCTGCTTCTTTTTTTCGCTTCGTGTTGGTGAGATATGATAAATGTGTAGTCTATGTTTTGTGTGTTCTTCACAACCCCTGCCCTTTGCAGTCAGCTGTCTCGTACATATAGATGAAGAACGTGGCGAAATTTGACGATTTTAGGACAGCAGCCACTCATGTGCACTCCTGGTTCAGGTTGGCGATGATAAAATTTGTGTCCGAACGACACAACAACGCAAAGACTCCCAGGGGACGGGCGCAGCGTGATCCTACTCGTACTGCTGCGCGCTCACGGTAATGGCAGACGCTTGCAATATCGAAATCAATGTTCGTTTTTCTGGTCGCTGTGCACGGGGCCCCGATCTTTCCACCCATCAAATCCACCCATCTGCTGCTGCTGTCTACATCAGCTGGTCCAGACCCAGCACAACCAGTGTCCGTGGTGATACCTCATGCATGCTTTTAGAGAGACGACTTAGGTGGTCACAAACTACGAGACAGAGATAGATGCATGCACATTGCAAGTACAGCAAGTTGATTTGGGTGTGCAATGCCAATTGCAATATTGATCTAATAATGCTGAATGAGCACGCGGGAAAAACACTAAAATATGCCAGCCAGCCCACCAGACTATTTGCTATTTGCAGTGAACTAGAAAACGAAGAAAAAAAGTTCAGATGGAAGAAGGAAGCCCAAAACAAAAGGGGAAAGGCATTTGGAAAGCAGGTACTCGTAGAACACCGAGTCAGGGTTCGTCTCGATACTTCAGCAGTGGATACAATTTTGTGTCACAAACTGCTGTGAAACAGAGGAACCAAAAACGAATACGAGAGTAGTCTACGAGTACAGCAGTCGTCCCCGCTTCCAAGACACTCTTCTTAAGTCAACTCCCCGTTTAAGGACGCAAAAAAATACCAGAATCATGGTGCCCCGCAGATGTGAAAAATTACAAAATAACGGGGGGGTCCATTTTTCCACTAGAATATGTACGTACGGGCCCCCCAAAAATTGCTGTAGCACACCTGTAGACTGCACCGAAAGCGGTCTGCTGCTGCTGCTGCTACTCCCTGCGGGTATGGAAATATTCCTCTTACGATATCTGCTGGCGAGTACAGCGAAACGGCGTACCTTCTTTCCAAGACTGTGCATTCGTTCACTCATGAAACTCAAGTCAAGCGAAGAGCGAAGGATGGGGGCGAGGTGCAGGCGACTCTTCGGGATATATATGTAGGCAGCGTAGTGTTTTTTTTCAGAACATCTGCGCTTTGGATGCCTGCGTTCGTTGTTTGGTGTTTTTTTGTTTGTCTTGGGTGAAGTCTCGTTTGGCTAAACTTTATCATAGCATAATTTGTTTTGTATTTGCCTCGTTTTTACCTTTGGGAAGGAACGGTGTCCTTTTTTTCGGTGTACTTCCCCGATTTTTACGTCTGGTGTTGTCTGCATTACCGATATTTTACTAAATAATCTCGTCCCAAGTGTGGGTGGTTTTGTTTGGTCTCAATGTGGCAGGTAGTCTGTGCCTGTACCGTATCAGAGTTCCAAAAACGGATGTGAGGGCCCGAATTAACGAGGAACTTGCAAAATCGAATTTCGATTTTTTTTTATAGAATTTAATTTAATTTGCATCTGATTGGTCAACAAATGAATCACCAAGCAGGCATTCTCAGAATTATTACGAAAAATCAAATTCAACAAAGAAGTAAAAAAAGACTTTCTCGGTCGAATTTTGTCGAAAATCGAAATTGAATTTAGGGAGTTTGTCCACCTAGACATGGCTTGTTCTGTGTAACCGAAGCCGGCCACGCGAATTGGTGCCATGTCGTCGGCTGATTGAGAGGCGAGAAGCCAACATTGCGAGAGGTAGGACCACCGGAGCAGCCGCAGCGCGGCCTCCGAAGGTCCTTAGCACAGCGTAGACCGCCTGCGACGCTTCGAAAGCAACCGAGACCGCCGCAAACCCAGTTTTTCGTCGCCCTGCACCTCGAAAGTTACACGACCAACTACCACATGATGACTTCGCTCAGAAGTTCGACCGCTATATCCCCGTCGCTGCTGCCCGTGTCGGGCGGCGGGGTGGCGCCAGCCCATCCAAGAGACACCTAGAGCCATAGCCTCCAAGCCGCTGCCGGCCAAAAGAATCTGCGGCTAGCCGCGGCGCTCCGGGGAGGACGCGAGCCATCGCTCGCCTCGGTCGTTGCCCACGGGTGTTCGTTGACCCTTTTGCGTTTTTTTAATTTTTTTATTTCCTAGAACGCACTGCGCCGTTCCTTGATAAGAACCAAAGTTGAATTTTTCGTGTATTTTTCATGAAATTAAAAAAAAAAAATCGAAATTCGATTTTGCAAGTTCCTCGTTAATTCGGGCCCTGATGTTCACCGTGAGGACAACGCCTCAACAATAATAAAAGCCTACAACAACACCAGCGCACTACCGTACACATTACACTGTGTAGGTCGCTGCACCCCTTCCCGCGTTTCGGCGGGAGAGGGAAATTCAAACGATGGTATGCACGTATTGGAGTACAGCAGCAGTAGTTGCGGCCTTCAAATCACCTTGTGTCGTAGGTTTCAAACAACACCGTTTCGTGGTCGCATTCCTGGTGCGGATGCGCGTCTTTTGACACATGCTACGCCTACGTTGGCCCCGGGGACGGTGAGTTAGTGGCCCCGGAATCTCAAAGACACTTCCCCGCGTTAACCCTTTTACAACTGGAAACCCATTTTTGGGGACAAAATTACTTGTATTTAGTATGGGGAGGGGTTCGGTGGCTCGAAAGGGGTTGAAGACACTCGAAAAAAAAACGTGGTGTGTCTTTAAACCGGGGTCGACTGTACTCGTGTATTTTCACAAGATAAAGGTGTGATATGCTTACCAGGTACATGGTACAGTATCATCCAGACTTACTATAAATATGTACCTGGTAAATACAATCAGAAATTAGACAGCTGTTCACGGGCCTGGTCACTTCTCGTGGGTCGAGTTGCTTGACCCGACGCAACGCAATCTTACCCAACCCATGAAAGCTTTGAAAACCTCCTGGCGCGACCCGACCCTATCCGTGAGACCGCCTAACTTGACCCGCGAGAGTTTAGAAACCCCTTGACCCGTCCCGTGAAAAAGCGCTTGCAATAATACTGCTTTTGTAGCCTGGCAACCCGACGCATGGGCATATGTAACAGATATGATACCTACTCCTTGCATGTGCTGCTGGCTGCTGCCGTGTTTTTATGAGTGCGTACGTAGGCAAAGCAAAGACAGCAAACGCGGCAGCACGCCAGCACGTTTTTGGGCTTTAGTTGTGTTTTCCGTTGATTATCTAGACTATGGATGTACCATGAAAGCCCGATGGGAGACCCATGACCGACCCGACCCATGGCCGACCATTGGTTGACCCGTGGGCTAGTACCCTAAATGGATGGGTGACCCATGGGCGACCCGCGGGTAACCCATTGGCAGCGACCCATGAGGCGGTACTACTGTATGTAATCTATGCAAGATTCTTGAACTACTACAACGTCATGGGTGACCGATGGGTGATCCATGAACGACCCATGGACGACCCACGGGTGACTCGTGGCGAGTACCTTAAAGTCATGCGTGACCCACGGTTGATCCATGCGCGACCCATGGGCTACCACCATGAAGTCATGGGTGACCCGCGGGTGACCCATGGGCGACCCAATGGGCTACCATCATAATCTCGTGGGTGACCCAAGGCTGACCCATGGGCAATCCATGGCCTCTGCGATGAAGTCGCCTGACCCATGGGCTAGTATTTCTAACTCATGGGTCACCCATGGGTCACCCACGACCCACGGGCGGCCCCTCGGCTGGTACTACTTAGTCATGGGTTAGCCATGGGCATCTCATGGGTTATTAATAGTGTTGACGGGTGACGCATGGATGATTCATGGGCTAGAACCATCAACTCCTGGATAACCCACGGGTGGTCCATCGGTGACCCACGGGTGATCCATCGGCGACCTAAGGGTACGCACGGATAGCCCATGGACTGGTACCTACAGTAGGTGATGGGCGACCCATCGGAGAACCATGCGCTTGTACCATAACCTCATGGATGACCTATGGGCGACACGCGGGTGATCCATGGGTGGTCCACGGGTGACCCACCTTAAGGGGCGACTCTAGGCCTGGGTGCCGTGGATCACGTGGAGGACCCGATGTTGAGGGTTGCCATGAAGCAATGCAGATGTATTTGAAGAGGCTTTGATTTTGAAAGGCAGAGAAGCAGAGTATGAGATAATGGAGAGAGGGCATTGCCGCCTGCATTGCCTCATGGCAAGCCCCACCATCGGGCCCTCCACGTGATTCACGGTACCGCGGCCACGAGTCGTCCCATTACGACTCGTGGCCGCGGTGCCGTGGATGACGTACCGAGGACCCGATGGTGCTGTCGTTGTGGGACGACTCTTGGCCGGAGTGCCGTGTATCACGTGGAGGGCCCGATGGCGGGGGTGGCCATAAGGCAAGACAGAAGCAGTTGCCCAGTTGTTGATGATGACAACAGAGCCAAAGTGAGAGAAAGAGGGCAACGCCCTCTCCCTCGTACCAGGCATACCCTTTCGGGATAACATGAAACGTACCGATTGTCTCCGTAGAATATTTGAAGGTACATAAATCACATGTATCAGACTCTTGCTACGACTACGGGTAGTCTGGACACCACCGATGACCCACGGGTGGCCACGGTGGCCACGGGTGACTCATGGGTGACCCACCAGCGACCCATGGGCAAACCCGTGGGCTGGTACCCTTGAATCGAATCGTGGGTGAAGCACCACAGATGACCAATGGGTGATCCGTTGGCCATCCTCGGGTCACTCGTGGACGACGCATGGGCTAGTATCATAATGAGATGGACGACCCATGGGCTACTACCACAAACTCGTGGATAACCCACGGGTGACCCATGGACAACCAATGGACTGCTGCTACCAGGGATGTTCACGGAGTGAAAAAAAGTCCGCGGAGCGGATTTTCACGGAGCGGATTGACAAACCGCACCGCTCCGTGACAAAACTAGACAACGGATAACCGATCCGTGCAAATCCGTGAAGTAGGTCAGGGGCGGATATCCGCTTCGCTTTGCTCCGTGACGCATTCTGGAAATCCGCTCCGCTCCGTCAAACTTTTTCAAGGCAGAAATCCGCTCCGCAAAAATCCGTGATTTGAAAAGAGCGCGGATATCCGCTCCGCTCCGCTCCGTCACAACAAAATAAAATCCGCACCGCTCCGTATGATTTTTTTTTCCAGTGGCCCGATCCGTAAGTAACGGATTATTTACGGAGCGGATTGGTCTGCTCCGTAGATGATCCGTGACCAATCCGTAGTACAGTGACGGATTAAACCGTGTGAATGTCACGGGTTTTGAGCCCTGAACAATTGTTTTGAATAGCGGATAACTTATACAAATATTGTTCTTGGCCAGCACTCTCCAGATATTTTATAGATTTGTGCGATTTGTGCTGCTATCAGCCATACACACTGCGGTTGGCCGACGTCCTGCTCCGCACACACAACGCGGACCCTACTCGTGAGAGGTACGAACACACAAACACACTTGCAACGCAGCAGCGCAGCAGCGGTACGCACGCATAGGATGCCAGATAGATGTCATTGATTTTGGCGATGCAGTGGCTGAGGTGCAGCAATCCTCGCCTTCAGCCGAGTCTCCTGCTCCTTCTTCTCCCGCTCCTTCTCCATCTCCAACGCCGGAGAATCCTACTAGCACTGCTGCAGATTCGCATGAGCAACGAGGTGGAGGAGTACAAGCAGCCACCCGCCGTAGCGAACAAGAAGGACTTCGACGTGTTGGCCTACTGGCGTGACGCTGGAAGCCCGCGGCTTGATCCCCACGGAAACGTCATGGCAGCGGCGCAATTTCCCATCTTATCCGTGCTTGCCCGCGTGTACCATTGCATCGACAGCACAAGCTGCCAGTCGGAGAGGGAGTTCTCGCAGCTGGGGTTTGTGTTAGCCTTCGTCGCCGTACGACACCCGACCGCGTTGAGAAAATGATGTTCCTCAGGACTAACCCGGATCTCATTCCGGAGGTCAAGAAGCTTCGAGATTTGATCGAAAAGATCTCTCAAGAGCAGGAGAAAGCAAAGGCTAAAGTGGTCGAGGTGCAGGCCGCAGAGGCCGGGAAGGATCTCGTAATCGAACTCGATGAGTAACGAGTGGCGAGCGGTAGGGTTGGAGCAGACGGTTGCAGGTGCTCATCTTTCACTGCCGTTGAGTTGATCTGTATCCCTGTTTTTTCCGTTGTTCCCTTATTTCGCCAGGGCTGAATTTTCGAATTTTCGAATTTTCGCATTTATTTTCGGTACTTCGGTGGTCTCACCATGTAGTACCTCTGTTGTTGCTGCTGAGGAAAGTGCCTCCATGATGATTCACTTCTGCTGTTTTTCTCTCTGTTTTCTATTTTCTATTTCGCCTGTTTTTTGTTTTTGTCGCAGCGATGGAATTGGTGAAGTATCTGGTACTTTGTAGGAGTACTTACGTACTTACCTATTTATTTATCAGAGATGTGCGCGGAGTTCCTGCTCTTGGGCGCCTGCTGTACAAACTCTGGTCACTCTGTTCTATTTCTTTTTCACACATCTCTTAATCCAAGTGTTTCTTTCAGACATCCTTTCTTATGAAGGGGACTCGACGCGTGCGCGCGCGCGATTCTTTCCCTACTCGCCACCCCCCTCCGCCATGTATAACTCCGAGAACAACGTGTCTTTCCGTAGTTTCTGATATCAGGAGAAATCCGGCCAACATCCGCGGATAACCGTTCAATATTACGGATTCATGGATACGGTTTTGCGTGGAGAAACGCAGCGGATTTGTACGGTTAGCTCGACGGAGTGGACAATCCGCTCCGTGAAAAAATCCGTCTGACGGATATCCGCTCCGCAATAATCCGCACAAATCTCGATGTCGGATATCCGCTCCGTAAAAATCCGTGACTTTTTCTGTGAGCGAATATCCGCTCCGGTCCGCTCCGTGACAAATTAAAAAATCCGCTCCGCTCCGTGACATCCATGAAACATACGGATATCCGTTCCGTCGTAATCCGTGGATTTTTTATGGACGGAAATCCGCACCGTGACAATCCGCAACTTATTGCTAGAGCGAATATCCGCTCCGCTCCGCTCCGTCAGATTCTAAAAATAAAAAATCCGCACCGCGGTGCGGATCTTACTCCGTGAACATCCCTGGCTGCTACGATCTTGTGGGTGACCCACGGGTGACCCATCGGTTGTTAGAGATACACTGTAACCAACGAATGAACCATACAGTCAGCACTGACTGTATAGCTCAGTGGTGATGGTTTATTTCTAATAAAAACACAATCCGGGATCCATGTGGCGGTCAAGCCTGGACGTCGGGTCTAATCAAGGGTTGCAATCCCTTTAGTGAGTGTTGCCCCAAACAGGCGGAACTGGAAATGTGTACCTTGGCTTGGTTTTATCGGGTGCTATAATACCGCCTGTTTGGGGCATCGCTGATTTAAGGGATTGCAACCCTTGAGTAAACCCGAGGTCCAGGGTTGACCCCATTAGCCCCCAAACCCCTCCCCATACTAATTCCAAGTAATTTTGTCACCTAAACGGGTTTCCAGTTGTAGATGCGTTTACCGCCAGATGGATCCCCGACTGTGCTTTTGTTAGAGATGCACCATACCCACTGAGCTATGCAGTCAGCGCTGACTGTATATCTCAGTCAGGGGTTTTAGGGTATCTCTTATATTCCGTGGGTCACCCTCGGGTCACCCACAATATCGTAGTAGCAGTCAATTGCTTGCCCATGGGTCACCCATGGGTCATCCACGAGTTTACGATAATAGCTCATGGGTTGTCCATGGCGTTATCGTACTAGCCCATGGGTCGGCCATGGGTAACCCGTGGATCACCCACGAGTGTACGGTAGTAACCCATGGGTCAACCGTGGGTCACCTACGAGTTTACGTTAGTAGCCCAGGGATCACCCGTGGGCCACCCACGAGTTCATGGTAGTGGCCGATGGGTCGCCCATGGGTCGCCCGTGAACCACCCGTGGGTCATCCACGAGTTTATCGTAGTAGCCCAAGGGTCGTGCATGACGTTCTGGCACAAGCCCATGGATCGTGCACGGGTCACCCTTGGGTCACCCACGAGTTTACCGTAGTAACCCATGTGTCGCCCATGGGTCGGTGGTGGGTCACCCACGAGTTTACGACAGTAGCCCATCGGTCGCCCACGAGTCACCCGTGTCTCACCCACGAGCTCATGGAAGGTAGCCCAAGGGTCACCCGTGGGTCACCCATGGGTTCCTGATAGTAATCAATGGGTCGCCCGTGGGTCACCCTTGTGTCGTCCATGGGCCACCCTTGAGTCACCCTTTACTTTGTGGTACTAGCCGATGGGTTGTCTATGGGTCACGCGTGGGTCACCGACTAGTTTATGGTAGTAGCCCGTGGGTCGCCCACGGGTCACCCCTGGGTTCCCCATATTAGCTGTCATGGGTCACCCGTGGCTTACCGGTGACTCGCACATGGATCGTCCATATATCACCCGTGGGTTACCGATGCCTTGGTGGTGCTAGCCCGTTGCCCATGGGTCACCCGTAGGTCGCTCATGGGTGCCCCGCGAGTTTACGGTAGAAGCGCATGGGTCGTCCATGGTTTTAAGGTTCTGACCCAAGTCACTATTAATAATGGGTTGCCCACGAAGCATTCGTTTTGGGTCTTTATCAGGGATGTTCACGGAGTAAGATCCGCACCGCGGTGCGGATTTTTTATTTTTAGAATCTGACGGAGCGGAGCGGAGCGGATATTCGCTCTAGCAATAAGTTGCGGATTGTCACGGTGCGGATTTCCGTCCATAAAAAATCCACGGATTACGACGGAACGGATATCCGTATGTTTCATGGATGTCACGGAGCGGAGCGGATTTTTTAATTTGTCACGGAGCGGACCGGAGCGGATATTCGCTCACAGAAAAAGTCACGGATTTTTACGGAGCGGATATCCGACATCGAGATTTGTGCGGATTATTGCGGAGCGGATATCCGTCAGACGGATTTTTTCACGGAGCGGATTGTCCACTCCGTCGAGCTAACCGTACAAATCCGCTGCGTTTCTCCACGCGAAACCGTATCCATGAATCCGTAATATTGAACGGTTATCCGCGGATGTTGGCCGGATTTCTCCTGATATCAGAAACTACGGAAAGACACGTTGTTCTCGGAGTTATACATGGCGGAGGGGGGTGGCGAGCAGGGAAAGAATCGCGCGCGCGCACGCGTCGAGTCCCCTTCATAAGAAAGGATGTCTGAAAGAAACACTTGGATTAAGAGATGTGTGAAAAAGAAATAGAACAGAGTGACCAGAGTTTGTACAGCAGGCGCCCAAGAGCAGGAACTCCGCGCACATCTCTGATAAATAAATAGGTAAGTACGTAAGTACTCCTACAAAGTACCAGATACTTCACCAATTCCATCGCTGCGACAAAAACAAAAAACAGGCGAAATAGAAAATAGAAAACAGAGAGAAAAACAGCAGAAGTGAATCATCATGGAGGCACTTTCCTCAGCAGCAACAACAGAGGTACTACATGGTGAGACCACCGAAGTACCGAAAATAAATGCGAAAATTCGAAAATTCGAAAATTCAGCCCTGGCGAAATAAGGGAACAACGGAAAAAACAGGGATACAGATCAACTCAACGGCAGTGAAAGATGAGCACCTGCAACCGTCTGCTCCAACCCTACCGCTCGCCACTCGTTACTCATCGAGTTCGATTACGAGATCCTTCCCGGCCTCTGCGGCCTGCACCTCGACCACTTTAGCCTTTGCTTTCTCCTGCTCTTGAGAGATCTTTTCGATCAAATCTCGAAGCTTCTTGACCTCCGGAATGAGATCCGGGTTAGTCCTGAGGAACATCATTTTCTCAACGCGGTCGGGTGTCGTACGGCGACGAAGGCTAACACAAACCCCAGCTGCGAGAACTCCCTCTCCGACTGGCAGCTTGTGCTGTCGATGCAATGGTACACGCGGGCAAGCACGGATAAGATGGGAAATTGCGCCGCTGCCATGACGTTTCCGTGGGGATCAAGCCGCGGGCTTCCAGCGTCACGCCAGTAGGCCAACACGTCGAAGTCCTTCTTGTTCGCTACGGCGGGTGGCTGCTTGTACTCCTCCACCTCGTTGCTCATGCGAATCTGCAGCAGTGCTAGTAGGATTCTCCGGCGTTGGAGATGGAGAAGGAGCGGGAGAAGAAGGAGCAGGAGACTCGGCTGAAGGCGAGGATTGCTGCACCTCAGCCACTGCATCGCCAAAATCAATGACATCTATCTGGCATCCTATGCGTGCGTACCGCTGCTGCGCTGCTGCGTTGCAAGTGTGTTTGTGTGTTCGTACCTCTCACGAGTAGGGTCCGCGTTGTGTGTGCGGAGCAGGACGTCGGCCAACCGCAGTGTGTATGGCTGATAGCAGCACAAATCGCACAAATCTATAAAATATCTGGAGAGTGCTGGCCAAGAACAATATTTGTATAAGTTATCCGCTATTCAAAACAATTGTTCAGGGCTCAAAACCCGTGACATTCACACGGTTTAATCCGTCACTGTACTACGGATTGGTCACGGATCATCTACGGAGCAGACCAATCCGCTCCGTAAATAATCCGTTACTTACGGATCGGGCCACTGGAAAAAAAAATCATACGGAGCGGTGCGGATTTTATTTTGTTGTGACGGAGCGGAGCGGAGCGGATATCCGCGCTCTTTTCAAATCACGGATTTTTGCGGAGCGGATTTCTGCCTTGAAAAAGTTTGACGGAGCGGAGCGGATTTCCAGAATGCGTCACGGAGCAAAGCGAAGCGGATATCCGCCCCTGACCTACTTCACGGATTTGCACGGATCGGTTATCCGTTGTCTAGTTTTGTCACGGAGCGGTGCGGTTTGTCAATCCGCTCCGTGAAAATCCGCTCCGCGGACTTTTTTTCACTCCGTGAACATCCCTGGTCTTTATTGGGTCACCCAGAGGTGTCCTGTGAAGCCCCATGGACGACCCATGGGTGACGCGTTGGCGAGAAAAAACAGATTATGTTGCTCGGCGTATACACTCTGCCCGTTGCTGAGAAAGTTTTCACCGAAAATCGTCCTTCGGGGGGTGTTTCCTGCGTGTTACACGATAGTGCCTGGTATAGTGGGATTGACCTGCAGGTATGCGCACTAGTGCGCCATTTCCTTGTGGACTTAGGAGTATCCCATACGTCGGACAAGTCATATCACCCTACAGATCATATAGATCATTTTCACGGACCTATCTGCACAATCCGTGCAAGGTTTCTACCGGGCCAAAGTGCAGGATATGAGTAGTCTGCACGTTTTTGTCGCGGTGGTGTTGATCTGGTGTTGATCTACACGGTTTGGCCGTGTTATCGTTGCGTGTGCCCGGGTGTTGTAAAGTAACACGTTTTTACGCTGATCTTGTACGATCTGCGTGATCTGTACGCTTTCCCGCATGATGATCTGTAGGATGTACATGGTATATGCATGTGTCCCATGCCTCAGATCTGCACGATCTGTATTATTAGACAGATCGCGATCTCTGTCTGACGCGTGGATGTATTCGCCTGGTGACCCTTCCCCACTCATCGAGCTCCTTCTGTACCAGGCAGAGTTACATGTGTAGGTGGTTCTTATCCCATCCCTGTTGCCTCCGTAAATTGGAAATTCCTGGTATTAACCCCATTGGGACTTCAAGCCAAAAAAAAAAAAAAAATGAGGGGGCGCTTACAGAACCAGCCACTCGAAGCGGCCCGGGATGTTGGGCTAGGATTTGTGTCCGAAACGCAGCGTTAGGACCTATCCGCTACGCGTACAGCATGCTGATATTCGCACTGCTGTACGTTATCTTCTTATTAATGGGCGGTTGGTTGACACCGTATTTTTTCGCGTTTTGGGTCTATAAAAACAGCCCCCCCCAAAAAAAAGTTAAAATTCTGCGCTTTATGGTGACTACGTATCCTACGACCGTGGTGTTCGCTTTAGAAGCAGAACACGCAAGCACAGTAAAACAATCATGTACGTAATACTCACGCTAATGTATGGAACTGCCCTCGTACCAAACGACCAACATCCCTTGCATTTCTCATGAGATCCTGTGAGACGTCCTATGGGATCCCGTGGGATAATCCAATGAGATCGAAAGCTGCCCCGCGGGATCCAAACCTATTCCGTGGGTATCCTGGCGTTCCATGGGTGCTTCCCTGTGGGGGATTCCAGTGGGAAATCATGGAATCCAGATGGAATATGATGGAAGTATCGGTAGGCATGCCGTTCGTTGGATGTAGCCCCATCGCGATCCCCACCCTACCGAGGCCGACGTCCGGCGCGCGTTTCAAGCCCCCTTCTCGCTCGCTCTGTGTGTGCACCAGGTGATGGTGCGTTCGCGTAGGGCAGGTAGCACCTGTCCCCCAAAAGCACCTGAAGGACCGGTAAAACACACGGCACGGAAGCGGGCCTATCGCTTGGTCGCTAGACGGCTCTTGTCACTTACTGCTCTGATCGCACAGCCTACACCGTGCTGCCGTCCCCTGCAATCCGACCTGGGGCTCCCTTGGCTGCGTGGCTCTCGAAGCAGTGGTGCGACAGCCACCGATGGTACCAGATCGTGGAACAACTACCTTTAATCTCCCGCGTTCAAAAGAACGGCGGATTTTGCCGCATTCGGTTCTCGAAACGGCAAATCCTCCATTAGGGCTACGTAGGGTTTCGTCCACGGGTTAAGATTTAGGGTGAGATATCTCCGGATCGGAAAATCCAAAAACCAGAAACCGCAGGGTTGATGTCCTCATAAAAACGAAAATCAGGTTAAAACCGGGAACGTGTCGGTTGATGCGCGGTAACGCCTCCAGAGCATTGAAACCGCAACACGCACAAGTATATAGTCGGTTAAACGATTCGGGTACTCGGGAGTAGTCTGATAATGCCTCGGAGTCTGCCATTTTGAGATCGGGTTGAGCTCTCTCCGGTACAGCAGTGTTGTATTTTCTGGAAGTATGTATGGTGTGGTGGTGGAATTTCGAACCAAGGTTGTGCCACAGGAGTTGTGTGGTAGAAAAACCGGTGGTAAAGGTGGATGCCTGTGAACACAACGAGCTCTTTAGATATTGCAAAACGATTCTACACGACTTCCAATAGGCACGCACCGTGCACAATACAGCGAAGCTGAGCCACAAGCCAAAGGGATGCTGGCGTAGTAGTGTTGCATGCGCTTGTTGTGCGACACGCAGCAAGCCGTATCTCATGAATGTCCCCCCTCGTGTTGCCAGAGGAGGGTGTCGCGTATGCACCCCCCTCCCGGCCAACCAATACCGACCGTTCAAGTGGACGGATTGATATTTAAGCAATATTTTCGATGCGGAAACTTACTCTATAGGTAGACACAACGAAAGTTAGACGAACTTGTTGCGCCGTTTGTCAACCACGGGCATAATTTAATAGCCTTCGTGACCGCAGGTGACCTCTCTTGTGTCACGTTTGGTTAGAAGTCAAGCTGTAACCGGCTGCCATCCTTGCTGTGGTCACTAAAGGCATGCTGAAAGTGCTGCTGGTTCTGGCGGTGAACAGTGTAACCACTGCAAACACAATCCCACACTAATTCCGGGTACGTTCCTTTCCAAAACCGCGGGTGCGGTTCTGAATGGGTTATAACCGGTTGAAACGGTAAACTGCCGGTTATATTACGACGAACCGATGTAACCGGGCAAAACCAAATCCGGTCGTCCAGGTTGAGAGCCGATTCAAAAATACCGTTAGACGCCTGATGGCTTCCGAGAACCGACGGTGAATCGGTTTTTACCCAAACGTTATTCATCTTCAGTTCAAGCTAGGGTTATGTTATCCCGTGAGATCCTGTGGGATATCGAGATATCGCGTGGGATCCTATCGGATTCCCATGAAAAAATCCGGTATCACATACCCCATGGAATATTCCATGAGAGGCAATGCCTCGTGGGAATCATTTTCTTCCGTGGGATCCCATGAGATCGTGGATAACGCCATACATGCTGGCCTATTATTATTGTTGTTGTTGTTGTTGTTGTTGTTGTTGTTGTTGTTGTCGTTGTTGTTGTTGCTGTTGTGGTTGTTGTTGTTGTTGCTGTTGTTATTATCATTTACTCCAGTATTTATTTATTTTTTCAAAGGGATGCGCACTGTACACTAACTTCGATGCGTTCCACAATACCATAATTTCATCCGTCCATTCAGTATAATCGCGCCAGAAAGTTGCAACGTTTTATCTATAATAACTCTACTCTAAAAGTCCGACATTCTTCGGGCCCGTTTTCGTAGTACGGTATCATACGTATCTATACATTACTGCCTTGTAGATGGTGCTGCATTGGCGCAGTACTACACTCGTCCTATGTATTAATAGTGCAGGCGCCTAAAGGAGGATGGGCACATCATGCTTCGGCGACACATGAGATACGGCACGCCTTCCAACGTCCTCCCTCCCTTCCTCCCTCTTCCCCTCCCTCCCCCCACCCCCTCCGTTTTTTTTTATATTGGCGTCGACGGCGACTTTCAGGCATTTGCTTGATCGCCTTGCTTGAAACGATGAGGGAGGGCGTGTGGTGCCTCATGATGAGGCGGGACAACGCCCGTATGATGGAGGCGCTACAATCCCGGAAGGAATCGGTGAGATAAGCAAAATAAGAAACGCGGAAGAAAACAAGAGCCGCGAAAATCAGCACTGGTGAACCACGATCTAGGATATAGCGTGAAACTTGGGGGATTTGGTGTGTGTCCCGTGTGGGTTTCCAGGATTTCTGGAAGGGATGTTTTCTATAGTGCCCAAATACTACTTTAGACCCCAACCCTAAAACCGCAGCCCTCTTTCCGGCTAGTCAAGGATTCAAGCTGGGATTTTGAACCGAAACAGGCTTTTTGCCGGGGTCGAGGGAAAGCATGTTAGATATTGGAACAAGTTACGCATTGGTTTTGGCTATTTTTTTTTCTTTTTCGGGATCCCACGGTTAGCTCAATTTGTTGAAAGCTAGCGAGCGAGGGTACTTTCCAGTGGTCGTTCCAAGTGGTCGTGCGGTTGTGCATGGAGGGAGAACAGTTGTGCTTGCTTGGCCGGGCTGGCCGACTGGCCGAGTCTCTTGTTCGGAACTGCTGTCACGTTTTTGTTTCCATCCTGCGATGTGCAGCACAAAACTGAAACTTCCAACATTGTTCAACTCATACACAGTTACAGTTACATGAAATAACAGCGAAACTCAGGGAAACTTGCAAATTGTGGGTCTGTGCGTACCAGGCTGGCTCCTTTTGTATGAACTGGCCGAACTGCCGCAGGTGTCGCCTTTCGCTTGGAACCGTTTTTCTAGTTGGTGGTCGCTGTTATTGTTGCTAATCGCGTGTCTGGTTGGCAGAACAAACACACCGCGTGGTCGCTCTGTGTCAGTTGAAGGCCTTCCTTTTTCGATCGCGCAGCTGCCCGTGAACGAATCCGTCCGATCGCGCTTCGAACAAAACTCAAAAGGGCAAAAGCTCTGCTCTCTCGCGACAAGGAAGGTTTTTCGCCCCCTCCAAGCTTTGACTGGCGAGTCTCATCGAGCGACGCGCGAATGTTTGACGCCCATTTTTTTCTATCCCGCCTGGCTGCGTTAACGCGTTAACCCGTTTAAAATCGACGAAAAACACTTGGGAGTTAGTGTGAAAGTTTGTTCTCAAGTCTCCCAGAGCGTTAAGCCTGCCGCGATGGTGCTTTGTCGGAATCGAAACATGACCGCAGTTCGTGCTCTACTGCGCCGAGAGGACCAATCGCTTCTGCCAGGGGATTAGGGCAGGCATTGCGAAGAGCGAGGCAGAGGTCGACCTCGCGCTGGCGCAAGAGCCCCTCTACTTGTTCATGGGTAAGTACCTTCTCGTAGTATTAATAGCAGCCAGGATGGCACCGTGCTGGTTGTCTCGCTCTTGCCACCCCCACCCCCCCCAAAGAGGAAGGCAATAAGATACTCGAGCGTTTTATGCTATACCAGGTATATGGAAGAAACCCAATGAGCACCCAAATAATGTTGGAGGTGTCTCTATTAGGGGTAGGAAAGGTGCTCCGTTTCGAAAGGGACGCGTGGTCAATGGTCAAATGACTAGACTAAGGCAAGCAACAAATGTCCCCCCCCCCCCCCCCCCCCCCCGCCGCCCATTGCTGTCTCTCGAGTGGCCACACCAGAAAACAAAGTAGCTCATTGGTCGCTGTCATCCATGAATGAGTAAAAAAGTAGGAACAAGGTGCCGTAGTCCGTCTCACGGGCGGTTTCTGAAAAGATGCAGTTCACCCTTCATGCGACTCGCCGAACACCTCACGACTCTTCGCGCTTGGTGCAAGCAATGTCTGCCTGGTTGGTGACAACCCGACGTGCTCCGTCCCGGCATAGCAGGGATGCGAGGGTCCATGGCCATACAACTGCGGCCATGCACAAACTAAGGACACCCTCCCCCCCCCGCAATGTGTTGCCCCCCTCCCTCCCCCTTCCCCCCTTCCGGCAGGCATCGTCCTGGTTAATTTCTCCCTCCTCGGGTTGAGGGCGGCGTACATGGAGAAGCAGGCGGAAGCAAAAGTTTTCTCGGCGATATTTCCGGTGTTATTTTGCTTCAGCGCGGCCATGCTCGCGCAGTCTTTCGGAACGATCCCCGGAAAGGTGCTGGCTGGGCACGCGGTGCACGCCTTGGCGCTCGTATACTACTTTAAGGTCAGAGACGAGATGAGAATACGACGATAACGTGGTCACATTATTAGTATAATGGATTGGTCTTTTCCCCTGAGATTCATCTAGGCCGTGGTCACCAGAGAATACTCGAAAAGCATCCGAGATGTGGAAGAAAAAAACAGACGAAATAGTGCTTGAAGCGCAGTACCCATGGGCAAAGGAATGGTGCGACAGGCCCCCTTTCAGGGCCCTCGCGCCATTTAGAACTGCACCCGCGTTTTTATTGTATTTATTTCTATAAACCACTCGGCAAATAGTGTACACATATTACATACTCCGGAGTATATGAGATCATTTTGTTGCAGCACTAGAAGGGCTGCTGTAAATCCCTTCAGCACTACTCCCACGTTTTCGGAGCACGAGCTACTTGGAATAGCGTGGGACCGGTGTTTTTAGATGGTGGAGTAAAGCTATGTTCGTACTCGTTTGAGCTGGTCGGTGTCGCTCACCAGGTTACTTGACTTGCGCGCGAGGGCCAATAGCTTTCTTTGTTTACGTCGTACCAGGAAGTTTTCAAGAGAGGTCCTTTTAAGGTTACCTGGTTTAGCTCTTATCATAGAAACGCCTCTGCAACTTGCGGTGCCGCCGGGATTCACGCCGACCATATCCCGAAGAAGAACCTTGTATTGCTACAGTGGTAAAATGCGTTAGACGAATCCGTTTCGAGTTGCACCCCCCTTTTCGGGCCCAACTAGTAGGAGGACTCCACGTTTTTTACCTCGTATCTTGGTCGAGTTATCCTACCGTAGCTGTATGTCGTACCTGGTACCTGGTGTGGAGAACGTTCGTTGTTGTCTTTTTTAATATGTTCTTCTCCTTTTTCTCCCTGACTGTGGGTGGTGCTTTGAAGCCTTCACAACATCGGCTACACGTAAACCTGCTACTATGATAACCTTTGTCTGGCGGCAGGTGGCGTGGTCTTTCTACGTCAAGTGCAAGGCGGCCGAGGAGCCAACGTCTTCTTCCGCAGGAGCCAAATCACCCAGAGAACAAGGGGTTCCGCTGTTGACAGCAATATAGACCGTGTTGTGTTGCATACAATATTTCCCTGCGGGATTGTGGCTGCCTTGAAACCCCGGAGGTGTAGCAAGCTGCTGTGGAAGAATAGGGGAGAACAAATAAAATATTTAGCCACCAGGCACATAACCGGGCAGGGGCAGAGCAACATTGACCAGCCCATACGAGCGCGTAGGTTAGTTTATTCCAATGTGATCTGTGTGGGTTGTCACCCTGACGTGTTGCCCCCCCCCTGCCGTATGATGGTTTTTGTGGTAAGTTTTGGCCTCGGCCAGGCAGGCAACGGCCGATTGCCGTCGCATGGCATAAGAGCCTTCGTGTTGTTGTCGCGCAGCGTGCCTGTGTCATCACGGCAGTAGTGGGTGACAGATGATGGCGTTTCCTACTTTCCGTTTGTTTGTACTTTTTTCGTTATTGATTTGGTCGTTTTGACATCGCGGGAACCAGGATTGGTAGGGTACATACATGCAGGCTACCTAGATTTTGGGTTGGATTGTTTTTGCAGTGGTGGTAAGTTGTGTAGTTAGATGGTTAGTTGGTGTGTGTAATGCGGCGAATTATGACGTTCGCGTGCTGTTTACCGGCGTTACGTTTTTTTTTCTAGGCTGCACGTTCGTATCGTATGAAAGACTTTCTGTACGAACGCACTTTCAGCCGCGGTTATTTTGCTGTGTTATATGTATTTCGTGTGAAACAGAGGGACGGTGGGAGAGCGACGAGATCCTCGTGGTTCGTAGTAGTCGTTTTTGTCGTTTTTGCCCCACTGCTAATTAAGCGGTTATTTTTTTATCATATTATAAATATCGAGTGTTTTTATGTTAATTTTGAAGGTAGTCCTGAAATATCACTGCTGTAGAGCGAAATACGGATCGACAGCTCTACGAAGTTGTACTTGCTGCTGTGTTGCGTAGACGTATCGAGATACAATCCGATTCCTCTACATAGCTGTAGTAGCTGCAGTGCTGTACCTTTTGTACAATCATATTGTTTGTACTCGTGCTGTTTGCGGAAGATCGAATCGCAGGCATGGCGGAAAGCGTGGGCGCCGGTGGGTTTGCAAGCGCAACTCGACACCTCCCGCACCTCTTCGGCCAAGCTCGGGAACGAGCGCGCCAGCAGAGAGCACGTTCGAACGTACACCGAGAACGAGCGCGCAAGCAGAGAGCACGTTCGAACGTAAACTGAGAACGAGCGCGCAAGCAGAGAGCACGTTCGAACGTACACTGAGCGGAGGACCCGTGGCAAGTGTGGCTTGAACAAGTAGTAATAGTAACGCTACAAGTGAATGCGTAGTCTATCGGTGTAAGCCATGTGTGTGATGGTAATTCGCAGAGCGGCGGGGAAGAAAGCAAGATCGCCGCGGCAGTGCCACCTACTCCGGGAGGCTCTTTTTTAATAGTTAGTTGCACACTTCGTATTGCGTACCGAAGGAGACATTTGGTGCCCGCAGATTTCTTACTGGTTTACTTTTTTTTTCGTGGGTAATTTTGTTTGGTTGTTGTTCTCACATTAACTCGCATAATCAAGTCCGTGGTCACAGGACAGGCTCCAGTCACGCTGGAGTTGAGGAATACCCCAGGGAAAAAATACACAAGCAAACCAAAGGTGGTGCACGCCTATATCACAGCTGACGCAATTCATGCCTCCGCCAGAAACATATAAAAAGTGAAATCGGGAGTCAGCCTACGATGTGCCAGGTCCGTACTGGTGCATACGTCTCACTACTCGCGCCTGGAAAAACCGACTATTATACCGCTTGCCACCCAGGAAAGACTACCACGTATATATTACACGTAGTACCTATCACTACGCATACGCACGTCATATACATAGGCAAGTCAATTGGAAAAAACGAAGAAGAGAAGAGAAAGGAAAGAAAAGAAAGCGAAGAAGGAAAGGAAAAAAAAAAGAAAAGACAAGAGGAAGCAAGGACAGGAAAGAGAAAAAACGTCAGACTAGCAGACCCTGCGTAGGAAATGATTAAAGACGGCATTGGGCCCATAGAGGGTATCAAGTGCATCAATGGCACTGGGGAGAGAACGCAACAAGGCGAAGAAGTCAGAGCGGCCTTTAAAGTCTTACGCTAAATTGTGACGGCCATTGGAAGGCCCACAGATTTCAAGACGATGATGGCCAGACCCAGACTTCAGTCTCTTGGCAGGATGCCCCCCCTCTCCTCCCCGGCCACTTAGAGATGCCGACGGTGGATAGCGCTGCCGCGGTCTTTGCGTGTCGCTCTGCAGCTCTGCGTCTCTCCGTCTCATGAAGAACTAGGCTCCCTCCTGTACCCGTCGAAACCATCTGCCGGCCTTCTGAGCAGCCTTTCGCCACCCTTCGAATTTCATTCCCAAGACCGACATATCCTCCTTCAGATGCACCCAACCAGTCCTTCTCTTGCCTCCCTGGGTAGCCCTTACCCCCAGCAAGCTCCCCAAACATCACCCTCTGTGGCAGACGCTCCTCCCCCGTACGTGCTACGAATCCCGCAAACACAACATCTTCCGTTTGCGCACTATTGCCCCTATGCTCTCGGAAGCTGTCTTGGCAAGCGCGTCGGCGTGCGATAGGGTGTGATCGTCGCGCTTCCGTTTCCGCCATCCGAGGCATCGGAGGAGCATGGAGTGAGTGGTGAACCCGTCGTAGCCTGTCATGGTCAAGCTTGTTCGGGCTCCACGTCATGCAACCGTAGAGTGGAATCCCCTAGTCGAAAAAGATGTTTGGTTCCCGCAGTTTCCCTTTCCAAAACATGATGTTTTGTTTACTTTGGGGCTTTTGGCCCGCCGAGTGACTGCTCGGTCTTATCGAGTATAGATAGCCAAGGTCACATATCATGTGGCGTTCCGTGAGTTTCTTCGTGTTTCTGTACCTGTTTATGAGTGCATGTAGTTGAAGTGTACGCTGCAGATCGTCGTGGAATCCAGGTACCACACGGCAAATGTGCAAACAAAGGAAAAGACACTAAGTATTGAGAGTTGATCACTGCGCCGCAGCCCTCCATGTCGGCTTATTAACCCCTTTAGAGCCCCCGAACCCCTCCCTATACTAAATCCAAGTAATTTTGTTCCCAAAAACGGGTTTCCAGTTGTAAAGGGGTTAACCATACCGGGCAGTAGAGCGGGTAAAGTTGGAATCTACGGCGTTAAGGGTAGCACCGTTGATCGCGAATACATCGGCTCTGGAAGCGTCTTGCAGTTTGCGACGTGACCTCGTTACTCTCGAAAGCGTAACCTTCGACGGCCAGGAGATCGGTGCTGCCGGCGCAAGTGGCACGATCTCTCTGATTGGTGCGAGGTTTGAGCTTAAACTGGAACCGGAAATTACCTCCTTTTCATCTGAATCTGTGTAGATCTCGGCACGCCCGGCAACAATCCGCGGCAAAGCCAAAGCAAGCGTAAAATCGAACAGCAAGCAGGTCATGAGTTGTTAAAAGACGACGTGTGCGTGCAAAAAGGAGGGCAGGGGGGAGCACTGGTGCTTTACGTGATGCGGCTAAATGTCCACTTCAAAGTACTCCAATTAATAGTTCAAGAGACATCTATTAACAGTAATTTCCGGACAAAGTTGGAAGTGAAACTTGAGTCAGAAATGATCTTTTCGCCACCACCATCGAAAGCGGCTGCTACTACTACTACTACTACTAGTACTACTACTACTACCACCGCTAAGTGGAGGTCCGGTTCGTCCTTTCCGAGTTGTTATTGCCGCTCGAATTCAGAGGCCTATTATTACGTGTTTGCACGAATACTGCATTTCCGTTTTTCTTGAGCAGCACTTGGTTGTAGTTGTACTCGTACTTTAGTCGGCAACATCAGTGTTCACCAAAGTTTTTGAGCATGAACCAAGCTTTCAGTTTTTCAGCGAGTGGAAAACGCAGCAATGCACTTGAACAAGCCACTACAGCTCCTTAATCCACCTCAAGCACTACCGGACGTTGATTCGGGTAACAAACACGAATATCCCGAAGAGCATTATTGCGTCACACCCTAGTTGATTGCAATTTCCTGCACTACTCTTGTGTAAATACCTGTCTAAGGAGACACTGTAAGTATGTAATCATGTTTTGGGATTTAGGGTACGTAATATATACCTGGTATTAATTTATTCAGTAGAGCCCGGCGACCGCGGCCAACTCAACACGGCGTGCAACAAAATATGGTCCACCAGTTAGGATACGCTAGTCCGCACCTGCAGACCCCGGGTTTGTGGGATTCGGCCCATTAATGGTACAGCTCTCGCAATCAGCGACGTAAGCCGCCGACAGACAGCACACGACAGCCAGACTGACAGACAGATGAGATAATGATGGAACTCCGCACGCACACCCCCATGGAAAGGCTGTGTGGCTTTGCCAAAGAAAACAAGACACCTCATCGCATGGGGGAACAGCCGCACCTGACCAGGCCACCCAAACTACTTTGAGAAGTACGACGACCGTGGGTTGTTGTAGCTCAGCGACTGCGGCGGACTACAGGGACATGGTTCGAGATGTGAAGAAAAAAAACAGCACAGGCACGTTTGCTGCTTCTGTTGTCGCCGGATTGGTCGACATCGGCTACGTACCGCGCTCACTCGAAGCTGATTCGCATACCGCAGCGCACTCACAACCAACCAATGGGACAGACGAACAGGCAGACGGACGCCTTAATACAATCCTGGGAACATGAACGCACTCCGCGAGGAAGAAGAGTATAGTTTTGGCACACAAGGCAATCAACGACCTAATTACACCACCTAGGAAAGAAATGCGCGCATCTACACACCTACTACTACTGATGCCTGTTGTCGGCCAGGGTCATCTCTCCATCATCGTTCGCCCCCCCTACCCTTTTCCCCGGCCGCCGGTCGCTTATTCCGCTATCGACATAACATTATCCTCAACTTTTTGCGCTCCTGACGCCCCCAGCCCTTCATTAGCATCGACGTCGCCCTCGTGGCACCACCCACGGCGGACAACAGCCACACCAGGGTTGACCTTGATCATTGCACCATCCCCACTCGAACCTTGAAAGGCCTTGCACAGCTGGAGCTTAAGGGGAGCCGCTATTCCCCCGGCTCCATCCTGGAAGCTTTTCACCAGAGCGTCGCGTTTCCAGGATCGCTGAAGATTGCTGCAAAGCTCGTATGCTGTGTCGGCTGTCGTCTCGTCCCACAGCGCGTAGAACGCCGGACAGGTCGGCGACACTTCAATGTAAAGTGCGGCTTTTGTGGATCGCAGGCCCTCCTGGGTGGGGACACACATGGGTTTCAGCAGGTGGTAGTCCGCGACGAGCACGAGCCGCACGAACTGAAGGTTGACTTCGTCCATTTTGGGGTCCAGCCAATCGAGCGCATCCTGGCGTGTGTCGAAGATGACGGGTTTGCCCCAAATGGGAATATCGCAGGGCCTAGAGTCATAATCTTGGCCGTCTGAGGCGTGCAAACATACCACGTTTTCGGAGTCGCTCATCTGGGACAACTTTACGGGCAAATCACCAACCAGCACAACCAGCGGAGGAAGGTTTGGAGAGCGGTTGGCGTCGAACAATATTCAGTTCAATTTCCATACGGATGCACACACACCGCGTTTTCAATGCCGGCGTCTGCAACAGCCGGCAAAAAATAACAGGTTAAGGGAGCATTCAACACTATTATGAGCGCTCTCTCTACACTGTATACATTGCTACGCCGCGTTCGACACCGCCAGTACTGGCTTGTTTTGCAACACAAGCATTACTACGGGATAGTCTGCCGAAACACCGGCTTCGACCAGGGCGGAAGTGTTCTCACGGCCGTACACAGAAAACGGCACACACAGAAAAGCCCCAGTTTCATATTCGGCCACAAGAAGGGAACGCACCTCAATAGTCCACCCGAAGTCAGCAGCAACCTCTTTTGCTTTTTCGAGAAGTTGTTGGGGGAACGGATTCGTGCTGACTTCGCGGATCATTCGTGCTGGCGTCGTGTCCATCGGAATGTCCGCAGGTAGAGAGTCGGGGCCGATGTACTTGAAATTGCTGGTCCACAAGTTTCGCTGCGAACGTGAAGAAGACGAACGACATCGTGTGCGTGCCTACCTGAGTATGTGCGCGCCCGGCTCTGGAGTCATGCCACGTCTACTGGAGGCGATGCAAGGATCGATTGATGGATGGGCTGACACTGCTTAAAAAACGACATGCAAGAAGGATGAAAGTGCGAGTCTTACTGCTACTACTTTTACCACTGTATCTACGTACGAAAGTACATACAGTAGTTCGTCACAAGACTGCTCGGAACGGTAGAATGTGTTCGTCATGCTGATTTAGCACAAAAAAGAACTCAAACCTCCCCCTCCCCCGACCCCTCCAGGCGTGCTCGGGCGGGAGACAAGCTTCCAGGTACTGAAAGTCCCGCAACACGTCTGAGGGATGGTTGAGACTCGCTGAAAAACCACCTCGCAAAAACCAATGCAAATACCGGGTTGCGAAAGTGAAAAAAAAAAATCGTCCACTGTATATATAAAAAAAGGCGCAGCCGGACTCACCCCGAATTTGCCCTCCCGCCAGACCCCTTCCCACGCACTCCCTACCCGGCGCGCCACGTCCTCATGTGCGTCGTCATCACTTGCAACGAACAGCTCCACCTTCCTCCCTAGGTCCAGCGCGCATTCGACCACACCGTCCGATTCCGCGCTAAGCGTCACGACAGAATCCCCCTGGTTGGTGAACCTAAGAATTGCGAGGCGAATAATGACGGAACTCGGGTGATTTAAAAAGAAAGAGCTTCACACGAATGTTGGTTCTTATAAGGATTTCGAAGCATACTCCGTCGACGAAACAACATCAACGTCCGACAGAGTTCCAACTGTAAGCGTCAAGCGACAAATGATATACCTGGCACGTGGTATATGCGTGCATGCACACATCAATGGGTATGTTCGAACATAGCTGAAAGGACACGCTCCTTGCTTTATGCACATCATAACCACACAACCACCACACGCTCCACTCAAACCCCGACCCACCCCTCCTCTTCCCGCGTGCCATCCTACGAAGTATCATCGTATGAACCACCCCGACTCACCGCTGGATTCCGAAGCGGGCGACGTTGTCGTGGAAGGCTCGCTGTTTCCCCTTGTAGGGCACGTCATACATCAACGCCTGCGTAGGACGGGGGGTTGAAACAGACGGACGGCCATCCTTTGTTATCGTTGCAAAGTTCCTGCCGGGGAAGTTCTGGGGCGTCACGTTCTCGTGGCATGTGAAAGCCAAATTACCTTCCTTGGTCACGTCGTGGTGTGCGATGAGGTAGAGGTCGATGGTACCGCTGACGTGCTTCTTCTTGCTTGCAGCGGTGAGCCCCCCTCCCCTCGAACCGTACTCGACAACCAACCCGTGGTCCTCGACAACAAGACCCAGCCCGGTTTGCTGGAGATTTTCTGCCATTAAATACGCCCCCAAGGAACGGAACGCAGCACGCCGAGACAAGGCAACAGCGGTGGTTTAGCGTCATTATCGGGTCGCCAGGAATACCAGGGCACGTACATACCGAAGATGTATTGAAACTACTACACGCAGGACTCGCGCTGCCACTCTGTTCGACGAGCACAACACCGATCCACACCGATATTGAAAACAAAACGCACCATTATCGACAAATAGTTGCAAGCTCACCGGCTATGCGGCTTGCGTGCTTGTGATATGGGACGGGCAAGGCCACGATCACGGTGCCCTTGGGGTGCAGCATCTCCTTGCCGATGTGGTAGAAGAGCCTCTTGAGGAAGTCCGAGGGGGCAGGGGCTTCGTGCAGAAGATGCGCGTGGTTGGGGTGGTTGAGGGAGACGAATACCAACATTGCAGGCTGTTTGAGCTTGATTTCGGCGAGTCGACCCGGGAAGCTTGCACCCAGTGGCATGATCGGGTGCAGGCAGGTGTTCTCCTTCCTGTCCAAGCCATTAGAGGTATGGGGCGCACATGTGTAGAATACTACTAATACCATCCCTACGCAATTGACTCGTTGCTGTTATCAGCCAAAGCACGGCGGTGTTGGGACCAAAGTCTGAATCCTTACTGCATCGACAACAAATGGTATTGTCATGAGCCACACCATATATTTTACGCCAAGGCAGCGTTTCAAATGCTGCGCCATATATCAGCCACAACGTCCAGAAAGAGAAAGTGCCTACAATTGCATACAGACTGCCTCTCCCTATGTGTTTGAAGAACCTGCGCATGATATAAACACGGCGTAAGCAGCATACTGCTGCCGACTCCCTTTCTGTTGGTATTGTTCACCTTCGCATAACCTTGAGGACGCTGTCCGACCCAGTAGACGACGGGAGCCGCGGCAGTGCTAAGGGAGACACCGACATACCGTCAGTTTTCTTCCTCTTACCCTTATTTTCATCCCTTTTCCCCGACGGGCTGGAGGGTCCACCTTCGTTGTCGTCACCCTGAACTCCTCGTCGTTTTTGGGCTCCTTCGTCCTTTGTCTTCTCGCAGTTGACGCACCGACGATCCTTAGCACGCTCGTCGTCACCGACCGTAGTGGCCCCTGCGCAATCGCCGATGTGGATTGCTTTGGAGAGACCGCAGGTGTACCTGCCCGTCCATATTTATGCGGGTTAATCAAATGACGCTGGACGAAGTGCTGGTCGGTGCTCAGGTCTTCTTGCTGAGTGTGCCGAAATCGATGGAAGCGGTGATGTATAGGTGTCTTAGAAAAGGAGGTTGGGTAACGTGCTTGGACGGGGTTCGGCACAAAATCAATGACAATGGATGAAAGAAGACGGGCCTCCGAAAGAGGCCAGCATTTTGTTGGCACAACGCGATGGTTTGACGATCTCGACCGCCATAACAATTCGACATCAATTTAGCGTTACCTCGAAGTCGGGGGCGGGTTGCTCAAAGCACACCGAGCGGGGGCACTTGCTGCACTTGCGGCATTGTCGTCGTCGTCACCATTATCTTTCTCGTCGCCTGTGTCCTTGCCGCCCTTCTCCGCGATCGTTTCGCCAATATGTATTGGGGGGGCCATTTGAAGCTTGAGGGCGTCTACGATGTTCGTGGATTCCTCGTACCTCTTCTCGTACTCCTCCAGAAATGGCCGCAGGTTTGCATCCTCAGCAAGTGTCTGCCATGCGCAGGGCGCCCCCCCCAAAAGCATACCCAAACAAAGGCGTGGATCACCCGTTACAAAAATGTAACCTGTCTGGAAACAACAAAAGCTTAAAAGTTGTAGTTGTTTTGAACATACCGTGTACCCGTTGAAAACAATCAAAACGTTTCTTTCGAAACAAAACACAATCAGGTGTACAACTGAGTTCGAAGGGCCAAATCACTGACGAGTACGAACTCACCGTACGGATCTGCCCAAGCGGTTCAGCCAGGACGAGGTCGGCTATCTCCGGGTCGAGTGTCGGTGCGTGAGGCGGAAGCCCGCTCTCCAGCGTTTTGACCCGAGCGGCGATCTGCGCCATGTGAGGTCTGATGTATGTGGCGTAGTGACCCACCTCCTCAAACCCGAATTTGTTCACCTTGCTGTTGGATCGGCAAGATATTGGTTAAAGTCGTTGTGGTGTCAGTTGCGCGTTTCACCGAGGTGACGCGACATTGACCCGGAAGAAACGGTGAAACACGCGCGGGGGGGGGGGGGGGGGGGGGGGGAGCAAACGCATGGAAGGACGACTACTTATCGGCGGTGCTCGTCACTGACTGCTCTCGGACTGCTACATGCTGCCTTAATGCCTATTCTCAGTGAAGCAAGCCATAACGTAAGTAGAGCAAATGATTGTTCAGCAGGGATGCAAGTCTATTTCTTTGATGCGGTCAAAAAAAATAAGGAAGTCCATTTCTTTTGATGCAATCAGCCGTAACCACCAGTCTTGACGGCATGGGACTTTATGAAACAACCCAACCCGTCAAGCGCAAGATCAGCGTCGAGGAATCATCATGACGCACAGGAACAACATCGTGGAATAAACACATACCGTATCAGTTTGTCCGACCATTGTTCCCTAGGCACGATGAGTTCGATGCCCTCCAGCCAAGTCGCTACCTTCTTTGCCTGCTTGAAAACCGCCGGCAGATCGATCTTCGCCCCGCTTTTCGGATACCTGCCAAAATATAAAAAAATAGCACGACGAGCAGAGATCGTACGTGTAGTAAGCATCACACGATGTAGGGCGATCGTTACTCGTCAGCATCGCAAATACCCCGGCAGAACATAAACAAACGGATGCGCAGGGAGGGAGGGTCTGTGGTGGTGTGATACCACTGCGGCTACTTCGATACCTTGACTCTTGTCAAAGTAGAAGCCCAGTTAGCCTATAATTTCAACATGGTGCGTCTTGAACACGTCAGCCTAAAAAGTGAGCAAAGAAGCAGGCGGGCGAGAGCAACCTTAATAGAGGGTTACTGTGCGCCAACGATGTATCTGCACAACAATACTATGCTCTTCATTCGGGCGCAAATGTGTTGTACGCCCAGATTTGTTACCTGGCGTACATCTCTAACACCAGCGCTTGCTGACGAGGCTGCCCATTCAGCTGCCGGAATTCTGAACCATGCAGGAAGTTCTTCGTAATGCGCTCAAAACCGGGCACGCCGTCCTCCGTCATCGTTTTGAGGGTCTGCATAGCCTCATGGCTGAACGACTTGACGATTTCAAGCCAGCGCAACGAAGAGTCGCTTGGCGCTGCCCGTCCTCCTACCTGGAAGGCGCAAGGAGAACGGCCGTACAAAAACGAATGTTATGGATAGATACAGTATAACTGTAGTGCAGTACTGTAATAATTGTCAGAGTACCCAGTTCCCGTCATCGGTACTCGGTCGATGACTCGCGAGTACTAGTCGTTCTGAATGACCCCGTCGCTGGAGTAGTCGAAGCTGAATCAAGGTGAGTACCTGCGAGTACCTCAAGTACCCAAAGCTGAAATGCATGAGTACTCGCGTACACCTGGAGTTGTTGTTGTTGTTCTCACATAAACTCGCATAATCAAGTCCGTGGTCACAGGACAGGCTCCAGTCACTCTGGAGCTGAGGAATACCCCAGGGAAAACACACACAACCCAAGGTGGTACACGCATATATCACAGCTGACGCAATTCATGCCTCCACCAGAAATATATTAAAGTGAAATCGGGAGTCAGTCTACGATGTGCCAGGTCCAGGCCGGTGCATACGTATTACTACTCACGCCTGGAGAAACCAAATATTCCGATTGCCACCCAAGGAAGACTACCACGTACCAGGGTATATATTACACGTAGTATCTATCACTACGCATACGCACGACAGGCATAAGTCAATTGGAGAGAAAGAAACAAAGAAAAGAAAAAAAGATAAAGGAAAGGAAAGAAAAGAGAAGAGAAGAAAAAAAAAACGAAACAAGACGAAAAAGGCAAGCAAAGGTATCACCAGCTGACAGGACTGGTACCGTTACTCCGACGACCGCATTATTATACAATGACCGGGCTCTTAGGCAAGCGGAAACTCCAACGTACAGGGTATTTGTGATACGAAGTATTTATGACACGCACGGCAGTACAGTACACCGGGATGCTGCAGCAGTATTGCTAGTACTAAACAAAGGTTGCTGTGGTTATGCGCAAGGCCCCCCTGTGGGGTATGGTTAGCTCGAAGAAATCTCGGGGGTGTCGCGAGTTGAAACGGGGGAACACAGACAGGCGTTCCTACGAGCTGTACCCAGGTATCAAAATAACAGCAAAAAATTGTGTTAATCAACTGGTATGAACAGACTCCACAACTAAAGAAAAGCAAATATTAATAATGAATAACTAAATGCGCAAAAGTATCACCAGCCAGTCCCAACATTTTTTTAAGTTTGGTTTATAGGTCAGGGTGCACAAAAAGAGTGGTAACTGTGATCAATGCATGTTCTGTAAGGGTCAGTATACTAAGTAAAGTTCCGTAGGACAGATGTACACACCAAGCATATGACACTACACGGGCAGAATATTCTCCTGGTTAAGATCTACTAGAATAGCTTCCCGGTGCCATATATAACTCTCCCTCCCCCGCCGCCCCACCTAAAATCAAAATCTGCCAGAAGAGTAACACTACCCGACAGGAGATATCACCTCTTTACCTTTCGAGCCAGCTCCAATTCATTTATATGGTCTTCAAGTTCGAATTAACCTCTCCCCGGCCCCCTCTTTCCCCCCGCCACCCTTACCATCGCCTAGACCTAGCACCACGCGTACAGTAAGCTCCTGTACATTGATGCGACCTAAAAATGTTGGATATCCCCCCCCCCCCCCCAGCCTCCCTCCTATACATGAAATAGCTGGCCTTGGTTGGCGCCGACGCTGTACAACATTATATGCATATGTTGGGGTTGGCGTTGGTTGGCAACGGCGGCGTAAAACATGCCGATTACTACGTGAGCTAGACAACCAGGGTTCTTTTATTTTTTGGTGGTCATCTTGATGGTTATCGAGTTAGATCACATTGTGCGGGGTGGAGAACCCTAACTCCGCACAAGGGGAATAATCGCATCACGTAGCGTGAATATGGTAAGGCACCCACGAGGCAGTTACATAGCAAAATACTCATTGCTGTCTCTGGCGTGGCCACACCAGAAAACAAAATAACTCATTGGCGCTGTCATCCATAATCAAGAAAGTAGGCACAAGGTGCCGAAGTTCGTCTTACGAGCGGGTGCGCCTCCCTGTCTGGTGTGCAATACGTATCTGAACGCAAATGGTCAGGATTTAATGGTACCCCTTTGAGCACCGGCAAAATCATCCGGTTAAATGTGCAGTGTTTTGCTTCGTTTTGGGTTCCCACCGTCCAACTAGCTGTCAACGCCTATATCGTACCCGATGGCGCCATGGCGCATAATATTCTTTTAGGCACAGATAGTTGGGCACGCTTTCCAGTACGTGAGTATGTGGACGTAGGAGAAAATGAAACTATTTTAACCTTGCGTACCACGCAACATGAAAACCGTTGTGCTGACACTGTGTCATCTGCCGCGCAGCGTATGACGGCTTACACAGAATGCGTTTTCCAAACAGGACAGGAACACAGATTAGTTTTCGGTCATGACGCCCCAGTTAGTTACAGTCGTGATCATAGATATTGGATAGCAGTAAACATTGTTACATCGACCAGAGGTTGTAAAGTTTCCACTGGTTTATACTATGCTAGGCTCCGCGAAGAGTGGAGCCCGTCCGAAATTGTGGTTGATGCAAGTGGATGTCAACTACCGCTAACCCCCCTTGTAGATAGTAGTTTAGTACCTGGTGACACTTTAAGTACCAGTGTTGTCTCTTTGGTAAAAATCAATTGGGATGATGTTTCCGTGAAACCTGAGCCGCCGCCCAAAACCGCCGGCTTTTCGTCGCCCGCCCCCGGTAACATCTCTTGCGTCCAGTCGCAAGAAAACGATACCCCGCCCCAAAAATCACCACCCCCGTCCATGACAGTCAACATGTCTGAGGACCAACAATCCGCGTTCCTCAAATTATGGGACAAAATTCCGCCCCATTTGCATGATATTAACTTCGGCATTAACCACGCCGAGTGGGGTACTGTAGAAATAGCTCAACTAGCTGATGTTTTATTGCAATACGAACATAGGTTCTCCCGCGACAAAACCGATCTGGGCCACTGCACGGCACTTCCTTTCCGCATCGAGTTGAAGCCAGGCACGCGCCCGATCAAACAACGGCCGTACCGACGTAATCCGGCCATCAACGCAAAAGTTCAGATAGAAATTGATAAGCTGTTAGCTGCAGGTGTTCTGCGCAAATCGAACTCTAACTGGGCTTCGCCCCTTGTGGTGGTTATGAAAAAAGACGGTAACATCCGTTTGACTTGTAACTATCAGCGATTAAATGACGCGACGATAATTCCCGTATTACCGCTGCCGTCTATCAACGAACTGCTCGACTCGTTGGGTGGTTCCACCGTATTTTCTGTTTTAGATTTAGCTAGTGGATTTTTCCAGGCCGCGATAGAGCCTGATAGTATTCCTTTAACAGCGGTATGCACACAAACTGGTTTGTATGAGTGGTTACGTATGCCTATGGGTACCAGCGGTAGCCCTGGGTGTTTCCAGCGCCTAATGACTCAAGTATGTGAAGGTTTGCAACGCGTACAGTTATACCTCGACGACATTGTGGTGCATTCCAAATCTGCTTCGCACCACGTCACCGATTTACGTGGATTTTTAGCTAGATTGACCGAGTATAATTTGAAGTTAGCACCGAAAAAGACGCACATCGGCGCCCCTGAAGTTCAATTCCTTGGTCATTTAGTAACGCCTTTTGGTGTAAGCCCGGACCCGAAAAAAATTGACGCGATGTTGAAAATGCCTATGCCTTCCACGAAAGGAGAGCTGCGTTCATTGTTGGGTAGTGTTTCATACTTGCGGAAATTTTTGCCTGGGTTGTCCACGTCGATTAAGGATCTGCATGCTTTGTTGTGTAAAGATGTACGCTTCGAGTTTACCGATCACCATGCTGCGATCACGAAGAAAGTTTTACAACAATTAGTCAGCTCTGAGGTGTTGGCGTTTCCGGACTATGACGCCGCTATCGACGGCACCCGGAAGATTCAGTTGGTTACCGATGCATCGAAAGAAGGTTTTGGTGCGGTGCTAGAGCAAAAACAAGTAGATGGAAAAACTCGGCCTTTGGTTTATATTAGTCGCACCACCCTCCCTAACGAAAAAAACTGGGACACTTCCGATTTAGAGTGCGGTGCTTTAGTTTGGGCTATTAAGAAATTACGCGTTTTTCTGTACGGAATTCCGTTTGAAGCGTATACCGATCACCAACCATTATTGTCATTTATTGCTATGGGTGAAAAGAAACCTCGCGTTCACCGTATGTGTAACATTCTTAAAGCGTACCAGTTTTCGTTAGGTTTTCGACCGGGTAAGCACAATCAAGTAGCAGATGCGTTATCGCGCCTACCGTTGCCTGCCACAGCGGATGATTTTGGTAAATGTCGACTCATCGAGCCGGGAGATGTTGAGGTTTATTTTATAGGTGCGAGCGGTATTCACAACGCACGGTTTCTGAGCGACAAATCAGCGAGCGACACCCCCGCAGTCCAAGTTGCTAACATCGTGCCGTTTCCGTCTAATTGTCCTTTAGTGTCGTCGTGCCAACCGACGACAGACGATGTAGCCGAGCGATTATGGTTCACAGTGCAAAATGAGTTGCCCCGCGTTCCCGAATATAGTGCGATGTCACACACCGCCAGCTCGGAAATAGTTGATTGTGCCCGTGTTGAGCGCGATGTACTGAGCGGTCAGTTAGAGCCGGGAGTGGTTTTATACGGTTCTCAGTTAGTTGCGAGTACCAACGTGCGAGCAAACCTTGTTGCCGCTACCGATGAGTGCCGCCTGGCACCCATTAACCCTCCCGCCCCTATGCATACCGCCAGCGATGTTTCCGACTCCTCGGTTACGCCCGCAGCCGACGCCGACGCGAACGGCTCCTCATCCGTTGCAGCCGACCCACTAGCTGCAGCGCATCGTTTTGGTGAGACTTTGTGCCAACGCCGCGACGTTGAGTGGGCTTCCGCTCAGCAAGAAGATCCCCTTGCCCGCGCCTCAATCCGGTATGTGCAACATGAGAATGACGGGTCGACAGAGAATTTTTCGATGTCCGAACTAGAACATAGTAAATTTGATATCCAACAGGTTAAACGAATAGCTAGTCAAGGTGCCCTGTTAGAGCTGTCTACCGGCGCCGTCCTGCTTGTAAAACGCGAAACAACACCGCCCGCCCGCCGCCCCGCGCGAGTTAGTGGTAAGTTCAAGCGTTTATTAGGTGATGAAAACACACGCGTCTATGTTCCGTTTTTGTTACGCCCTTGGGCATTAGATTCCGTACACAAAGAAGGCTTCCATCTCGGTGAAAACGTCACGTTGGCATCGGCCGAACGATATTATTGGTGGATCGGCATGTCCGCGAGTGTGAAATGGTGGATCCGTCATTGTATTGTTTGTCAAGCCGCGAAATCTTCCCGCCGAGCGCCGCGTTGGCCGTTGATTTCACTCCCGCTTCCATCTTCGCCCGGGGAGATGGTATCGTTCGATATTTTAGGGCCTCTGCCAAAAACAAAGAACGGCAATAAGTATATCCTTTTAATTGTAGACCTATTTAGTCGTCATGCAGAACCATACGCCCTATCAGCAGAAGAAAAGACAGCTAAAGGTTGTGCTAATAAACTAGCAAACGAGTATGTTACGAGATGGGGATGCCCGAAATTATTGCTTTCCGATAGAGGAGCGGAGTTTACGGCACAGGTAGCAAAACAGGTGTATGAAATTTTAGGTTCAAAGAAACGACTTACCAGCTCTTTCCATCCACATACAAACGGTTTTGTCGAGAGGTTGAATTATACAGTACGCCAAATGTTATCGCATGTCGTAAGCTCGAGACAGAATGATTGGGATGAATATTTACTACAAGTGGTTTATGCGCACAACAACCATATCAGCAGAGCCACGGGACTTGCACCCAACGAAGTACAAATCGGTAGATACCCTCGATTACCTATGACTTTGTTGTCTTCACAAAAGAAAATAAGAGGAGTACAGAGTTTAAAGCAAGATGAGCTAGATTACTTACAACTAATGAGAAATAAACAACGCGAAGCGTTTGAATTGGTGCGAGAAAGCGATCGCATGACCAAGGAAAAACATCGCCAGAATAACGCGAAAATTGACGATATAATGCACAAACGCCCCGTGTATGAGGTTGGTCAATGGGTGTGGGTGTACGACGAACAACATACTTTAGCAACCGCAACTGGTCAGAGAGCGTTAGATAAAGAAGCCATAGAACAACGCATAAAAGCGAAATTAGCGAATAAGTGGACAGGGCCGTACAAGATATTAGGAGTAGGACCATGTAGAGTAGGCCAACGATTCGTAGGACCCAAGTTGTTATACTTAGACATGCCTTTCCAGAATATGGCAAACCCACGAGTATCTGTGCTTCGTTGTAAACGCTGCTTCCACCCCCACGAGAAAGGAAATAAACCTCGTTTCCTGCCCTGGCAATTGAGTTCATACGTTTTGAACAAATTTTCGGAGTTAGCACCGCCTTTCTACCTAACAACTGACGACGTAGACATTGAGCTGGACTCACAACGTGCCAAACCGTTAAAAATAAAAGCTCATCGTTTAAACCGAGGACCGGGAGGAACTCTTAACGTTCAGTTCGAAACCGTATGGAGAGGACACGGAACCTCGACCTGGGAGCACGAATCAAGTATGGCACAATATGACGGAGACATAGTGAGAAAGTATTGGTGTAGCGATGAGATCAACCAAGTGGGAGCTGACAATCGGCGTTACCGAACTTACCAACGCCTTGCCGCCCTCCGTGCTGACGCCCGCTCTCATGGCTCTGTATTTTGCCCCAAAGGTTATGGATTAGCTGAAAACATCAGGAACGGGCCAAAGTTGCTGACGGAAGACATGAAGGATTCCCATATATACTTCAAAATGGCCACGGAAGGATGGCAACTGGGAATAATTCAGGACGTCGACACAGGCAGCAACGTCCGGCTGCCTTACACCGTCAACTTTTTGGATTTAGAACAACGATTCAATGTAGCATTATGAGAAGGGAATTACACGGTAGATCTGAAAGCCCCGCCTTCGTCGTGGTGTTTCCAAATGTTTGGTAGGACGAAGAGCGTAAAGCGGAGGATGGTATAGTCGGGGAGAGGATAATGGGGAGCGTACTCACCTACGGTTGACAGGATGTTTACCTAACTGTATGCGTTACATCCTGGGAGGGCCGAAGATTCAAGTATGGATGTTTGGAAACGATTTAACAGCATCATTAGTTTTTGTTGGAGATATCGTTTCAGGAAAGGGATAGTTTGATTGTTTTAGGACGACTGAGTCAGCATTGACAAGAGTTTATCGAGCAATCGTCCGGGGAGAGTGAAGCCTGAAAACAGTACATCAACGCGCCCCCATTTTCACGTTGAGGCTATTGGGTTGGGATAGTTGCATTGTTTGGGATTGATACAGAACCTTCCCCCCCCTTTTTGTGATTGCACCAAAGTAAGGTCCTGGAGGAAAATGGGTTTGAGTGTTTGAGTTTCATTAAAAGTTACCTGCTGAGAAATTCGGTTGTATCGAAGCCTAGAGGAGTTGCCGGGTTGCTACCCCACGCTACTTTGAGGGGCATGGGCGAGTAAGGCAGCGCTCGTGTAACACCTGGTTGGTTCTCGGTCACCGCGCACAGCACAAGATTAGTTGATTAACTAAGAGATCATTAAAATGGTAGAAGGACTCCATTGTATTTTTTTGTTTGATTGGGACGACTTCTTACTTTTCCGGAATATGCTTTTGAGTTAGTGAAACCACAGATTCCCTACTAAAAAGCAGGATGGGCCAATGTGGTAAGAAGTTCATAGTTCGGTGGTTGATTGTCGGAAGGGGTCCGACATACGGAATAACATTAGGATCGGCAGTTCAGGGTCGGCAGAACAAAACAAGGAACGTGCTTAGTTCCTGTCGACAATCTTGGTACGTACGCAGATTTTTATGAGGAGTGGCGCGAGATTCGTTTTGCGTACGTAGCGGCTGAATAAGATCGAGAGGAGATTCGGAAATCAGATAGAAGCGGACCGTTTGTGTGAGAAGAGCCTGATCTTGAGCTGACGAATATTGATTTTTGATATATTGTGTGAGAAGAGCCTGATCTTGAGCTGACGAATATTGATTTTTGATTGCAAGAGGCAGAAAGAAATATCGATAAGAAAAGGTTCATGGTGTTTTAGAGGTTCAGTTGAATTGATAACGGTGAGTGCGAGTTCTGGTTTGTATGAACATGAGCTGAAACGGTATTATAAGGATACTTGGACGTACAAAGGCGAGCGGACCAAGTACTGGAATAGCTAAGAGCGCAATGATTGGTTTACGTTTGAGAAGGATGGCAAGTTGTGGGTTTTTGGGGGCCGAGACTGTCGTTAGAAGTTTGGTCCGAGGGCCTGAAGATCGGAATTCGAGATACGTGATTGGTCAGAATTAATAGTGAAAAAGAGAGTATCATTTAGCAGCTTGTTATACGAGAGTTTTGAGCTGATTCCCCCCCCCCCTCCGGGATCAGAGCGTCTGGAACACCGGGTCTAGCAGCACCATCGTCGGCAGCGATCGAGATAGAAGTCCGTCGGCATCGATCGAGGTAGAAGCAGCGAGGTCGAGGAATCTAGGGTTGACTCAAGCGGCAAACAGCAGAAGAGTGAGGGCTGTCGAGAGAGGAGATAAGGCAAGGCAGTGTTGTTGTGTGTTTGCGTGGGTTAGGTGGATTTCAGAAGGGTTGAGACTTCGGAACTTTGGATAATACAAGAAATTGACAAGCACATTGTGAGGCAGATCGACATCGGAAAATATAAGCTGATCCTACCATCATCATCGTGACTGCAAACGTCGAACCTGTACCGGAAAGCAAAGAAGTTGTCTAACCAAACGACTAGCGAGAGGCTGTGTTGTGCTTCGTTAGAGGGCAAACGTATCCCTCGGGAGCTAAATCACCCTAAAGTAAAGGTGATCACTGGACCATAATCCAAAAGTTGATTCGTCCGGAGCAAAACGAAGAGAGCTGTTGATCTGCCATTGTTTTGACAACAAGAGTAGATCCTGTTGGGTGTGCGCAGAAATAGCGGCGACTGTTCTGTTTAGCACATCAGCTGAGCCTCTTTACCCGTGGTTTCACTGTTTGGTTAGTATAACATTTGGCACCAAAGGAGGGGCTCGAACCCTCGACCACAAGACATGATGTCTTGTGGTCGAGGGTTCGAGGCCCTCCTTTTGTGCCAAATGTTATACTAACCAAACAGTGAAACCACGGGTAAAGAGGCTCAGCTGATGTGCTAAACAGAACAGTCGCCGCTATTTCTGCGCACACCCAACAGGATCTACTCTTGTTGTCAAAACAATGGCAGATCAACAGCTCTCTTCGTTTTGCTCCGGACGAATCAACTTTTGGATTATGGTCCAGTGATCACCTTTACTTTAGGGTGATTTAGCTCCCGAGGGATACGTTTGCCCTCTAACGAAGCACAACACAGCCTCTCGCTAGTCGTTTGGTTAGACAACTTCTTTGCTTTCCGGTACAGGTTCGACGTTTGCAGTCACGATGATGATGGTAGGATCAGCTTATATTTTCCGATGTCGATCTGCCTCACAATGTGCTTGTCAATTTCTTGTATTATCCAAAGTTCCGAAGTCTCAACCCTTCTGAAATCCACCTAACCCACGCAAACACACAACAACACTGCCTTGCCTTATCTCCTCTCTCGACAGCCCTCACTCTTCTGCTGTTTGCCGCTTGAGTCAACCCTAGATTCCTCGACCTCGCTGCTTCTACCTCGATCGATGCCGACGGACTTCTATCTCGATCGCTGCCGACGATGGTGCTGCTAGACCCGGTGTTCCAGACGCTCTGATCCCGGAGGGGGGGGGGGAATCAGCTCAAAACTCTCGTATAACAAGCTGCTAAATGATACTCTCTTTTTCACTATTAATTCTGACCAATCACGTATCTCGAATTCCGATCTTCAGGCCCTCGGACCAAACTTCTAACGACAGTCTCGGCCCCCAAAAACCCACAACTTGCCATCCTTCTCAAACGTAAACCAATCATTGCGCTCTTAGCTATTCCAGTACTTGGTCCGCTCGCCTTTGTACGTCCAAGTATCCTTATAATACCGTTTCAGCTCATGTTCATACAAACCAGAACTCGCACTCACCGTTATCAATTCAACTGAACCTCTAAAACACCATGAACCTTTTCTTATCGATATTTCTTTCTGCCTCTTGCAATCAAAAATCAATATTCGTCAGCTCAAGATCAGGCTCTTCTCACACAATATATCAAAAATCAATATTCGTCAGCTCAAGATCAGGCTCTTCTCACACAAACGGTCCGCTTCTATCTGATTTCCGAATCTCCTCTCGATCTTATTCAGCCGCTACGTACGCAAAACGAATCTCGCGCCACTCCTCATAAAAATCTGCGTACGTACCAAGATTGTCGACAGGAACTAAGCACGTTCCTTGTTTTGTTCTGCCGACCCTGAACTGCCGATCCTAATGTTATTCCGTATGTCGGACCCCTTCCGACAATCAACCACCGAACTATGAACTTCTTACCACATTGGCCCATCCTGCTTTTTAGTAGGGAATCTGTGGTTTCACTAACTCAAAAGCATATTCCGGAAAAGTAAGAAGTCGTCCCAATCAAACAAAAAAATACAATGGAGTCCTTCTACCATTTTAATGATCTCTTAGTTAATCAACTAATCTTGTGCTGTGCGCGGTGACCGAGAACCAACCAGGTGTTACACGAGCGCTGCCTTACTCGCCCATGCCCCTCAAAGTAGCGTGGGGTAGCAACCCGGCAACTCCTCTAGGCTTCGATACAACCGAATTTCTCAGCAGGTAACTTTTAATGAAACTCAAACACTCAAACCCATTTTCCTCCAGGACCTTACTTTGGTGCAATCACAAAAAGGGGGGGGAAGGTTCTGTATCAATCCCAAACAATGCAACTATCCCAACCCAATAGCCTCAACGTGAAAATGGGGGCGCGTTGATGTACTGTTTTCAGGCTTCACTCTCCCCGGACGATTGCTCGATAAACTCTTGTCAATGCTGACTCAGTCGTCCTAAAACAATCAAACTATCCCTTTCCTGAAACGATATCTCCAACAAAAACTAATGATGCTGTTAAATCGTTTCCAAACATCCATACTTGAATCTTCGGCCCTCCCAGGATGTAACCCATACAGTTAGGTAAACATCCTGTCAACCGTAGGTGAGCACGCTACCCATTATCCTCTCCCCGACTATACCATCCTCCGCTTTACGCTCTTCGTCCTACCAAACATTTGGAAGGATGCAGTTCACCCTTCATGCGACTCGCCGAACACCTCATGGCGCTTCGCGCTTGGTGCAAGCATGTCTACCTGGTTGGTGAAAACCCGACGTGCTCCGTCCTGGCATAGTAGGTATACGAGGGTCTACGGTCATACGGCTAAGGTCATGCACAAGCTGGGTACACCCCCCCCCTCCTCCCTCTTTTTCAACCCCCCGCCCCCCCGCCCCCTGAACTTAAAAACCCGCCCCCCCTCATTCAAGGTAGGGAAGACGCAGGACTAATGACGCACTATTTATTTCTAGATGTACAGAAGGCCTATGACACAGGATGGAGGAATACGTTGTTTGTTGTGGGAAAAATATGTGGGAAATTGAGATCAGAGGAAATATGTGGAGAATGACGAAAAACATGACGGAATGTGCGAGAAGTGCTGTGATGCTGGACGAAGAAATATCCAAATATATAAATGTCGATATTTTACAAGGAGTTGCACAGGGATGTACACTATCACCGAATATATTCAAGGTATATACTAATGACATGATAGAAGCAGTCGAAGCAGCAAAGCAAGGAGTCACGATGGGGGAAGATACGGTGTCGGGGTTGATGTTTGCGGAATATTTTGTGGGGATGTCATAAACACTCGAAGGATTGCAGAAACAGATATAGAAAACAAGATAGCACACTAGGAAAAGGAGAGTGACAGCAAACGTGAAAACATGCGCAGTACTTGTAGGCAACGAAGATAAATAAGACGAATTCGGCAAATTTCAAGTGGAAGTGGGGAGAAGACGAACTACCGATCGTGGACCAATATACGTACCTTGGCGTAGAGATATCACAGGACTGCTTTTGGGATGCACACATAGCGAAGGTAATAGGAAAGGGTGAATCACATGTAGGCAGGATGGATGCGATCCTAACAGGCCCGCACCTTGACTAGGATTAAAATATGTATTCTGATGAATGTGATTTTGTACCAACGTGAGAGTATGCAGGAGAAGTATGGGAAGGGAACGCGGTTTTCGTAAAACAACTGCAAACAGTGCAGATGACAGCAACTATAAAAGATACTAGGATGCTCAAGTACGACGAGAAAAATACAGTACTAGAGCAGAACTAGGAATGTACCCACTTGAAACAAATAGAGACGCGAGAGAGTTGAAATGGCAGCATAAAGTAAATCGTAAGCCAGAAAAGAGGTTGCCAGCCATAGTTGATTGGCTGTATGGGAGAAGAAAACAAAAGGGCGAGCTGGAATAAGATGGGATAGCGTAGTCGAGAAAATATGGAAGGATTTAGGGGGAGACCAAGAAGAGGTACTGTCCATAGAGAAGTTTGGTGGGCGCAAGCCAGAAGTAAAAGCTTGAATAAAAGAAAGAGAAAGGCAAGCTCTAAGAAATAAGGTGAAAGAGGAGAAGCACTTAGAGATATACGGGGGGTTGAGGGAATATGTTGGAATGAAAACGTATCTGCACGGCCGAACGGACTACGCGAAGAAGCTGAAACTGCGATTTCGTGTAGGGGACCTGGGCCTACCAGAAAGAGGAAAGAGATATACCAGTAGTCGGGAGGAGGAGGACGTGGCTATAAATAGGCGCCCGTGTGGCACAACAATAGAGCGTAGGACTCACATAGAAGAAGAATGTGAAATATACAAGGAGGAATGGGACGCGTTAGAGGAGGAGAATAGGGAATTAGACGTATGTGACATGGAAGAGTTTTCGTAGACTAGAGAGAAGCGAAAAAACGATCGCTATCATAGGAGATAGATGGTGGCCGCAGACTGCGAAAGAGGACAGTAATGGGATAAGCAAACAGTTCCTATGTAATACAAGGGCTTCGCTCGCTGGCGGCTGGGCGCCGCCCGCTACGCTTGCGGAAGGAGAAATAGACATTCAGTAGAAGGGCGGAAAAGAAGCACAAATGGCGCAACTGGCGACTTGAAAATGCCAAGAGGTCCATATATAGTACAACGGTACAGGATAGAGACGATTATGATTATGAGTTTGTTATTATCATCCATTCGCCCAGTCCATGATGGGCACGTCGGAGGACTTGCTTGGCATATCCTTCCACCTCTCAGGTAGCACCTAGGTCCTGTACACTTATTAATAGCTCTCTCTAAGTCGATCATCAATAATAAATTATCGCAGTGCATAAACACCAGGCACGCGCTTGTCAAGGATAGAGACAGGAAAACTACTACTCAAGATGTAAAGGAGCGCAGTGCCAAAAAAACATGCTGGAAGCAGGAACTTGAACGCACACACCGCAAACATGTGAAGTACATTTGTATTCCTGAAAGACGAAGAGCACGCATTTAGGCATAGTTCTCAAAAAACGATGCTGGTATAATAAACCACAACTTAACGTTCTATAAATAACGTGCTGTCAACATTGCTTCCGAAGGAGCATGCAGGCTTGCTTGGACTCTTCCTCCTCAGCGGAGGTACCCAGCACCTTGCACTCTTGTTTTTTGTCGATGGTCTTGTGGATCTGTCCACAAACGTTGAAGCATGGCGGGAGAACGTCGATAAGTATGTGTAAAAAAGTATTCGTACTTCTCTCCAGCAGACGTCGTAACCATCCAAATTATTGGAGCTCCTTTCGCTGTTAGTAATTGTTGTGGTATTGTTGTACTTGCTCTTGGTACTTGGAAAAAGAGCCGCACTTCATAGACCATATCCGCACGCCATCCCCTAGTCTTGAGCAAGAGACATGGATGTCTCGACTCGTGACACACAGGACGCAAGATAAGAGTAGAACGTACCTCGATGTCGAACGCCCTCGTGGCACCGTGGCAATGGAATGCGGGATGTATATCGAGCAAGTGGTCGCCTGCCTTCTTCAGGAGGTCACCGACCTTGATGTCGCCGGTGCACTTCGTGTTTATGTCCTCGCCGACTTGGCGGCCCTCGGCGGCTTCTTCGCAGGGCTTCTGCAAACGACAACAACGGATGGGAATACCTTGCGTTCAGTGAATGTTCAAAATAGTAAGGCCACGTAGCTGTCGTCGATTTCCAAAGTTGGAAAGGAAGTCGTACAATTTAACACTGTTGTAATGAAAGCGGTCGTTTATGGGCAAAGCCCTGCCTGGTACCACAACGTTGGTAACACCTATGAAACCACCACTGGGACAGGAACGAACGGGATTCACAGTCGCAACTGGTAAGCGTAAGCCCCGGTATACTGCTATATAAGGCCTACCGGCGGAATACCGACAACGAAGGGTAAGAGACAGTACCTGCTGTATATATTGTTCGGTACTACTCTATTACTGCTGCTATCAACACTATTACGACCGACGTGTACTACGATTCCTGAAGAGGTTGCGCACCCTACTTGTACTCGTTAATACAAAGAGTTCATGTGGTTGTATGAAAAATGAGTAACAGTAGTATTTTAATAGTACACCGCGTCACTACATGAACAACTCGCTAACCCCAATCACGGGACTGCTCTCCAGCATCACCCAGGTTAACTTCAGCTTCTGTTTACTGCTATATATCAACCTCCAGTGTGTACTGCGACTGGTGCTGAGGTATCATGCTGCTGTATTATTTATCACTGGATGGACCATTTTTACAACCCTGGCTGACCCCCGTGATGAGACTTGCCCGTTTTCATTGCGTCTTACATGTATAGATACCACGTAGTCGTAGTCGTACATCCAAAACGTGTGTTTATATCACAGCACAAAGCGTCACTGCATGGACCACTTGTTCAACCCCCGCTTACCCTGATGACGGGACTGCCCCGTACTCGTAGTCGTACATACATGAAGTGTGTTTGGCTGTACGTATGGAAAAGAAATCGCATCACACAGCGTCACTGCATAGGTCTACTCGTAGACCTGAGTACTTGTACAATTCCCGCTTACACCGCGATGACGAGACTGCCCCGTACACGTACAGTCTACTCGTACATGCAAAAGTGTGTTTGTACGCATGAAAAAGATATCACAGCACAACAACAGAAATGTAACTCACGTTTCGTCAAGCTCTCAGCTCCTTCGTTAGGGACGCCGATCGAAGGTGAATCACAGGTGTCCGCGTCACACCAGTCACACACACGAGGGTTGTCGCCGCTTCCCCAGTGCTTCTTGTTATTAAGGTTATGAAAAGCTTGGCACGTGGAAGGCTCGTCACTCCTGCAGGTGTCGCAGACAGCGTACTGGGAACTCCTGTTTTTCCTATTTCGTGCGATGAGGAAGCCGTCACAACCCTTGCTCGGGCACGGCCAATCAGGATTGCCAGAAGAAGCTGAGTCCCGTTCTTGCCCGACCAGCTTCCACACGCCTGATCCTGAACCTCCACCACCCCCACTGTTGGCGGAGCCTCCTCCCGCACTAGCCTTGGTCCGCTTCGCAAATTCAACTTCAAATTGTTATTGCCGATCCGGCAAATTTCAAATTCAAATTGTTTGCAGCCGTCAACGGCAATTCCCTCTCAACAGCCAGCAATTGGCCAACTTCGAATAAAAGTACAAAAAAGAAGTTGCTGAAAAAGCAAAATAAAAATATCAGAGAGCAAGCAGTAAAGATCAGAGAATGAGAGCTAAAAAGTAAGTAAGAATGAGACTAGGGAAAGCAAGGAAGGCAAGGAACTTCGGGACGGTTCTTTTTCCCAGCAACTAATTTTCTTTTCGGCAATTACGGGCTGAGAAGGGCTGAGAGGGGGGAGGATATGCCGAGCGAGACGTCCGAGGGGGGCGAGGTCTAGGTATATAGTTTTATATGGAAGAAGCGTAATGAGCGCCCAAATGTTGGAGGTGTCTATTAGGAGTAGGAACGGTGCTCCGTCTCGAACGGGATGCGCGGTCAATGGTCAATCACTAAGGCAAGCAACAAATGAGTACGCCCCCCTCACCAGTTATACGACTAACAGTATATGCATTATAAACTGATGCGTTCCTTCCACAGCCGTCATATTTGCCCCCCTCAAAAACGGGTGTTATAGTTTCGGTGCACATATTGATTAACACCACCCCGTTGACCCTGGTGCAAGCTAGTTGTAAGCAGAGTTGCCGACCTATGTCCTTAATGAGGATACACACCCAGTAATACGCGCGATCGGAGTATAACGCACAGTTTGCAAAGGCGAGTTTCGACGAAATCTTTTATATCACAGCTGGAGTGTATTTTCTTCATTATTTATATTATAGTTTCAGATAGTTTGGGTCAAACAATCACGGGGGCCGAGGCCTCTCTTGATTACTGTCCGCATCCCCGCGTTGCCTCTCCATTGTCTCGAGCAACCCTCAGAGTGAACTCAACAACAAGGAGATCTTAACAGCAACAAGGACCGGTGCTCTCTGACAAGCGAGCCCCCGCGTTCTTTACTCTAGCGTCAGCATGTTGGCACCACTCGATTGCGTAGAATTCCTACGCACTGACAACACAAGCAAAACACCTACATAAAAATGGCTGGCACCGCCAACAGGCGTGTAGTAACTGACGCGCACAGACGACAACACGCAGTAGTTAGAAACACACCTCGTCCCAGCAGGCTTTTAACTCCGCGGATGTAACCTCGCTCCTGCGGACCCGGGAAGATGCGGTCCTCTTTTCAAGACCTCTTGTGCCATCGTGGAGTAAAAGAAAACTCTGTCGTACGTTGTGCGCTTCGAAAACACTTCCTGCACACTGTTGCAGGCTGCGGCGCCCCCAGACGAAGGGAAACAATCACAGCGGGTGGGTGTCGGTGCAGTAAGCCACTAAGCAACATTAAACAAAAAAAAACTCGGCACTGCTCGGTTACGTTGTCAATCGTCCTATCTAAATTGTGGCAATGAACCCGCGCTGCAGGATATTTGTAACCTGCACTACGTCAAATGGTGTGGTTTATCTGAGGACGTGGCCTGGCCCGAGATGGCATCGCGGACTGTCAGTAACGTCAGATTATAACCAAACAACGACAATCAGCGTATTTTGCGGTGAAGAGCAACGGCAATGGCAGCGCCACAGCAGCAGCAGCAGTGCAGTAGCAGCAGCAGAGGCGGCGGCGGCGGCGGTGGTGGGAGGAACTTCAACACTGAAAACGTACACGTCAGAGCAGCAGTCCCCACCAAAAAGGGGACAGTACAGGAATGCCCTCCCCCCCAAATATTGAAAACTACCCCTTCCAATTTTGGTCACGAACGGGACAGTGGGCGTTGGACACTCTTGAGTTAAATTGGAAGAGATGGCATCGACCCTCGTCTGCGCAGCTTCATATCATGCGTATAGACAAAACGTCGACGGGCGTATACCGGTAATAAATACAGAGTGCTGCTGTAGACCACAGTGGTAAACCACTGCATGAACCGAAAAGCACAGGTACCTTACCCCTGTTTACGCTGTGGAGAGGTAATCTGCTGCTGTACTACGTAAAATATTCAGCATAGGACGCGCGGGGGGAAATATATTTTCCCTTAGCGGCCTCCATTTGTTGCTGGTGACGTGTTGTGGGGTGCTACTGTGCTGCACGCTTGTTGTGCTTATTCTTTCGTTCATATAATAGAACTACTTACAAATATCGCGTTTCCCTGAGCAGTCTCCATTTTGTTTCTGTCTCACACTAACTTTAATAAGATATTCTCCTTTCTAGACTGCTCAGCGGGCTCAGGTGCCCGAATCAGAACTCCTCAGAGAGTTCCCATCTAAAAGTGGCTTCTCTGTTTTGGTTTAGTTTACGAAATATCATCACATAAAATACCAGGTCCCATCCCAGCTGAGCTCAGCTCAGCTCAGCAGCGCACCGCCGTGCGGTGCCGTGGGGTGCCGCGCGGTGCGGTAGTGTGCGGTGTTGTGCCGTGCTGTGCTGTGCCGTGCTGCGTCCAAACTCTTTCGTGTATGTCAGGTCCCATTCGATGACGTATCATACAGCAGAATCGAGGTTGACCACGCGAGGTTTGGACGTGGGACATTGTTGAATCACGAAAAATGCACTCCCAGCTCACAGCTCAGCTCATCTATAGCCCAGCAGCGCCGTCAGGTGCCGTGCCTTGCCCTGCGGTGGTGCTGTGAGTTGCTGCGCTGTACGCACTGTATTTCGAACACACAGTACCAGGCATCATGCGATACCAGACTATACCAGCCTCCCCGGCCGGTAGGTACGTGTGTACTCGTCTTTTCGCTTTCTTCATTTGATTGTCCAATCTCGGTCCTCATGTTTTTTTTTCTTGCCAATCAATGACACCCGTGTTGGTTATATCGTACTACCTGCTGAGCTATCATACGTAGTAACTTTGTTGGTTATATAGTTCTAGTCACGTGACTGCGTAGCTCAGTGGGTAGTACTATACCAGGTATAACCGACAACCCGCACTGGCGATCATAACGTGGCATCGCCAACAAGCACACGGCACAGCACACGGCAACCAGCTGCGCGCAATTTGCTCTTGGCATTATCCAATCGCTAGTTGCATCAAATCATGGGCCTCTCTTCTTTCTGCCCCCTTTACATTTTAGTTGTATTCTTCCTTGCGCGAGCGTGGCGGACGGCGTGAGCCGCCCGCAGAGCGGAGCCCTTGTAACATTATCATTCACACCCCCGCGTTTCGTACGACGTACTGGTAGGTTTCTCTCTCACCGTCAGCGAGGATCTTCTTCGTTAATGTGTTCCAGATCTCCCGGTAGCATTGACAGGTGACTGTCTTCTCCGGGTCGTCCCTGTAAACGGTCTGCGCCGCCTTCAGACGGTGGTTTCCGTCCAAGACGAAGGCCGAAAGCGTTGCTGCTAGGTCGCTGGTCATTTCCTCACCGTCGGGGAGATCGGGGATGGTCACCTGCGGCGTAGATGTCGGCATCCAGCCGACCTCGTTTATTGAATTAATGATCGATCGCACGGTCCTCTCATTAAGTTGCCGGCAGTGCTCGGTGAACCTGATGTTCTTCAAGGGTATCGGCCACGCCTGCAAGTGACGACTAAAAATAGTACGTCGGCGACGTCAACCGCACTGCCAGCGCCAACGTCCTTGGCGATGCTACGTTGAGCCCTCGTGGTTCCATTGTTGGCGGGCATGAAGGCCTGGACTAGATAGGCTGTACACGCTCTGCGATGACTAGAGGAGGTAGGACCAGATACCACCACCACCACCACCAAATCACCAAAACAGCCCGCCAGCACGAACAACGTCGCTCATATGTCGAGGCGGAACGATGACAATAACAATAACAATAAAAACAACGACAACTTCACAATCAAGCACGGCCACCACGAAGCAGCAAACACCAGCTGCTTAGCAGCAGCACCACCACCACAACAACCACCAACAACAGGAAGCACCAGCGCCAGTACTTGTAGGCGGTAAAGGAAGAAGCAACCAGACGTAACGAAGGACCAAGCAGGAGAAGGACGATAAGTAGGAGGAGGTGGAGTGTCAAGCATCAGGGGTGCTATTGTATGTGTACAAGGGCTCCGCATGGGAGCCGGCACCCATGCTCCGGGTAGGGCAGGGCAGCACTTCGACTTGTTCGATTCATTATGATATTCGATAGAATTAATCGTCTTAAAAGTTGTGGGCCTTCCAATATGGCCGTCACAAGATAGCGTAAGACTGCCCCAACTTTTTCGCCATGTTGCGTTCTCTCCCCAGCGCCATTGATGATGCAATTGATATACCCTCTATGAGCCCAGGGCCGTCTCTAGTCAGTTCCTAGGGGCTGCTATTAATAGTACCTGGTATGACATTTTTTTTTCTCTTAGTAGTCTTCCTTTCCTTGCTTCCTCTTCTTGTCTTGCCGTTTCTTGCTTTTTTTCTTGTTTTTTCTTTTTTCTTTTCCTTTTGTCGTTTCTTTTTTCGCTTTCTTCTCTTTTTTTTTCTTTCCTTTCTCTTCTTATTTGCTCTTTGTTTCTTTTTTCTAATTGACTTGCGTCTGTCGTACGTATGCGTAGTGATAGATACTACGTGTAATATATACGTGGTAGTCTTTCTTGGGTGGCAAGCGGTATTATAGTCGGTTTTTCCAGGCGCGAGTAATGAGACGAATGCACCGGTATGGACCTGGCACATCGTAGCCTGACTCCCGATTTCACTTTTACATGTTTCTGGTGGAGGCATGAATTGCGTCAGCTGTGATATATGCGTGTGCCACCTTGGGTTGTTTGTGTTTTTCCTCGAGGGTACTCCTCAGCTCCAGAGTGACTGGAGCCTGTCCTGTGACCACGGACTTGATTATGCGAGTTAATGTGAGAACAACAAGAACAAGAAAGAGTAAAAACCATTACTACGCAACACATAGTGTACGCGTGTAGAAGGTAAACTAATGCCAAGAAATCGATATAGACTAACAGTGGACTACTTCTGCCGTTTCTTGCGTGAATCCGATTCCGAACTTCATCATGATATTTCGATAGGATAAATCCGAGCCCACGCAGACTGATCCTCTAGTCTGGCCACGAAGAGACGTTTCGAGTGCGTTTCTTGATGTTTTGACTACCAGGCATCCAGGGCCAGCAAGGGGGTGGCCATGTATGCTGCATGTTCTTTACGTAGCCACTGAGAGACGCGCACTGAGCCAACTTCTGCTACACCATGCAGGATAGTATCTAGATCCGAGGCTCGGAGACCGATTGTCTCTGTGTATAGTCTGTCTGATGGTGGGAGAGACTTGCTGACGGCATCTAGGCGTGAAACACGTTATCGCTGCCTTCGTCATTCAATTCCTCGAATGAATGCCATTCTAATAATAATGCTGCTATTTGTTGCCATCTGATAGATAGAGTATTAGTAGTACGCGATAGCACTCAACTACGAATTTGGCAGTTAAGAATTTCAGGCTCGAGTTTTGGACGAAAATTAAAAAAAAAAAACATATACTACCCGGTATATGGCCTTTTATCTGATCGCTGGTCCCCACCACCCGCACCATCGCCTAGACCTAGCACCACGCTTATAGCAAACCCCTACATCTATGCGACCTGAAGATACTGTTTAAAAACCTTTTCGCCCCCCCCCCATCCCCCCCCCCCCCCCCCTCCGCCCCCCCCCCCTCCCCCCCGTCCCCCCTCCCCCCCCTCCCTCCCCTCCCCCCCCCCTCTCCCTCCCCCCCATCCCCCCTCACCCCCCATACCCCCCCCCCCTCCCCCCCCTCCTCCCCCCTCCCCCTCCCTCCCCCCCCCCCTCTCCCCCCCCCCCTCTCCCCCCCCCGTTGTTTTGTATGTGCACAGCTGTGTAAATTCGTTCACGCGGCCCATCCATCCATGTACTCGTTGTTGCATCTAGAGGCAGTTCAACACCAGATGACGGCGATTTCCTGGCAGCTCTCTGTGCTCATCCGAGAATTATGTCGTTCCTCGTACCATCTCCAGATGTTGTCGATCGTCCAGCTCGGTGGAGGCAGTCGTTCTTCGTAGTAGTTCGTCTGCTTGTTGTATGGGCTCGCTCGTAGTCGTGATTCTGTCCTGGCAGGTCCTGTGGTTTTGTCTTTTGTGAAACTCACAGCAAAAGTAGCAGCTCGGGTTCCACAAGCGGCGGTCGATGTGCATCGTGCCCCCGGAACCCGCAGCTACCTCTCAGTGCTTACGCGAGGCTACGATGGCCTACCTGGTACTCCGTTGTACCAGTAGCAAGGTAACTATTGTCAATAGTCTATTGGTCGGAATTTCGGCTAGAAGTGATTCGGGTGCTGTCTTTCAATCGGAATTAATTGCGGCTACAACTGATTTCGAGTGCTGTCTATCAATCGGAATTCCAGCTACAATTGACTTCGAGTGCTGTCTATTCATGTATTGGTCGAAAGTGCGATGACCGCAGGCCATGATTTATTTTTTAAGGTCAGGACAGATGTCTATAATAATAAATGAAAACACGACGATGAATTCGAAAGGTCAGGACAGAAACCTCTTGACCGAACCATTCCTATTAATAGGCAAGACCGTATTAGAGACGCTACTTGTCAGCAACCACCATGCCGTTACTTGATAACACCTTAAAGACATCTTGAATACGTTGTGAGTTGTTCGTGTAACGGACAGTGATAATAGGTCTATTAGACTTTTTGTTATCGATGCGGTATTTAGCATGCAGAAGTCTCAGCAGTATAATAACTTGAATACATGATGCACAGCAGTTTACTGGTTAATCGTGTCCAAAAGCTGGTACATGTAGTGCGTACGAGCAATGCGGTTAGTACGAAACATAATTCGGCGGAATAACGTACGTATAGCAACATTCATGGAAAACGTTTTTAGGTTGACTGTCGGGACGTTGACGTATCCAAGCTCCCAGAAGCAAACCTCAGGAAACGTTGCCATAGGTATGGTAGACCACGATCAAGCCTCAGGAAACTTTGCTGCAGGTAGATCAGACAACTACCCGTAGAGCACATCTGTCCGTAGCATAGATATTGTGCCGTCTCGATCAGGTGATGGTCAGACCCACCTCGATCACTCATTTTGGCTCACCATCAGCTCGCATCTGCTGAGCAAATTAATCATCAATCGAGATATCGGCTTGGGTTCGCTGACCAACACCTTCTTCTCTTCTCTTCTTTGAAGCTCTTCTACAGACACACTTCACCGTGAGTCTGCGTTAGCCTCTAAAAATTATGCAGGCTGTGTCTTGATTGGGTCATCCGCAAGCAGCGAGCCTACGCAAGCGTAAACCAGCTACGGGCTGACACACGGTACACACCGCCACCTAAAGATCAACAGGCTGGAAACAAAAATTGAAACAATAACAATTTCAATGGGAAGATCACAGCATGAAGCTGTTGTGTTGTTAATTTCCAATATTAGACAAGACACGAAACATTTAGATAGAAAAACAACTATAATTGGAAGGTCAGGACAGAAACCTATTGCCGAACCATTCCTATTAACAGGTAAGACCATAAACAAATTGTTAAACCAATTCCATTTGGAAAATAAGAGCATCAACCTATTGTGTGATAGACCAGACCACAAACAAAGAGTTGAAACAATTACATATAAAAGGTCAGGACAGAAACCTATTGACAGAACAATTCCTATTAATAGGCAAGATCAGAAACAATTTGTTCAAACAGTTTCAATGGGAATATCAAAATATGAGCCTATTGTGCGAACCAATTCCATTTAATAGAAGCCTGGACGATATGCTGAAGAAACAATATTCTATTGTGGGTAAATTCCCGATCCTAATTGAAGACGCAATAGAGTATTGTAGAGTATCCTGTACATAACCATTGCAGGAGACAATTCCAGTTATTGGATAGTCCCCCAATTCGATTGCTCAAACAATTCCAATTAATAGGCGGGAGTACAATGTGTGTAGCCTATATCCAATTGAAATTTCAATACTTTGTTACGAATCAATTGTCCAAGTAATTCCAACTAATAGACGTCTCAGGGTGTCTACACTGTGGATAATAGTCTATTGCGATGTCTATTGTTATTAGTTCAGTTGCCAACTGGCAATGTGGCGGGAGTGTCAAAAACCAGAAACGTGATGAAAGAACACAACATCCAGATGAAAGCGTGAAACGATGTTTCCAACAACAAAAAACTAGATGTACCTCCCTGCTCTCCTGGCCCTGCCCCCTCCAGCCGCAAGGGCCAAGTCCTCCCCACTATGCACTCCCGAAGAAGCATCGAACGACAACCCGCTGTCCACATAATAAATGGCTGGTTTGTAACTGCTGCGCGTATGTTTCAACGCGCAGAAGGCTGTGCGGTGTTGCTGCCTAATGCTATCGGTCGTGGCAAGGAAGCAGTCCCCGCCGTCTCGCTCTCTCTGTGACCCTGCCTTCTATTGTCCAAGGCATAAACAGAAATGGCCTGTCATAACCGTTATGCTAGTCCCGGACTCCGGGGTATAAACTAAACACCCTGCTGGACCATAATAATGGACTAGTCTGCAAGTAGCTGTCTATTATTATCTGTTTCTATTCCTACCTGTTGTGGCAATCATTATGGCTGTCTACTCTAGGCTGTGCTTCCTATGTATTGGCAAAACATACAAGGCACCATATATATCAGTCTATACTATCATATACTCATGAGCTTATAATGATTTTATATACAGCAATTTAATAGAAGAAAAACATATACCACTCTGTCCCAGTATATTAGCTACATTTGGGCCTTGGGGCTCATATCTTTCGCAGCAGGTCTGTTTTATTGTTCTTGTTTTTTGAACTGGTACCGCCATGATGAGTTAGAGCAGCTGGAGAGCCGAAATACGACAAGATAGACCAACATGTCAACCTCACACCTGTCGACATCAGCAAGGGCACACGGAGGTCGCCTGACGTCCGACTATGCTGTGGCAAGGCACATCGTTTTTTTCGAAAAAACTGTTTTGCACTGGATTCGGAAGTTTCTCCCCGAACCAAAACGCCCATAAAAAACGTCGAACTCCAATTTGTGCCTTCGTTACGATCGATCAAAGTTGGGCCTTGTTCACACCCACAAGCGAGGCGCACGAGTCGAAGTGGGTAGCGGGCATCACTGCTGCTGCAGGTCATGAGCTCTGCTCGTGCTGGTGCTGGTGTTGGTGCTATGTTTGCCTACTGCTGTGGCGGTACTGTTGTGGCATGGGGAAAAGGGGAAAAATGAAAATATTGACGCGTCTTACCATGTTATCCGCCCGAGCGGAAACCCGGGGATGTTATACGGGTATCCCCTGGGCATACCCCTGGGACGTTTTTTTTCGTCCCCTGTTTATGATGCTGGTATGAATGTACGACTGCTGCTATGTTTGCCTACTGCTGTGGCGGTACTGTTGTGGCATGGGGAAAAGGGGAAAAATGAAAAAATTGACGCGTCTTACCATGTTATCCGCCCGAGCGGAAACCCGGGGATGTTATCCGAGTATCCCCTGGGCATACGCCGGGGACGTTTTTTTTCGTCCCCTGTTTATGATATGAATGTGAAATCATACCTCTTTGTCCATTTCCAGCGTCCAAGTACCTGGTATGGTACCAAACGTGATACCACAGAAATATGTATGTGTAAAATTAATAGGTGGGGGACACAGAGTGCCCCCTGCAGGTCTGCCAATTGGGTAGGTCCTCGGAGAGTACTCACTTTCGTTCCTTCGTAGAGATGTAGCTTTATTCGTTTCCACCAGAGCCCGGGATAGCTTCTGAGATCGGAGGCGCGTGCCTCCGATCTAATTCCTAACTTCCCCGAATATAAACCGCCAACCTTATCATACGAAACCCATCCAAATGATCTCAAATTCGGATACCTACAGGCCTTTCGAGGCCGTATCTTAACACTAGCCCACCCTGATGAGTCGCATATGCAGAAATATAGGAGATTCGGGGAAACTCCGGTTCTACGAACTAGACCATGAGTCGAAGATGCGGCTCCTCAAACCCCACTCCCACACCTCTAACCGTCTGGCTATGGAGCCAGGAACACGCGACTCGACGCGTCGACGTCACTTGTGAAATTAATAGGTGGGGGACACAGAGTGCCCCCTGCAGGTCTGCCAATTGGGTAGGTCCTCGGAGAGTACTCACTTTCGTTCCTTCGTAGAGATGTAGCTTTATTCGTTTCCACCAGAGCCCGGGATAGCTTCTGAGATCGGAGGCGCGTGCCTCCGATCTAATTCCTAACTTCCCCGAATATAAACCGCCAACCTTATCATACGAAACCCATCCAAATGATCTCAAATTCGGATACCTACAGGCCTTTCGAGGCCGTATCTTAACATATGTAGCTTATATTTCGGTATGAGAAAAAACCGGGGATGGTAGCCGCCCATCCCCCTGTTAAATCACTTTAATTTTTTTTTTGTCCTCTCCTTGTGGTTTCAATACGTGATAATGCATCTTTGTCAATAGTCAGCGTCATATGGTGCCGCACGTGACATATGTAGCTTATATACTGGGACAACCAAATGTAGCTAATATACTGGGACAGAGTGGTAGTCTATATATATTGTTTTTTATGTACATCCTGGACAATTCCTATGACAATGATCTACTGCGACCACAGTTAATTTACGAAGAAAGTTGTCTATCAAAGGGAATTGCCTAAATAACTGATTTGCGAAGTTGTCTACTAAATGGAACTGCCTGGGTATTTGATTTACAAAGTTGTCCATTAGATGGAATTTGCCTGGATGAATTGATTTACAAAATTGTCTATTATTAAATGGAATTGCCTGGATAATTGATTTACAAAGTTGTCTATATTAAATGGAATTGCCTGGATAATTGTCATCGCCAAATTGCTGCAGCAGACTACTGCGTGTGCAATAGAATGGGGTAGTAAATGACAATACACTATGGGTTCAACAATCGAGTTCCGTGGGTAACTATTTATAGCAATTGCATCGACCATTGACATAAATTTTGGGGTGTATTTATATAAATTGTCTCAACAAAATAGGGCCTGGTGGACGTCTTGTAGAAGAAATTGTCGGTGCAATAGAGCTCGACGCGCTTCGATTAAATGGAATTAAGGACACAGACAATCAATTGCAATAGGAAACTATTAATAGACTACTACTGGACTATTGTCTATTGTCCAGGGTGTGAATCTCTACGGCTGCTGCAAACGACCGAGGTCGTGTTGGGTAGGGTACTCTACCCGAGTACCCGCGGGTATGATTACCCGGGTATTTACCCTGTACCCATCTCGCGGGTAGGTTTGTACTACTCTCGTACCCGTACCCAAATCCCGGGTAAGTTTCAAATCTTGGGTAGGTTGGGTACTACTCTCCGTACCCTACCCAAAGTCGCGGGTAGGTTTGGTACTGCTCTCGGTACTACTCTACCCGAACAACCCGTAGGTACTCGGGTATCTAACCGGTACCCGCGGGTAGGTTTTGCACTACTCTCGTACCCGTACCCAAATACTGGGTAAGTTTACTCTCGGTGCTCTACCCAAATCTCGGGTAGGTTGGGTGCTACTCTCCGTACCCTACCCAAAGTCGCGGGTAAGTTTGGTACTACTCTTCTTGATACTCTACCCCACCCCGGGTATATACCCGGGTATCTACCCGAGACCTTGGTATCTACCCTGGGTACCCGGCACCATGAAGTATGAATTATTGGTGACTTCATACTACTGCGTGTGTGCGCGGGGCATTTTTGCGGGCCTTTTTCTGCGGCCCGCGATTGAGTACGCGGGTACTCCCTCCGCTACCCACTATACCCAGGGTTCCCGAGTAGCGCGACCAGGGGAGGTGGGGCAGTCATGAGCCACGAAGATTATGGTAGTTCAGCCACATATATCCATCCATGGCGCAGGTGCGTCCTCCTCACAAGATGCGACAGGACAAGAGGCAAATAGATGTAATCGAAGTTGAGACGGAAGAAGTAGGGCCTTGAATAAGGCTAAGTAAGGCTGTGCGTGTCGTCGAGCCTGCTAAGATCTTCGACGTGAGGGCTGCTGGATAGAGCAACGCCGTGCCGTAACTTGTGATCGACGCCATGGAGTCGCATGGACCAAATAAAACACGACAGTTGTATCTTATACTGCCCCAAACCAATTGCCACACACAGGTATACAGCAGTGCAGGGAGTGCCGAAAAAATGTTCTGGAAATTGTGTCGCGCGAATTTTGAAACGGATAGTGCAACTTTACCAAACAGGCCCTCTCATGTGTTGGAGACTTGTAGCATGGTGGTAATGCTTCACGGCTTTTCATTCAGATTAACTCCATAAAAATTCAGAAGGCGGCGAATCCGATGTTGGAGTCGGGCGAGAATAATACGCGAGTTGTGCTCCGAGTTGTGTGCGAGTATTTATACTTGTACAATTAGCAAGGGCGACGGCGCGGTATTTATACTTGCACAATTAGCAAGGGCGACGGCGCGAGCAACGGCGCGAGCGTCGATGGCGGCCCACGACCACAAACTACTATCAGCCGCCCGACGAGGTCGATCACCCGAGCGAGTGACGCACTGATCCAATAAGAAACCGAATAACCCAAAAAAAACGAACAACACCGAAAAAAAAGCTACTCAACCTACATCATTCATCATCGCCATCATCATCATCACCACGATTCATCAGATTGATCCGCAACAACAAAAACAACAACTGTTACGGTTCCGTGACAATTTCAAGAGTTACTATGACAAAGGCGTTTTCGTGATAGTAGGGGCCGCGATATTTCCGTCCCCTCCCTGAGTCGGGTGTGGCTGCCCCACCCGGACACAACCATTCAATCAATCAATTCCTTGGGTTCACGTTCATAAACCCTTCGAATAAGCAATCAAGTTACCATTTATACACAACTTTCTTGGGAGGCTTTATATCTTGAGCACCTGCACAGGAGACTTGCTCTCTTTCTCCGAGGAACGTACAAGCGCCTTCTGAACTCGGTTGTATCGGTCCTTCGGAGGTCAGTCATTATGAATATCTGAGGCATCGTAAAGACATAGCCCACATGGGGACCCTGCGATGCTAGTAGGCTAGATATCCTCGTCCGCTTCGCCTTGATAGATATCCTCGTCTGTCTCACCCTGACTCCAGACCTCACTGAACTAGGACACGATTCGTGACATGGTGTCCAATCCGAGAATCGAACTCGGGTTTCCACAGTTCGTCGCACCCACGCCTACAATGGGAGGGTCTGCGCCTAGTCGAGCCGTGTTGTTGTCTCCTACGTTGAGGGAGACAGCGGCTAATCTCCTCTGGGTCTGTGCCTTCCCGCGCCGTAATGCTATCTTACTACTGCTGTACGTTCACATATCTGTGTCTGTCAATTCTTCATGCTCGCCCACGCCTGCAATGGGAGGGTCTGCGCCTGGTCGAGCCGTGTTGTTGTCTCCTACCTGGTATGTTGAGGGAGACAACAACTAGTCTCCTCTGGGTCTGCGCCTTCCCGCGCCGTAATACTATACTACTACTGTTGTATGTTTACATGCCCCACTTCTCATTGCTGTTATATAGCTTCAACTGACTGCTGAGTATCCAAGTATTTAAAACAAGGACGATAGAGTGTGGTGGGTCTGTACCCGTCATGGATGCATGTGGGTCCGCGCCCAGGATGGATAGGTCTGTGCCTTTTGGGACCGTGTTTGCTGTCTACTGCCTGATATGCAATAGACGGAGACAGCAACCAGGCTCCATGAGATCTTTACCCGTCGTGCAATACTGAACTGCTGTGCTGACATGCTCCGCGTCTTGGCACTCTAAGAAGAGCTATTGTACTCAATGATTTTTTGAACTGCTGTTTGTGCTGACATGCTCCTCCTCTTCTCACTTTAGGAGCAGTTTCACTCAATTAATTTAATTTAATTGTTGGCGTTGTGGCACGCTGAGCTTACTGCAGCTTGCTATCATTGTTGTTTTGCTCGATATGTTCTCTGGCAGATTAATTCGAGTACCGGGTACACATGACTGAATACTGAGCACGGTTTTCTTGTGATGTTTTCACTTGCTCTCCCGCTTATATCGAGGTTGATGTTCCCCTGGTTTTGCTCTATTTCGTTCGTTATCAAACCGGCGATATTTGCTCCCGAGCAAACACGCGAGCAAACACACGTTTGCCCATGATCAAACGCACGTTTACCCATGAGTGAGCACCATGATCACACACTTTTGTCCGTGATTAAACCCAACTCCACGTTTGCTCGTGATCAAGCTGGAGGTGGTCGCTCTTGATCAATAAAAAAATGACGTTGTCAATTAATTTGTTTACGCTATGCATGCCTACCTTCATCTGTCATTTCATTTTGCCGGAAAGGGTTCCACTGTTGTTACTGTTGCCTCGTCGGGTTGTTGCTGCGGTTGTGGCTACCACGACATCGTTTCTGTGTGCAGTGGTTGCTGAACCGCCCTCCTGTTTTCCCATCCCTTTCTTTGTTCCTTTTCCCCATTATTTTGTGTTCTGTTTTGGATGCAGGCGATGATTGCGGTGTGGACTTCGCTGTCGTCAGACACAGCAAGCAGTGACCACATAGTTGGCTCTCTCTAGGATGAGGCAACGACACGGATACTAGAGCCGTTTGATGATGTAGCTTGTTCTTTTTTATTGAACCGGATGTCATGTGCGCACACATAGTTTCGTTCCTTCGTATATATTGAAAGGCTAGCATGCTCCGCTGTGTTTGTCAACTTCCTGCCGTTTGCACTCATCTATCAAGCAATGTATTATTCTACTGCTAGGCCGCTGTTTTCTAGTGTTGTTGTTGTCTGACCGACTCCGCCTGTCTCTACTGCTGGTTGTTTTGTTTCGCATGTCCTTCTCAATTAAACAGAATAGCATGATTGCGCACATACTTTTGCGCTCCTTGGTTTGTACAAAGACTCGCATACTGCGCTATATTCCTCAGCAGCTAGCTGTCGTTCACTCATTCCTCGTGCTGCTTCTCTCTGCTGTTCTGCTGTTGCTTTCTGCCGCGGTTGCTGCCTTGCCATGGGACGTGCACTTGTTTTTCTTTTCGTTTTTCTTGTTTCGTGCTTGTGCTGCTTCTGTTCGATATGATATGTTTATTTGGCAGGAGGGGGAATGTCTTTTAAAGATGGCTCCGCACTCATTGCTGAGACCTTTGTTGCTGTCTCCAATTCTAAACCAACGGCAACCCGGCCCCTGTTCGGCTGCGTGGGCTCATCATTATTTACCGCCGTCCCGTTAACGTCCGTGCCCACAATTGTTACAATTGTTCCTCTGTTCCTTTCTTTCCATGAATTTTCAACTCGTGAAGGGGGGGCGGTGCCGCCTTCGTCAGAAGCCTGCCACGGCACGCAATCACCCGACACCAAACGACGGGTACCAAGCCTGCATCTCTAACGCGAAGGCGATGGAAGGACGCCCATCAAGACCAGCCTTTCCAGCACGCCGTTCCCTTCCCCGCGCGCCGTTCCCTCGCGTCGAACCTTAGCTTGTGCGTACTCTCCCGTTCCAAACCCCTGTCCGCGCGCTGTTCCCTCGCCCCAAAGCTTTGCCCGCGCGATGCTCCTTCGTTTCGAAGCCTTTCCCGTGCACCGATCGCTCGCTCTGAAGTCTGGCCGTGCGCTGTTCCGCCGTTCCTCCGCTCCGAACCCTTGCCCGTGCGCTGTTACGCGTTTCCTTCGCTCCGAGCCCTTGCCCGTGCCTCCTTCTCGTCGCGACGCCTCGTCTCTGTCCGCCAAATAGGTGTCTTCGCCATGTGTAAGGACCTGGGTTACTTGTTCAGACTGCAAGAGTCACGGGCCGGACTACAACACCGGCTACTGGCGACTGCGCTAGAGCGACCATAACTGGGTCCGCCGACAAGGCGAAGAGTTCTTACCCTGTTTCTGCTTCTCGTATTAGTTGTTCAGTTACACTTTGACAACGAGTCCTGTTGAGAAGTTGTTGGGGGAAGAATGGTGCATCCAGTTGGTAGCAGCTGTTCGATTTGGAGTGGGGTAGTTCTGTCGAAAAATGTTATGATGCTGTCTTGCGATAGCGGGGTGAATGTTATGTGTGGGTATCTGTATATCTAGGAAATGACTCTGGTGTGCGAGGCGTATGTTCACGTGTTTGGTCATAGTAATGTGTCTTCTTGGCCGGTCTTAGTTTACCAGTCTGAATTCTTCAAATTTTTGGTGTTGGTTTTGGCTATTTTGTTTTGTTTCGTTTTTATATTTCGATAGCCGTGTTGGCTGCTATGTTTTGTTTTGTGTTGGTTGTTGTTGGCCGTGTTATTTCGTTTTGCTTTTTGCCTTTTTCGACTCAGTTATTTCTTTGGAGGCGCAGCTGTTGCTACAACCTTTTTGCGATCGTAAGGACTTCGTTTCGGAGTTACGAATGGGATTTCATCGCGTTTTTTGGCTCGTTGTATGGGTTTCCCCTGGGCATCTGCGTTGATTATATTTCACAGCTCATGGGGGGTATGCCCTGTTTATAGGATCGACACTGCTTTGTGAAGGGTCGGATAGGCTGTTGGTACAGTCTCTCGAGCAGTGACGGGGTCGTGTTTACTAGTTGGGTATGAGTTGAATTTGAATGGACTATTAAGTGGTTGTTTGGTGAGGGCTACATACTTATCCTCGACCTTGGGCCGTTTATTTTTCTTGAGGTTTATTGTGTCAGATTCTTCCTTTTCGTGCTTTGATACCTGGCATCGGAGTTCCGCTTTTGCCAAAGGTTTAGGATTTCTTTGCTCGTCGTGCTTTTTTTCTTTTTGCGATATGTTATTGAGCTACCGACGTTGCACTTTGGTGGAGAATTATATTGTATGTGGGCAGACTCGAAAAGGAGTAGTAGACGAGTCAGTTCCGTGCAGTTGCGTGCTACTTTCGTGCACGTCAATTTCGTTCACATACAGACTTTTAGCCATTGAATAGTGGCCAGGCGATCAAATACGCAGTGAAAAGGCAGGGGTGAGGGTTTTTATCGAGGATTTCCCTCTTATAGCCGCTGTAATTTCGGCCCCTGTGTTTTCGGTTTGTTAGTCTATCCTCGAGGTCATTATTTCTGTCAAGAGCTTTGCGACTCTGTACCCTTGGTTATGCAGTCACAGGATTGCTATAGCATATTGGTCTTGTCATCGCATTATGCTAGGGGGGATGTTACGGTTCCGTGACAACTTCAAGAGTTACTATGACAAAGGCGTTTTCGTGATAGTAGGGGCCGCGATATTTCCGTCCCCTCCCTAAGTCGGGTGTGGCTGCCCCACCCGGACACAACCATTCAATCAATCAATTTCTTGGGTTCACGGTCATAAACCCTTCGAATAAGCAATCAAGTTACCATTTACACACTACTTTCTTGGGAGGCTTCATATCTTGACCACCTTCACAGACAGGGGACTTGCTCTCTTTCTCCGAGGAACGTACAAGCGCCTTCTGAACTCGGTCGTATCGGTCCTTCGGAGGTCAGTCATTATGAATATCTGAGGCGTCGTACAGACATAGCCCACATGAGGATCCTGCGATGCTAGTAGGCTAGATATCCTCGTCTGCTTCGCCTTGATAGATATCCTCGTCTGTCTCACCCTGACTCCAGACCTCACTGCACTAGGACACGATTCGTGACACAACAACAACAACAACAACAACAACAAGAACAAGAACAACAACAACAATAACAACAACAACAACAACAACAACAACAACAACAACAACCACAACAACAACAACGACAACAACAACAACAACAACAACAACAACAACAACAACAACAACAACAACAACAACAACAACAACAACAACAACAACAACAACAACAACCACAACAACAACAACCACAACAACAACAACAACAACGACGACGACGACGACGACGACGACGACGACGACGACGACACCAACATTACTATCATATTTCCAGCGTAATGTATACAGGTATATACCTCGTACTATACGACAACGAAACAGTGCAGAAGGCTGTGGTTCGCGTGAAAAAAAAAAAGGTATTCCCCGACGAATGTCCACGCCATTTTTTCGATTCAGGCCGTGAAATTTTGCAGGGTTCAGGTCGGGATAAATCCCGACGTTAAAATCCCACCCTCTAGTAGGCGGGATCCGGGATACCGGCATATCCCGGTATATTTAGGTGGTCCCGGATATCGCCGAAGGCGGTACCGGCAAAAAACGCAGTCTCGGTAACCGTTTAAAATATCCCGACAAATGGCACTAGGGCCCGGATGAACCCACGTGATTTTCGAGTCCCGGATACCGCCCAAAGGGTACCGGCATATTGCAATCCCGACAAAAAAGTACCGGTTCATTTTAGAGTACCGGATACCGCCCAAAAAGTACCGGCATATTGAAATCCCGGCAAAAAAGTACCGGTACAATGGATTGCCGGGATTTCGTGCACTTCTTCACTGGCTGAGTGGTCTGGGAGATGATATGTAACTCTATAAGATCTAAGTGCGGGTTCGTTTCCTTCCAAACAGGTTTTTTTTTGTTCTTTCGAGTGTTTTTTTTCCATTCTGCAGAAGTTTTTTTTTTCGGTGCTGTGAGGTTCATTTGTTTTATTTTTTTTGGTTCGGGGCGGGTTCCTTTTCAGCAAACCATTTTTTATTGGGTGGACGGCAGCCGTGCAGACCAACACCAGCCACCTGCCCACACCTCCTAGCGTGTGCCTTCTAGCAGAACAGTGAGCGCTTCGGATGGGAACCCCAGTGCTGAGAGTAGTGTAGGGGCCGCGTCGGCCGAGGTGTCTGTGCCTCGTTCGGGCGCAACCGTCCCCCTCTGATGACCTGGCGAAGCCAACCGTTCTATCTACCGGTTAGGCTAGCCAGCTGGTTTACTTAATTCGCATCAATTTCCGGCATATTGCATTCCCGGCGAAAAAGTACCGGCACATTTTGCTGTACCGGGTACCGCCGAAGGCAGTCCCGGCATGTTGCGTTCCCGGCGAAAATGTACCAGCATACTGTATTTAGATTGTCCCGGATACCGCGAAGGCGGTACCGGCAAAAAACTTAGTCCCGGCAACCCGGCAAAAGTATCCCGGCGCATTGCATTCCCATCCCGTTGTGACCCGACAATAAAACCCGTCCCGACCTGAACCCTGAAATTTTGCACGTCTTCTATGTTTCAATGCGAAGAGCTCACCTGTCGTTTTTTTTTTGTCTGATTTTTCATCAGTCAAGATTTTTTGGAAAATGTGGCCCACCTTAGCCCAAAATTTTCAGCGAAAAAAAAAAAAAAAAAAGGAAGTCAGGCCTCAGGATGGGCATGTAGAACACGCGTCAAAAATTCAGGGTCTATCATAATACCTCTCAAAAACGTCGTGGAAAGACACGCCATTTCCTTCAAATTGCTTTGTTTTAGTGTAGGCTCCAGTTTTTTCGCCAGGTTCTGCTTCATGTTGAACACAGGCAGGTCAGATCTTCGTTTGTTGCGCGATAATTTCGCCTTGAACTTGGAGTACCTCCAACCGGTCCGTGCAAAATGCGGCCGCATTTTTTTTTCTCGCCTCCACTTGGAAAAAGCCTGAAGAACATGAAGGCCTGTCGTTGGTCGATACGAGTTGTGCTCCTAAAGACAGCCCGAGGGCGTTAAAATAAGAACTGGTCATGTCACCCTCCTCCACTATTCATGGGGGGCAGTATGATAATACCAAATATTCACTCTTTGACTGGATATTGCGAGCGACATTCGCAGAGGAGAGAATTAGGGGTTTTTACGTGAATGTCGTAGTGTTCCACTAGGTATCTGCTATTTGCATGATGAGCTATAGACAAACTGTCTATCTCTGCGGAAAAGTTGCTTCTCTGCTGATATCTTGAAGTCTGATTTCCATTATTTCATTTGTTGTGCGATTGGAATCATTAGAGTGTGCAGGAAGGCTGACGCGGGACCCAGGATTCGGCACGTACGTATAATCGCATAGTAGTATAATGAACCACGCGATCTACGGGGCATGCAGGAGACATAACAAGGGTAGCATCCTGTCTTACCCTACGCGTCCCGCGCCGATTGGTTTAGAATAGGTAGCTGCACACCGTCGCAGATAGATTAGAATGGTTCTGAGGAGAACACGAGGACTCGATGTGATTGATTGTATTGTGAGTTTGTACTTACTCCCACTTCAAGTATGCAAGGAGTCACACACGTGGCCTTGTATGAGCGGCCGACGTAGGCAGCTAGCAGCTTGCACTCAGGGTTGCCGTTTGGCATGAAGCTTGGATACCTTGCCAGTACGAGAGCAGGTATTTGGACCTTGGCCAGAGCCAAGCTTCCACCCCCCCCTCCCTCCTCTCCCCTCCCCTCTCGATCACTCTTGTGTCCTGACCTAAATCAGCAAGCCTTCATCGATAACAAAACGAGAATCTACTATTTACCTGGGTTTTGTACTGTTGCCAGCTGTGGTCTCGCGATAGAAACATCTGTCCCTTCTGAGGATCATATCGACAAGGATCCCGCAAGACACACCTTCATAACTGGCGCCGTCGGCAGTTCTTGTCTTCTTCGCGAGGTGACCACCAGCCAGCTACCCGTTCAACCCAGCTCGTTCTTCGCTCCTTCGTGTGAGAATCCTTGCGTTATACCTCAGCCAATTTTTTTTTCGTAGTGCTTTTAGAGTGCGTTGCTTTTGCCTGGGTTGGCTCCCTTATTCAAGCGATTGGTTTGAGGTGTGGGCAGGAGGGGGCGGGCACACTGAGCCCTTTCACGACGCTCTTCTCAGCGTCCCCCCTCGATGCGCGACACTGCGCCATGCCTGCCATTCCCGAAATTTCTGCGGATCTTGCCAATCTCGTGGCAGACACGCCAACAGCAGCTAACAGCAGAATCCATTCCCTCCCCGGCTCCACTGCCACTACCCCAGGGCCATCGACCCCTGCATCGTTTCGCGCCATGCCTGCCATTCCCGAAATTTCTGCGGATCTTGCCAATCTCGTGGCAGACACGCCAACAGCAGCTAACAGCAGAATCCATTCCCTCCCCGGCTCCACTGCCACTACCCCAGGGCCATCGACCCCTGCATCGTTTCCGTCTTCGACCCAACAATCCCTTCGGCGAACGTAAACCGGCGTCCGCCGACCCCGCGGAATAACAGCACAAAATCCGACCTCCAGCCATTCTGGACACACAGCTGACCGCCCCGTACTGACCATACCACTCTCCCTGGGCCCAAGGGACAGTTTACCCACGGACTCTTCCGCGGAAGACTCGACCATATCAACAAGACCACGCGCCAGGAGCCTCCTGCACCGCCACCTACCCCCCGGTCACGGACTACTGCAGGTACGGCGTCTTCTTCCGAGTATGTCCCTCCTTTCTCGCATACAGAAAACTCAATCTAGCAGGGACCTCCAGGGTTTACCGTCACGACCACCATACCGCCACAAAACAACCCCTGGGGACCTCGACAACATCGACCACTCCCCCGACCCTCTCGGGAACCGAGGTTGCTCAGATCGCGATCTCCCCGACCATGTCACACCGCACTCCACAGGGCCACACCATCCCCCTCTGCTCCCCCCAACTACCATTGACTCTGGACACCTCCCAAATACTTTTCTTTTGGAGCTGCACCTCGATATTTTCCCAATGATACACCTCGGCCTTCACAGTCGACAACGAGCACAACAACTGCGCCGAACAATATATGATGTTGGAGAAGGCCAAGCTATTCGGCGATACAGGCACCCGCAGGGATATTATAGCCTCCTCGGAACCTGCGCAGCACAAACGTCTCGGACGCTCCGTACCTAACCTCAACCAAGGGCTCTGGGAGCGTCATCGCTATGAAATCGTTTACAAGGGCAACCTCGCCAAGTTTTCGACCCCCGCCTTCCGCCAGCAGCTACTGGAAACCGGCGACAAGTTCCTCGCCGAAGCCAGCCGACATCTTGCTGGGGTATCGGCTTCAGGGCTGCCGACTGGCAAGCCCTCCGACCTCAGCAGTGGCGGCGACTAAACCTTTTGGGCGACATCTTCATGAAGATCCCCCCCCAGCTTGACCACCCCCCCCCTCCATCCCGCCCCACTCGCGTCTCGCCCTCGGACAATGTTACCCACGAGATCAGCGCGACCATGGCATCCCCTACAAGAACCTCTGTACTGGACCAACTCCTGCCACCCTTCCTTCCAGAAACAACTCCGGCATGTACTTTGGTCTCTATAATTACACCCGGACTTGACCCCTCTGACGCCCCACCGCCCCCTATCGCCGAACAAGGACCTAGCCTCTCGAACGGCATTGCCACCATCGATGACGCCTCCTTCACCACCAGGATCAAAGTACACAGCGGACCCTCCGCCTCCAGCCGCTACGGCCTAGTAACCCTCCTGGACACCGGCTCTTCACAGACTTTTGTCTCCGCCGCAGCCTGGGCTCGCATGAAATACAACAACCGGATCGGACGTCTGTGAACGACGCGCGCCCCCTCGTTCTTGGGGAGGCTTCGACAAATCGGCCCCCCTCCTGACCTCGACCTCCGCCCGCCTCAGCGTCCAGTTTCTGCATGGCAACACCCCTTCAGCCGAGCCTTCTGTTTGAGCGTGCATTGTCCCAGCGGGCACCATGCAACATCCTGTCATACTGGAACGCGACAGCTGGATGCGTTTTGCACAGCGCACATACACCATCCTGCCCCGTCAGCCCTCCCAACCGATCTTCGGCGAACTATCCCTCTCGGTTCCTCGCACCGAGGGCCTCTCTCTCCACCTTCCTCAGCGACAACCGACCGACCACCGACACCTTCCACCTCGAGTTTGCTGGCGTGCACGCAGTCTCACTTTCGTCCACGCCGACCATCGTCCCAGTCAACTTGGTCCGCTCCTCGGGTGTTCCAGCCCTCACCGGCCACTGCCTGGTCGACATGCTCCCCCGCGACGGCATTTCGTCTGAAACCCAAACCTTCGTCGCCAATAGGTACCAAACAATCCCGCTCTTGCCACTGACCCTGAACCAGGCGACCTTCTTGGGACCCCTTCTTCTACCCTCGTAAAAATTCCGACATGGGCCCCACAGGACATTGCCACGGAACCACTACCGGCCTCATCCAAGCCTGTGGTTTCACCGCAATCGAGCCGGTCACCCCGGGCATTGGCTTGGGTGGGCTCATCCCACCTGCCTCCGCAATTTCGACGCTATCCCTCCGTTCCTCTGCACCAACAACGATTTCGGCAACTAGAGGCGCCACGCGTACGGACGCCTCGGGTTCAGCCCAGGTTTCTCGGCCATTCGTGGCCGCCATCGGCCTCCGCTTTTCCCAAGCCCCCGCCGCCGGATCGCCTCACAGCCTTCCCCTCGGCCCCCACTTTGCTCACGGCCTTACCAGTGATTCGCCTTGCCACGTTTTCGTTGGTCCACGCTACGATGAAGACCTCGCCGCGGCACTGCCTCACGGCGATCCCGCCGGCCACCACTTTGTCCAGGAACAAGATCCCGCCGCGACACCGCCTTACAGCGCTCCCGTCGGCCTCTGCTTTGCCCAAGGTCAAGATCCCGCCGCGGCATCGCCTCACGGCGACCCCGCCGGCCACCACTTTGCCCAGGAACAAGACCCCGCCGCGGCACCGCCTCACGGCGCTCCCGTCGGCCACCGCTTTGCCCAAGACCAAGACCCCGCCGCGGCATCGCCTCACGGTTACCACACCGGCCACCGTTTGTCCAAGAGCAAGAACTCGTCGCGACACCACCTCACGGCGCTCTCGTCGGCCATCGCTTCGTCCAAAACCAAGACCCCGCCGCGGCATCGCTACACCGCGTTCCCGCCGGCACATGCTTTGTTCAAGACCTCGCCGCCAACTCGCCTTGCAGTGTTTCTGTCCGCCACATCTCTACTTTCGACCACATCGCCGAATCGCCTTCCAGATATGAAAAAGCCGCCGTGGTCACTGGCGCTCCTCCCGGTTGGCTTACAGGCCACCCGTCGTCTCCCCATTGTCCACCTCGGGCGTCTCGATTTCGACCTCTTCTTGTGCCTCATCAGGCCTGAAATATTCTCGGACCCGGAACCGTTCCGCCGCTGCAGCTGGAACTCCCCGTACTCCTGCGGACTACGGATTTGGTCGTTGGCCCCCGACTACGGTCGTTTTAAGACCCCCATCTCCCGAGCGCCGCCCACCTACTCTTGGGTCCAGGCCGGCCGCCCAACGACCTGCTACCACAAAACGTCGCGCTGCACACAGCACCTCGTCGCCTTCAACCGAGACCCCACCAAGTACCCCCCGACCGGACCCCCCTCATCATCGCAGACCATCGATCCAAGCCTTCCTCCCCCGCCGCCCCACCCTGCTCTGCGAGCATGCTAGAACCCATTGTTCGAGCCCATTGATGACCTCCATCCCCGTTTTTGCGTCGAACACTACACTTACACCGACTGGGCGCGCGGGCAACGCGCCGAACCCCTCTGCTCCGCCACCCTCCGGTTCCTCTCCCTGGGTTCACCTTCGCCGCCACCGGACGACCCCTTGAAGTACATCCCCTCAACCCGTCGGCCATCTCTTGCGGAGGTCCTAACCCTCGCCATAATAGACCAGCTACACACCACCGACGACAACACCGTTCTTCTCGTACACAGACCACACACGGACCCAATTTGCCATGACCGCGATCCACCACCCCCGCCCCTTGACCCACCCCCCCGCGTCTACGTTCCGATGTTGATGCGCCCATGGATCCTACGCACATGCCACTCCACCATCTCTTGCCACGTGGGTGTTTTCTCGGACACTTAGTATGCTCAGGTGTTTCTACTGGTGGTACGGCAGGGACATTTCCACCCGTTGGTAGCTCCGCCACTCCCTCAAGTGCCAGGCGCGCGAAACTTCGCGCCACACGATTCGCTGGTCTACCCTTTCCTTGCCGTTACCTAACGGCCCCGGCATCCTCGTCAGCGTGGCCAACTCCGCCCCCCTACCCTTAATGCTTCGGGGCATCGCCTGCATCTTCCTTCTTACGGACTGTTTCAGCCCCCGGGCCGACATGTACGCCACTACGGCGGCTCAGTTCACCACCTCCGGCACGGCCGACATCCTTGTCGACCGATATATCCCTGTCTGGGGATACCCCGTAACCCTACTCTCCGGAAAACAAACTCCGGTTTTGCGCCAAACTTCCCCTCGCCCTCTACGACCGCCTTGGCATCAATAAGATCACCATCAGCCCCTACCACCTGTGCACCAACGGCGGTGTCGAGAGCGTCAACCACACCATAGCCCTCATGCTCGCCATGGTCGGCGACGAACAACAAACGAACTGGGATTTTTAACTCCCACACGCCGAAAACGCGTACAACAGCTCCGTCAGTGCAGCCACCGTACTTCTCATCCCTCCATGGGAGCAAGAACAAGACCCACAACACCACCGTCTTCACATCCTCCGCTGTTGGTCTGGCACCCTTTCACAACACCGCCAGTCCAACCGCATATACCGACAGATGCGCATCGGGGCTGCTCACCGCGAACTAGCCGCGGACCCGGGGCGAACTATTTCTCACTTCCGGGTACAGCCTCGCCCCACGCACCCTCTGGCTTCAACGCTGCAGCTCCACGACCCTCCCCGCGGAGGCACACCTCTGGTACAAAGCCCGCGACGGTCTCTGGTGGTTGGGAAAAGTAGCCCATCACACTTCGACCGACAATTATTCCGCCAACTCCTATATCATCCGCTTCCTCGATGACCCGGGACCGATCAAGATCGATCTCCTGCCATAATCTTACACCACTTCACGGAGCTCCGTCCACGAGTCCTGGCGCTTTCGGCGTCATCAGGCCGGGGGGCTGGCACGCGGTGTCCTACACAATACTGACGGGCCCCGCGGAGCCCCCTCTATTCCCTCTTAGTATGTCGGTACACTAGCGTCAACCATAGCTCAGTGTTTCATGTTTTGTTTTGTGTGTTTGTCTTCCTAATGAGTTAAGACGCCTTCTGGGTGTAAAATAACTTCGTTGTTTCATTTAGGGAGCCCTCGGGGTTGCTGCAACTTTGTCGTTTCCCTTGTTCGGTACGGCCTTCCACTGTGCTTGTTTTTTTTTGCTTACGTACTCTGTCGCTTCGGGTACCCCCTTTCTGCTGTCCCTTTAACCCACGCACATGCGTCCCAAGCTCAGAGATTCAGTCGATGGCTGGTATCCTGTAGTGCACGTGTTTGTTTCAGTTCGGGTGTTACCTTTTCTGGTGCCTCTTTACCCACGCCCATGCGTCCCAAGCACAAAGATTCATCCGATGGCTGGTATCCCGCAGTGCACGTGCCTTGCTTTTAGTTCGGATGTTACATTTTCTGGCGCTCCGTTACCCACGCCCATGCGTCTCAAGCATAAAGATTCAGTCGATAGCTGGTATCCTGCAGTGCACGTGTCTTGCTTTCAGTTCGGATGCTACCTTTTCTGGCGCTCCGTTTCCCACGCCCATGCGTCTCAAGCACAAAGATTCAGTCGATAGCTGGTATCCTGCATTGCACGTGTCTGTTTTCAGCTTGGTTGTTACCTTTTCTAGTGCTCCTTTACCCGCACCCATGCGTCCCAAGCACATAGATTCAGCCACTGCCTGGTATCCTGCAGTGCGCATGTCTGTTTCTGCTCGGATGTTACCTTTGTGGTCCTCCATTACCCACGCTCATTGCCTCCCAAGCACAGAGATTCAGTCGCTGGCTCGTACCCTGCAGTGCGCGTTTTTCTCTTCCCCAGTTCGGGTGCTACCTTTTCTGGAGGTCGACCCATGGGACGTGCAATGATATATGCCATGGGTCATCCCGTGGAACGACCTATGGGATGTTGGATCGTCTCATAGGTCATTTCACGACACCTCTCATATGTCAATCCATGGGATGACGTACAGGATACGCAGTGGAACAGTCCATTCGATATGCCATTGGATGTCCCGTACATTATCTTGTGGGTTTTATCCCCTAGCTTGTCCCATGGTTTATCCCATACGTCGACCCATAGGGTATCACTTTGATCGACTGATGGGTCAATCCATGAACGTGTCATGGGACGTTTCATAAAACGGCCTAAAGGATGACAATCGAACCATAGTTTTTCCTGTGGGGCGTTCGATGGGATGCCCCATGGCATGATATTCGTTTTATAGCCAGTGTTAATGGATGTTGCCATGGGACGAACACGTCTTCAACATCTCACCCGAAAGATGAATTCGCAGGCATTCGTTCGCGCAACCCGACAAAGCGTCTATGCCCTAGTCCTAAAACAATTATACTCGTAAAATGATTAGGCTAACCGGTAGTTCCTCACTTGAGGAGCTCAACCGGCAAGGTATACCTTTTTTTGGCTCAAAAAGCGTGACCCCTACCGCGGGATGACTCGGAAAGTGTTACGGGTGGTCTCGGGCTGTTTGTATTTCCTATGGCTCAGCCTATGGGACAAGCCATGGTCTACCCCATGGCATGTCAACCATCCCATGGACAGTGCCTCAGGTTATTCTATAGGCACCTATACGCCCAGCGGTTGGTGCCGTAAGAGGTTCCATGGGGTGTGTGAGGTTCCATGGGCGGTGTAATCGGCTCATGATATGTGTGATAATTCCATGGTTGGTGCCATGGTCGGTGCCGTGGGCCGCGTGATCGTCCCATGGCGTTGCCCCGGGCGGGGCCATGCGTTTTTACCTCCTATGGCACAGCCTACCACCAGCGCCACAGGAGGTCCCATGGCAATGCAAACGTCCCGTGGACAGTGCCAGGGGCGGTCCCTATTGGGTTATCCCATGGCATGCTAAAACGTCCGGTCGACCGTACCGTGAGCTGTTCCATAGGCGCCAATGGGGCAGTGTGATTGTCCCACGGATAGTGCTGTGGTCATTTACCTCCTATGACACAGACAATGGGCAATGTCATAGAAGGTCTCATGGACTGTGTAATCCATGGTCAGTGCCATGACCCCATGGGCGACACCATGGGTTGTGTTCTTCCTACGGCTCAGTCTATGGGACAGGCCATGGGGCATCTCATGGCGTGCAACAGATCCCATAGGCAGAGCCATGGGCAGAGCCATGGACTGATCATAGGCTTCTACGCGGCCCATGTGCTTTGCCGTAGATAAGCCCATCGAATGTGTTTCCATTATGGCTCTGACTATGGAACTGACGATGGACTGCCCCATGGTACTCTTAACAGGTCTTGGGCTATTCTGTGAGCTGCGCCATAGGAGGTAACCGCACTATAGTTTGTTGTGTGGTATAGTCCATAAGATGTCCCATAACATGCCAAACGTATCATGGCCTGTGTCATTGGTTGCGCCATCGGCTGTCTACCAGTCCCATAGGCACTCCAACGGGACGTCTCATGGGCTGCCCCATGCGAATCAAACGACCCGTGGGTAGTAACATAAGGCTTCCCATAGACTGCGCAATCTTCCCGGGAGCAGTAACATGGGCGGTACCATGGGTTGTCCCATGCTATGCTAAACGCCCCATGGGCAGGGCCATGGGCGCCTTTGTCCGCTTCTATGCGTTCTGTGAGCAGTGCGGTAGGATGTCCCATCGGATGTGTGATCGTCTCATGGTAAGTGCCATGGGCCGTGCCATCGGTCGTGCACCGCCAATGGCGCAGCCTGCGGGCAGTACCATAGGTTATCCCATGGGACGCTAAACATCCCATGGACAGTGCCATCGGCTGTCCCATTGGCTTGTATATGTCTGGTGGGCGGTGTCATAAGAGGTCCCATGTATTGTGTGATCGGCCCATGGGCAATACCATGGATGATGCCATGGGTTGTGCGATGGGCTGTCTCATGAGACGCACGCACAGCCCATGAGACGGCTCATACCACTGCCCATGGGACGTGTGGCATATCATGAGGCAGCCCATGGAACCACGCATGGCACCGCCCATTGGACGCGAGGCATGACATGGGACAGCCCATGTTCAGGCCCGTGGCATGTGCCGTCGGAGATACACAGCCCATGGTACAGCCAATGACACGGCCAATGATACATCTGACATGCCATGGGACAGAAAAAACTCTAACCTGGACTGAACGATACGACGCGTACATAGCTCATGGGACAGCCCATGGAACTGCCCACAGAACGTTTGGCATGTCGCGGGACAGCCCATGGAACCATCCATGACAGCCATCACGGGACGTTTAGCATGCCATGGGGCAACCCGTTGGTCGTTCCATGGGTCTTACCATGAGACGTGTGCACAGCCCATGGCACAGCCCGTGGCACCTTTAGCATATCATGGGATGGACCATGATTGAACCCATGGGCTAATATCATGGGACGGACCATGCTTAAACCCATGGGCTGTGCCATGCGACGCCTACACAGGTTATGGGACCGCCCATGGGCCCGACCATGGCAAGTGTACACAATCCAGAGGGACCGACAAGGACACGGCCCAAGAGAGATTTAGCATGCCATGGGGCAGCCGATGTTGTGTCACGGGCTGCCACATGAGATTTGTGCACAGCCCATGGGACCGCCTGTTGCCCGGCCCATGAAACGTTAGGAACCTCATTAAACACCCCATGGGTATTTTTACGGGCTGATATCGAGCGACGTGTACACAACTCATGGATTCGCGTATGGCACCGCTCATGGGACGTTTGACATTTCATGGGACGGCCCATAGGACCGCCCGGGACATGGTGTACGAGACGTGTGGCATCCCATGGGACGGCCCATGGGCATCACCATGGAATGACCATGGGATGTGAACATAGATTGTGGATTCGATCATGGCGCCGCTCATGGGACTTTTGGCACGCCATGCGACAGACCACAACAATGGGCTGTACCATGCGACGTGTACACAACCCATGACACCGACCATGGCACGGACCTTGAGGGGTTTAACATGTCACGGGGCCGTCCGCGTCATGGCCCATTTATCATTCCATGCGACAGCCCATGGGCATTCCTATCGGCTGTGCCATGAGACGTGAACACAACTTATGGGGTCGCTCATGGCAACACCCATGGGACATTGGGCATATCATGATACAGCCCATGGGACAGCCCATGACACGGCCCATGGTACGTTAGGAATGATATGGGACAGCACATGATCAGGCCCATGGGCTGTGCCAAAGGACACACACAGCGCATGGGACCGACAATGGCACGGGTCGTGAGACATTTAGCATATCATGGGACCGCTGATGGACCGTGCCATGAGACGTCTGGCACGCCATAGAACAGGCCATGGGACCACCCATGACGGGGACGTGTAAAGGTCTGTGGCGCAGCCCAGGCTGTGGCGCAGCCCATGGCGCAGCCCATGAAAATTGCCCACGGGGCATCTCATAGGACACCCCCTGGGCTGTCCCGGGGTCACCCATGGCAAACTATAGCTATGGTACATCTCATGTATGACGCGTTTCTTATGGACGTGCAATGGAGCGACCCATGGATTGTACCATGGATTGAACTATGAGGTGGCCTACGTGATGTCCCATGGCACGGCCTGTCACATGCAACACCCCATGCGACAACCCATGAGTACCCCGTGCAACGTCTCATGAGTATCCCGTGAGACGTCCCATAGATCATGCCATAGACAGCCGTGTGTGCCATGGGATGCACCTTGGCCCGACACGCCCACGCGTATCACGGCACAACCTATGGACCGTGCCATAGGTAAACCAAACAATGTAGATTACATGCCAATATTAGGGCTGGCTGTGAATCGCAGCCGGTTCATCCAATTTCTTCCCTGTGAGTCAATCAGTTGCTTTCAATCGATCAATCGACATCACGTAATCAATTGCAGAGTGGAGATATAGTAATGTTTCGTATTATATGCTTACTGTGGCAACGTCTTTCACCGGCTACATCGCCCCCTTCACCAGCCGGTAGGAGGAGCGACCTGAGACTGATTCAAATTGCGAGGAACAATTAACTCGCGGGGGGTGGAGGGGGGGGGAGTCTCCCCAACAGAGCCATCGTCGCAACGAAACATGGTGAACCCTTTCGGGAGACAAGCATCGTACGGCGCGAACTAAGCAACGATGATGATGAGAACATGAAGCATTCAGGAAGAGCGAGCGCAGCAATAAAAGAGCAACATCATGCCGCACGCACGCTTGTCGCACTGCTCCGTACGCTGCAATTCGGAAACATCTTCTGCGCCGACGGCACGGGGTTGCTTCGTGCGGTCAATCCAGTAATATAATTGCATTTTTTCGTGTTTTCCGACGTGATTTCCTCTGTTAGACTAGGGCCTAATCCTTTTGAGGTCCGTATACGGTGATACAGCAAAGTGTAAGCGCGTTATTATCATAGCACGAGCATGCAGCACACGGCAGTGCAAGCTATGCTCGTGTCTCACAGCTACTTTCACTGGAATGCGACAGCAAAGTTGTCCGTCACCTAAACTACTAGCAGCCCGCATTGCTTCGTGTGAAGGACGCGGTTGTAATCGTCGGTTTTATTCGCCAGTTTTCCCCGCTCAAGCCCGAGAAGGGTCAAGTCCAAAACGGGTTAGTCTAGACTAGTGTGTTAATGAAAACGTTATTTTTCACCCCAAGAGCTGTTTTCGCAACAAAATGCTTGCCTTTACATGGAGATGGTTCCACCAGAGTACACAAAAAATGCTATCTCGGGGAGGCAATCACCCCCAGAGCTGACCTAAATTGCCTGGTGAATTCGGGCTTCTCCCCAAGAGCAGCTACTGTCGCAGCAAAAATTCACCCTGCTTTGAAGCTGGAGAAACAAGCACACGGGGTACTATCTGAAGGAGGAATAACCTCCAAAGCAAAAGATATATATATATGTTGCAGCTAGCGCCACGGACGGGGCCGTAGCCGTGGCGTTAGTTGCAACAAAAGGCGCTAACGTAACCCTTGGGGGACCGGGAGAAAGCGTCCAAAACATTCACAAAAAAATAAATCTAGTAATTCAACACGCTACGAGCAGCGCGGGCGCGCAGCAGTAGTACGAGCAGGACACGCTGTGCACGACTCCTTGCACTTTTGTGGTACGGACACCAACATTTGTATCCTCCCAACCTAGCAGTGGCCGATCAATGCTGTCACGCGGCCTGCTGATGTCGCGTCGTTACCATCGAACTAGAAGAACGCGCCATGTACCGTCTGCCGTTATTTTCTAGTTTCTGAATCAGGAGAGCTATTCTGCGATCGTTTCCTCAATGTGCAAGGCCGATACCCTTAAAAAAAAAACAGTTACACCGCATCCCGCACAAAAATATGCTGGTAATAGGGCACCGGTCCTTCGGTGCACGTCAAGGTCTCTTTGGCCCTTTATTTACTAGTTTCAGTGTAGAGGAACGATCAGCTAAGCGGTCAAGCCGCTGTCTCCTAGAATTTCCGTCACACAGCATCCCGCAGCAAACATGCACTTGATACGAAAGAAACCCGTCTTGTTGCGCGCGTCGAGGCCTATTTTGGCCTTAATATACTAGTTTTAATGTTCTGGGACGATCAGTCAAAGGGTCAAGCTGGGTCTCCTATACGAGCATCTCTGTTATAGTCTATACAGCATCACATGCAATTAAAATGAAAGACCGGTCTACTGGTGCGCATCGAGACCTCCTTGGGTCTAAATCTACTACTAAATAAATACGATGTAGCTTCAGTGCAGGTAGCGGCCAGGAACGGTTAGCCAAGGACGCGTGCTACGACCCTAGAAAGAAATAACTCGTACAAGGCATGGTAGCCCTCTACATCCCCCTCGTGTTGTCGTCACGGATCTCCTCAGACATGGATGGTGTTTCGTGTGAATTCACTAACTCAGAGTTTGGTGCTACACGTTAAATACCAGTTGACCTCATGTTTTGGAGCATTTTGTTTTGGGGAACTCTCCGGAGCGAGTCCGCTGTTGATGGACATATTTTGTCATAGTCTAGACGCACATTCATTTTAAACCTAACTATAATCTTTTGGCCGTTTTTTTTGTGAACAACGGGGCTCCTTAACCCAAAATCGTCGGAAATATATTTTAAAAAAATCATTGTTCTCATCGTGAACCTAGGTTGTGGACTTTTTCATTCGGCAGCAGAATTATTGTTCTCCAAATGAGTTTTTGGGAGAGGTATGTCTTAGCTCCCAAATTGAGGGGTAGTATTAAGAATTAAAGTGGCGCAACTCCATCGTAGCACTCGTCCAGGGGACCAAACCGCGGTCTCCTACTACTACAGCAGAGATCATTAGACAGCGCGACTTTGAGCAGTGCAGGTTTGCCCGCTACAGCGCCTCTCACTTCTCTTGGCGCCGACGGGAACAACCCGTAGTGGCAGCATGCAGAATAGTGCCGGTTGCCGCTGTAGTGCCGGCATTTCCCTCTATAGTGCACATATCGGCATTGTAGAGGGACTACTACTGAACATAACATTTTCCCCGCAGGTTATTTACTGTAGTCTATTCATAGAGGACTAAGCAGCCGTCACCCTCGAGGAAGGGGTTTTTACGCCGATTTCCCCGGAGGAACAATTACGGAAGGTAACCAATCAACCCCGTCCCGAGTCCCGACTGACAGACACAAGCGCTCGGAGGGAGGACAAACTTCCCGCTACCCTGTGAGAGCAAGGTGGGTAACACAAACACCGGGAACATCATTTTATAGCCGAACGCTCGAACTTCTACAACCGAGTCAGCCGGTCAGACAAGAAGAAAGGTCGACAGGATAAAAAAAGCACACAACAGCTAGCCAGAAACTATCAACAAGTGTGGAGTCTCCAGGGGTACTGTAGGCACTGTAGCTAGCACTAAAGGCTACCGTCGGGAGGTACCCTCTTTGTACAATGCCGGGGTTGAGCAACTCGCACAAGTGACTCTGTACATCACTGACAAAACAATCTATTATTAGGCGCTTTTGTTTTTGGCGCGGCGTAGCTTACTGTTCCGTTACGGATTCAAATAGCAAAACAAAACAGCGCGAAGGCTTAAGACCGCAAAGGAACAGAGGAGAGTACCCCGACTCTCGGCCAAAAAAAAAAAAAAAAAAAGGCGACCCCCGTACCACCGCCATGGTCGGGAGTCGCCGACCGACACCCTTCATGAGGAAATACACCCGCAACACGCTCGATGAAAGTGCCACACATAGCTCGGAAAAAACGAGTTTCAACGATGTCCTCGATCTAACAGCTGAAGCGTACTTCCTAGCTTTTACAAAATCGAAAAATGGTTTACCCCCACGCTGTGGGAAAACAAAAACAACTCGAGAAAACCGCCGTCTTGACCCTGCCACGTGGTCACCGGAGCATCATCGTCGCAAAAACAAACGTGAACAACTCACAGAATTGATGCTATCTTCTCCGCCCGACAACCTGCAGCGTGAGTGTCGAATCACACAAAAAAAAAGAAGGTAGAACCTAGTATGCCCGTTAAAAACAGCACGAGTACAAACAGCATAGTCCCCTCGCTCACTCGTCCATACGTGCGTGCGCAAAGGCGTGTCTCAACACAAAAATACATTGCGTTCATGTGTTTGAGGCACAAACGGGAGTTTCCACGATGTTTTTCATGCGTTTGAGGCTTAAAAGGGATTTCCACGGATATTTTTTCATGCGTTTGAGGCATCAAGTTGCACCCCCGCCGCGCCGCTGGTATCGCTACGGGTGATGCTGATGGGCCGAGGGGGTTCCATTCCGTCCGCGACTCGGTTGGCCTCTTCCAACAAGCTGACCCTCGCGTAGAACGACCACGCCACCTATCGATACAGGCGTTGTGATCCGCACACATGTGCAGTCGAGTGCACCATTAGAGAGCGTCCACAATAGCAGCGGCGGCGGCGGGCAGGGGAGGGGGGGCAGTAGGGGTAGGCAGGGGGGGTAGAAGAAGGGTTAGACTATAAAATCGCACGTGTTCAAAACCGCCTGTTCGAGTGCACGCAATGGATGTCCGCAGCAACAGTGCTGGCGTGGGGGGCGAGGGGGGGGGTAGGGAAACGGTTAGGTAGACTATCGCTCGAATTCAAAGCACCGCTTGGTAGGGTACACGCAGAGGATGCAACCAGCAGCAGCGGCGGCGGCGGTGGCCGGCCGGTGGGGGGAGAGGGGGGTGGGGGAAGGGTTAAGTCCATCGCTCGAAAACCACAACACGATTGATTGCGGGTACAGGCCACCGTTTGTTTCTCACAGTCGTAGCCCATACGGTCTCTTTCGCGTGTCTTTGTGTGAGACAACTCCTCGCGTTCACCCCCTTCGGGCCCAAACATGGTTACAAACCGAAAAACAAATAGCGAAAGTGGTCCTGTATGATGTGAGCGTGCGGAATAAGCAGTTTCATGCAGCCCGCGCGTCGTTCAACTACTTGCGACAAGCCGCTGCATCCCCGTTAGCAGCCCGGGTTTCTTGGTACGGCCCAAGCCGTAACCGTCAATCGTTTTCGACGTATTTTCCCTTTTGAAGCCCCAAAAGGGTCAAAGAAGCATGTCTACCCCTCGACATTCCACGCACAGCCAGCGTCATTTTTGGGTTCTCCATCCGACACAGAGACAACCTCTGTCTCATCATCGCAAACTACGAGATAGAGATAGTACATTGCGAACACAGCAAGGAGACTTGGCAATGCGACGCAGTGCAATGCTAACGAGACGTACAAGCTCTGCGACCACAAACTACGCGACAGAGACAAGACATCGACACATCGTAAGAAACACGCTACTAATAAGAAGATTAGGCAATTACGATGTCAAACGGATTGGATGCGAAAAGCGGACAGCATGTGGGTATTCTCATGATACGGCGTTTTTTCAGGGTAACGCGGAAAAAAACAACCATGGTCAGAGGACGAGCGCCCTTCACTCCCGAGGCAAATTCCTTTTGGTCCCGAGGGATGGCGACCAAAAACAGTTACGAAAATAAACATAACGTAAACCTGCCGACCCTGAATCTCATGCTGTACGTCGTCCGGTGGCAAAGCAATCATGATAACACCAGCATCGCATGCAATTTGTGATTGGCACCCACGCCGCACATTGTCCAATGGCATACATCACAAAAAAAAATGAAAAATGTGCACTCATAATGCCATACATACCCCATGCTGACCTTAAAAAAAGATTGCAAACGTGACTTTCACGGTGACCAGGTTGGGGCCGACCTAAACCGACTTGGGTGACCGTGACCGCTTCAAAAAGACACTACTCCGTCACCACCACGAACAACAACATAATTCCACTAAACACATAAAATACATATATCAATAGAAACAACACGAAGAAAAAACTCCTACCGTGCGGTGCACTCCATACACGCCCATCCCCCCTACTGACCTTGAAAAAATAAGCAAACGTGACAGTCACCGAGATGAGTATCAGGCTGTACGACACCGCCTGGTGCGGTGAGAGCGCCAATAGCACGATGCGAATCGAGAGGGCCGTGGGAAATGCCATCATGAACACCTTCGCGAACTTCGAGCTGTTCGTGTAGCCCGCTCTCCATCCAACCATAGCAAAACACAAGAACACCGCACCTGCCAGCAAACACGTCAGGAGATGTGTCAAGCAGGAGACGTGTCAGGCAAGGGAAAAAGCGTGCCGTCGAGGATGTCTGGCCGAGTGCCCAATACTTGATAGTAGCGTGACATGTCAAGCAAGGGAAAACGCGTGAAGCCTATCAAGGGTGTAGGGCCGAGTGTTCCAAACTTAAAACCTATTAGTGTGGTGCCAGCCACAGCAAAACTACCGCAACGATGCTAGCAAACTCCCCCCCGGGCGTCGTGATTTTGCACGCTGTCAAAAAGCAGCCCCCCGGGGCGTTTACTACGTAGCCGGGGCGTTCCCTGGAAAACATCTCTCGGGCCTTTTGGCCCCCCGGTGCGCTACCAAAATAACATAAAAAACTCACGCCTCTCACACACACAGCAACAACCCTCCAGAAGCAATAGGTGTTGGTCATGTCGCAACCCAGCAGCACCGAGAAGGCATCCGGCACCGATCAATTCACAGACAAAACAAGCTCATGGGGAAGCTCACGCCGTCCCGGTCAAGCGGCGCCCACGAGGGAGGGCACGCCGGTGCCCCGTCCCGCACCTGCTGCGCAGCACATGCACCTACCCCGTATGAACACGCCTTCCCATACAAAACACACCCTTGCCTGCTTCAGAAACAGCTCTGTTTTCCTAAATCAAACGACTCGCTAGCTTTGCCACGGGGCGTTCACCCTAAAACATCGAAAAGGGGAGGCGTTTACCGTATGGCCGGGGCGTTTTTTGCACTATTGATTAACAAGGGGGCGTTTACTCTGGAGTGTACTCGTTCTCGCCGAAAAGGGGTCTACGGGGTATTTACTCTGGGCGGGGCGTTTACTAGCATTATACGATAATAGGGCTTGCGAGTTGGCTTGCTATAATAATGGTACGTCGCCGACTAGGTATTAGCAGGCCAGGTATAATACAGTGATGCACCCAGTTTAAGACCACCCCGTGACGAGCCAACCTAGGTGGTCTTGTCTGTACTATGGTCTTATATTTTACTACCTCAAAAAGCATCCCATATAAATTCCAAGTAGGTTGTTTGTCTCGACAAGTCGATTCACTTGGTCTTATCTCTATGGTCTTAAACCGGATGGTCGTAAAACGGGTACACCACCGTACACTACAATTAGATGCCTTAAACCGGATGGTCGTAAAACGGGTACACCACCGTACACTACAATTAGATGCCTTAAACCGGATGGTCGTAAAACGGGTACACCACCGTACACTACAATTAGATGCCTTAAACCGGATGGTCGTAAAACGGGTACACCACCGTACACTACAATTAGATGCCTTAAACCGGATGGTCGTAAAACGGGTACACCACCGTACACTACAATTAGATGCCTTAAACCGGATGGTCGTAAAACGGGTACACCACCGTACACTACAATTAGATGCCTTAAACCGGATGGTCGTAAAACGGGTACACCACCGTACACTACAATTAGATGCCTTAAACCGGATGGTCGTAAAACGGGTACACCACCGTACACTACAATTAGATGCCTTAAACCGGATGGTCGTAAAACGGGTACACCACCGTACACTACAATTAGATGCCTTAAACCGGATGGTCGTAAAACGGGTACACCACCGTACACTACAATTAGATGCCTTAAACCGGATGGTCGTAAAACGGGTACACCACCGTACACTACAATTAGATGCCTTAAACCGGATGGTCGTAAAACGGGTACACCACCGTACACTACAATTAGATGCCTTAAACCGGATGGTCGTAAAACGGGTACACCACCGTACACTACAATTAGATGCCTTAAACCGGATGGTCGTAAAACGGGTACACCACCGTACACTACAATTAGATGCCTTAAACCGGATGGTCGTAAAACGGGTACACCACCGTACACTACAATTAGATGCCTTAAACCGGATGGTCGTAAAACGGGTACACCACCGTACACTACAATTAGATGCCTTAAACCGGATGGTCGGAAAACGGGTACACCACCGTACACTACAATTAGATGCGGGCGGAAATTGGCATAGTTCTGCGGGTCTGTCTCTGACTGGTTGTGGTTCTAGTTGAGATGTTTACTAATATCGTGTCCCTCGAAGGTGGAAACTAAATTAATGTCTTAATTTTGTACGAATAAATAAAAAAAATGGGCGTTGTATCGTCGGCTTTGGTGAATGTGCCAAACACAGGCCCGGTGTGGCAGAACTGCAATAACTTGTTTCCGCAGGGAACGTTTGAGTTCATCGTAAAGGGTCGCAAAATATGCTGTGCGCGTGTTTATACCGCCTATTTACTCGACCTAAGTCAATATTTCGCTACGCCACCCAACTACAGCAGGGGTCCCCCAGCAAAGCTGTGGTGCGCCAGAGCAACACGACCGCCTCATTTGGGGGAAACCGCTGTATTAATTCTAGGTTATGACGGCAAAAATCCCCCAGTCGCGCCCACCGATTATGACCCTCTTACATCGGGATAGCCACCTTACTCAGACCGCCTTCTTGGGGAACCTCTACTGCAAAAACTACTAATAGCTGTAAAGTCCAAAAGACTCACAGCCCTAACAATTAAGGCAAAGCTGACGTCTGTCAAGGAGTGAAAGTACTGTCCGCCGTCATGTTCGCTGCAAGCCTCACAGCCCTAACAATTAAGGCAAAGCTGGCGTCTGTCAAGGAGTGAAAGTACTGTCCGCCGTCACGTTCGCTGCAAGCCTCACAGCCCTAACAATTAAGGCAAAGCTGACGTCTGTCAAGGAGCGAAAGTACTGTCCGCCGTCATGCTCGCTGCAAGCCTCACAGCCCTAACAATTAAGGCAAAGCTGACGTCTGTCAAGGAGTGAAAGTACTGTCCGCCGTCATGTCCGCCTGCAAGCCGCCAGTTTCGGGGGCGAGCAAGGATAGATAGGGCAAGGCACAGCGAAAAAAAAAATAGAGCCAGGCGAAAAACAGAAACACTTGCTCGGAACGAAGGAGGAGAGCACTTACATTAGTTCCTGGTTTTCTGCGTCCAGTTTTCTTACATGCGTGCTACATACACAGCAACTATTATTCGAAGGACTGCAACAATACCAACAACACCAACACCGACACCAACACCGACGACAACAAAAACAAAGTGGTTGGCTTGCAATGCACCTTCAGCATTCGCGTGCGGCATCTGTATTCGCGTGCTGCTGCTAAAGGCGATGTTGGACTCCCAAAAATGCTAGTCATGGGAGGCCGCGCTTTGACCCCTTGACTGACCGCTCCCTACCCAAACCCCGTATAATAAGGTCAAGTATTGACGCATCGAAAAAAGACCAGTCTCCACAGTTTGACCCCTTGACTGACCGCTCCCTACCCTAAACACCGTATGATAAGGTCAAGTATTGACGCATCGAAAAAAGACCAGTCTCCACAGTTTGACCCCTTGACTGACCGCTCCCTACCCTAAACACCGTATGATAAGGTCAAGTATTGACGCATCGAAAAAAGACCAGTCTCCGCAGTTTGACCCCTTGACTGACCGCTCCCTACCCTAAACCCCATACAACACGGAAAACTAATACGGAAAAACAAGTCTTGACGCGCCCAAAAAGACCCGTACACCCAGTTTGACCCCTTCACTGGCCGCTCCATACCTTAAACCCCTTATAGTAAGGCAAAACAAGTACTGACGCGTCCAAAAAGACCGGTTTCCGGAGTTTGATTCCTTGACTGACCACCCCCCCTACAATAAAACCTTTACAATAAGGCGGAACAGGTCTTGACACGTCCAAAAAAAAGACCGGTCTCCGCAGTTCGACCCCTTGACTGACCGCCCCCTACACCAACCCCGTAAAACAAGGATGATCAAGTCTTGACGCGTCCAAATAACTGGTCTCTGCATTGTGGCCCCTTGACCGACGGCCTCATATACTAAACCCCGTATAAAAAGGTCGCCCCGATGTCGCATCAGGTTATCCTCGAGCCTGATATAGGTCAGTTTTGTGAGTTCGAGCCCCGCCGCGTGCATACTCGTATAAATTTGTTGGGACTTCTTCTTGTGCCCAAATTGACTTGCGGAATGCGTGAGAACGTGAGTTAGCAACACTCGATGAAAAATTGACGAGCAGTGGGATTGCTGAACCCTATGCGCGATAAAAATTGAAGGCAAGAACCGGGGGGGAGAAGGGACGACACCTGTGACCACGGTTTGTGCAGAAGCTGGAAAGTAGAAGTGTAAGAAAAAATAAATGAATAATGAAAAAGGCGAAATGAGCCTTGACGCGTCCAAAAAGACCGGTCCCCGACCATACCGTGGTAGTGTCTCCGCTCCTCTTACCGATCGCGTGATAAGCAGGGATGGAGGACTCCCAGAAATCCAGCAGCTTTTCGCGATAGGCGATGTTCCCCACGATGGCATCGCAGCTTTTCTGCGGGGCTATGATATGTCCCGCGCAGTACTCCATGTACTGAAAAAAAACACGCGAACGACGGGGCACGTAGGGTACACCCAGGACCGACTAACATAAATGAAAATCGAGCAAGAACGAGTGCAAGAACAATAACAACATCAACAGGAGCAGGGACATGAGCAGGAACAAGAACAAGAAACGAGAACAAGAAAAGTAGTCATAGTACCGGTGTATTCGCGCGAGCGACGAGGCACCGACAACGACAACATATGTACATGAGATTAAATACCAACAACAACAAGAACAAGAACAAGAACAAGAACAAGAACAAGGACAAGAACAAGAACAAGAACAAGAACAAGAACAAGAACAAAAACAAGAACAAGAACAAGAACAAGAACAAGAACATCATCAACAACAACAACAACAACAACAACAACAACAACAACAACAACAACAACAACAACAACAACAACAACAACAACAACAACGAACCGTTGGTGTTTTTAATGCAAGAGAGCGACTGGATGAAAACACGTTCCGCAAGTTGACTCTTAAATATTATTGTTAAATAATACGATAAGCTTCGTTCACAAACAAAACAGAAACGAATCACATAACTGTCGTGTATGGTCACCATCTATCGGTCCTACAAAAAAAAACGTCGCCGCCGCGACCACCGCCGGCACCACAACCGCCGTCGTTGACCAGGTGGTTTCATATTGCAAAAGGCAAGGATTCCTGAACTCGTCATACTTAGTCGCCATTCCCCGAGGACGGCTGATCACAACATAACGCGACGTGTGCACACGTTTTTTAATCTAAGGGGGCAACATTCCCAGCACCGCCTGTCGTGTCCTGAATCCCAACCAAACTTTACGCCTACCCGTATCCCTACTCCAACCCCTAATCCTACCCCTCAACATTCCCGCACGCCGACCTCTAACCCTTCCCCTATAACCCCATCCCTACGTAAAACCTAACTGTACCCCTAACCCCGCCCCTACATTTCTCCCTAACCCTAACCCTAACCCTAACCCCTGAACCCTAACCCCTAACCCCGACCTTAATCCTGTCCCCAACCCTAACACTACCACTAACCCTACCACCGACGTCTAACCAACCCCTAACCCTTCCCCTATAACCCTATCCCTACGTAAAACCTAACTGTACTCCCTAACCCTGCCCGTACCTTTCTCCCTAACCGTAACCGTAACCCTATCCGTAACCGTAACCCTAACCGTAACCCTAACCGTAACCCTAACCATAACCCTAACCGTAACCCTAACCCCTAACCCCGCCCTTAATCCTGTCCCCAACCCTAACAATACCACTAATCCTACCACAAACCGACGTCTAACCATACCCTAACCATGGTCCTAATGTTTACCCTACAGCCCGGCCTTCGACCGAACCAAGGGTGCGCAACGCCAACGAGACGAGGCAAGCCTGCAACAGCTTTGCTCAACAAAACAAACGCGGTACGGTACGGTGGTGGTACCGTACGTTACGATGAAGTACGGTACGGTACAACATAGGACGGAACGATTATGGAACAATTATGTGCGGTAATGCACAACACGGTATAATATGGTCCGGTAGAAAATACGGCACGATACAATACGGTACAGTACAGCAACACGGCGCGGTACGATACGATACACTAAAAAACCGTAACGAAAATTACGGCACCGTACAATACAATACGGTACGATACGACATATAATGTATGATACGGAACAGCACAGCGCGTTACGATACAATTAGCATACGACGCAATATCTTAGTACGGTACAACACAAGACGGCGCGATACCAACAAATACCGTTTGGCACGGTACTGTAAAATGCAGTACGGTACAATGAAAAATGGCACGGTGCAACACGGCACGGTGCAAGACTGTACGGTACCGGGCTTTACCTTCTCTCGGTCATGTGCGAGGAGCTCGATCAACGCTGGAATGTTTGTCTTCTCCATTCGGAGATATTCCACACCAGTTATCATGTTCCACAGGGCCAGCATGTACACCCCTGAATCGGGGGGGGAAAAGGAAAACAAAAAACGAAAAAAAAAATTGGCGTGAGGGTGCGCACTGCTAGGTAATACATAATATGACGATCGATACATACACACCACTAAGAATACAAAAGTAGTGCGCATGTAAAGGGGAGCGGAGGTGTCTTGAAGTGAGTGTACCCAGGAAAGAGGAAGCGATTTGCGTGAGACCGTTGGTATTCGGTGAAAAAAATCGAAGGAACAAGGACTGAAGGTGCACAAATGTAAGGAGTCCAAGGTGCTTCGCTCCGCGGGCGGCATCCACCCACCACGCTAGCTCGAGTAGGACAAAACGTGTAGCGGACAAAGGTCCATGATTGGGTGCAACTTACGATTTTGCAAATTGCAATAGCTCCGCGCTCCAGGAAAATAACCCGGACGTTGCATTCAAGCATGAATCACATCATCCGTACGAAAGAGAAAGGGCGCGGAGAGAAGAGTAGGAGTGCTGTACATCTTGATGAGTTGGAAACAAAGGAAAGCCCTTCTCGCATCACCAGCTAGATGCTGTTGGTTGTGGTTGTAAACGTTTTTTTGGCAGGCAGATTTCGATGTATTCGTTTGCCTTTGAAAACACAGCGAGCTGCAGAAGATGCTCGACGACATGATAGGTCTTGGCAGCTCTGTTTTTTTCTTACTTTGTCGCGATACGATCGGCACGTACTACGTGCTGTGCTCGCTCGTGTTGAGCTGATCGACGACGAAACATGATAGGGTAGGAGTTGGATGCGCGTGTTGTGTGACTTGAGCAGAGCATATAGATGCTCAATATCGAATATATCGATATCAGAAAAAACACAAGAAACGATTCCTCGAAACTCGAATCAAAATAGAAAAACCGTCGAAAATGAGCGAGATATTCGAAACAAGAAAAAAAACGAAACGAAAAGTAAAGTACATCGGGGGGGGGGGGGGGGGGGGGGGAGACTCGAGAAAAATCGCACAGAAATTAGAGTGTTTGCGAAAATACGTTTCTAAAAATTTACTTGCCTTCCACTAAAAAAAGTAAATAGCCTTCCCACCGAGTTTTTGGTGTGTTTGCGCTAGCGGTAAACAAAATCCTGCAGGCGACGCCTCCGAAATTTAGAAGGGAAACGGGGATGTGCGCGATTGTAATATACGTACGAGTACAGCAGCAGCAGTGCGAGTTACTGCTCTATAGTACTATACGATACGAGTACTCGTTGTACGTACTCCAGTCTCGAGCCTCTCGTTTCAGGTGCAGCAGTACCTGGAACACGGTACATGCAAGCACCCAACAGACTACAAATTAGAGGTATGGCGGTCTGTCTCGCGCGTAAAAACACCTTGTGAGCAGGGACTACCTCATTACACGTGCTACAAGCAGGAGCAACGCCTTCCTCATGCGACGGAAGGGAAGGCGAAGCGCAGTTTCCCCATGGAACGTGGACCTGTTATTGCGAAGCACCACCCTGCGAAGAATCTGCACGCAGCGGTTTAGGGCAGAGGAGTTTCCGCTCCTCTGCCCTAAACTAAAAGTCATGCCACGCTTCAGTCGCGGTGATGTTGGAGAAGCGCGGTGGCTGCTGTCGCACAGATGGACCGATACGAGTCCTATCTTGCCAGATGCGGCACACGATAGCCGCAATCAAGGCGCGTGGTGTCGCTCTCTGCGTTGAGGCTCCTCTCCGCGTGCGTGCGTTCGACCCCGCCAGCTGCGAGAAGTTCACCACAGCTTGCAGCAAGCGCTGAACCCTTGGTCACGGACGCAGAGGGCAGCAACAGACGGTTCATCACCGGCCTGCTGCATATCTCTGATGTTACGCCTGTGCGTCGTGCTCAGGGTACTACCCTCTCCATCCTCCGTGCGTTCGTTGCTTGTACTGCTGCTGTGCAAACAGCGGTGCTTGTCCTGTTTGTCCCGTGGTTGGGGCGCTATAGACCCTTGCAGAGGCGTTCTGCCTCGGACAAATGCTCGGTGTATTGTAGGCCAATGAAACAGAGAGACAAAATTTACCGTAACTTTTGATCAAAACCTACCTTCGACAAAGTACATTTTTGCCTTTTTTTCAAAAGTTTACCGCAAATATTGCCTTCGGGACAATTTTTGAAAAAGTAAATTTCTAAAAACGTACTTTCGCAAACACTCTATTGAAAAAACAAATTTCGAAACTCGAATCAGAATCGAAAACATGTCGAGGGTGAGCGACAAAATCCCGAGAAAAACGCAACACAACGACGAAAGTTAGGGAAAACGAAGAGGGACGGGAAAAAGAAACACGAAGAAAGAGAAAGCGAAGAAAGCAAAGAATGCAAAGACAGCCGGGAAGGTTCTCCAAGAAGAGGAGTTAGGCAGGTGTGTTCCAGGTGGGAGTTATGAGCGCGAAGCAAGGATTTGTGTTCAGGTGATTCACGTTTTTACAAAAAAGATAACTGTAAGCATGAACGTAAGGAGCACGGACTGAAAAGGTACAAAAGTACAGAGTAAGGACTGAACAGGCGCACGGTACAAGGCACACGGTGCTACGTAGTTATCGTTGCCGGACAGGGAGAGGGAAGAGAGATAAACGACACCACCATACGCGAAGGATTCCGAACAAGGCCAAGGAGCATCCGAGCCCCCCAACCCCTGATCCTTGAGAGAAAAAGCAAGGGGCTCGGACAAATGGGCTGCCTGAACGTACTCGTACTACGGCCGTGGTGGCCTGTTTAACAGGAGGAACGCCGCCGTGGGCGTTCGTAGCTAACACCGTAGCAGAACGAGGACCCCCCCGCTCCCCTCGCCCCCCTCCTAACCACCCTCCCCCGGTCTCATCTCCCCTCGCCCTTTCCCGCGCCTAAGCACCAGATGCAATCATAGTAAGAAGATATCGTGAAGGCGGGCCCTCGAATATAAAGTCAGCACAGGCTCTCGTACAAAAAAATTTCCTCGCAGCAGCAAACGAACATGAGTTCCATGATACCTGGTATAATAATATACGAACGTCAAAACGCCGCCCGCATTTTCTCCAGGCAGACGCTCGCGCTCATAGCAACAATCCGATTGGGGCCCTGGATAACTGGTGCTAACGGTATAACGACCAAAACAATGACGAGTTCGGTGTTATCAGCCGTTGAATGTCAGCGTGCAGCAGCTCGAGTGGCACGTTGCTGCGGGAGGATACAGTACTTTCAATTTAGTTTGGATACCAGACTGTAGCAGTAGACGACACGAGACCCGGCAGCCCACGTTGCCTGGGGCGCTTAACGTTTTCGTCTAAAATTTTTCGTTACTTCCCCCCCCCCTATATAAATCGTCTCCGAACGGTAAACAAGCACCATACGTACCGCCTCCCGTTTTGGAGCACTGAATAAGATAGCCAGGATGATATTTGCAGTATTTGCAGGAAAAACAAGAGAACCGTGAGTCGTTACACTGAAGGTACAGACTGTGGGTGTGAGTACGAAGTACTCCAAACAGTACTACAACTGTTGTAGTTCGCAGAACCCTCCCGTTCTCTGTTTCTTACCATATGGGCTAGTCTACTCTGTACAATGTAGGTAAATAGTCTAATGCTGCTGTGGTTTCGACCAATTTTTGAATATGCGAATATACATACGGTGAAGACGTGTACCTCCTCCCCCTCCCCCCCTCACCTGTGCGGAGCGAGAAGAACCAGCAGCAGCTAGTCACGGGTCCCGGCTGCCACCACCATTCTGTCCGCATCATCGGCACCTGGCCACGTCCTTGCTCACCCTCTATCGCCCCCCCTGGCGGCACCCCCAACCCCACCCCAAGCCCTAGCGGATGGTACACAACTCCATCATTCGGCATGACGTATTGTTGTGCGCTTTAGCTCGCGCAGCAGCGATTCGTGGAGCTATGTAGTGTTGCTTCTGCTGCTTCTATCGCTGCTGCTGCTCGTTCGCCGTCGCGTGCTTAGCAAGCAACCCCGAAGCCCCTCCAAAGTTCACCAATTTCCAGCTTTATATTTAGACTAAGCTTCGTTGTTTTCCCGTGTGGATGATGCTGGGGGTCATCTATACCGACCCCTCCTCTTGTACCCACGAATACAACCCCGGGAAAATGATGCTGACTGCTCTCTCACCCGCCAAGAAAGCTAGGGACTATGGTAGGGGTCACCAACGAGGACACAAGCTGGCTCTCAAGCAGCAGCACTCTGTGCGTTCGATACCCGCGGCAATCGGTCGAGCCCCCTGGTTATCTCTGCTCTCATGGTTAGTTTGACTGGATTATAGTATAGGGCAATACGACACGATAGTTTATTCCGCCGCATTTATCGTAGATCTCTCGAGCCACAACCAGCAGGCGTTCGCACGTTACACGTAATACCCTAACCCCCTGTGCTCACCATGCAACAGCCACCTATATATAGAAAGCTAGCCTGCATAGAGGATAGTACAGACGAGCCCCTCTCAACAGCGGCACGACGTACTCAAATGCAGAAGAGCCGACTGCAGTTTGACCGTGCTGGTTTGCTTCAATTTCACACGAACGAGAGGCACTTTACATAGACGACAACACCACCTTTGTAATGTTTTCGTGCAACACCATTGTTGTCTGATTCATCGACGCCCATGATCGAGGCTGGCCGTTCGGCCATTTTGTTTTCAAACGCGACTGACATCTTGCAGAATAGCCACCTTACTTAGCCCGCAACCCAGAGGATTCAGGTTAGTTTTCGGGTTGGGGATGAGTTCGAGTTGAGTCTCAATGGGGTCTGGGCTGACGTGCAAGGAAGAAAATGGCTAAATACAGGGAAAGGGTTGGAGGTTGCACGAGTTTACTTATAAAGTGTATTTATTTCTTATTATTATTTTATATTAATATTAATAGCTAATTTTCATTATTTGTTGTGTGGTACACATGTAGTCCAGACTATGTAGACTACTAGAGGTAACCCAAGCGAACATCGGAACCGACTACTCGTTCAAGTACGAGCAGTCTAGATAAGCATGCTTTCGACCGAGAGTCTGGCAGTATTCAGCATCACAGGCACTACACCGCCGTGTAGTTTGATAGTCTATACGTATATCATGAGCTTTTTTCGCGCTCTCCAGCAGGGACAGCACATCTTCTGTTTCGATTCTCTGCCATATGCCACCAACGACTTTCTCTCTTCATCCACAATCTTGCGGGCACCCGCCACGTCTATCTGATTCTATCTGAGATTGAGGTTTCACTGCTCCGCGAGAGCCATCCCCCCCCTCCCCCCCCCCCCCCCCCCCCCCGAACGCACTCCGTTCCTTCATTGTAGGTTTACGAGGGTCTATGGTCCTACTGACTACGTGTACCGCCATGCATGGTAATACGATGACTATACCTCCCTCGCTCTCCCCCGCCCCCCCCCCCATCCACGCTCCTCGCCTATCAATAGCTGTGTGTGGTCCTAATCTGGCACATCACCACTGGCAACAGCACGCTTGCCGTTGATATTTGTTGAGTTCGCTGTGCCCATTTCAAGAGTGCTCACCCACCTGGGCCTCCTGGGGCCCCTGGGACCCACACATGGACCCTGGGGACTTTAGTGATATCGTGGTGTTGGTTGGAGTGTTGTCTTCCCCACGCCCGCCTCCGCTTTCATTGTTCTCCATCAAATCAATCGGGGACCGCTGGCGCTTGCGCCGAGGGTACACTCCCCCCCCACGCACACACCCGCCCCAACGCCCCCCCCCCCCCCCCCCCTACCCCTTGGTTCTCTCTTGCTTGACTGCAACGTTCTTCTTTAGCAAAGAAGTCACGGAGGACGGGCGCATTCTTCTGCCTTCTCCGCCATTTTTCCGTGTGTGCATGCCGAACCCCGCAATACTTTTCGGACACAAACTGGCAAAAAAAAGAGGACTGTGACCCGAACGTATTTTTGCCACCACCCCCTTCCTCCCACCGACTTGGGGGAGTAGGAGGCTCCAGCAAGCAATACCGGTATCATATAGCAAGGCGATTCAATCGTAGACGAAGAACGGCACAGATAGGATATATAGTCTACACTGTAGTTGTAAGGGGAGTCGCCGACCTATATCCTTAATGAGGACACACAGCTCGTAATACGCGCGATCGGAGTATCACACACAGCTTGCAAAGATGAGTTTCGACGAAATCTTCGATCTCACAGCTGGAGTGTATTTTCATTTTTTATCATATAGTCTATATGTAGCAAATAGACAGGGGACACGTGCTACGGCAAAGGTGCACCACCATTAATTTTCGTGCTCAAAACCATTTTTTTTGCGTTTTTGGATACGGAAAAACCTCATATGGTTAAGAGCCTCAGAAAAGGCAAAAAAGAGCCCCAGTGCACCTCTACCGCAGCATGGATTTACAGTGCCTCTCCCGAAACCAGATTTTTGGAGAAAACTAAAATTCCTACCGGACAAATTATCCCCTTCGCCGTGTGGTACACGAAAAAAGGTCCTAAAAAAAACGACACGCTAAGACTCCCGTCATTCGGAAACCGACTTGACCAAAAAGAAGTGCTAACTCTTATCATCGTAACACGCGTGAGGGGTAACAGTAGTGAGAGGAGAGGAAACGCGGGGGCGATAGATACGGCGCGGAGGGCTGCGTTGTTACTTGTACAAAGTAGAAACAAACAAACAAAAAAAAGCGTTTGCCATTGACTGCGAGTTCTCCCAAGAGGTCGATAACCAACTTTACTATAACAAGCTGTCTGTGATACATTACATCAGCAAAACAAAACCATTGGCTGTCTGCTAGTTTCTGCTCGGATTGGTATTTCGCCGACCGAGTTATAACCTCAAGAAAAAGAACTACGTACAAGTATTGCATGCAAGTCCAGAGGCGCACTAACTATGCGATGAAAGGGGCAGCACAACATTTTTCTGGAGGTTCTCATTTGACCCAGCTCTATCTAGGTCTCACAGAAGAAGTTACTTTTGTTGACACAAACAAAAAGTGCATCCCAAGTCAACAATCGCATGCTCTATAATAAGTACAAATCGAATCACGTCGCGAAAATCAAGCAATCGCGGGGTGTTACAACGATGTTGGGGAGTTCCTCGCTACTGTGTCTTAAGGCAGAAACATGCTGGCCACCAAAAACAAGCGCTACAACCTTCCGTCGTAGCGTAGCACCCGGTCGGTTGATTCTGCTCGTATTGGCCCTTTCCTAAAAACCGATTTCTAAACTTTAACGCCTTCACAGCTGGAAACCCTTTCGGGGGAAATAATTACTTGAAGGTAGTATAGGGATGCGTGCTACGATAGAGATGCGCCACTTTTTTTCTGAGGTTCCTCAATTTGGAAGCTCAAGAGACTTAAGACCACCTCTCCCAAAACCTGATTTAGGAAAAAAATGAAACTGCTACATACCCCGGGATGAAACATCCCATGGTCTCTAGATACACTACGAGAATCATGCAAAAGAAAAATGGCGTTTTTTTTTCTGGCGATTCTGGGTTAAGGAGCCCCACGTCATTCAGAAACCATTTAGGCCAAAAAAAGCTACCACTCTGTCCCAGTATATTAGCTACATTTGGGCCTTGGGGCTCATATCTTTCGCAGCAGGTCTGTTTTATTGTTCTTGTTTTTTGAACTGGTACCGCCATGAGTTAGAGCAGCTGGAGAGCCGAAATACGACAAGATAGACCAACATGTCAACCTCACACCTGTCGACATCAGCAAGGGCACACGGAGGTCGCCTGACGTCCGACTATGCTGTGGCAAGGCACATCGTTTTTTTCGAAAAAACTGTTTTGCACTGGATTCGGAAGTTTCTCCCCGAACCAAAACGCCCATAAAAAACGTCGAACTCCAATTTGTGCCTTCGTTACGATCGATCAAAGTTGGGCCTTGTTCACACCCACAAGCGAGGCGCACGAGTCGAAGTGGGTAGCGGGCATCACTGCTGCTGCAGGTCATGAGCTCTGCTCGTGCTGGTGCTGGTGCTGGTGCTATGTTTGCCTACTGCTGTGGCGGTACTGTTGTGGCATGGGGAAAAGGGGAAAAATGAAAAAATTGACGCGTCTTACCATGTTATCCGCCCGAGCGGAAACCCGGGGATGTTATCCGGGTATCCCCTGGGCATACCCCTGGGACGTTTTTTTTCGTCCCCTGTTTATGATGCTGGTATGAATGTACGACTGCTGCTATGTTTGCCTACTGCTGTGGCGGTACTGTTGTGGCATGGGGAAAAGGGGAAAAATGAAAAAATTGACGCGTCTTACCATGTTATCCGCCCGAGCGGAAACCCGGGGATGTTATCCGAGTATCCCCTGGGCATACGCCGGGGACGTTTTTTTTCGTCCCCTGTTCATGATATGAATGTGAAATCATACCTCTTTGTCCATTTCCAGCGTCCAAGTACCTGGTATGGTACCAAACGTGATACCACAGACATATGTATGTAGCTTATATTTCGGTATAAGACAAAACCGGGGATGGTAGCCACCCATCCCCCTGTTAAATCACTTTTTTTTTTTTTTGTCCTCTCTTTGTGGTTTCAATACGTGATAATGCATCTTTGTCAATAGTCAGCGTTGTCATATATGGTGCCGCACGTGACATATGTAGCTTATATACTGGGACAACCAAATGTAGCTAATATACTGGGACAGAGTGGTATACCTTTATCGTAGCTTTCCGACGATAGTATTAGTAGGTTAAGGAGCCCCCCGTCATTCAGAAACCATTTAGGCCAAAAAAAGCTATACCTTTATCGTAGCTTTCCGACGATTGTATTAGTAGGTTAAGGAGCCCCGTCATTCAGAAACCATTTAAGCCAAAAAAAGGTATATCTTTATCGTAGCACGCGGCTAGAGAGAGATTTGGGGGGTTGTAGACCCGGCCACCACCCCGATCGTCGCACATGCAGGTATTACTAATGCATGCATACTGCGTGCGGTTGTCGGGGCCGAAATCGCTGTCTTTTGGCGACATATATGTCCCTATAGTAGCACGAAACATGTTACCCCGTGACCAAGGCTATGTGCGGTCTGGAGGGGGGGACTGATTCTACAATGGCCCCCCCCCGAAAAAAAAAAAAAAAAAAAAAACCTTTTGTGTAACGAACGTTTTATGGCTTCTCTCAGACACGATGAAGGATGCTACGAAAAGTACATCTTCACACGTGCTCTTGTTCGCAATGGCCTATCGAACGATGGCGCCGGAGTGGCCAGGAGTAGCAGGGTACGTCAAGAGATACGGCCGGGAGCCGGTTTCGAAACCGGCGAATTGATTGAAGAAAAGTTGGGGGGGGCTTACGCCGTAGAATGACTCGGGGGTAGCCCCATTCTCAACTCCGAGTTTGAGCCAGTCGCACGGGTGACTCTGTACCCCGCACGAACAAAAAGAACTTTTTGGCGACGTTTTTTTGGTGCAGAGTGTGGTTGTTGTAGCTTGCCGTTCCATTGCTGCGGATTGATAGCGCAAGGCTAAAACGGCCCGAAAGCTCAAGAGAGACCGCAAAGCAACTGTGTTAACAAGGGGGGGGGGTTACTCGCCGGAGTGACCCCTAGCCACTGCTAAAAGAAGAAAAAAAAAACGAAACAGTTATCCTCCTACCTACCGCAGCCTTGGTCCACTTTCCACCGCCGCTGCCGCTGCGCTGCACTGCTCCTCAAGGCTATACGGTAGGGCGGTGCCCCCCAGTTTTCACTACCGCGTGTTAGCCAGTCGCGCCAGTGACTCTGTACACCTCAATGACAAAAAAAACACGTTCGGCGATTTTTTTCTTGTTACAGCGCAGCTAACCATCCCTTTTCGTAAGTTCATCGGGAATGTTGAAACAGTGAACGAAAACCTGTGGCCGCAAGAAGCTTGGGGCTCACTCGCGCGAGTGGCAACGAGCCACTGAAACAAAAATGCCTAATAAAGGGACCTCCCTCCCTACCGGTAGCATTGGCCTAAAACGGCTTTTTCAGTTGTTTCAAGACTGTTCCTGTTTTCGCGGGCGGAGTCTAAATGACCAGGGTGTGTACCTGCTTCGGGCCGCTACCGCAAGAAAGCTTAAGATATATGGTCCTGAGTTGCTACACCTCGCATGCAAAGATTTAGCATTTTTAGTTTGTTCCGCTATTCGACAACGTGAATGAAAACATGAGCTTCGACGTCCATCACTCAAATAAACATCCCTTGAGAAAGTATAACAAAACCAAGGGATAACTTTGATAACGGTTGGGCACCACCAACCACGACGTTATCGCTCCGGTGATTAGACCGAACACAAGACGCTTTCAAAAATCTGTTCGGACTCATAGTTGGGAAGTCTACAACTTACAAGATCTAAAACTAAAGGCTAAAATACCATATATACTAGACGGACGGATTTTTCCTGTTTGGAATCATACTTGGGCATATATACCTACAAGACCCAAAGATAAGGGACCATACAACTAGACTGAGTTTTCCAGCTCGTGCCGGCGCACACCAAACAACGGCGATATACCCCCGTACCATTCCAAAAAATAGAAAAAAACAGGTTGATTCCGTCCACCATAACGTTTCCGAAAAAACAGGATGTTGCATTTCAAAAACCAGGATGTTTTCAATAACAAAAAAACCAGGATGTTCACAAAAAGCCAAAATGTCCACTGGGGCACAACCTAAACCGTCAAGGCGCACACACTCGACGAAGAAAGGGGGTGTCCAACATCCCCACGTACTTACGCGTACATACGCACCTTTGTGGTAAAATTACTAGTACTATTACTGCGGACTAAAAAAAGCTACACCAGGCGACTCTCCAAAGTCATCACACCACTGAAATCGCCTACCTGGTATTTCAGAATCCACTCGCACACCCCTACCTAGCTGAAAAAAGTAGTAGATCTTGCGGTGGCGAAACCGAAGTACATGTCGGCGCCACGCGCCACGAATGCAGCTTGCATTGCGAACTTCAAGACGGAGACCGAGACACTACCGTACAAAAGCAACACGAAAGATTGACACACCTCCTGGAACGAAGGCCGACACGATGTTCTCCACAACTTGGGGGAAGAGGGGTACACACATCATCAATGATGGCTGTGGGAAATATATCGAGGCGTTCTTTTATAGACGCATCGCTCGGCATTTTCACTCTCCCACCGATGTCGAGAAAACTCGCTTGGAATTTCCCTCCGAGGGGTTGTGCATTGTGCCACCCTGCGTGCTGTCGTATGGTAATCAATACTTCAAGGCTTGAGACACGAACCAATGGAGCGTTATTTGCGCCCTTCAAGAACAACGCACAAAATACGTGGAAGTGTGGCGAGCTTAAGCTTTATTTTTCCCCATCCTCCGGGGGAGTAAAAAAAAAAAGAAGGAAAACACAACTATACTTCAAGGTCAAGACACCAAAACAGTGGGGCAATCAATGCGCGTTTCAAGACCGAGACATTAATCAATACCTACGTCAACGCCAAGGCGCTCACCAATAAATTCATGCACATGTTGGGATTGAGCTACGGTTCCGGGATCACATACCACGAACGCGGGGCATCTTGCGCACTTTAATACCGAGGCGCCGATACTCTGGCGCCAAAACACCAACCGTTGAACGGAGCGTTTTCCGCGCGCTTCAAGAGCGAGATACCAATACTTCAAGGCCAAGACGCTAGTCAATCAAGTCATGCATGGTGGAACCGAGCTAAGATTCGGTGCCACATACATTTACCACGAACGGCCGAAAACATCAACGCGTTAAGGACGAGACACCAAACAATCAACCAATCGATGCCGGCGAGGGGAAGATGCGCCATATTCGTGACTGACTGTCCCTTAGTCGCCTCCAAAAGCAAAACAAAAAATGATTTGAAAAAAATCAACCATGCGGTATACATAAAACCCTTTCAAGAACAAACAGCCCCCAGGACGATTGATGAGACTGACTACGCCGAAGGTATTCCCCGCTCCTTCCTCTTCGGGGCTGTCCATGTACCACTTTCACACCACAAGGCCAACCTCGTCCTTTTCTCCGGGCACACTTAACACTACCTGCTGTGCGACCGTTTCGTTTTGCCGACGAAATATTTCCATCATCAGCAGGTCCGCAGTCATCGCGGCGGCGACTACAAAAACTTCTACTTCAGCATCCAGCGCGAAAAAAAATAACAACGTTATGATTAGTGTCCAACTATTAACAGGTGTGTACCATGAGTCATGCGTGGGACAACAAACACAGCACGCCTGCACACGCTCAGCTCATGCCGCCCACGGCCCGAATCCCTGTCCTGACTCCAATCAGCGACACGAAGCAAAAATTTCCTGCATACCGCGCAAGGTAAAGACCAACTCCACGTCACAATGCCAGACCTAGAGTAGACATGTATCATGCGACTTGCGCGGGGTAGCCTGAGCAGAACGCTGGCTCACACCCAGCTTGCGCTGCTCACGCCGCTTACCCCCCGAATCCCATCAACGATCCGAATTCCATTAGCATCTGAATCCCGTGGGCTCTCCGAATCACGTCGGCGCCACGCAGGTGAAATGCCGTACATGCTGCGCAGGCGAAGACCAAGGCCACATCGTGTTGCCCGACCTAGAGTAGATATGTATATATCATGCGGCATGCGCAGGGTAGCTTTAGTAGCAAGCTGGCTTCACGCCTCGATTACGCTGCTCACGCCTCGAATCCCATCCGCACCCCGAATCACATTTCCGCCCCGAATCCCATCAGCAGTCCGAATTCCCGTTAGAGCCCCGAATCCTAATATGATAGCGTCTTGAATCCAATCAGCGCTTCAAATCTCATCAGCACCACGCAAAAAAAAAAACGTACTGCGCAGGCAAAGACCAAAGCTATCTTGTCTACCTAGAGTGGGCGTTTATAGCTCAAGGTAAGGTCGAGAACTATGCCGACGCGGGACTAACTCACACCCCGAACCCCAGCGATATGAAGCTCGTGGAACACGCCACCATAGCAGCGAAACCCCCTAAATATACTCGTCGCAGGGAAGAATTTTCCGACTAGGATGGTGGTGATGATGGTGGTGGCGGCAGTGGTGGTGTTGTTGGTGGTGATGATGGTGATGGTAATGATGATGACGATGATGGTGATAATGGTGATGATGACGAGGATGACGACGACAACGATTGATGACAACGACGACCATGATGATGACGATGTCACATGGGCATGGAAGCGGGGAAGTGGAGAGCGGAGGGCGAAAAACAGGAACAACACATTGAAAAAACAATAGGGCGGGCAACGTGGATACACTTTCAAGGCACCTTATCTGCCTACCGTACAGGTTGTGGCAACGAGGATGCTCGGTATCGGGATTGGACGGGCGACCTTTCTCAACATTCTTGTCTCATAATTCAACTTGAGGCAGATTGGGGCACACGCGGACACCTGCCGCAGGCCTGTTTTCTCTATACTCCCCATTGGCTGACAAAACGGGGGTATACCTCCCGTTGATCTTCACCCATGGGAAACAACCAAAAAAAGGTACATTCATACCGATGGAACTAAACAAACAGGTGCAGCCTGAGACCAAGAAAAAACCGTACGCCACGAGCCCTGCGATGGGCAAAAACCCATGGTACCCTCTGCCAGATATTACCTCCCGTAAACCCCGTCTTTCAATTATTGCGTTGAGGGGAATACTAATAGGTTTAATCGCTTGCCTACAGCGCCCTTTCTGTTGCGCAGCTGCTGCCCGTCACTCTTTCGGCATTTCATCTTGCAGGCTCCTTCACTGCTGTGTTTCGCTATTTTTTACGTTGCAAACAGTGTTGGGGTATCAAAACGAAAAAAAGTCGGTACGAGGAGGCCCAAAAAAAACTTCGATACCGACACGATAATCATCGTTTAATCGATAACGATAACTATCCGTTGTATCGATAACGATAACTATCCGTTATATCGATAACGATAAGTATCGTTATATCGATAACGATAACTATACGTTATATCGATAGCGAAAACTATCGTTATATCGATAACGATAACTACAAACACAAAACGTGGTTAAACGGATCACGACAACGACAACGGAGGTGGAACCCGACGCGCAAGGCCCACACAGCCCATCCACCCATCTTTCGTATTTTTTGGTTTTCGCGTCATCAACAACGAAACGAGACGTTGTGATATTCGCGTCTCAAGCCTCTACCTCTCTACCACGAGTTAACCCCTTTAGAGTCCTAACACCCCTCACTGTACTAATTCCAAGTAATTTTGTCCCAAAAATGGGTTAGCAGCTGTAAAAGCGTCAAGCAGGCCCTGCCGCACTGCGGCGTATACGGCGATATGTAACGTGTATCATATTCCGTGTGCCCATGCCTCATGTTTTCGACAGCATTCGATACTTTGTCATCCGACAATGCGCCGCGTGAATATCAACAACCAAAACTATATGCTCGTTATACTCTATGAGTACGACTGACTGCAGGCACAGCAGCTCGCTGCGGTGTACACGGCGATGTTGTAACAAGATTCCATGTGCCCATGCCTGACATTCTTGTTGTTTCATTGGCCAGCCAACAGTGTGCAGCGTGGGTGTGCCATTATAGCCAAAGCCACTATTAATAGTTCATTATAAACTAAACTCTAAGCTCGTTTGAGCTGTTATTACAATAGCCGGTGTCACGTGCCCGGTGGCTTACGCGGCGGCGAACTTTTTCTTTATTTAGTGTCGAAGGGTTTTTTATGTTAATACCTGGCAATATAGCTCATAGGAACGCCTGTGTTCCTCCTTTCCAACCTGCGACACACCCGGGATTTCAAGCCAAAGACACATCCCGAAGAGGAACGTTACAAAATATACCAAAACCAAAAATGCGACACACGGAGGCGTACTCTCGGGGCGGGGGGGGGGGTGTCCAGTTCCCACCCACCTGTTCATCGACGGGCGTCTCTTCCTCGTCGGAAGCACTGTTGCTGTCATCAGTGGTCGTGCCGTTTGTGCCACCTGCCCCATCGCTGGCCCCTCCTCCATCGTCATCAACATCATCATCCGTCATCGTGCTGTTGCTGGTGCCGCACCCGCTCTCGAGGTCTGCAAGGTCAATCGCGTTCACCGAGCTCCACTTCCGAGCGAGACCGCAGGAGTTCGCGTGGAGCAATCCGTCCTCTTCATCTCGAGAAAAGTCGATGAGATACTCCGTGTCGAGCTCGAGGTACACCCCACAGAACGATTCAGAGCTCTCGGTAACGAAGGTATGATTATCTCCGTAATCTACGCCCGATTCCCCTTTGAGTATCGTGAGTACGTCCACACCGTAGGTTATGAGTTCACCGTATAATGGAGTAACACTTGTAGTATTCGATCTGTGCTCCGGGCGGGGGGGAGGGGGCGGGACAGGGCGGGACGGGGCGGGGCGGGGCGGGGCAGGGTGGTGTGGGGCGGGGCGGGGCGGGGAGGGGTGGTGTGAGGCGGAGAGGGGAAGGGCGAGGCGGTCAAGGTTAACGGAAGTCGGAGACCCATTCCCCATTCACAACAATGGTAGCGAGCGTTCCGTGCGCCAAATTGTGAATCCTTACTCGTAACACGGCATGAGGGGACAAGACACCTCTGAACTCGAAAAACAATCCTCGCGGTTTGAAGGGCGACCTTTGGCGATCTCACGCGACACGATCATGCTCTGTAGACGGATATCTCCGGTTAGTACAAGTGCTAAGTGTTCATATACCTCGAACTGTGTAACACAATGAAACACAAAAGTAAGTTATTTTTGCCAGATTTCTCGTATTCATCCTGAGGATGCCTGTATTGCCCGGTTCACACGATACAGAGGCTCGCACGAACACAACAGGCGCCACATACCATAGGAGAAGTTGGCTGAAACGGGAGGTCTTAACTACAGCAGCACGCACAGTTTGCTCTTACGCCGCAAGCCGCAAATCGTGACCGTACTTCGGTACAAGATGAAAAAAGCTCTTAAAATATACCTGGTGTAGCGAAACTCGATCACCGATCACTGTCCGAACTTAAAGTTGGTTGGGGTGGGTTCGAACTTAAAGTTGGTTGGGGTGGGTTCCAACTCCCCATACCAAGTATGTAGCAAACCCACTGGGCGCGGCAGGATGGCAGATCGCCCTGTTGTAGCGCCCGCTACTTTCGTTTCTGGCTTATTTTGTGGTACGGTGGCGTTACCGACCAGACCCGGGTTTAGGGTTCGAATTAACGAGGAACTTGCCAAATCGAAATTCGATTTTCTTTTAGAATTGAATTTACTTTGCATCTGACTGGTCAAAAATGAATCACCGAGTAGGCATTCTCAGATTTATAACGAAAAATCGAAATTCAACAAAGAAGTAAAAAATTACATGTTTGGTCGAATTTAGTCGAAAATCGAAATTCAATTTGGGGAGTTTGTGCACCTAGGCATGGCATGTTCTGTGACCGAAGCCGACCACGCGAATTGGTACCATGTCGTCGGCTGATTGACAGGCGAGAAGCCACCATTGCGAGAGGTAGGACCACCGGTGCAGCCGCAGCGCGGCCCTTAGGCCCTTAGCACAGCATAGATCGCCTGCGACGCTTCGAAAACAATCGAGACCGCCGCAAACCCAGTTTTTCGTCGCCCTGCACCTCGAAAGATACACGGTCAACTACCACATCACGACTTCGCTCATAAGTTCGACTGCTATATTCCCGTCGCTGCTGCCCGTGTGGGGCGGCGGGGCGGCGCCAGCCCATCCAAAAGACGCCTAGAGCCATAGTCTCCTAGCCGCTGCCGGCAAAAACAATCTGCCGCTAACCGCGGCGCTCCGGGGAGGACGCGAGCCATCGCTCGCCTTGGTCGTTGCCCACGGGTGTTCGTTGACCCTTCTGCGTTTTTTTTTTTATTTCTAGAACGCGCTCCGCCGTTCCTTGATAAGAAGCAGAGTTGAAGTTTTCGTGTATTTTTCATGTTAAATGAAAAAAAAAAATCGAATTGCAATTTCCCGTGCTCTTCGTTAATCTGGGCCCTAAGGGGATACACTCAAACACGTTTTTTTTGTCAGTTTTTTTCGTGACAAGTCGTTTTGGACGCTCTTAACCCCTTAAGAACCGCACCCACGTGTTGGGGGACAGCCACTACTACGGGGAACATATTGGTAGTAACCACGACCAAATTGGGGAATAAACGAAGGAGAAAAGAGAACTGGTGATTTTTAGCGTCCCTCGTGTGTTCTGATTATTATTGTTCCTCGTAAATACTTGGAATTATTGTTCTTGTGCAATCATTTTGGCAGCAGCAGTGAGTGCTCCTATCCGACAGGATGTGCGTGAGTTGTCAGTTGTATGCCAGTAGCTCTGTAAATAGCTCTGTCTGGTTGATACCAAGCTTGGCAGTTGGGTACAGGGCGCGCGGCGCCTGGTGATGATGTGTATCCTTATACATTCCAGATACATATCTGGCATTGCTTGAACAACTACATTCCTTCTGACTACGACGTAAAAGTCTCGACAACAGCAAGCAAGCCGAATTTGTGTACATTCAATTTTTTTAATGACGAAAACCAAAACGAAAAATATTGAATATATAGCGAAAATGACGCTTGAGTTTGAGTGTTGAGATCTTTTTTACATAGCTTCACCAAAAACATTCTGCGTCGCAAAAAAACGAAACAAGACGAGGCACGAACTCAGCAGTCGCCACCCCGCCACGACTCAACCCCATCTCACTCTCATCCTGCTGCCTCACTCACCTAGAGAAGGGGATTGCTTGCATCACCACGGCCGAAAACTCAAAAGTTTCGCACAGCGTCCTCTCGCCGCAGCTGCACGCTTCCACGCCTGTCGCGCCGAGCAGCAGCGCGGAGAGACAAGCCGCAGCGAGACCAGCGAGGCTCATACTATTAATACTACTCCCTCGTATTATATTGCTTCGCACGTAAAAGCTTTCGTATTCGTATTCCGCACGGGGGGCTCTCTTGCTTGTGCCAGTTTTGCCGGGATGTATAGGCTTCTTGTGGTGGATGGTGTTGGTGTTCTCCGTGGGTTAGGCTACGACCACCTGCTGCCTGGTCCCCGCCCTGCAGGCAGGTGTGTTCATGGAGCGGCAGCGGCAGCAACGGGAAAACAACAGCCGCCCATCGTTCTGCAGAAAATAATCGTGTACGGTTTTGAGCATAAATTTAAGGATCGTTTGTATTTTGATATTTACAAAAAACGGCCGTTATGTTCAAGTCTGTATTTGCGCGCGACTCGTTGCGGAAATTCATCATCATATCGCTCCGTTGGCTGCGTTTTCAAAAATACGAAAACTATTTCGAAATCGAACGGCAAAGAAATGTGTTTTTCAGTTTTTTTGGTCCACTTTTCTTCTGAGTTTTTTTTTCGACGTGAAGATGCTAGGAGACCGCGGCTTGACGGCTTGACTGACCCACAGTTTAGTAAAAAAATTGTAGAAAGTCAAAGTTGGCCATGACGGGCCAGGCTCCTGTCATATTCGCTTCTTGCGGACTGAAAGATTTTCCCAAAAACACTGAATCCAAGGAATTTTCAACTTTGCACAATACAAGGAAGGATCCTGGGCGACGACGCGAAGGCAACCTAAAAGAAGGAACGGGGCTAAAGGTCGTGACAACCGCGAGCAACAGCGGTGGGGGCGGGGCGGACTTTGACGGGAAGGCAGCCTCTGCCGAGCGGGGAGGTAATTTAATTGGAATTTAATTTTGCTGTATCGAGCACAGCTGCTGCTGTAGCAGTTGGTTTTTCGTTTTTTTTTACGAGTAGTACAACAACAGCAGCATGTACCAAAAAACTGGTCGAGATACACAGCAGCCTTTGAAGCTGAGTTATACCTCGATCGCTCCTGATCTATCATCATCTCGAAGGAAATTGGCCGGGGAGAGACCCCCCTAGATGCTACCAGCAGGGCTAGCAGGCCTGTACTGCTCTTACCGCGAGCAACGAGTACTACTCTCGTGCTGCTGCTGCTGCTTCGGCCATTTTCGACCGACCATTCTGCGCACGAATTCGAACAGACTGCTCCTTAAAGACTATTCGTCCTAATAACCACGCGGGACTGTCATTTTTCCGGAGTATCTGATCATCCCGAGAACAAATCACAGCACTCACGATCTCACGATCACCGCCCTCATTCCCTCACTCACAACTACAGCAGTGAGCACGGCTCACACCGCCATCATGCGGTTCCTTGAAGAAGTTCGAGCCCTCTTCGCCATCGTGGCGATGCTCCCTTGGGTGGGCGCGACGTGTCTCTGCTCCGGCGGCGGCGACCTCTGCAGCCAGTACGACCAGGCGTCCGTGGTCATTCACGTCAAGGTTTTAAGCACGGCCGGGTGAGAACATACACAAAGCGTTAGTAGTCCGTACTACAAATCATACATTATTAATAGTTCGTTTGTCTAAAACGCAGCAAGGAACGGCAGAATAGTAGCATCGTTTTTTACCCCCGTGTACAGGAGTAGTCTATAGATGGAGGCTCATACAGTCAACATGGGGCTTCGCTTGTCGCTTGGTACCCGGTATTATAGGCTTCCATCGCCTCCTCGCCCGCAGGGGGCGGACCCTTTTTGCGCTGCCGTGGCATTTACTCGCGTAGCGTATTTTTTTCCTTCCCGGGATTTCTCTCTCCTGAAAACTATTATAACGAAAAAAACGCAATGTAGTGCAGTACCAGGTATACGATTAGACTGTCGATCTAGAGACTAGGTTATAGACTAATCGGCCACGCGTAGTTCCTTTAGTGCGACCTACAATGTAGTGGATTGTTCATCATCACGCGTGTAGCGTGATACACTACTCGCGCTGCCGTACCTTACCACATACCGGTAAACGGTTAGTCTATTAATAGACTACTATAATAGTTGATGACATTGCCCTCTTCTTTGTCTGGTTTTGCTGTACTGCTGTACCAGGTAGTCCCCAAAGAGTCAATGGCAACACTTTCAATCCCTTCGAGATCCATGTAGTATTATAGTCTAATTACCTGGTGTAGCGACAAAAATAGTGTACAATTGTTCCGGCATGGGCCAACCCACACGAAGCCGCTCGACCGAGCTATTGAGGGCTAGCGGTACTCGCACCAGCATGATGATACCGCCCGTCGTACAGCCGCGCGTCCACCTTATACAACGATGGACGGTTGGCTGGTAACATGGCGCTCTTTTTCGTTGTCTAGTTATTTAGACTATACAGAAAACCTCGACGTCCCAAAAGAGTCAATCCTTTCGACCCCTTCGGGATCCAGTTGTAGCGACCGAGTGCAATATTTTGTCTTTTCGAAAGAGTCTAGAATCTGATGTATACACCAGGTATATATAACTCAAAGCGCTACGTTCGCTCAGGAATGAAAAATACAACAAAATTATGTGACGCGGACAGAGTTTTTTTTGCGATTGATTGCAGATGCAAACTGGCAACGTTAACAATGCCGAGAGTCCCGCCGCCGTGCTCCGGGAAAACAGCCCAGACGCCACATGCATGGGTATACCGTATGCGCCTGTGGTAGCTTGCTTTGAGCACTCGCGATGTATATGCCTGTCTCGAGGTTTGCGACTACGAGTACAGACTGTTTTTTGCTGTCTAAGATAGCGAATTGGCAAGGACACTGGGTGTGCAGTTTGATCAAAAACGCACGTCAGTCACACGATATGTTCAACACTAAACAAGCACATATGACGTCTAGACGGTGGTCCGCCACAGAGCCAAGGAAGTAGTGTCAAAGCGGCACTTGGAAAAACAAAAGTAGTGCGGCTGTAACATTACTCGTACGCATTCAAAGAACAGCAACACCAACAAAGAAAAAAGGACACAAAAAAGGCAAAATATACTCGACGGCGTACGTATACTGCTCCTGTGAAAAAGATAACCCAACAAACCAAAATCAACCCCAAAGGAACAGGAAAGCGAATGAAATTGTTAAGGTATTAGACTAGTGTCCACTAATTTTTCTTCTTGTCCTGCCGTCGACGCCATTTGTTAAGGTATTAGTGGGGTATTAGTCCGTTTGACCACTTCCAAAAGGTTAATCAATAGCTTACCCAAACTAAGCCTTGTAACAAAATACTTCGTACCTGGTACCTGGTATCAGCGTAGCGGGTACCAATAAACATACCTATGAATTTCTCCTCTGTGGTCGTTCTTGTGGCCATTAAAAAAATCGCCTATTGGGCTGAACAGACTTTTGAATTGCACCTGCTGCTGGGCCTTTCGAACAGCTGTTTTGTTGTCACAGCTTTCTGCTGCTGGGCCTTTCGAACAGCTGTTTTGTTGTCACAGCTTTCTTGAAATGCAAAGTAAGTTGAGTTCCAACCATTCGATCGGTCGTGCTCACGGCAGCTGACGTTTTTCAATTTTTGTAAAATGTTGCATGGAAAACGTCAGCCATGTACGTCATCACAGCTTTTGAACCCCAGCCTGCCCCAGCCCAAATATTGTGGGTACTTGTATGGATGGACCTGGACATGAACATGTACATTGGGAGGCGTTTCAACGTAGTAACATGATCAATAAGGAGTATCAGCGCCACAGAAGCCCTCGTATCTCGCTCGTATAGGAAATATTAAGGTTTGAATGTGTTGGATCCGTGGGCCAGATCTACAGGTCCTGACCGTGGGTCAGAAGAACACAACTCTCAGGTCGATATGTTGCCCGACCCGTGACATGACCCGTATCTCGCGGGTCATGAACCTACCCGACCCGCGAGAATTGAAAACCTGTTGATCCGTCCCGATCCGACCGGCGAGATTTCAAAACCTCATGATGACCCAACCCGACCCGACCCAACCCGTAAGATTTCCAAAGCTCTTGACCTGACCCGACCCGACCCGTGAGACTTCGAAACCTCTTGACCCGGCCCGACCCGGCCCGTGAGGTTTTGAAAACGCCCTGACCCGACCCGCGGGTCGGGTCATGATCCGTGAAGAGCCCTGTGTAATGTATTGGTAATCGCCGTAATGCAGACAAGCCATCGCGGTAATTTGACCGAAATAGCGGTAACATAACTGTACTCGCGATTTTATGACGATAATCGCGGTAACGTGACGGGTATTCGGAGCATTATGTCGGTAGTCACGGTAACACGACAGTGTTGGTGGCAACTACTACCAGGTATGTACGGTGTTCGCAGTAATTCGACGGCTTGTCCCCGTAACACGACGGCTATAACACGGCAATATAAAACTTCGGCGGTAAACGTTGGTGAAACTTGAATCACCGCGAGAACGTGCGAACAATGAAAAAAAAAAAAACATGAGACAGTAGATTTAAGCAGTAAACGGCATTTACGATCCCAAATCTCTGAAGGCTCAACGAGTGCCAACATCGGCTGCCACCGCCTGATATTTTCAGTAATATTAGATTTTTGCTTGCCTTTCGATGACGCACAGTGCAGTGTTCACCCCTTGGCCAAAAACGGTTTTGCCTTGGATGCCACCAGACGACTACCAGCAGGCTTTAGTGTGGAACTACCGGCCCAATACCCTTGACAGCGCGACAGCGCGCGTTTTCAATTGTTGCTTGATATGTCTCCTGTTCTTTGACGCTGACAACAATTTCTCATCATTGTTTTGTTTTAGGCGTCGACGTTGTACTACTGCAAACACCCGCCCCGCCGTCGACACGTTCGAACCCTAAGATACAACGCCCCACGTTTTAATTAATTCGTACTGATTCCAGACTTTTACTAGTCTCCACCGTCGAAGCAGACGATATAGTATGCGGCGTAGGAGGAGTACGCGTGTTCTGTTCCGGCGTCACGTAACGGGACAGCTGACGAAACAACGCCATCGATTGCTGCCACCTTCGTCGCGATCCTTCGTCCTCCTTTCCTGCTCGTCTTGTTTGCTTGGAGGTGCCTCTATCTCCTTTTCGCTTTTGAAATAAATTTTATAAATGCACTTGAGCTGTGGGATCGAGGATTTTGTCGAAACTCGTCCTTGCAAGCTGTGTGTGATACTCCGATCGCGCGCATTACGAGTGTACGTCAACAGAGGCTCTATAAAGACATAATAGTGTTTGATCTTTCTGTGCGCGGCAGCTACGTATAACCCACTCTGAGGGAGACGACATATTTTTATTGGATGCATAGCCCTTGTTGTGCAGTTAGTAGTATCATTGTACGGTGTTATCATGGCGGTGCTCACCATCCGACAGTGCATGTGCAGTGTGAGCTTCAACGTTAATCGCCCATAACATTCCCTACAGAAGAAAGCCTCTGAAAAAAAGGAAACCCATGCAGAGAGTCTACCTCGCTACTACATCTACTTCCCGCTTACCTGACAATATTTGCCTACGGTATTCCGTTTTTTGTCCGTGCTCCCCCTTTCTCAATACATGCTCTTCACGTTCTGTCCTTAAACCCTAAGCTGCATTCAAGATCCACCCCCTCGCCATCAGTGTGGATCTGTTTCACGCGCACCCTGCTCTTTCTCGCTTCCTGGCAGTCCCTTAGCTGGAGTTTGAAGCGTGATGTTATCGTGTTCGCCATCCGGCAATGTGCAGAACCAAAGTTTCAACGTCGACCGTTTTCACTCCCCTCCCCCTCCCCCCCCCCCCTCCCCCCTCGCATAATTAAGAAAAACCAGGGAAAACAAGGCCAGTAAACCTACGTGCGTACCAGGTATGCGCGATTAAAACTTACAAACCAGGGATGGTTATTTCGTATATAGATGCGGATCAACTACGCATAATACGTAAGGTAACAAAGCAACACCCTCCCGGGCGAGCGTCAAAGGTGATTTCCTCCACAGCGCTGTACAGAGTCATCCCAAGCTACTCGTAGGGGTGCAGCATATTCAAGGAATTTTCTGAGCTCCTACCATGAGGAGCTCAATCAACATTTAAAAAAAACATGATTTCGAGGACATTCGTTCGTGCAACTCGACCAACATGTTTTAAGCGCTTCTGCCAGTGGTCCCAAAAACAGTATCCATATCCTCGCAAAATTGTCCTTCTAACCTATAGTTTTTACACACACGGGGAACGTTTGGCCACGGTCGTGCAACCCCTAGAGCGGGACGACTCCACGGTGCAAAAGCGCTCGGACACGCATGCACGGAAATATCTCCGACGAGGTCGGTCCAAAGCCGCCGCTATCGCTGTGTGTTCTGTACCCTAACGGTTTTGGAGGAAATCTGCTCTGAAGAAAACAGCCCGGGGGGTGTGGTATCTTAGCGTGGAAGCTGTGTTGACTGATATTTCTTCAAGTGCTTTTATATTCCTATGAGTACTAGAACGGAACATTGCTGGTAGTGTTACTGCTGCTGCTGCTGCCCCCGCTACTACTGCCACCACCACCACTTCAACCACTACGTCAACACAGACACTTTCCCCCTGGAAAACCGCCTCCAAGACAAACCAGTCGAGCCATCATCCACCTTACCCTCCCTACCACCACTAACCCACTACAGTATTTCAATCTTCCCTCCCGGCCAACCTCACAGAACGACCGGCGGGGTCCAACCCAACGGTGACACAATATGCGGCTTCGAAACGATCGGTGCATACAAGGGACAGCTGGACCACCTCTACGCGCAGCCCGGCGAGAGCTTCGATATAACCACTTGGGGCGACAGCGCCCCCTGCGGGGTTACGCTTGTCGCCGGGCAGGAGTACCTGGTCGGCCTTTACGACAACGCAAACGGCGATGGTGGCGGTGAGCAGTCCCAGTCCATGGACCCGTGCGGAATATTTCGCGAGTGGGAGACGGTGACCAAGGACGACTGGGTCACCCTGAAGGACGGATGCCGCAACCGCGGCAACGGCGGCAGCCCCGACGGCAGCCCCGACGGCGGCGCTGTCGTCCCCCGCGGCCTCAGCATGTCCGGCTTCCCTCCCCACAAGCCCCCCTCTTTTCCCCACCACCCTCCCTCTACCCCCCACCACCCCCCCCCTCTTCACCCCCCTCGCCCCCCCCGCATCCCCCGTCCCAAGCCCCCCCATAATCCCTCCGACGAGCTCCCCGACAAGCCCCCCGACGAGCCCCCCGACGGCCCACAACGCGGCTCTCGTGACCTCGGTCACAGACGCCACAGTGGTGGTGGCAAGAAAGATGGCCGTGGTTCCAAGGGTGGCGGTGGCCGCGGTGGTGGCCACCATGGTGGTAGTGGCCGCGGTGGTGGCTACCGTGCCCTTAGTGCTCTCGGCAGTGGAGACCACGGTAGCCGTGTTGACGGTGGCAAGCATGGCGACCCTCGCCACCCAATCCCCAGCAAGGTTGGCGAGAGCGACAAGGGCGGCAATCACCGTGCTGACGGTGGTGATCAGGATGGCGGCTCCCGCTTCCTCAGAGGGCCCAGCCCCAGCGGCCGCGGTCGCCCTGGCGACTACGATTCCCACGACCGCTCCCCCGAGCCCCCCCTCGGCCTCCGCGAAGATTCCCGCACGCCCGGCCCGCCCGGGCCTCCCCACAACCCCCCCCCCCTCCCCAAGCCCCCCCGCAATCCCCCCCCCACCCGCGGCCACCCCCGCCCGCCCTCCGCCCCCGTCCTCCCCCACCCCCGTCCCCACCCCCCCGGCGACCACCGCCCTGGCGATGTGGACGACAAGTACGACGACGGCGACGCTTGCGGCGATGGGGTTTGCGAACCTGGTCAGGTGAGGAGGTGGAATCCATGGCATGTGGTGATGGTTTGTAGACAACAACGAACCAATGAGTTTCATTCAATCAATCGACGATTGTTGTTTTGGTACTGTAGGGGTGTTTCGCGGGGACCCAAAATTCGGTCGCGTAGAAGAACACTGCCAGGAAAGTATTGAAACCAACGAACCCAAGGTTCACCCAACCCACAAAAAGAAATGGCGAAAACGGACCAAAAACGGTCGGCACGTTTGACCCATTTCCAATTTCAACTGTTTTCTTAGCCAAACTCCTAATTTGATTTCTTCCCATGTCGGGACTGCCGTGCTAAAAGTTAACCTATCGTGGGTTGTGTTGACCTCGGGGTTGTAACGTTCGTCGGTTTCGTTTTAATTTTAGTGTGGTTTTCTACCCCACCAAATGTACGTAGTATAGCGCAAAAACACGACATTCAACCAGTCTATCTATGTATTATCCATCAACCAGTCTAGTAGTCAGCCAACCAACCGAACGATCGACCAACCAACCAACCAACCAAACAATTTCATTCACGCGGATAACCAACAGTCGTGGAGAGTGAGTGCCAATGAAAGGGGTGTTTGCGAGACACAAACTTTGGTTGGGTAGGACTTAGGTTGGAAAAAAACATATAACGTAATAGTATTGAAACCGTCGAACGCCACAATCTAAGGGCAGCCCAACCCACGAAAAACCAGACAAACAGCAGGTTAGAAACATGTTTCCCTAACTTTTTTTTTCAAGTTTTCTGACCTAATTCGTTCGGGGGTGGCTTGGCCTTGTGGCGTGGCGTTCTTCGGTTTCGATACTTTTTTTTATATGTTTTCCGACCCATACATATTTTCGGGATTTACAAACGCCCCTGCTTACTGAAGAGCACGAGGGCTGACAAGTGCACGGGGAAGGCGAGACGGGGGAAGGAGACAGGAGTCAGGGAGCACGTTGGGGGGGGGGGTTTACTCAATTTGTGCATGGCCGTAGTCGTATGGCCACAGACCCTCGCCTCCGTACTATGCCGGGACGGAGCACGTCGGGTTTTCACCAACCAGGCAGACATTGCTTGCACCAAGCGCGAAGAGCCGTGGGGTGTTCGGCGAGTCGCATGAACGGTGAACTGCATCCTTCCAAGAACCGCTCATAAGACGGACGTCGGCACCTTGCGCCTACTTTCTTGTTTATGGATGACAGCGCCAATGAGTTAGCTTGTTTTCTGGTGTGGTCACTCCAGAGACAGCAATGGGTATTACTATGCAACTGCCTCGTGGGTGCCTTACCGTATTCACACTACGCAATGCGACGATTCCCCTTGTGCGGAGCTGGGGTTCTCCACCCCGCACAATATTATCTAACTCAATAACCATCATGGTGACCGCCATAAAAACAAAACAACAAGAAACAAAAACAACAAAAACAAAAACGGCACCCCGGTTGTCTAACTCACGCACTGACTGGCATGTTTTACAGCGCCGTTGCCAACCAACGCCAACCCCAACATACATATAATGTTTTAGAGCATCGGTGCCAACCGAGGCCAACTATTGTATATATATATATGAATATTAAGAGGGGCGAGTTGGGGGGAGCGAGGGGTAATTGATTGCATTGCGTACAGCTGTCCGTTGTTGTTGACATTATATCTGCAAAAAAAATGCGTATATTTATTTTGTATGTATAAGTTACCACGTATATCCATCAACAATTAATGTTGAACGTACTAAAGAGGTGGAGCTGTGCTGCTACGAGGACGATCAGTTATGCCCCGAGGTTTACATCAGGGATCTAACGTGCTTGCCCCGGGAAATGCCTCGCCGTCGCCAGTGTAGTTGTGATCCGGAAAAATCCGCGCGTGAAGACCCCAACTTTTTTGCGGTAATTTCGTTTTGTGGAACGGATCAGGTAGGGAGGCTGAACAAACGGCGTGCGATTGGGTCGTATGCTCCGCCAGGGCTGGCACTTTTGGTGCCCAATGGCTGATTGCTAGGATAGAGGTAGCTCAATTTTTTTGTGTGTGGCCCCGACTGTTTTCTGAACGACGAGGCTCCTTAACGCCTTTGCAATCACTCAATCGATCAATCAATCAACCAACCGATCAACTGACCAGTCGACCAGTAGACCCATCAATCAGCCAATCAATCAGCCAACCAATTAATCCGCTAACCAATCAATCAACTAATCAATCAATCAACCAACCAACAAACTAATCAACCAACCAACCAATCAATCAATCAATCCATCAATCAATCCATCATTCAATCAATCAATCACCCAATCAACCAAACACCCAACCAACCAATCAATCAATCAATAAATCAATCCATCAATCAATCGATCAATCAATCAATCAATCAATCAATCAATCAATCCATCGATCAATCAATCAATCAATCAATCAATCAATCAACCAACCAATCAACCAACCAACCAATCAATCAATCAACCGACCGACCGACCGACCGACCGACCGACCGACCGACCGACCGACCGACCGACCGACCGACCGACCGACCGACCGACCGACCGACCGACCGACCGACCGACACCGACCGACCGACCGACCGACCGACCGACCGACCGACCGACCGACCGACCGACCGACCGACCGACCGACCGACCGACCGACCGACCAACCGACCGACCAACCGACCAACCGACCAACCGACTGATTCTACGATAGCCCCCCCCCAAAACCGGCGATTTTTTTTAACGAACGTTTCATGGCTGGTCGAAACGAGGAAGGATGCTATGAAAAAAAACATCCTCAAACATGTTCTTGTTTGCGAAGGACTATCGAACGATGACGTCGGGGCGGCAAGGGGCATCGTATTTTAGGAGATACGGCCTGGAGCTGGTTTCAAAACCGGCGATTTCGTTAAAGAAAGGTTGGGGGGGCTACCGTAGAATGACTCAACCGACCAACCGACCAACCGACCAACCGACCAAACAACCAACCAACCAACCAAACAACCAACCAACCAACCAACCAACCGAATCAGTCAGCTGCCTGACCCGAAACAAAATCAAGAACGCCAACCAACCGTCCAACCAACCGATTTCATTAGCGGGTTGAAACAAAAGTGGAGGGTCCTACAGTAAGGGGGGCGAGGGGTGAAAACCGTGGGGGAGAAGGGAAGAAAAAAGACGAGCAAACGAGGGGGGAGGGGCTTCGTTGGCCTGCAAGCGAAGAGCGGTAGAATGTTGGTGATGTCATTGTTGCTGTTGTTATCGGTGCTTCTGAGAAAGCGTGGTTATGACATTCCGGTACATCCTCATATTTTCTGTTTCTCATCACGTTTCGGGATTTGAAACTCACTCTGCACACTGTTGACCTTAACGCCTTTACAACTGGAAACCCTTTTTTTTACGAAATTTATTGAAGTTAGTACGGGGAGGGATTTTGGCGGCTCTGAACGGGTTAAGAGGGGGGGGGAAAGTAGTAAGAAAATTGACGATCCCAGCATCTTTTTTCACACGAAACAACCCGGGCTGCTAGATAAGGTGCCGTCGATTTTATTCACATTCGAACTCCAAAGAAAAGTACCTGTAAGACATGCGGATAGCTTGCTTGCACTGCCGTGTGGTGCATGCTTGCGCCGTAGGGGTGCCACCCGCCGGGTACCCGCCACGAACAGGTACCCGCCAAATTCTGGAGGTCGGACTCGGACTCCCCACCGGGTAACCCAGCTTTTCAGGGGAACGGGACCGGGTCCACCGGGTACCCGGGTACCCGGGTACCCGGACAACATGTGGTCCCGTTTACGGTCGTCAAGCGGGCCTAACAAGTGGATGATAGTGCGTGCTTCGGTTGCATTTGGCGGAGAGAACTACAATCGCCAAACGCTACCAGCTATGCATTCTAACGCAAGATCATCCTCTCTCCGTTTTAGATTGAATGGCCATTGCTATCGGAACCTCTTCTTCGTCGGGAGCTCAACCCTGAACAAGCTCGGTCACGTTGTAGCCCACGATCCCTGAAGAAGACGTATGTGTGTATGTAAGGTGCTTTAGTTCAAGCGTTGTGTTTATTAGACGGGATCGTTTATTTCGTATTTGAAAGGTGTCTGGAGGTATTATCAGGCATGTCGATCATGGGAACACGTTGCTAAACGGATACCCGGGTACCCGGCCCGAAATACTCACAATCATGGCTGGCCGTCGTAGCTGCATGCGTTATACGAAGCTGGTAGATATTGTGCGAGTATTGCGCTGAATCGTTTGTTGCATGTTTAAAGGGCTTCTGGAGGTTATTGTCAGGCCTGCTGACCACGGAGAAGCCTTGCTAAACGGGTACCCGGCCCGAAAAACCCAGCGGGTTTTGGGTCGGACCCCTGACCCTGTAACGGGTAGAACCCGTCCGGGTAAACCCGCCGGGCACCCCTGTCGAACCGCGATACGAACGGGTTTATACGAAGTACTTTGCTTTATCGCTGTACGTGGGATCCAAAATGATTTTATGGCAATATCAAAACGTGTTTTGTGGGTTTCCCTTGGTTTAGTTCTACTTTTCTGGAATGTTTTTGTGAGCGATCGGCGTCGAAGCTGATGGTGCTCTGATGTTGCCTCTCATTGTTTGGCGCAGGTGTGCCGCGCGCCCGACGACAGAGGGGACTTCGAGTGCCTAGCCCGCTGCGAGGATGCCGATGATAATTGCGAAGAGTTTCAGGTACGACGGTTGAATTACATTACCTGTTCAATCAATCACTCAGAAACCAACAATCAGTCAATTGTTCAACCAACCAACAAGCAATTGATTACCAAACGACTGACGAACCAACGAAACCAGCCAAGTTCATAAGCAGGCGGGATAAAGCCGACTGAAGAAAGGGGAGAGTCAATTATTGAAGATGACGAAGGCTCTGACAAAGTGTGGGGAAGAGATAAAGGGGCAGGGGGCGGCGGGGGGGGGCAGGGGGGGCGGGGGGGTCGAGGGGGTGGCGGGCGCTTTGCTTGTCTGCATGCGCAAACCGGTCTGCTGCTGTTGGTTGGTGTTTTTGGTGTCACTTTCTACGAAAAGCATTTCGTTACGCATACACAAAACCTCTAGACTATGCGTTAAACATCAATATTTTGTGTACAATATGCAAGTGTGCCTTAGCCCGTGCTCTCTGAGATGCTCTGATGTCCCCGTCGGTTTGCGCAGGTGTGTCTCGTCGTCGGTGACGATAACATGTGCTTCCCCAAGCACCCCGGACGCGCTGACAGCCCCAAACGTGGCGACTACGACGACAACTGCGACGGTGAAGCTTGCGAAGAGAAGGAAGAGGAGGAAGCAGAGGAGGAGGAGGAGGAGGAGGAGGAGGAGGGGGAGGAGGAGGAGGAGAAGGAGGAGGGGGAGCAGCAGCAGCAGGAGAAGCAGCAGCGGCAGCAGCAGTCGTAGTAGGTAAGAAGGTTGGCAACATGGCATCCGACGACGCGGACAATACGTATGTAACTATGCACGCCATCAACCAAGGTTCAATCGATCCTTCATTCTGCCAGCATACCAATCACTCAAGCAATCAATCAATCAATCATGTCAGCAAGCAATCAACCTTTCATCCAATAAAATAATCACTCAAGCAATCAATCAACCGACCAATCGACCAATCGACCCCTCAATCAATCAAACAATCAAACAACCAACCGAATCAATCATCAACGTGACCAAAAACAAAATCAAGAGCGCCAACAAACCATCCAATTGACCGACTTTATGCGCGGGTTGAAACAAAAGTGGAGAGTCCCACACCATGGAGGGCGAGGGCTACAAGCCGTAAGGGAGAAGGGGGAAAGAAGGACGAGCGAACGAGGGGGGAGGGGCTTTGTTGGTCTGCACGCGCAGAGCGGTAGGGTGTTTGTGGTGTTATTGTTGCTGTTGTTGTCGGTACTTCTGAGATGCGACTCGATGACCTGGTGTCGCCGTTGTTTTTCGCAGGTGTGCGTCTCCCTCCACGCTGACACAGTAGTCCCAAACGTCCACAAATTCATCCACAAGGACTTGACGTGCTACCCGAAATGCAAACGAGACAAATAAAATCGCCCCCAAAAACGAAAGAGGGACACCCTCAGCGGGGTGCTTAGCTGAGGCGGCTATCTCTCTTCCACATTACCGAAAGAGGGCCATCCTTGACGTTTGGCTGATATGTTAAGCACCATCAATACGGTTACCCGTCACATTTATTTCCTCTCTTCTTTACCCCTCCCGTTTATTTATACCCCCCCCCCCCCCCTCCTCCCGCCCAAAACATCCCCCATACACAAACATGAACATCACACACATGCTTGTACCCCTCGTATATACCAGTACAAGCTTGTTCCTCCCCCCCCTCCCTTCCCCCCCCCAACACCCCCCCCCCCAACACCCCCTCCATAAAACACAAACGCCTCCCTATACAGGAAGGAACGCCTAGCACCACCACTACTACTGCTACCCGTCACATTTTTGGCCTCTCTTCTCGTATGATTACTTTTTTCTCCCGCCCCCAACTTCCGGAACCCCCCCCCCCCAACTTACAGGAAGGACCCACGACAATGCCACGAAAATAGCACTGCTACCATAGCACTGCCGAAGTCTTCATGGGGCCCATCACTTGCTCGGATCGGCGGAAATCGGGCACCATCCGATTTTGCCGGCTTGTGGTTAGGCTCACGGGAAATCTCGTGGTGGCCCGGGAAATCCCGTGGTGGCCCGGGGAATCCCGTCGTGGCACGGGAAATCCCGTCGTGGCACGGGAAATCTCGTCGTGGCACGGGAAATCCCGTCGTGGCACGGGAAATCCCGTCGTGGCGTGGGAAATCCCTTGGTGACACGGGAAACTCCGCGATTGCCCGGGTAATCCCGTGGTGAGGCTGACTGTCACATTTTTTTGTGCCCCCAGTTTCTCAGTTTTTATGGGTCTGTTGTCTTTTTGTGCCTCTTTCGTTCTCCGTTCGGGATGGGATTGGACGGGTTGTCAAACACGTTGAGACGACAGGAAGTCGAGACCGCAGGAACTGGGTCTGGCGGTAGTTTTTGCTATTATTGTCTTTGCTGATTTATTTTTTTCTTCTTCTCTTTTTTTTTTTCGCCACGTTCGAGCAGAGCACTATTTTACACTATCAACACTGAATTGTAGTATATAGGGATGGTGTGCAAAGCATGTTGAACTGTTTTTGTTTTTGAAACTGTATACTCAGCCTTGCCGCTGGCACACGAAGTATCTCGTGCTCTTTGTATTTGAAAAAAGTGTGTGTGTTATGCCTGTAGTAGTTGGTGTTCGCTGCGTTTCAGCGTTTCAGTCTTTGCATCAGGGTGTGATTACCGATAAATATCTTTATGACTCGTGTTATACACACGTAGGGTTTTGGTATACATCGTCCACCCTTATACCTTCTGCACAACGAGTACCTTATTTGTGTGATGGCCCTGGCAGCTTTCGCACAAGGGCGCGATAAGGGCGTGAATTGTCCGTTTTTTTTTCATCATGAGTCCTATTATACGTACGTAACCTTTAGGTATATATCGTCCACCCTTCACTGTACCTTCTGCATAACGACTACCTTGTTTGTGTGGTGGCCGTGGCCGCTTTTGCATCAGGGTACGATTTGCCGTTTTTATTATGGTTCGTGTTACACACACGAACGTAGCGTTTTGGTGTATTATATCGTCCAGCCGTCTCTATACCTTCGGTACAGTTAGTACCTTATTTGTGTGATGGCCGTGGCCGCCTTTGGACCAGGGTGTGGATTGCCGTTTTTGGTACGATTCGTGATACACACACGATCGCATCGTTTTGGTGTATTATATCGTCCACCCTTACCTATACCTTCTGTACAAGGAGTACCATATTTGCGTCATGGCCGTGGCAGTTTTCGCGTCAGGGTTGTGATTCGACGTTTTTTCATCACGATTCGCATTAGAACTATACGTTTTTTATCGTTTTGGTATATATCGTCCACCCTTATCTATACCTTACTTACAACGAGTACCTTATTGGTGTGATGGCCGTGGCCGTTTTTGGACCTGGTTGTTACTCGTCGTTTTTTTCTCACGGTTTGTATTATACGAACGTAGCGTTTTGGTATATATTGTCCACCCGTACCTATACCTTACGTACAATGAGTACCTTGTTTGTATGTTGGCCGTAGCAGCTTTTGCCTCGAGGCGTGATGTGCCCGTTTTTTTTACGATTCGTGTCATACGAACGTAGCGTTTTGGTATATATTGTCCACCCGTACCTATACCTTACGTACAAGGAGTACCTTATTTTTGTATAATGGCCGTAGCAGCTTTTGCAACGGGGTGTGATGTGCCGCTTTTTTCTTACGATTCGTGTTACACGAACGTAGCGTTTTGGTATATAACATCCACCCGTTCCTGTACCTTAGGTACACCGAGTACCTTATTTGTGTGATGGCTGTAGCAGTTTTTGCCTCGGGGTGTGATGTGCCGTTTTTTTCTTACGATTCGTGTTACACGAACGTAGCGTTTTGGTATATATTGTCCACCCGCTCCTGTACCTTAGGTACACCGAGTACCTTATTTGTGTGATGGCTGTAGCAGTTTTTGCCTCGGGGTGTGATGTGCCGTTTTTATCTTACGATTCGTGTCACACGAACGTAGCGTTTTGGTATACAACATCCACCCGTTCCTGTACCTTAGGTACACCGAGTACCTTACTTGTGTGATGGCTGTAGCAGTTTTTGCCTCGGGGTGTGATGTGCCGCTTTTTTCTTACGATTCGTGTTACACGAACGTAGCGTTTTGGTATATAACATCCACCCGTTCCTGTACCTTAGGTACACCGAGTACCTTATTTGTGTGATGGCTGTAGCAGTTTTTGCCTCGGGGTGTGATGTGCCGTTTTTATCTTACGATTCGTGTTACACGAACGTAGCGTTTTGGTATATATTGTCCACCCGTACCTATACCTTACGTATAAGGAGTACCTTATTTTGTATGATGGCTGTAGCAGCTTTTGCAACGGGGTGTGATGTGCCGTTTTTTCTTACGATTCGTATTATACAGACGCAGTGTTTTGGTATATATTGTCCACCCGTACCTATACCTTACGTACAACGAGTACCTTTTTGCGTGTGACGGCCGTAGCAGCTTTTGCAACGGGGAGTGATGTGCCGTTTTTTCTTACACGATTCGTAATACACGAACGTAGCGTTTTGGTATATATCGTCCACCCGTGCAACAAGGTGTGGTGTGCCGTTTTTTCTTACGATTCGTATTGCACGAACGTAGCGTTTTGGTATGTATCGTCCACCCTTGCAACAGGGTGCGGTGTGCCGTTTTTTTCTTACGATTCGTGTTACACGAACGTAGCGTTTTGGTGTACATCGTCCACCCTTATCTGTACCTCTTTGCTTTTGCATAACGAGTACCTTATTTGTTTGATTACCGTGGCGGCTTTTGCACTAGCCGTTTCATTCTTACGTTTTGCATTATACACTACGTATAATTTTGGTGTATGTCGTCCACCCTTACTTATACCTTTTGTACAACGAGTACCTCGTTTGTGTGATGGTCGTGGCCGCTGTTGGACCAGGGTAATTTGCCGTTTTTTCGTGCGATTCGTATTATACACACGAACGTAACGTTTTGGTATAATATTGTTTTGCTTACCCTTATTTATAGCTTCTGCATAGTAAGTACCTTATTTGTGTGATGGCGGTGGCCGCTTTTAGACCAGGATGTGGTTTGTCGGTTTGTTTTTTTACGGTTAATATTGTGCAGATGACCGTATCGTTTTGGTATATTATGTCGTCTACCCTTACCCAAACGTTTTGTGCGACGAGCATCTTATTTGTGTGATGGCCGTAGCCGGTGGCCGCGTTTGGACCAGGGTGTGATTTGCCGTTTTTTCTTACGAGTCGTGTTATTCAAACGAACGTAGCGTTTTGGCGTAAAATATCGTCCACCCTTATTAGTGCCTTCGGTATAGTTAGTAACTTGTTTGTATGAGGGCCGTGGAAGTTTTCATATCAGGGTGTGATTTGCCGTTTTTTTTCCCTGCGATTCGTATTATTCAGACGAACGTAGCGTTTTGGTATATTGTATCACCCACCCTTATCTACGTATACCTTCTGTATAGTGAGTGCCTCGTTTTTTTCGTGCGGGCCGTAGAAGATTTTGGACCAGGGTGTGATTTGCCGTTTTTTTCATGCGATTCGTATCATATTTTACACACGAACGTAGCTTTTTGGTAAATTGCATCGTCCATTCCTACCTATACCTTCTGTGCAACGAGTACCTTGTTTGTGTGATGGCCGTGGCCGCTTTTGGGCCAAGGTGTGGTTTGTTGAGTGGGTTTTAAGATTCGTGTTATGCGCACGATCGCATCATTTTCGTGTATTATATCGTTTACCTTTACCTATACCTTCTGTGCGACGAGTACCTTATTGATGTGACGGTCGTGACAGTTTTCACATCAGGGTGTGATTTGCCGCTTTTTTACGATTCGTATCATAGACACGAACGTAGCGTTTGGGCATATTATATCGTCCACTCTCGCCTATACCTTCTGTGTAGTGGGTGCCTTATTCGTATGATGGCCGTGGCCGCGTTTGGGCTACGGTGTGGTTTGTTGTTGTTTTTTTGTTTTTACGATTCGTATCATACACACGATCGTATCGTTTGGGTATACCTTATCGTCTACCCTTACTTAAGAGTGCCTTATTTGCGTGATGGCTGTATCAGTTTTCGCGTCAGGGTGTGATTTGCCGTTTTATTACGATTCGTACGAGAGACACGAACGTACCGTTTTGGTATACTATATCGTCCACCCTTATCTATACCTTCTGTATAGCGAGTACCTTATTTGTGTAATGGCCTGGCCGCGTTTGGACCAGGGTACGGTTTGTCGTTTTGTTTTTTACGATTTTTATTATGCGCAAGATCGTATCGTTTTGGTGTATTGTATCGTCTACCCTTACCTACCCTTCTGTACGACGAGTGCGTTATTTGTGTGATGACCGTGGCAGTTTGCGCGTCAGCGTGTGATTTGCCGTTTTTCTTACGATTCGTGTTACACACACGAACGCAGCGTTTTGGTGTATTATATCGTCCACCCTTATCTATGCCTTCCGTGTAGCGAGTACCTTGTTTGTGTGACGAGTACCTTGTTTGTGTGATGGCCATGGCCGTTTTTGGCCCAGGGTGCGGTTTGCCGTTTTTTTTACGAGTCGTATTATACACACGATCGTATCGTTTTGATATTTTATGTCGTCTACCCTTACCTAACTTCTGTACAACGAGTACCGTTTTTGTGTGATGGCCGTGACGGTTTTCGCGTCAGGGTGTGATTGGCCGTTTTTTTCATTACTATTCCACGAGAAGTACCTGGTAGTAGTTTGTACAGTTTGCTGTCCGACGTTGTGCATGCGGCATTGAGTGTTTTATTTTCGTCGACAAATTGTCAGATGCCATTTTTTTTTCTACGACACGACATACGTTTTGATATGTTGGGTGTTGCTCTATTATTGTCGTTGTCATTGGTGCTGTTATTGCTGGTGTTCTTAATGTTGCTGTTGCAGCATTTAATTTTTATGCTGTTCGTTCAAGGTGACATCATTGAAGTCATCTTGACCAAAAAAAAAAAACTGCGCTACAGTGCTCGCGCGACGTAGTGTAAGATACGGTGGAGTCGGAAGTAAAGTTTTCGTTGTAATGCCCGTTGGCAACGCAGCAAGAATAAGTGGGGGGACGTTGTCATGACCGTCGACAACGAAAGGGTAGGTGGTGGTGTTCGATGCCGCCATATCGGAAATTTCGAAAGCTATCGAAGCATTGAAATTCGATATTGAAGTATCGCAATTCAATATCCCACATCGAACGCGTTTTGCCCTCCATCCCCTTAGCTTTAAGCTGATACTGAAATGCGTGTTTTCGATGTAGCGACTATCGAAATCGTGTCAACTTGGTTTTCAGCTTATCGATATCGACTCGATTCGGTATCCGATTTTTGGTCTTAAGTGGAGGTGGGTGGTGGCGTTGTTATGATCGCCGTCAACGAAGGGGTATAGGTGGTGGTGTTGGATGTTATCACATCGAAAGTTTCGATACTATATCGAAGCATCGAAGACGATGTATCGAGCGTACAATATCCGATATATCGAGTATATCAAACGCGTTTTTCCCTCCATCCCCTGACACCTACCACCGTAGTTTTTATTATGCTGATTCTGAAATATTGTTTTCGACGTTTTGGCTATAGAAATCGAATCGGGTTGATCCTATTTTATGAAGATAGCATCGAACTCGATTCGATAAGCATCACAAATCCCAAGCGGAGGTGGTGCCGTTGTTATGACGGTTGGCAACGAATGGGTTGGGGGAGGGGGGGGGGAGGGGGGGGGTGTACGGCCGTTGACGAGATGACGGCGGTGATGGGGCTATCCACAGGCTATTATTTGCAGTCAGTATGATCCTATCCACGAGTAGTAGTACACAAAAGTATTCAGCTGTAAAACTCTACATTACTAGTCTCACGTGGCATTAATTTGTTGTGCTCGAATTGAACGAGGTCATACAACGTTGAAATTCAGTATCTGCATACGAATAACGTAGAGACCCCAAGGGACTGTTTTGCACGGTATCTAAGCTCTCGGGAGGGCCGATGGTATCTGTTGTCGTTGTTGCTTGAGTCTGCCAGCGAGTGAAAGAACGGGTTAGTTAGTGTGTGCGTTCAGTTAACGTAGCGTAACACCCAGCTATGGCACATTTTGTTTCGTCTAGTCAGTACCTCGCTGATTGTGGTTGATCAAAAGGGGTGACTCTCTCTTCTCTTCTTGCTTTGCCTGTCTGTAGAGGCAGAGCATGACGTAGTGAGTGCTTGGGCTGTTGCTTTTGAAGCGGTTTTCACGAGTTTTTAGAGTATAAAGCGTGATCCGCAGTAGACTGCGTATTGTGATGCGGTTGTACCAGGTAGCGAGTAACAATAGAATACTAGCGAAATTAGCAATTAATTGCTACCACATAGTAGTGACCGCAGTAAAAGTAAAGTCTCACATCGAAAAGCGGGGGGATTTTGCTATGCGGCTCGCGCCCGTTTACCCCCCGTTTTCTCGGTACTAAAGAGGCGTTTTTTTTCACTTTGTATTTTTGTTTTTCTCCTTCTCTCTATCATTACTGAGAAAAAGGAGGCCATGGCATGCACATGGCATAGGTCGGGACGGGTTTCATATATCAATGGGTGGCAGGGTAACGTGAGTAAATATACTCTAAATCAGCGCTGATCATCATTCAGTATCATGTTTTGATTGTCGTATTTTTTACGTTTATGTCGTGGTAGTATATGCCAGGTGATTTTTTGTTTTCATTTTTGGGTTCCTTTCGTCGTTTTTTTCGTGGTCGTGACGACAACGACTGACGGAAGTCGAAAACGTTAATAATACGAAGACATGGAAAACTAATGCTCCGGTTCATAAATGAAACCGTCATTTTATAAGTGAACCGTCACTTCCGGGCAGTGAATGTAGTCGTCTAGTTCTTCTGCGATGCGATAGCTGATCGAGATATTGTGATTGCTGCCTGGTAGCAGTTCTCGCTGCGTTGTCCTTTCCATCTCCCGTAATCCATAAAGAAATCCACATACGTGCTTCTGATGCGCCTACGACTAATCGCCAATATGAACGATTTACGGCGACGTGTGGCCGCCAGGGGATATCCGGGATACACCCCCGGGTCTCCCATTATATTTGATTTGCATCTTGATGGTAAAACGGATACCGCTTCTTGCTCTGAGTTCATTGCGCACAGCGGTCGGTCTGTGGAAAACGGCCTCCACGCGGCTGCTGGTCGTCGGTCACCCTCGGGTTTGACCGTGCGTACAATCTGTCTACCCGGGGTTGTGGGATGGCATGTAACCCACGTTTTCCCTGGTGCCAACTCTACTTATTGGGGGGACTGTTCGGGTTAGATCAATCTCAAGTTGTGAGATGATCACCCAACAATAAAGTAGAGTTGACACCAGAGAAAGCGTGGATTACCTGTCAGCCCACAACCCCGGGTCTAGATAGACCCCATACACGGTCAAACCCAAGGCTGATCGACGACCCACAGCCGCGGGGAGGCCCTTTTCTACAGACCAACCGCTGTGCGCAATGAATTCAGAGCAAGCAACAGCAGTATCCATTTTGAACATCAACATGAAAATAAAAATATTGAGAAACCCGGGAAAATAAAAATATTGAGAAACCCGGGGATATCTCCCGCGGATGTCCCGTGACGACGCGGATCGCTTCGTGTCTCTTTCGGTCTGCCCTCGCAAAAATCCGTGGCGGTTCTGACTTGTACTACTGTCGTAGTACCATACAGTATGTAAAGGTTAAGATGAAGATGACGGGTGGCGGCGTCCTTTATCGACCACAGATACATACCCTCTGCCTCATGATTGACACCCAGATACAGTGGTATGCTATGTTAAATGCGGCGGGGTATATTTATCAGGGCTTTCCGAGGGTCACAACTAGACCCGTGGATCGGGCCAGGAGGTTTTCAAAATCACGCGGTCGAGTCGCTGGGTCGGGTGGCAGGAGGTGTTCGAAATCTCACGGGTCAGATCGGGTCGGGTCGGGTCGGGTCGGGTCGGGTCGGGTCGAGTCGGGTCGGATCGGGTCGGGTCGGGTCGGGTCGGGTCGGGTCGGGTCGGGTCGGGTCGGGTCGGGTCGGGTCGGGTCGGGTCGGGTCGGGTCGGGTCGGGTCGGGTCGGGTCGGGTCGGGTCGGGTCGGGTCGGGTCGGGTCGGGTCGGGTCGGGTCGGGTCGGGTCGGCGGGTCGGGTCAGGTCGGGTCGGGTCAGGTCGGGTCGGGTCGGGTCGGGTCGGGTCGGGTCGGGTCGGGTCGGGTCGGGTCGGGTCGGGTCGGGTCGGGTCGGGTCGGGTCGGGTCGGGTCGGGTCGGGTCGGGTCGGGTCGGGTCGGGTCGGGTCGGGTCGGGTCGGGTCGGGTCGGGTCGGGTCGGGTCGGGTCGGGTCGGGTCGGGTCGGGTCGGGTCGCGTCGCGTCGGGTCGGGTCGGGTCGGATCGGGTCGAGTCGGGTCGGGTCGGGTCGGGTCGGGTCGGGTCGGGTCGGGTCGGGGCGGGTCGGGTCGGGTCGGGTCGGGTCGGGTCGGGTCGGGTCGGGTCGGGTCGGGTCGGGTCGGGTCGGGTCGGGTCGGGTCGGCTCGGGTCGGGTCGGCTCGGGTCGGCTCGGGTCGGGTCGGCTCGGGGCGCGGCAGGAGGTCTTCAAATCTCATGGGTTGGATTGGGTCACCCTGATTCGACACGCCCTTCGAGGAGGAGTAACCCGACCCGTGAAAAGACCCGATATTTGTCGTGCTACCCCGTATCATTTTCCATTGTATCATGTGCGACACGATACTCAATTCATTCAGCGCGGTTCACTCAAATTCATGACAATTATCATTATTATTATGTTTGCCCTTCAACAACATAGCTTAGATGCTGTTCCGATGTAAATCGAATATCCTTCTAGAAGGCAGCAGTATCTTTGACCTTCTGGCAACCATTCCCCACTTCCTTTCTCCATGTCTTCTCATTTTTTGTACTGCTTCCTTTCACTTCCTTTCCCTGCATCTGTTCATTTTACCTATTAGTCTACCGTAATCCTCATCAACACCTCTATCCCACAACCAAGGCAACCAAAGAATAGATTAAGAAAAACGAAGGAACTCCATCTGCACCCCGCTCGGTCCGAGTATATCCGCATGCTGAACAAGGTCGAGCGATGCGGCGGAGACTCTGTGCGGTGAGGGGGGGGGGGGGGGGTGACGTGGACTCTCAGAACGAAACACCCGCTATAGTCGCCAAGCTTTGATGTTCGCACCACAAATTCTTCTTGCGAGTCATTATTGACTTCCCAGTGACAAAATGTTTCGATTGTGCCACCATCTCGTGCGCCTCGGGAGGCCTTCAAGAAGACACAAGGCGAGGAGAACGTCGAAAAGAGAAATGGCATTATTCGTAAAACCTTGGCTCCTCGTTGCGGGGGCAGAGTGACGCGACGAAACCAGGGGCGATTATACCCAGTCAGGCCTGTGATGATGTTTATTTGCGACGGTCACCAGTAGTAGTAGTGACAGGGCTGCACCACTCTTTCGAAAAACCTTTTCACTGTGGTCAGCTACTACTGATATTTCGGAGCGTTGTTTCCTTGATGGTCAACAGACGCACGCGCACAAGCTTGCGCATAAATGACACCGTGACCACACTCAGACCTGATTCCACCGGAACCTGGGCCCTCGAAACGGATCGCGGATACACAAGTAGCCACCGTCGGGGCCTTCTAAGCACCCAGATCCCCCGCCAACCAAACTAGAGGGACCGCAATCATCAAAATAACCGAGGCTCGGCCAAAAACACAGCACACCAAATATCGAATGCCTGGCAAGTTAATGTTGGTGTCCGAAACCTCGGGATCAGGCAAGAGACCGAAGGGCTGGCATAAAGTCTGGTTGATGTGACCTTAACGTTTTTTCGATCCACCGAATAAGGGACCCGTGTAAAACTCCTCGTTGTGGGAGCTTGGAGTTGAGACCATGCTGTGGATCACTGCCCGAAAGAAGAGGAGCAAGTAATTGGTACCGGGGGGTCCTCGAAGCAGCCGAACGGTTGATGGTCGCGCAGCACGAAAAGGAGATCAAGGAGAGTAGACAGTGTCAACAGTACCACGCATCTACCTTGGGTGGCTTTGAATGGAGGCTGGGGGGAGAGAGAGCAGAGATACTGCGATACTGCCACCGCTGTCGACAGCGTATGAAGGAGGCAGGTTTTGCTGCTTGTAGTGTGTGTCTTCTTAGTATTGCGTGTTTCGTTTTATTTCGTTTGGTTCGTTTTGTTTTGCGGATGCGTTACGTTGTTTTGTTTCGTTTGGCTGCCGCCTCTACTGAACAGTGACCACGAAATAGTACACTGATGGTGCCTATTTCTTAACACTCCCTCTCGATGGAAGTCGCATCTGCTGCTAATAATGATAATTTCGCAAACAAAGACCGTTGTTTCTTGGAAATCCTACCTTGGAGTTGCCTGCTGACTTACTGCTTGTGCAGTGAAGTTTCGTCGCGACCGGTGTCTTATTGCACTGCCGAGTTTGTTAACTCAATGGAACTCGTGCAAACGTATTTGCGCCCGACCAAGTTACGCTGAATAACAAAAGGCTAGTCAAATGACGCCAGCCGCCCATGCAAACATATGAGGCACTACGTTGTGACGACTGCCGTGTAGAAGCCAAACACAAGGATTCATGTCTATTCCATGTCTCGGTCTCCTGCACTACTTGTTTTTTGTGAGGAAGCTCATGAAAGCTTCCTTGGAAGCTTCCATGAAAGTTTCATGAAAGCTTTCATGGGAGTTATGGAAGCTTTTATGGGAAAAAAAGGGAAGCTTCCACGAAAGCTTCCGCGAAAGCTTCCATGGGAGTAGCTTCCACGAAAGCTTCCACGGAAGCTTTTATAGAAGAAGTGGAAGCTTCCACGGAAGTGACTTCCACGAAAGCTTCCACAAAAGCTTCCACGAAAGCTTCCACGAAGGGTTAGGGGTTAGGGGTTAGGGTTAGGGGTTAGGGTTAGAGTTAGAGTTAGGTTCCGTGAAAGCTTCCGTGAAAGCTTCCGTGAAAGCTTCCGTGGAAGAAAATTTACTTCCGCGAAAGCTTCGATGAAAGCAATTTACTTCCACGAAAGCTTCCGTGAAATCTTCCGTGAAAGCTTCCGTGAAAACTTTCGTGGAAGAAAACTTACTCCAGTTTGAAAGCTTCGGTAGAAGAAGATTTACGTCCGTGAAAGCTTCCGTGAAAGCTTCCGTGACAGCTTCCGTGGAAGTTATTTTTTTTTTTACGAAAGCTTCCGTGAAAGCTTCCGTAGAAGCTTCCGTGAAAGCTCCCGTGAAAGCAATTTACTTCTACGAAAGCTTCCGTGGAAGTTTCCGCGGAAGTAACTTTCGTGGAAGCTTTCACGGAAGCTTCCGTGGAAGTGACTTCCTTGGACCACGGAGGCTTCCGTGAAAGATTCCACGCTTCTATGCCGTGGAAGTTCCATGGAAGCTTCCACGCTTCCATGGAAGCTTTCATGAGCTTCCATCAAAAATGCAGATAGTGCAGGTGGCCCTGTCTACCGTGCGTAGCTCTGAACTCACAAACGAATGACATACTCCTAGAACACTGGCAAACATACATAGTGCATGTACATCTCTTACAGCGTCCCGTGTATTGAAAACCGCCACCACCAGTACGATCTACGGCCCAACAATGATACCGGTCTAAGAAACGACCAGCGCAGACTTTATTGTCATGAAGTTGATGACGTAGGTGGATGGGGCTAATGAAGCTGAACTAGTGATGCAGCTGATGTAGCTGATGTGGCCAATGAACCTGACGTTAACTGAAGTAGCGACCACTAGCGCTTCTGTAGTCGCTGCTATAGTCGCCCCTGCTGTAATACTGCTGCACTCACTCGTTGCTGTATTAGTCTCTCTCTCCTGTATGTAGTTGTCAGCCTTGCTGTAGAAGACGCTGCTATACTAGTTAGCTGCTGATGCAGTAGCCGCTGCTGTACTAGTCGATACCTTCCAGATACGTACTTTACGATGACGACAATGATACCGACGAGTATGTGATGATGCTTCAGCATACGATAACGATGATTATGATGCTTTCGGAGGTGCTTGCTCAGCGTCTTCATCTCCTGGAGGCGCATTGTCGGTAGTCGTTGAGAACGTCATGGGCTCCGTGATGACGACGCTGCGATGGATGAGTAGCCGATGGGGTTGTGAAGGCGCCCGAGTATACGTAGAGCGCGAAACACGTAGAAACGCAAAGTGGCTTCAGTAGTGTATAGTCGCAGCAAGATTGTAATTATCGTTGAAAATACTGTAGCTGGGCTGTGTCCTCATTACTGGTTCAGGTTCCCGTCTCTTTGTTGATGTTTCCTCCCAAAGACCGGCCTCCTCCTGTAGTCCCATGGTTATGCAAAGGTGTTCTGAATGATCGCCATCCCCCCTCCCCCGCTCCGAGCGGCTTGTCAGCCATCCGGGGCCTACCCAGACAGCCATAGCGTCGGGAATCACTCGAAGGAAGCCCTCTCTCATATCATGCATACGGTCTTGCGCTGTCTCCATGGTGTAACTGAGGCCGTCTCTGTATCCTGCCCCCGTCTTGGTCTTGACCGGTTCCTCGTAAAGCTCTTGTCGAGTCGTCGATCACACGGCGTCTGACTTCTAGAATCTCCTAGGGCACGTTTGTCTTCCGATTCATGCCCTCGTGACGTCGCACAACTGTTGTTGTCGTGACTCCCAAGTTGGTGGATACAGAGAGGACAGAGTTGAGAGGTTGGTGTTGCTGAACTACTACTACTTGACCAGGTTGCTGCTGAGTGTCGGCTTGACATGTACCTGCCCCGTCAGGGTGTCGTAGATGTCAGGGGTAGGTTTGTTGAGGTGGACCTTGATTCGTGCCTTGCAGTCACAATAAACGTACTCGCCCTTCCCGCCAAACCGCGGGAGACCCTCTTTGTCACCGTCGCTACTTTATTGGTACCGGTGTTTTTCATATCAAGAACAACATTTCCTATGGTACTGTGCCGAACCCGGTGCGTTCGACTTACCACAACTGTGCGAGTTCTGTTACGGCCATGTGCACCGTTAGGGATATTCCCAACCAAAATTGGTGCGTGCCTTCAGCCAAAACTTTGTGGGCGGTTGGTACCGTACATTTGCGCGATCATACTCACTCCAACCTTGGTGCCAGCTTTGGACAAAGCTTACCTTATGGGCTTACGTTGGCGGACATAACGCGAATTATTGTTATAAGGTTTAGTTTGGGTAGGAAGTTGGTAAACATTTTACCAGTAGTCAAATAGACTAGTACCCTCAAAATCCTTAACAAATGGCGTCGTCGGCAAAACCATGTTTTTTTGGGGTCGTGGATTCGAATCCCGCCATCCACCAATATTAATAAACTTTTGCGACTTTCCCCATGTCGAACTTGAAAAATGCTCTCCTCGTTATCCCTGAAGTCCTTGGTCGTGCACACCGCGCTTATCGAGACTCGCTCAACCTGTTGGGGTATCGTGTTGGTACACCCTTTGGCTTGCACTCGTGGTGGTTAAACTTCTGGCTCATGTTTTGTAACGTTGTTAGGGTATTGGGCGGGGCGCGCGACGCGTGCTTGGGGGAAGCGTGCGAGGTGCAGACTCCTGTGTCATGGTTGAGGGGGGCAGCATTAGGGGCGCGTGCCCCCAGTGCCGAGTTTGAGCCACGGCAGGGGGGAACGGCGCTGGGAGCGCGGGTTCCCGTTGCCGAACTCGGACCATGATCGAGAGGGGCGGCGCTGTGAGCGTGCACTCCCTTCGTAGAAGATGTAACCTGGCTGGGGGGCACGCTGGGAGCGCTGGTCCCCACCGCCGGTACTACGCCGTGAAGATCGTCAGCAGACGGCGTAGGAGCCCGTGGGCTCTTAACAAAAAGTATTTGTGCCGCGCCACGTGGAAGGCGAGCAACAGGCACTCGCGCATCTCGCGAAATCAAAGGAGGTGTCCCCGACAGTGCCGTCGGTGGACGGGTAGGGTGTGCCGTACCGCCGTCGCGCTGTCAGTTGCCGGTGAAAAAGGTACCCGGTTGGCGCGCGTTGGGGTTTCCGCTCGGATTGTGGGTTGTCCCGAAGCGCTTCCCCGGAGCAGACGCGGAAGCCGAGGAGGCTGGCGAGGGTGGGACAGCACCATGTTGCCCGGGTGTGTATATGCTGTTGTGGTTACCGCTGTGGCTGTGGTTGCCACTTTGACTGTTTACCTGGCCCTGGTCCTGGTGGTACCCTCGTGATTGGTTTGAACAATTTTGGCGAGAAAACCTACCGTCGCGGCGGTAGCTAACCATACTTGCTTGCCACCGTCGGAAAACGTCATCATCGACGAGTTGGCCGAGTTCAGGGTTTAGACAGCCGCTGGCGTTGACAAAGGGATGCCTACAGTTGCGCAAGGAGTGCGTGTCTTCGTGACAGTTGAGGCAATGACCCGGTTTTCTCGGGGAGCAGCGGCGCGGGGGGAGGGCGTGAGGAGGCCGCTCCAGAGGCGAGGGTCGTCGGTCTTAAACGGGGCACTAACAGCGAAAACTTCTGTTCTTCTAAGGGCCATCAGTTGGACATTTTGTCGAGCCAGGGGTCGGTGGGATCAGTAATCAACATGTCAATCGGATTATGGCTCGAACCCGTCTGCCAAGAAGGCGACTGGGACGGCACTCGGCCCTGGCCGCGCCCATGAACGGCGGGCCGGGGCCCCGACGGGGCGGATGACCGCGCTCCCGTCGAAGAAACAGGTAGAGAAAAATATGTTTCGCCGTTGACGGAAGTTGTCTTATTGTGCGCCAAGTCACTAAAAGCTCTCCATATGGCATCTATCGAGGCATACGGCCGTGGGTCCGTTGCCTTCGAGCCAGGGTACAACGTAGGCATGAGCGTCGGAGACTGCTCGTTGACCGCCATCTTAACCACCTCCAATACCACATCCATCCCCGGAGACAAAGCACGCTCACTCCCCGTGACTGCCGATACTAGCACACGGAACTCCCGACTGAAATCAGTAAAAAGCGTGCCGTTACGCACTCCAAAAGTATGCAAGTTGGTGTAGCCTTCCCCTGGTCGAAGTGCGTCACGAGCCGGCGTAGCAGGAGGGTGAAGATCTCGGGCCCAGACGTTCATCCGTCAATAGCTCTTGACACCTGCACGAAGAAATAGTCGATCAAAGTGGTCATGGCGGCGGTCGTGGGCCTGTCAGGTGTTGTGGCACGGTTGAATGTCAGGCGGAGGGGGTGGATCCAACCGGTTACCCACGTGGGCGTACGTACGCCCTCTTGGCAACGGTCGTCGCAGCGCATGAGTATGTCAGTCATTGCAGACCGAACGGAACGTATGAGTTGCTGTGTCCCGTCAGACTTGTTCAAAGAGGCGGTGAACGGTAGAACAGAGATGCGGGATACGTCCTTGTAGGAGGGCTTAACATAGGCACGCCTAACTGAGTCATCAAGCGTGGAGTTGGCTAGAGCCGCGGCGGTAGCTAGTTCGGCGGTACGCGCGCGGGCCAAATCCGAAGAAACAGGTTTGGTGTGGTCACCCGACAATCAGTATGCTCAGCCGTTCAGCGGAGGAAGCAATATTCACCAGGGAAGGAGTTACTTTCCTCTTGCCGGCTACCACGGTCACCTCGCCGTGGTCCGTGTTCGAGCCTGAAGACGAGGGGGAGGAGGTGGATGAGCCATCCCACGCTGAAGGCTCTCGCGTGGTGTTCCGCGGTCCTCCGGTGCCTCCTCCCGACCTGTGCCTCTGATTTCAGAAGCCATCGAGGCTCTGGTGAAATCGAATAAAGCCACGTCTCTGCGAAGGCTAAGAAAGTGAGTACTCTCCGAGGACCTGCTCAATTGGCAGACCTGCAGGGGACACTCAGTGTCTCCCCGCCCAGTACTCGCACAATATGGCGTCGTCGGCAAGACGAAAAAAGAAAACTGCCCAGTGTTGGGCGAGGTTTTTCCCCGACATCGTTCCCGTGCGTTTCAAATAGTTTTCTAATCGATGGCCTGTCTTTTTGCAGTGTGCACAGGTCACTCGTGCTAAAGGTGTTGATGTGACTATCGTAGCAGACTCACGCCCCTTCGCTTTTCGCGAAGGCCCCTTATTATCATACGCAACCCGTCCAAATTATCTCAATTCTGATAGTTACCTGTGGCCTTCCGAGGCCGTATCTTAACAACGTTCAGAAGATTCTCTTGATGTTGAGCTCACTGCTTGGCCAGAAAAACTTCTCCATAAATGCAGACTTCTTCTGCAGTCCGCGTGCGAGTGTTGGGCTAGGGGAAGGACACATCAAAATAGACCAGAGAACCAAGAGGGAGCGAAGAGGGTGCTGCACTTTGGTGCCTCAAATTCTAGGTACAGCCCCGCCTTTAGTTTCTAGACGCCTAGGAAGTCTAGAGTACTGACAACTGGTACCAGCTATCCTCTACAGCTGGTATCATGCGCATCAGGTAACAGGTATACGAGTAGCGTTTTTAGGTCTACGTAAAGCACTGCAAAAAGTTACCCTACACTGGATCAAAGTAATTTATCAGGGTCGGCTGCAGTAAGTTGTGGTGGTTTTACGTTTGTTTTTTCGCACCAGAACTGGTTGGGATATCGTACGAGTACTCAGTTTTGCAAGCTGCGTGATACGTTGGACAAACGTGTTCTACTTTCCTCATTATCATGAAGAATGTTGGCCGGCGACACCCCCATGAATACTATCATACCAATTAGCTGCTAGTTGTACTATATTGCTCCTACTGGGAGTATGAAACGAACCACGAAAATACTCGGAAAAACTGCTGTGTTGTTGTTGCGGCCAATGTGAGTAACATATAACAGCAGAATGTTATTCCCATTGGTGGCGGCCACCCCTGACGGAGGCTATTCGCCTGATTATTCTGCGGACGAATTCGAACAGACTGCTGCGTACCCTGGTAAAGATCATTCGTTCTCGACCTTCCGGTACTGTCATTTTCGGGCTTTCGGGTCATGCCGAGAACAAACTTCAGCACACTGCCACAACTACAACCAACAACAACAGCAGACACGCAGCAGCAGCTCACACCACAACACGAAAGGACCTGCGTCGCGCACGCGTGGTACGAAGCCACGATCCCCCATCCACATCAGGACCTGGGGTATTTACCTAGACTATAGAGAGGGCGTTTTTATACGGCTCACTTACACCAGACAGAAGAGCGCGAGGAACTATACTACTACTACTGTAGATTTGGTACGATATAGTCATGATGTTCTTCGAAGGAGTTCGAGCCCTGTTCGCCTTCTGGACGGCGCTCCCCGTGGTTGATGCGACGTGCCTCTGCTCCGGCGACGGTGACCTCTGCAGCCAGTACGACCAGGCGTCCGTGGTTCTTCACGTCAAGGTTTTAAGGACGGCCAGGTGAGATCCACCTTCTTGTGTTTTGCTATGGATTCGCTTCGCTCAACTTGTCGAAATACGACGAACGGCAGAATCGCAGTCACGGTTCTCCATGTGCAGTGTCTATCTTAGCGCTGCAGCATACGAGGTGCCAGGTAGCCTTTACGAAATATCAAAAGAAACGATCGTGAAAGCACCGGTCTTCGCGTGTAGCTTGATACCGAGTAGGCTTCCGTCGCCCCATCGCCAGGGAGGTGAACTATTTAGCCCCCTGTGGCACACTCGCGTAGTCTAATAATCTCTCTCCGGATCCAGGCCGGGAAAACATAGTAACGCGAAGACACGATTGTTTCAGACTCTGCCACACGAATCACAGCTAACGATAGCTCGACCGAGCTGCTGGGTTAGCTAAAATGTACTAGACACTAAGGAGCCGTACACTTGCTCGCGCAGAATGATGCTGCTCGTACGACTACGCGTTCACCGTACATTAGACGGTTGGTTGATAAATATCACCACCCTTTTTTATTGTCTAGTTCCTGTTTCTGGGTTCCACTAGGAAGGGAGATCTACCCGTGTTGGATCCAATTATAGCGACAAGAAAAACGTCGAATTAAGGCAATGTTCTCAAAAGCGTCTCTCAGTTGGAAGAAAGCGCGCGCAGCAGTACGAAAGTATCACCACGTTTCCCGCGTGGCATACAGCTCCTTGCGTCGCGACTCGGGGACGCATCCGAAACCCCAGCAGCCTGGGCTGCTTCGTATCATATCGCCGACGCTGTGTGTGGTCGTAATTTGTGTTTCAAACCTTTCCCCCCCCAAAGTCCTACATGAAGCAATTATAGCGACCAAAATAAGACCTCTCGGCACGAGTACGGTAGGATACCCGCTTTAGGAGCCCCTCGAAACAGACCCGTCCTACCGTTCTCATTTCCGTGCCGTTCATACCTCAGCGTTAGGTCCATTCCATACCCAGTAGGTTTTAGTACAGGCGCCACACAATCATAAATGTTTTACTTGTAGTAGAGCAGGGGCGACACAAGGCGTGAGTGACAAGCCGACTTGACCGTTCTGCAACACCTTTGCAGCAAGACAGGCACCCGTTTGGGGGGACGCATTGCTTGGAATTAGTGTAGGGAGGGGTTTTGGGGGCTCTAAAGGTGTTAAACCCAGTTTAAGACGGCGCTCTTAAATCGGACATCCCACACTATCTTGAGTCTGTAGGTCTCGTACTAGACTATATCATCAGCGCGCAGCAGTGTTAAGACGAGCATCGGTATAATAATGGTATGACAGTCTGTGCGCACGATCTGACGATATTTTTTTCGTACAATCCTTGCCGCTCAGTTCGATCGATCGATACTTGACGAATCCCAGCTCACAGGCAGTTCGGGCTCTGTTTCTCGCAAGATCGTACTAGTATTAATAGTAAACTACTCGTATAGTCTAGTCTAGTATTATTAGTTGCTGGAATAATCGTCATCACACCATGTCAAAGGAGCACCCCCCCATGCAAAACATATAGTATATCGTATGTGTACTAGCACGGGAGTAGAATCAATAGTATAAACCGTCGACGATGCCTGCACGTAAAATATAGATGCAGATACCACCTGGTACACTATGCTGACTGCTGCGTCGTAGTAACAGTCCGACATCACGTTGTACAGCAGGGGAAGGAGTTTATAAGACGCCTCGTATCGTATCCAATACTCTGGTATAATGCCCGACCGAGAGTCTCTTTGTTCTGTCCACGATCAGACTGGTACGATGAAATACCCGGTACATGGTTAGGGCTTCTCGCGGTCCGGGTTAGATCAAGGTGGCCTAAACCGACTCGACACGTGCTACTAACTACTGCGTACGGTAGAGGCGCACGTTTATTTTTTGGCCTTCTGAGGGTGGTTGGTGGGCTTGAGGAGCTCTAAATATCACCCACAAAAACAAACCGAAAGTGCATTTCCCGATGAACGACCAAAACCATGCACGGCTCGTAGCATCAAAAATACGCCTATTTTTGCAAAACGAGAACGTGTCATTTCGACGAGTTGTGGGTTCAACCCCTCCAGGGCCCCGAAATTTCTCCCTATACAAACTTCAAGTAAATTTCGCCGCGTGCTACGATAGAGGTGCACCATTTTTTTTTCTGAATACTACCCCTCAATTTGGGAGTTTAAGACCTCTTTGTCTAAGACGAAACACTGATTCATGGAGAAAAAACAAAACTGCCAGCGGATGAAAAGCCCCATATGGCCTATTGAGGTACACAACGATAATCATGCAAAAAAAAATGGCCTACTTGTATTATTTATTTTTTTCCCGACGACTTTGGACCAAGGAGTCCCGTCATTCAGAAACCAATTTCGCCTAAAAAAAAGGTATACCTCTATCGTAGCACGTCTCTTTGTCCCAAAAAACGGGTTTCCAGGTGTACAGGGGCGTTAACCCCTTTAGAGTCCCAAAATCCCTCCATACACTAACTTTGAGTAAGTTTGTCCCCCAAAAGAGTCATTCCACGGTAGCCCCACCCCAACTTTTCTTCAACGAAATCGCCATTTATTTTAAAAAACCAGCTCCCTCCCGGTCGTATCTCCTGAAATGCGGTGTCCCTTGACACCCCGACGTCATCGAACGATAAGCCCTTGCACACAAGAAAATTATATGGATACTTTGTTTTCAGTTGCATCAATCTCTTCCTTGTGTCGAGCAGCCATGAAACAAACGCTCGTTTTAGAAAACCGCTGTTTTTTTTTTTCTGGGGGAGGGGGGGCTAACGTAGAATCAGTCGCAAGAAGAGGCATGCAGGGTAGTAGTGAAGGCGTTTTAGGAGCCTCGTCATTACAGTCTCACACTGTTCTTGAGTCGTCCCACGCTAGGTAGCTAGGGACGAAGCAGAAGTTTCTGAGCTATATACTACTAAAATATCTCCTGACCCGACCCTACGCGACCCCGTGAGGTTTTCGAACAACTCCTGAGCCGACCTGAATCGACCCCCGCGAGATGTTGAAGACCTCCTTACGCGACCCGCGGGTCTGGGGGGGGGGGGTCGGGGTCATGACCCGTAAAAAAGCCTGGGTTCAAAAGATACAGCATGTGCGTTTCTTGCGGGCGAGCGTGTGGCTGAAAACCCTCCAGCTAGCTCGTGCCTCGGTGCTTGGTAATGTATGCCTGGTAAGGCTTTGTGAAGCTGCCATGTTCGAGACTGCCGACAACGAACACACAGCCAGCTAGCTAGCTAGCTGCTCTTGGACAAAGGCTACGGTGTAGTAGTAGTATCGCACCCTGGCGCGTGCTAAGATGGAGGTTCCCCACTTTTTTTTTTCTCTCTGAGGTCTCTCAATTTGGGAGCCTTAAAGACCTTTTCCCCCTAAAATCTGATTCCTTGGAAAAAAATAAAACTACTACACATATGGTCTACCGGATTGAAAAATCCCATGGCGTAGAGGAGAGACACAACAAACGAGAATTGTTGCAAAAAAAAAAAGTAACAGAGGCATGTTCCCGACGATTTTGGGTTAATCCATTTCCAACTCCTAAAATGTTCACAGTCTAATTCCAAGTGTTTTGTCCCCATGTCGGGAGTGCGGTGCTAAAAGGGTTGAGGAGCCCCGTCATTCAGAAACCATTTTCGCCCAAAAAAGGTATACCTTAACACCTCTATCGTAGCATGCGTCCCCTCATTTTCACTGCTGCTGGGCTTGAGCCCCTCGCACGTGTTACTCTCTACCTCACGGGAAATGAAAAAAGGAATGTTACTAATAAGCGCTTTTTTTTTCCTGCACCGCGTAGTGGTTGACCATGTTCCTCTGCGGGTTCATACTGCGGAGTGTAGAATGTCACGAAAACGCTCAAGACCTCCATGTCCAACGCTACGGTATGGAGGGGTTTTGTTTACCTTTCGAGGCTTTTTTTTGTCGGTGGCTCGAGGTCACTCGCGCGAGTGACCCCCCCCCCCTGTGTTCCATGTCGTCTCATAGGGTTTCGACATGAATCGCCGAGGAAGGGGATATATATGGTTATAGCCACGCTGCGCCAAAACAAATCGCCTAACTTTTGTTCTTGTCAGAGAGGTGCAGAGTCACTCGTGCGAGTATGATACCTTATGATATGGTAGGATATGGTAGGATATGGTAGGATGTGGTATGGTATGGTATGATATGGTAAGATGCGGTATGATATATGGTATGATATGGTAAGATGCGGTATGATATGGTAGGATATGGTATGGTATGGCATGGTATGATAGCTCGGAACCCATAGCGAAATTGGGGGTATACCCCCCGGATACCGTAGCCTTGCTCCCAAGGAACAGGGGCCACTGCGAAAAAAAAGGTTCCTTCAAAAGGGACCCACCCCGCTACCGTAGCGTTGGCCTTTGGTACGTTTTTCAGAAGGCCACCAGCTCTCCGGAGCGCACCTTATTGCTGTTTGATACCCGTGGCCCCGAGTCATCTCGACTGAAGTAGTGCTTACCCTTTCTTTGCTGCCGGTAGGTAGAGAACGTGCGTCTACCACGCCACACGCGGATACCTACTGTATGTACATCCGTAACAGCGCTATAATTTTTTACCCTTTTCGAAATGTTTTTCTTTGTCCACCAAGGGTACGGTGTGTCAGGGGAGGTCACTTTTTAGGCCTTTTTTTTTTGCAGGTGACTCGAAGTCACTCGCGCGAGTGACCCCCCCCCCCTCCCCCCCTGTTTCCTTAGCGTTCACAAGCATCCGCCTTCCTTTTTGATTTGGCGATTACGAACCACCACCCGCAATGGAATGGTTTATTAGAGCTACGCCGTGCCAAGAAAATCCTAGCCTCGAGTGTTTTGGTCGCGTGAGACAAGAGACACTTACTTGCAAACCTTTTTATGATCGGCAACACAAAAAAAGAAGCTACTAAACTTCTAAAAAAGGAATGGTTTAGAGTTACGCCCCGTGCCAAGAAAATCCTAGCCTCGAGTATTTTGGTCGCGTGAGACAATAAGAGACACTTGCAAACCTTTTGGGATCGGCAACACAAAAAAAAAGAAGCTAACAAACTTCTAAAAAAGGAATGGTTTAGAGCTACGCCCCGTGCCAAGAAAATCCTAGCCTCAAGTATTTTGGTGGCGTGAGACAACAAGAGACACTTGCAAACCTTTTGGGATCGGCAACGAAAAAAAAGAAGTTAAGAAAGCTCTAAAAAGGGGGTTATTAGCTCAGTTGGTGGCACCGTAAGTAATGCCGGAGCCGAGGGAATATACCCAGCTGTGGACCCCATCAGACTCAACTTTAACTATGTCACAACCTTTAATTATTGGTGACGAGTATTTTTGGCCCTAAAAAAATGTTTGCTCGCAGTGTGAGGGGCTCTCGACCAGCGGACGCACGAAGTTGAGATAGAGGTTCACGTTTTTTTTTTTCTTCTGACAAGTCCTCACTCGAAAAGCTCTACCCGAAAAAAAAAACAAAAAAAAAACAGCAACGTCTTTTTCAAGTAAACTTTGGAAAGGGAAAAAAAAGTCGACCAAACAGACTCGTGGCCCGTGCACAAGAAACATAAGTATTGTCAAATAGAAAAAAACGTTGTATTTCTTTCAGACGAATTTGGATTAAGCAGGCCCCCGTCATTCACAAAAAAAAAAAACGGACGAAATCTGCTACCAGGTACTTACTACCTCTCTCTATCGTAGCCGCGTTAGCGGGGGGGGAAACGGAATACTCCCTTCTGCCGTTTTCTCGGTTTTTCCTAGTCTATTGACAAGTGTTTTTTACCCAGAACGGGAGTACGTCGTAGTGCAGCGCTAAAAGGGGTTATACGCAAACACCGCCAGCAGTGATGCCGCTACCAGACGGTGACCAATACCGCTATTTTACTATATATAGGTTATATGAACGCTACACCGGTTGCGAGGTACTCGTCATTTCTACTTTCCGCTGCTACTACTACGACTACTACTACGACTACTGCTACTACTACTACCACTACTACTACTACTACTACCACTACTACCACTACTACCACTACTACCACTACTACCCGTACTATTTAGTAGATAATCTCTACTCTGACCACCGCATCCCAACACATACTTTCTTGCCTGAAAACCCACCTCCAAGTCAGCCTGCCATGCCCCACCTTACCCTCCCCACAAGCTACGTAACCAACTTTACGCCCCCCCCCCTCCACCGCCAATCCCGCAGAATGACCGGCGGAGCCGAGGCCAACGGCGATACGGTGTGTGGCTTCGAAACGATCGGCACATACAAAGGACAGCTGGATCAGAGCTACACGCAACCCGGCGAGACCTTCGACATCACCACTTGGGGCGACAGCGCCCCCTGCGGAGCCACCCTTGTTTCCGGACAGGAGTACCTGATCGGCCTTTCGGACAGCGCGAACGGTGATCACAACGGGAAGCTCCAACCCATGGACCTGTGTGGTATGGTTCGCGAGTGGGACTCGCTGAGCGCGGACGACTGGACCACCCTCGACGAGGGGTGCCGAGACGGCGGCAGCGGCGGCAGCCCCGATCGCTCTGTTGTCCCCCGTAACCTCGGCGGCGGCGGCCGCCGCGGTAGCAAACGCGATAAGGGCAAGAAGAAAAAAGGCGGTAAAAAAGAAGGAAAAACAAGCGGCGAAAACGCCCAAGACAAGGAGAAAAACGGCCCAGGCAAGGAGAAAAACGCCGTCAAGAACGATAAAGGCAACGAAAAAAGCGGCCCAGGCGGCGGTGGCGAAGACAAGGAAGGCGGCAGAGACAAGGAAGACGGCAGAGGCAAGGAAGATGGCGTGAACGCAGACACCAATAAAGAACGTGGTGGCCATGAGAACAAAGCCGCTGGACAACCAGGCGGTAAGAAGAATGAAAAGGGCGGCGAAGAAGATGGTGATGGCAAAAGAGATGGTGCCAAACATGCTGGTGACAAAAAAGAAGGTAAAGAAGGTGGCAAAAAAGAAGATGGCAAAAAAGGTGGCAAAAAAGAAGGTGGCAAAAAAGAAGGTGACAAAAAAGGTGGCAAAAAAGAAGGTGACAAAAAAGGTGATGGTGGCAAAAAAGGTGGCCGTGGCAAAAAAGGTGGCCGTGGAACAAATGGCCGTGGCAAATAGAGAAAAGGCGGCAAACAACATAGTCGCGGCGGTGGTGGCGACCGTACCCTCAGCACCTCTTGGCGGTGGTGACCCCGGCGGCCGCGTCGACAGTGGCGAGTGCGACGGCGTTGGCCGTGGTGGCCGCGCCGGCGGCGTCGGCGTTGGCGGTCGCGGCCGTGGCAGTGGTCACACGCGTGCCCTTTGTAGGTTATATCACCCATCGAGACTGTTGTTTTACCCCTCGCAGGCTATGCAGTTTTTACCTTGACCATACGGTCGTTAATAAATAAACGGGTAGCCTGGGAGGGGGCGGGTCGGGGCGGTAATCGTCGCATCCTTCATGGCCGTGATCCGTACGCCCATAGACGCTCGCACGCACTAAATGCCGGGACGGAGCACATCGGATTTGTGACCGACCAGACAGGCGTGATGGAATTGGAGTTCGTACGGCATCTAATAAATTATTTTCACTTTTTTGTAACATATTTCATAAAAAAAAAAATCAAAGACGTCAGTCGTGAGTTCGACAAAATTTCGGGTCAATACTCATATTTTGCAAGCTGCGTTGTTGGTACTCGTAATATACTATGTTTTGGTGAGTTTTTTCTTGATGGGAGGGGTCATGTTCTTTTTTTGTTGAAAAAAAAAGAAAAACATACAGTTTAGACTATATATATACATATTTTATTTTTCTCCACTTTAGTCTAATGGCTTTTGCTCTACGGTTTGAAAATGGCGGGGAGGTATCGAGTGACCCTCTGCCGACGTGAGTTGTAATGGGGCGTGTCGGCGAGCTAATTCTCTTTCGCCACGCTAAGAGTATAAGTAACTGATTAAAGCCTGGTACCTGGTATGAACGGCCGGGTTTCTGTATCCAGCAGCTCGGGAGGGGGGGGGCTATATGTCGCTTGAGTGAGGGACTAAGCGAGAGCGTGTTTTTTTTTTTTGCTGGCACCTATATATAGCCGCACTCGGTTAATTGGTTATCCATATCGTCCTTTTCAGTCAGTCTGTACCCCGTCGAGCTTGCGATCGATTGGACCCCGTCTCTCTAGTTCTGCTTTTTTTTTTTGCTCTCTCTGCAGAGGAACAGACTGGAGCGCTCAATGGCTTGGTTGTGGTGTTTTAGTGGTGCAGGACAAACAACTGCATTGCATGTGGCAGTATCTACACCAGAAGAATAGAGTAGTAGTGTATGCAGTAAAACCTGATGTTGGTAGTAGTGGAGAGTTTTGTTACGTGCTGCTCGCGCCCATTTAGACCCCCGCTCCGTCTCGGAAGGGACGCGTGGTCAACGGTCAAATGACGAAGGCAAGCAACAAATGAGTACAACCCCTCCCCGATCCAGTTTTTTTCCCTGTACTGTAGAGCCCTTCTTTTCTTGTGTTTTCTCCCTTTTTTCTACAGAGAAGGAAGCGTGTCATGGGTCGGATATTATCGGGTCGGGTCGGGTGGGGTCGGGTGGGGTCGGGTCGGGTCGCGTCTGGTCGGATCAGGTGGGGTGGGGTCGGGTCGGGTCGGGTCGGGGTTTGATCGGATCGGGTCGGGTTCGATTGGGGGATGGGTGGATATGGTTTAAATGAAGAAATGATACCCTCTGGTAGGGTAATCAAAGCTTGCACGACCAAGTTACAGCAATGTGGTGTGACGTGTGTTGCCTTTCGAAAGTTACAGCAATGTGGTGTGACGTGTCTTGCCTTTCGATAGCGCTGTTAAATTCATCGTGTCTATATACCGCAATACTTGCGACTGCGCACAGCTTAGCACCATTGATTGGCGCTACGTACACCGTAAACTTTTTAGTTTTTTGTTGCTGGCGTATTTTTGGCGCATTATATCCCTCGGAGGTGCTGAGTTGCGCTCCAACAGCCCACACGGCTACGGTGGGGGTGGGTCCCTTTATAAGGGACTTTTCTCGCAATGGCTCGGGATCACTGGCGCGAGTGACACCCGCCCCTGTTCCTTTGCGGTCTTAAGGTTTTTTCGTTTCGTTCTCTCAATTGTTTTAATTTCGCCGTAAGAATCTGCAGCGGGATGGTAAGCTGCGTTGGGCCAAAAAACTCGCCAAAACTCAAAACCTTTCTTTTTTTTTGCCCGTGAGGTGGAGAGTCGCTCGTGCGTGTGGCCCAAACGTAGTACCAGGTCTATAATGGAAATGGAGGTATCTCCCCTACCGTACTCGTAGCCTCGGTCTGAAGGTTGCACACCGCCGACAGATCACGATCTAGATCATACAGATCATATTGATCTTGTGGATCTTATAGATCATACAGATCGTATAAATCATATCGATCATATTGATAATGTAGATCATATGGATCATATACTTGGTAGATCATATTGATCATATAGATCATATTTTTCATCACATATTGATCATGTTGATCATATTGATCATATTGATCATATAGATCATACTGATCATATTGATCATGTAGACCATACGGATCATACAGATCATACAAAAATCCTACAAGAACAGATCCCAATGCCGGTATCGGTAATAGATGAAACGAAAGACTGTGGGGAAAGGAAGTAGCACTAATAGCCATAAATTGAAAATGTACGTTGAAAGGAAAGGGGGAAATACCTGTGGTTGGCAGAGGGTCGAGGGACAAGCAGTACTGTAGCATTCTTATTAAACTCTCTCCGTTACGGATCACTTAATAATGTAAACATAGGGTTGAATGAGTCCTCCTGCGCCGGCAGAAGGTCCTCGCCCGTGGGTATACCACACGCGCTAAGGGTGCCCTCGGCTGAGGCACCTTCAGAGCTGCAGCAATTACCGGAAATGATCCCAGCTTGTAGAAGAATACCACTATTATTGTTCGATGTAAGGTGGGTGGGGCGGTCTTAAGTCATCGACGTCGTCGTCGTCGTCGTCATCGTCGTTGTAGGGTGGGTGGGGCGGTGCTGAGTGCTTAGGTCGTTCCTCGTGTCTTACCAAGGTTTTGCGGGGGCTGCGATGCAGATGACTGCACTCTAGATACGGTTTACAAGCAAATCTCGTGAAAGGTGTGTGGTTCTAACCCCTGTTCCACAACTTACGAGTAGTAGATTAATCTGATTGGATCACGATATTTCGGGACGACATCCACGCTATTTATGTCGGAGGGGAAAAAAAATAGTAAATAACAATAATAACAAAAATGCAAAATGTATCTTAACGCTTTTAGAACTGGAAACCCGTTTTTGGGGACAAATCACTTGCTACTTGGAGTTTTAGTGTGGGGAGGGGTTAGAGGCTCTGTAGGGGTTAATAGGTCTTTCTGCATCCGAGATATTTCTTATTTCAAGGAGCGCTGTGAGTGATCAACGTTGAAGTTCATATGATACTACTTACTGCACAAATTCTGGTGGCAAGCACAGTAGTTTTTAGTAGTAGTAGTAGTAGTAGTAGTAGCAGCAGTAGTAGTAGTAGTAGCAGTAGTAGTAGTAGTAGTAGTAGTAGTAGTAATAGTAGTAGTAGTAGTAGTAGTAGTAGTAGTAGTAGTAGTAGTAGTAGCAGTAGTAGTAGTAGTAGTAGTAGTAGTAGTAGCAGTAGTAGTAGTAGTAGTAGTAGTAGTAGTAGCAGTAGCAGCAGTAGTAGTAGTGGTAGTAGTAGTAGTAGTAGTAGTAGTACTAGTACTAGTACTAGTACTAGTAGTAGTAGTAGTAGTAGTAGTAGTAGTAGTAGTAGTAGTAGTAGTAGTAGCAGTAGTAGTAGTAGTAGTAGTAGTAATAATAGAACCTGCGTATCTGCCGTTTAATGAGATAGATGTTGTGAGAGATCTCTACCAGTATCATTATAAACGGTACAGCTCAAACCCTGCAGATCGCTACTACTACTACTACCACTACTGTGGATCATGTATGTGTATAGATCGCACGGCTCCCCACCCGGTAACATGATCTAGACGACACAGAGATCTTCCCCGAAACATCTGGCACACCATCAGGTAGCTAGTGGAGATCGACCGGTGACTGTGAGATCTGTCTAACGCGAGAAAGAGCGTTGAGAGGAAGAAGACGTCGAGAAAGATGGTGCCCATATACTACCTATATCCATACGTTGAGTCGGAATGCCTGGAGTACGTTGTTGAGGTACATTACGATAGACCAAAAAGTTACGCTCGGCAAGGGGGGGGCGGGGGGGATATACCCCCGTTTCCACACTCTACCGGGGGTGTTCATCACTCGCACGACGCGAGTGACTTCCGTACCCCATTCATGGACAAAAATAATAAACCAAACGAGCCATCCCACGATAGGGTTGCAGCAGAAAGTCCCTGAGTTCCTCACATGAGGAACTCAATATCTCACCCTCCAAAAATGACTTGGGAGGCGTTCGTTCTCGCACAACCCGACCAAGCTTCTATGCCTTAGTCCAAAAATGTAAATGTACTCGTGAAATCACTTCAATGACTGGCAGTTCCTCACATGAGGAACTCAATCGCCCAGGGACTTTTTGGCGCAGAAGGTGCAACCCCTACCGTGGGATGACTCAACATACGTATGTGTATATAGTCTATATATTTAAAAACAAAAGAGTTAGGACCCCTCCTCATTAAGAAAAAACTCACCCACATAGTGTATTACAAGTACCAACAACGCAGCTTGCAAAGATGATAATTGACCCGAAATTCGTCGAACTCACGGCTGACGTCCTTGAAATATTTAGAAAAAAAAAAAAAAACTCACGGCTGACGTCCTTGAAATATTTGGAAAAAAAACAAAAATACCGCTTCTAATCGTTTTTTCTTCGGCGCAGGGGCGTAGCTTATACCGCTCCATTCATTGCGGACTCATATATCGCGGAAATAACACAGCAGCACGAAAGACTGATTCTATACGATAGTCCTCCCCCCCCCCCCCAAGCAAAAACGGCGATGTTCTTGAACGAACGTTTCATGGCTATTATACTGGACACGATGAGCGATGCTACGAAAAAAGCATCTCCATTTATTTATTTTCTTGTTTGCAAAGAAAGAAACGATCGAACGATGACGCCGGGGTGGCAAGGGGCACCGTATTTCAGGGGTTACGGTCGGGAGCTGGCTTCAAAACCGGCAATTTCGTTGATGAAAAAGTTGGGGGCGGCTATCGTAGTAAGACTGGAAATATTAAGACCGCGAAGGAACCACGGGGGGTCACTCGAGCGGCGAGTGTCCCCGAGCCACGGCAAAAAAAAACACAAAGGTCCCTTAAAAAGGGACCCCCCCCCAATTTTCACTACGGGGACTTGAGCCACTCGCACGATAGAGTCGACTCTGTACCTCACTGACCGACACGAAAATACTTTTTTGCGCGATATGCTTGGCGCAGCGCGTGGCTAATCCTTGCGTTGCGGATTCATGTCGCTATCTTAAAATATCGAACATCCCATGGACTAACCTTATAGAACGAGACTCGAGCAAAAAAAAATGGCCTAGGAGGAACAGCAGGGGGGGGGGGTGTCACTCTCGCGCGAGCGACTCCGGGCCACCACTGCGAAAAAAAGGTCCCTAAAAGGGGGGCTCCTCCTATCGTGGCATTTTGGTCCTTGGTCTCTCTATTGTTTCCCACACGGACAACGTATGCTGCAGTCACTTTGTTCAGGGCCCCGTCCACTCATATAATTCACATACACCCCTGAGGGTAACCATAAGAAGAAGAGAAAATTGAAAAAAGGAAACCTGTACGAGGTCGTATATCATGCTGGTTTAGTTGGAATGGTTTCTCCTTTTAATTTTCTATCCGACAATGCATACATATATATGTTGCCCAGCAAGCGTCTAGAATGATTCATTTTCGAGCGTCGCCCCACACCCCTCACTCTGTTGTTGGCAGCAGACGCGTGCGACGATAGAGAGAGGTGTCAGTAGCATGTAGTTATAATACCACTTTTTTTTTTTTCCCAAAATCGTCGGAAATTTCAGTTTATTTTTTTATTTTTTTGTTTTCCGATATGTTTCGTTTTTTTTGTACCTGACGCAGGCAACGATAGAAGAGAAGTAGGTAGCAGCACGTTTCGTCCGAAATGTGTTTTCTGAATGACGGACAACTCCTTTTAACCTAAAATTCGTCGGAAATGGGACATTTTTTTTTTCGCACGAAATTCTCGTTGTTGAGTGTGACTTGTCTCCTCTAGGCCATGGGATTTTTCATCAGGTATATATGTAGCAGTTGTATTTTCTCCAAGGAATCAGGTTTTAGGAGGAAAAGGTCTTAAGATCCCCAATTAATTGAGGAGAACCTCACAAAAAAAAAAAAGTTATTCACCTCTATCGTACCGCGCGTGAGGTAAGCGCTAGCTAAGTGCTAGCCAAGCGCTACTACTGTAGTAGGCTGTGTGGGCTCATTCATCGGGGAGCACCGTTTTTTTTTTTTTTCCCTAGATCAGTCGTTGCTCGCGATAAGACCGATCACTGAGATTCTGAAATGATGAGCCTCAGGAAAACAAAAAGTGGAGTGCACGCACCCGAGTCGTTCTACGTACGGTAGGTAGCCCCCCCGACGTTTCTTTAACGAAATCGCGGCTGTTTTGAAACCAGCTCCCGGCCGTGTCCCCTGCAATACGGTGCCCCCCGCCACCTCGATGTCATCGTTCGATAGTCCTTTGCAACCAAGGAAATACATGAAGACCTTTTCTTCATAGCATAATTCCTCGTGTCGAGCAGACATGAAACGTTCGGTAAAGAAAACCGCTGGTTTTGGGGGGGGCTATCGTAGAATCAGTCTACGGTAGGTAGCCCCCGACGCGTTCTGCGATGGAGGTGCACCACACTTTTTTCTCTGCGGTTTCACTATTTGGGAGCTTAAGACAGAGCTCTCTTGATAAGGCGAAAACTGATTCATGGAGAAGAAAAAAAAACTGCATATAATCTGGATGAAACATCCCATGGGCTAGGTTATTAGAACAAGGAATCTCAGGCAACATAAAAAATGGCCTGATCAAGGGGTTGTGCACGTTTTGCGCCAAAAAGTCCCTGGGCGATTTGAGTTCCTCATCGTGTGAGGAACTACCGGTCGGTGTTAGTGAAACAATTTCACGAGTACGTTCGTAGTATTTTAGGACTACCACTAAGGCATAGAATAGGAAGCTTGGTCGGGTTGTGCGACCGAACATGCCTTCTCGAAGCCATTTTTGGGGTGAGATGGCTCGAACCCCGTCATTCAGAAACCATTTTTGCCAAAAAGCCGGTATACCTCTATCGTTCCACGGTGTAGCCCCCACCCCCCGGAACTTTTCTTTAACGAAAAAGCCGCCGGTTTTGAAACCAACTCCCGTCCGTATCTCCTGAAATATACGGTGTCCCTTTGAAACCCCGAGACGTCATCGTTCGATGGGCCTTTATTGCACGCAAATATATATAGTCTATATATATTTGGAGACCTTTTTTGTTAATACACTTCGAAGTAGCATCCTTTGTGGTGTCGAGCAGCCATGAAACGTTCGTCGAAGAAAATCGCTGTGCTTTTTTCGGGAGGGGGCTATCGTGTAGAGTCAGTCAAATGGCGCATCTCTAACGTAAGGTGCGGCAGTCAATTATCCTACGAGCATAATACATACCTGGTAGTAACAAGCGAGAAGAAGGCCTATACTATACTACAACCCCTCCCAAAAGTCTCAAAATACCATTATTGCACAGTACACACACACTCTCTCTCATCGCAAAAATCAAAGACAGCACGGCGCAGAATTCAGGCACAAAACACAAAATCGAGCCCTACCAACGATCAACTCTTCTTGCAAAAACAAAAACGAGAGCAGCTTGAGCAGTGCATATTTTGGGCTCCAAACATTAACATCCCCCCCCAAAAAAATATCACAGACGGATCCATTCTACGATAGCCCCCCCCCAAAAAAACCCGACGGTTTTCTCTAACGAACGTTTCATCATCATCATCATGGCTACTCGACACGAGGAAAGGATATGATATGCTGTTATATGCAAAATATGTCCTTTATCTATTTTCTTGTTCGCAAAGAACCATCGAATGATGCCGTCGGGGTGGCACAAGGGGCACGGTATTTCAGGAGGTACGGCCGGGAGCTGGTTTCAAAACCGGCGACTTCGTTAAAGAAAAGCTGAGGGGTCCACCGTAGACGGACTCAAGGACAAACCTATAGATAGACTACACCCTCTGACTGAGTCGTTTCTACGATATAGCCCCCCCCAAACTTTTCTTCAACAAAATCGTCGGTTTTGAAACCAGCCCACGGCCCTATCTCCTGAAACACGGTGTGCCCCTTGCCAACCCGACGTCATCATCAGTCGATGGTCCTTCGACGCGAACAAAAAAATATGTGAAGATGTCCTTTTTCACAGCACCCTTGTCCACGTATCGAGCAGCCGCATGATGAAACGTTTGTTGGAGAAAATCGCTGGTTTTGGGAGGGGGCTGTCTGTCGTAGAATCAGCCCTCTCGCTCGTAGAAAAAAACGGCGAGCACGGTGCCAGAATTCAAGCGCACATACATGCACGATGCCCCCGTCCGAATCCTCGAAGAAAGGCAAGACCACTATTTGTTGACAAGAAGAAATGGCCACGGCTGTCGTTGGCTTATGCTTGCGGACAAGTCTGATTTAATATCTGGTGCTTTTTGGTTTGTGTAACCGTTACATCTGCGGAAATGCGGTGGAACCCATGGTTTCCCGAACGGGTACAATAATTTGGTGTGTGGTCGTGACTCCGCGGTCACGTGGAATATGTGTATGACAACGGGGCAAACCCCTTAGTCAGTCCTTTAATGTATATCGACAATGATAATTTATATGTATATATATATATATTTTTTTTTTCCCTCTTCCCCCGGCATGATGGTGCCCCGCGGGCATCGAGAGACCTCTCCCCGTGAACAAGCCCAACCCTGCACCTGTTTTATAGATAATATGCTAGCACGATCGTACGACAAGATTACTGGTGCTAGGGGCTAGGTAGGGCAGCGTGGGAGGCAACTATATAATATTCACCTGTTTTATCGGTCAACAACGGCGCGCAGACATAAATAAATGAGAGGAAACCGTTACAGACACAATAATTGTACATGCTACGATAGAGAGAGATGGCCACCGTTTTTTTATTGTTGTTGTGAGGGCCCTCACTTGATGAGGATAGAGGTGCACCAATCGTTGTGTTCCCTGGAGGGTTCCTCAATTTAGGCGCTTGAGACCTCTCCCCAAAATCTGATTGGTAGGAGAGAAAAATAAAGCTGCTATACCAGACGAAACATTCCATGATCTGGCCTGGGTACACGACGAGAACAGCGCAGAAATTAAGGGGGCGTATTTTCCGACGATTTTGGGTTAAGGAGCCCGCGTCATTCAGAAAACACTTTCGCCAAAAAAAGGTATACCTTAATAAACCTATCGTAGCACGCATCGGAGCTCTGAGCATCACCTCGCCCCCACAAACTGTTCTTTGAGTAAACTGAAAACGTGCAAGGTCCTCGAGACTCGAACAAAACCCTTGCCCTACAGAGGCAGGTGTACACACAAGAAAAAAAAAGAGAAGAGCAAGGAGGAAAAAGCAAGAGAGGGTTACGACGATTTTGGAGCCCCTGGGTAAGTCAGAAACGGGGGGGAAAAGGATCGCCACTCCAACCTCTATCGTAGCACACGCGTGTAATGATTGATGCGCCCCCCCCATAATATAACAACAACGAAAACAATCTTCAACAAACAAACGAGAACGGTCTACAGCGCAGCAATCATGGGCGGGGAGGAGCCGGGGAGAGGAAAAATAAAGCAGGGGCGGGAGGGGAGGGAGGAGGGCGGCGGGGCGGGGAGGGAGAGAGAAGACACCCCCGACTCTTCAACAATGAAAATAGTACGGCCCAGAGATCAGGCTCTACGTTACAGGGGGGGGGGGGGAAGAAGTGAGAGAGGGGAGGAGAGAAGAGAGGGAAGATGTGAGGGGGGGGGGGAGAGAGAGAGAGAAGAAGTAAGGGAGAGGAAGGGAGAGGGAGGGGGGGAGGCTGGGGGGGGCGTTGGGAGAAAAACACACGAATAGATCTGACGCGAGCGCTCTGAGGGAAGATTCATAAGGAGAAAAACTCCCGAACCCTACCGCTCGCCGTTCATTTATATACGTACAGTACTGCGTCAGCGATTATATCTCGTACCTGCGCTCCTCTATCTTTCCATCTTTACCGCCCCTCCCGACGCAGCCACCTCTCGTCAACATTTACCACCACAGGCCGTATGGGTACTCATATTATCCAGGACTTTTCACTGGTCGCGACCCGACCCGTCAGGAGGTTTACAAAATCTTGCGGGTCGGGTCGGGTCGGGTCGGGTCGGGTCGGGTCGGGTCGGGTCGGGTCGGGTCCGGTGGGGTCGGGTCGGGTCGGGTCGGGTCAGGTCAGGTCGGGTCGGGGGTCGGGTCGGGTCGGGTCGGGTCGGGTCGGGTCGGGTCGGGTCGGGTCGGGTCGGGTCGGGTCGGGTCGGGTCGGGTCGGTCGGGTCGGGTCGGGTCGGGTCGGGTCGGGTCGGGTCGGGTCGGGTCGGGTTGGGTCGGGTCGGGTCGGGTCGGGTCGGGTCGGGTTGGGTCGGGTCGGGTCGGGTCGGGTCGGGTCGGGTCGGGTCGGGTCAGGAGGGGTTGATTTCTCACGGGACAGCTTGAGTCACCCTGGGACCCGGTTCGACCGGCGAGAAGTGCCCCGACCCGCGAAAATGCCCTGATATTAACGCCAAAACGACAATATTTTTATTTGCACACCTACATTCGTAGGAAACGAGATTGTTCATCGGGTTTCACTTTTTCATTTTCTAAAAAACTGCTTTTTGGGGGTGGGGAATAGGGCTCCTAAATATTTTCGGAGCCTCAGAAAACAATGGGTGACACCTAGTAGCATGCTAGTAGCATGTATGCAACGATGGTATATTACTCATGATGATATCAATAACATGTACGCCAGCAAAGGTTGGCCATCTTCAAGCATTAACAAACGACGTACTCACTCGTAAAGCGGGGTTGGAGTATCTTGGCGTTGCCAATAAATGAACGAATTAATGAATGGATGAGTGAATGAAATAATAAATGGATAAGTGAATGGATGAATGAATGGATGAATAAATGGATGAATGAATGAATGAATGAATGAATGAATGAATTATATGAATGAATGAATGAATGGATGAATGCATGAATGAACGAATACTTGAATGAATGAACGAACGAATACACGCATGAATGAACGAACAAATGCATGAATGAATGAACGACCGAATACATGCATGAATGAACGAACGAATGCATGAATTACTGAACGAACGAATGCATGAATTACTGAACTAACGAATGCATGAATTCATGAAGGGAGATGGACGGATGGAAGGACAAATGAGCCGTGTCCCGCACTACAGCAGTCCGGGTTAATATTGCGTCTTGATCGAGAGTAGCCCCCATCCAGCCTTACGTAGCGCTCCCTCGACTGTAGACATTCGATAAAATATCAACAAACTGGAATCATCACCGTCCGTTCCCACTGTCGCCGAGGGTGCCGCGATCGGGCCGGGTCGGGTCAGGTCGGGTCGGGTCGGGTCCGGTTGACTCGCGACCGACGGGCAAACCACCCAACCGACCGTGCACCGCCCCCCTCCCCCCATAAAAGTTGTGGTAAATTAATGATTCGCAAAGAGGCGTCTCTATTCCCCATCCAGCCTTATTAACGTAGTGCTCTCCCCACTACAACACTCGAGAACACAGCTCTTCCGGCGTTTGCCTGGGGTGTCGAAATCGGATCGGGTCGAGTCGGGACGGGACGGGTCGACTCACCTAAACGTTCTGTTCGATAGGAAAAACATGCGCCGTGTGGATAGACGGTGGACTGGGTGTATTGTTTGTCTTCCACTATTTAATAACGTACTTCCTATCCGACAATACACAAGCGACCAGACAACGAAAGCTACAGCAACAACAGTAACCGCAATCGAGCTAAAAGAGAGAAGAAAAAAAAAAAAACGAGAGAAGAAAAAAAAAGAGGCGTGTATACGAGGACACAAAGCGGAACCGTAGTAGTGCTCGCATCAACAACCGGACTGACGGACAGAAGAACCGATGACTGGATAACGCCAATCCTACATCCATGAATTCCCACACGCCACGCGGACCCCGCCATCACCGCGGGTTAAAACGTTTCGGTGTGTTTCTCTCCGTCCGTGCAACCACACGTAACATGACTCACTTTTATATTTTGTCATCCCAGCGAACACGTTAGATAAACGCATCTCCGGCCCCCGTCCCCCCCCACCCTCCCCCCCCAACCCCCCCCAAATACCGCCTCTTCCCCGCCGGCACTATCGCTGGCCAACAACATTAAACGTCCCTTGTTATTGAGCGAATCACCCGTAAGCCGCCCAAAATAACACCAGGGGCGAGAGCGAAAAAAACAACCACAGATAGGAGGGAGGGACGGAGGGAGGGAGACAAACGTGGAGGCGGGGGGGGGGGGGGGGGGCGGGGGCACGGGGGGGGGGCGGAGGGGCAACCCGGACGTCCCCTATATGCGACCGCGACCCTTAACGCATATTTCACTACCACAAACATTTTCCCCGCACAATTCCAAGTATCTCTCCCCCCCAAAATAACGTGTGTGCAGTTCCTTTTGCTACTACACTCCAAAAACGGATACGGCTCATATTATTTTCCAAGCAGTGTGTCCCCACAAAAGAAACGCGGGAGCAGTCCTAACGGGGTTCAAACGAAACGCCACGCCAGACGAAATCAGCCATGGATTTTTACGGGTCAAGTCGAGTCAGGGAAAACCCGTCCCGACCCGCTAGATTTGAACACTTCCTGGCCCGACCCGTCCCGTCCCGTCCCGACCCGACCCGACCCGACCCGACCCGACCCGACCCGACCCGACCCGACCCGACCCAACCCGACCCAACCCGACCCGTCCGTTAGATTTTCAAACACCTCCTGACCCGACCCCACTCGACCCGCGAGATTTCGATAAGCTCTTGACATGATCCACGGGTCGGGTTATGATGCGTGAAACTCCAGACAAGACAAGCAATCGAAGCGTCCACGGCTTTTGCGCGACGCTCGACGTTGTGTTCTTCTCTCGGGACCCTGTCGCACGCTCGACCTACACAACGAGCGGACGAACGAACGCCACGGCAACAGCAGCAGCAGCAGCAGCAGCAGCAGCAGCAGCAGCAGCAGCAGCAGCAGCAGCAGAGTCCCCCCTCCACCCCTCCCCACCCCCCTACCCCGCCATTCCCCTGCAGCAGCAGTAGCAGCAGCAGCAGCAGCAGAGTCCCCCCTCCACCCCTCCCCACCCCCCTACCCCGCCATTCCCCTGCAGCAGCAGTAGCAGCAGCAGCAGCAGCGCTACCCCACCCCTCCATCCCGTCACGCGTAAAACAAAAAACCACCGAAGGGGAGCCAACTTTGTTTTCCGGATTGCTCGGTTTGTTTTCCAAAAAAATGCTTGTTTCGCAAGGATCAATCAAAGAGATTTATTCTCGATCAACACAGAGATTATTCGCGATCCGGCCCTTCATTGTCACGCACGCGTAAAAAACAAAATATCTAAAAAAGGGGAGCCAAAAGTTTTGCTGTTCAAAGGTGCTCAAGATCGGAGGGCTTCTTCCCCTTGTTGCTCCAGCGCCAGCTTGTTGGCGGCCATTTGCTGGGTCACCTTGTTGGCGTTCACCTTCCTTCCCACCGCCTGCGCGCGTATAGAATACCATTCAAGAGAAAACGCAAAAAAAAACAGCTTGTATAAGACGTGACGTGCATCAGGCAAATCGTACAAAAACACCACAAGAACCTTATAACACGTACCAGACATACCAACTATATTTTACAGTAGCATGGTCAGAAACCGTTTCAGACCAAACGTGCTACCTCTATCGTGACACGCGCCTCTCTAACAAACCCGAGTATTACAGTAGCCCTCAGGAGAATCACCGACCTATACATCCTCCAGTAGCGCATATAAACCCTGTACTACATGCGATCACAGCATCACACACAGCTTGCAAGTTAACGTCGAGTATCGACTACGCTCTCGGGGTAGCAACCTTTGGGCCAAACGGTTCTTACGCATGGCGGGGGGGTTGCTACAAGGAGGAACCATTACATAGCTTTGGAATCCCGTCGGTGTTTCCACACACACCAGTTGCACACGTAGCCTAATGGATAGTCTATAGATGTTACGAGCAATGTCTTTATCAAATCTCGAGTTTTGTGCGAGGTGTGGAGCTCCTCAAGCGAAGAACCACCGGCCATTCTGATCATTATACGAGTAAATATGTTTATAGGACTAGCGCACATACAAGTGTAGGTCGGATCGCGCAAGCGAAGGTCTTCGAAGTGAACTCTCGGGCGAGATATTGAGCTCCGCATGCTAGGAGCCCCGAAAAAAATCGCTGCACCCCTAATTTAACGTGTGCGTCTTTCTCGACCAAATTCTCGACTTCAGGGCTGAAGTGTTCCATCTACAAGGGTGAAAAGATGTAGAACCAGCCTCGTAGGATTAGTGACAGCAACGTCTACACCCCTCCCTGACTACATCCATTTTCTACCAAAAACACAAGACTATTGTGCTGTACGTACCTTGAGAACCTCCTCAACAATAAGGATCGGAGCGGCGAACCGCAGCACGTACGTCCAGTCATCCCACGTCAGCGCCGACACACCGAATGTGTCCCCTAAGCAAACATACAACAAAACACAGTGGGAAGGGAGGGAAGAAGTGAAGAAGTGAAGGAGGGAGGGAGGGAGGGAGGGAGGGAGGGAGGGAGGGAGGGAGGGAGGGAGGGAGGGAGGGAGGGAGGGAGGGAGGGAGGGAGGGAGGGAGGGAGGGAGGGAGGGAGGGAGGGAGGGAGGGAGGGAGGGAGGGAGGGAGGGAGGGAGGGAGGGAGGGAGGGAGGGAGGGAGGGAGGGAGGGAGGGAGGGAGGGAGGGAGAGAAGGAAGGGGCGCGGGTCGATCAAAACATCTCAAGAGCTTTTCGTCACCAGGTTCTCCATGTAGTCGGTTCGGCGTGTGTGTCCCATGAAGTAAGTTTTGTTGTTGGTAATATTAGCCTAATTACGCCAGGCAGGTATTAACAGCTTGCACTCACGTTTCGGTGACAAACGACTTGGAACCAAATTAAACACACACAATGAACTGTTTTATTGGTGCAATATTTAATAGTACAATCACATTTAACACTTTCGCCCTACATGCTTCAACACTTATTCCGCAAGGAATGGAAGTCACTCTCCCTCTTAAACCCTAGTACTACTGCAAAAATTATCCTACACTGAGTCCAAGTAATTTCTCCCAAAAAGCGTGGGTGCGGTGAAAACATAAATAACGTTACCGCGCTTACCAACACCCGGGAGGTAGAGCACCGCGAGGTGGAGGGCGAAGGGGAAGGCCACGCCGGCGAGCAGCCACTTGTTGCGCCAGGGCGGCACTCGCAGCATAGAGTTGTCCACGGACACGGCGCTGTTGAGTCAAGAGGCAGTACAAGCAGAAGGATCAGCAGGGGCGGTAGCAGCAACACACACAAACACAAAACAGAACAACAGGAGCGGTAAAAAAACACGCATCCCTTGCAACAAACGAAACAACATCGTGTGGGATGGGACGGAATGTAATGGGACGGCGACGGGGACGGGACAAATGGGGGGGGGGGGGAGCAGAACTAAAACAAACAAAAAACAAAGAGACTAAAACAAAACAAAACGAAACAAAACAATAACGAAACAAAACAAGAAAAAATAAAACAAAATAAAACAAACAAAACAAAACAAAAAAAAACAAAAGCAAAACAAAACAAAACAAATCAAGACAAAACAAAACAAAACGAAACAAAACGAAACAAAACAAAACAAAACAAAAAACAAGAACAAAAACAAACAAAAACAAAAACGAAAACAAAGCAAAAACAAGCACAAAACAAAACAAAACAAAACAAAGCGAATGTAAACAAAAAAACAAAACAAAACAAAACAAAACCAAAACCAAACCAAAATCAAAACTAAAACAAGCAAACACCCCCTCCACACGGACCTGAGAGCCTTGAGCATCTCCATGGTCACCAGCGTCGACAGCGATAGAGACTGCGGGATAGCCTTAGCGATGGTGAAGATATCGCACGGCGCGTCCGCGAGGTACTCCAGCCCGGGGCTCCCAGGAAGCTCCATCCCTTCTCCCTAACAAGCACAAAGAAATACACACCCGGACGTTACAACAACAATGCCATACGGAGAAGGGAGGGGATGGGGGATAGGATGGGCGAGGGAAAGGGAGGCGGGGGGGGGGGGGGGGGGGAGAAAAGAAACAAACGAGTCAGAGAGAGGAAACGCATGGACTCAGAACTCCTTCCCCCGTCAACGCGCCCATACCATGCCGGCGTATGTTACGCGTATGCCATGGCATGCCTTTGCCATGCCGAGCTATACCAAGCCTTCTTCCATGGCAGCGATGCCATGCGTACGCAACGACACGCGTGTGCCATGGCATGTATACCGTGCCCACACCGTGATTTCACCACGCCTACACCACGCCGTGCGATGCGATGTCATGCAATGCGACGCTGTGCTATGTCCACGCGATGTCCATGCTCACGCTAAATATACCGCTATGCACGACGAAAGTCGAAACAAAACAAGACCTCACCGGAGCGACGCGCACCATCTCCTATAAATAGGAATACAACAGCTACACGCGGCCCTCATACATTATCTCACATCGACCGGCCGCCCACGTAACCAACCCCGCGCCCCCCCTCGCCCCGCCTCCGCCCCCCCCCCCCCCCCCCGACCTCTCTGCTCCCCATCCTCCTCCCTCTCCCCACCCATCCTGTTCTCTCCTTCCACCTCTACTGCCATTCTCCCCCCGTATTTATTTCCGTGTCGCCCCCCCCCCCCCCTCCCTTCCCCTCCTCCCTCCCTCCCCCATCCTCCCCTGTGTTACAACCTCTATCCCCACCCGACCCCGCACTTATTTCTGTGCCGCCAAGCCACTCCACGTACGACGCCCCTTCCCCCACTCCCCGTCCTGCCTTACTCTACCGTACTCATCCCCCTTCCGCCACTTGACTCACCACACAAGTGCTCCAGTTGAGGAGTTGTGACCACGTAACGCCGTGGTCAAGGTACCAGTGGACAGAAACGCCAACCGTAGCGAAACCCACGTAGAGGCCCGTCAGCAGGTACCGCGTCAGCAGCCACTTCGACATGATCGGCTCGTCCTAAAAAAGGGGGACGGGGGGCAGTGCTCTTTTAAGGAATTTAAGGCAACACACGAACAAAAATAAAATATGAAAAAGACTAAGCGAACGAGGCGTAAAAAATAGTGAAAACGGAAGAAACAACGAACTAAAGACGCAAGCAAGGGAAAAAAAAAACGTTACAGGCCAATGAAAACTCGAAAAATACCCGCGAAAAAAAGACTCAACGAAGCGAACGTCCTAACCAACAAGCGAGCAAGCGGGCAGCAACATAGCAGCAACCAAGTAAGCAAACAACCAAGCAAACAACCAAGCAAGCAAACAACCAAACAACCCAGCAAGCAAAACAAGCAAACAACCAAGCAACAAACCAAGCAAGCAAACAACCAAGTAAGCAAACAAGCAAGCAAACAAGCAAGCAAACAACCATGCAAAAAATCAAGCAAAAAACCAAGCAAAAAACCAAGCAAAAAACCAAGCAAACAACCAAATAACCAAACAACCCAGCAAGCAAGCAATCAACCAAATAACGAAGTCAAAAACAAATAACCAAATGAGCAGAACAAAAAAACAGATAAACAAAAGCACCACCCCTACCATCGCCACCGCCACCACCACCACCACCAACCGCCACCGCCACCACCACCACCAACTCCAACCCCATCGCTACCAATACCGTCACCGCCACCACCACCACCACTAGCCATCACCACCACTACCGCCACCGCCACCACCACTAACCATCACCACCACCCGCAACACAACGAAAACTACGCCCCCCCTGACTCCCCCCAATCCCCCCCACCATGTCCCCCGCCCTCCCCGCCGCCACTCCCACCAGCCCCACCTTAGGCCTAGGGGGCTTGCTCATAGCATCCGGGTCGGGAGGATTGAACCCTAGCGCTGTCGCCGGGGGCCCGTCGGTGACCAGGTTGACCCAGAGCAGATGGAGGGGGGTGAGGGGCTCGGGCAGACCCAGCAGAGTGGCGAAGAATATTGTCGCGATTTCGCCGATGTTGCACGAAATCAAGAAGCAGATGAACGCCTTTTTTTGGTGATTCCGTTTCGTTTTTCGTTGTTTTCGTTTCGACGGCACAACCGCGCAATTGAGGGGGGGGGGGGAGGGGACGCGAGCGGGGGAGAAGAGGGGAGAGGAAGCGAGGGGGGAGCGAGGGGGGAGGGGGGGGGGCAGGAACGAAGGAAAGCACGAAGGGGCGTTTGTTGATAATAATAAGAAGGACCATGGGCACCTTACAAGGCTCGAAACACGCGGTGAGCGGTCAGAGGCCTGGCTGGGCGCACCAGACAAGAAAACGAAGGCAAACATCACATTAAAAAACAACAGTAAAGAGGACGCACTCAAGACCAAGTTTGAGCAGGCGCTACAAACGGTGAAAACGTCATCAATATCCTGGTAAGCTTACGCAGAAAAAGAGGCGTGTCCGCGTGGGGGGGGGCAACGGCAAGGGCTTCCTTTTGGGATAGCTGCCTCCGTTCGCCCCAAGACAAACGATCAGCAGTGTCGCGGCAGCAGGCTGTGACATGCTGTGTCGTACATAATGCCACGCCATGCCATGTCACCAAGCTTTCCCATTCCATCGAGTCCTGCCATCAAACCATACCATACCACACCATACCATACCATACCATACCATACCATACCATACCATACCATACATGCCACGCGATTCGATAAGCATGCTGTCACCAGATAGGATAGGATACGACGCGATTCGATACGTGTGATCCCACACAATGTAATACGATACTCCACCACGCGACGCGACGCGGCCCGGCCCGGCCCGGCCCGGCACGGCACGGCACGGCACGGCACGGCACGGCACGACACGACACGACACGGCACGGCACGACACGACACGACACGGCACGGCATACACCACACCACACCACACCACACAACACCACACCACACCACATCACACCACACCACACCACACCACACAACACCACACCACACCACACCACACCACACCACACCACACCACACCACACCACACCACACCACACCACACCACGCCACGCCACGCCAAGCCACGCCACGCCACGCCCCCCCCCCCCCCCAACCCCAGCCCACCCCAGCCCACCCCAGCCCACCCCAGCCCAGCCCACCCCCCCCCCCCCCCCCCCCCCCCAACCCCACCCCAATCCACCCCAGCCCAGCCCAGCCCACCCCAGGCCACCCCAGCCCAGCCCAGCCCAGCCCAGCCCAGCCCAGCCCAGCCCAGCCCAGCCCACCCACCCCACCCCACCCCACCCCACCCCACCCACCCCACCCCACCCCACCCCACCCCACCCCACCCCACAACACACGACACCACACGACACCACTACACACGACACCACACGACACCACACCACACGATACGATACGATATCATACGACACGAGACGAGACGACATTATACGACACGAGACGATACGACACCACACGACAACGTCACCTGCATATTGTTGTAGATGGCTCTCCCCTCCTCGACCGCGCTGACAATCGTTGCAAAGTTGTCATCCGCCAAAATCATGTCAGCAGCATCCTGCATGCAACCCGGAAAGCGGTCACGTGCCAATGGGGGGGAGAAGGGGGGGGGAGAGATGACAAACAAACCCCCGTTGGAACATCAAGCACTGACAACAACAGATACAAGCACAGCAGTAAAGGTCCCTCTATAGTGCCGGTTGAGTATTGCCGTTTGCACTCTATAGTGCCTGTGAAACCGCTTGGACACAGATGGAAACAACCAGTAGTGGCAGTAAGCAGAGTAGTGCCGGTTGCCACTATAGTGCCACTATATCCGGCTGGCACATGCCCGCATTATAGAAGGATCATTGCTGTTGGCGCCGCTTTTCCGGATAGCGCATACTGGCACTACAGAGGAACCGCCAGCCGACCGACCAACTCAAGTCAGCCGACACAAAACAATACGAGCATCTACCTCGCTATTGATAAGAGATCAGAAACGAGAGCAATTAACATCATACCAACATGGCACAAAAAAAAACACACACACTGAAACGCCAGAAATAACACCAACCGGCACTATTACTATCAATAGCGACCCCCTATAACGACGACGCCTCCCTCCCTACCTTGGAAACTTCCGTGCCGGCGATGCCCATTGCGATTCCGATGGCCGCCTGCTGAAGGGCGGGGGCGTCGTTGACTCCATCTCCGGTCATCGCCGGGACCTACAAAATAGGAAAACCGCAAGAGAGCACAACACGAATTGTTCGATCGAAACGAACACACGGTTGCTATTAGTGTGCTTCGTGCTACTATAACTAGCATCATACTGCTTGCTGTCAAGCATGCTACTGTACGCTCGGGATTTATCTGTAACAAAACGCCAAATAGAAAGACACTAACTGTCAATATCAGGTATGCGATCACAACGAGTAAAACTTGCATGACACTGCCATCAAATACCGGTATGTGATATTCGTAGGATTGCAGTGTCGGGGGATAACAATAACATACGGCGAGCGCAGGCTGATACGGGGGTCTGTAAAGTGCTGTTGGCTTTTTTCGAAGTCTGCTGCAGATCTAAATAGAATTAATTTTCAAAAAACAAAAGCATGGTAAGAGAAGCCGAACATATAGTACCCAGGTACTGCTATTAACCCCTTTAGAACCCCAAAATCCCTCCCTATACTAATTTCAGTCAGTCTGTCCCCGAAAAGGGTTTCCAGTTGTAAAGGCGTTAAGAGACATGTATAGACCACTTTCTTCTAGAAAGTACGGGTGTCTATCAAGTGTCATTTGCTTTTTGTCGAAATCTGCTGCGTACAGAAATCGAATCGACTTGAAAAAAAAAATGGAAAAGAGAAATCGAACAAATAGTGTCCATGTAGTGCTATTAACAGACACATAACACACCACTTTCTTCTCGAAGCACCCCACATCAACACCGACATCACGACCACACCACACCACTCCACTTCACCCCACCCCACCGTAAAAACAAAACAAAACAAAACACGCTACGTAACAAAAACGAAAAATAAAACCTGGTGCTCGACAGTAAGCTACTTGTTCGACGACACATACAGCACACTACACTACAGTGCAAGACAGCACTCTACAGAACACTACACTCCAGTATTGCCCTTGCTCACATCACGCTCCCTTCCCCTCTACCGCCACCACCACCACCACCTTTGAAGCCGCCATCAACCCCTTTAGCGCCCCAAACCCCCTCCCTACACTAGTTCCAAGTAGCATTTCCCACAAAGAGGGTTTCTAGGCGTGGAGGGGTTATAACACGGGTGGAACTGCAGACACGTTTTTGATGACAAACTAGTTGGAACTGGTGTATCACCCCTGTTCTCCCCGCTTCTGGCATCTCGCTCTCAGCTCCTACCTCTCCCATGTCCTGGAGCATCTTGACCAGGCGCTGCTTGTCCTTCGGCTCGGTCCTGCAGAAGAGCATGTTGCCCGTGGACAACAGCCGCTTCTGTTTCTCCTCCGGTAGCTTGAAGAAGTCGGCCCCGACCCAAGCCCTCTCGGACACGTCCTGATTGGATCGCGTGGCAACAAAAAGAAAAATGCGGCGGGGGCGAGAGGGAAAGGGAGAGGGAGAAAACGTGATAAACATGAACACCAAGCCCCTGCTAGCGCAGGACAGGTCCTGATGGATCGTGTATGGATCGTGTCGTGACAACAAAAAGCAAAGAAACACGGAGAAAGCGAGAGGGAAGGAAGAGAGAGAAAGCGTGACAAAACAAATTATCGGTCTTAGAGCGTGTTCACAGCGCTGTCCCACACGTCCTGACGGGGCAACAACAACAAAAAACGCACACGAAGAGAGCGAGAGGGAGGGCAAGAAAGAGGGAGAAAGTGCGATGAAAGAAAAAAAACCGTTCTCCATAATATGAAGGCTATGTGCTGTACAGTAACTTGTCTTTCGACAATTGGGCAGAGAGCTGTTACCGTTTGAAAATACCCTGGTAGACAAAGAGCGTGGGGGGAGAGAGTTGGGCACCCGGCATGGACAAATAAAGAGACACAAAGAAAGAAGAGATAACGAGGGAGAGAGAAATAAGGACCAACGCCCCAACGGGTAGGGTGGGCCGTGACCGGATCTACACCTGCGGATAGCCGGCGTAGCCCGGATTTTTTTTTAGTGAGTGAGTTCAAAGCAAAATCCACACTGCCCGGAGAACTGCTCTCCCACGTGGCAACGGGCTATCTCCACCGCACCTGATCCCCGCTGGGAGAGTCATGGCGGGTCGACATACTCACGATGCCGTAGGCAACACGCCGATAAAGCAAGCGCTATTGAAAAAGTACCTGTTACACATTACAAAACAGTGTATACAGCTATTATAATACAATTGGCATATGGCTTTCATCCCTGCGTTTTCCGAGCCCCAATCCCATTGGCCGAGGGTCCGCCCCCCCCGCCCACCCTAGACCAATCGGTGGGCGAGGCGCGCGAGGCGGGAGTTGCCCCCCGGGACAACCTCCCCCCCAGTCCCACCGCACCCGGGAGGATTGGGCCCATCCCCGTTTCAGGCATATTTCCATATATATATATATACAATTCTGACACCCCGTGGACGCAAATCGAGCTCTCCCGGGTCGATACCGCCCGGCAAGGTGTAGAAACCCCAATCCTACGGGCCGATCGCTGATTGGCTGGGGCGCCTAGAGCGAGGGCAACCCATGGAGGATAGGTCCCCATCCCCGGTTCAGACATCCTTCCACATCTCTACAACTCCGACACCCCGGGGACGAAAATCGATTTTTCCCGGGTCGACAACGCCCCGCAAGGCGTGGAAACCCCTGTCCCACGGGCCGATCGCTGATTGGCAGGGATGTTTAGAGCGAGGGTAACCCGGGGAAGATGGGTCCCCATCCCCGGTTCAGACATCCTTCCATATCAGTACAACTCCGACACCCCAGGGACGAAGATCGAGTTCTTCTGGGTCGACACCGCCCCGCACAGTGTGGAAACCCTAATCCCACGGGCCGATCGCTGATTGGCTGGGACGCCTAGAGCGAGGGCAACCCGGGGAAGATAGGCCCCCATCCCCGGTTCAGACATATTTCCATGTCTCTACAACTCCGACACCCCGGGGACGAAAATCGAGTTTTCTCGGGTCGACACCGCCCCGCACGGTGTGGAAACCCCAATCCCGCGGGCCGATCGCTGATTGGCTGGGGCGCGTAGAGCGAAGGCAACCCGGGGAGGATAGGGCCCCGTCCGCGGTTCAGACATCCTTCCATGTCACTACAGCTCCGATACCCTGGTGATGAAAATCGAGTTCTCCCGGGTCAGCACCACCCCGCACGATGTGGAAACCCCAATCCCGTTGGCCGATCGCTGATTGGCTCTAGCGCGTAGAGCCAGCGCCACCCGGAGATGATAAGACCCCATGCCCGGATCATAAACCCTTCCGGATATCTACAAGTCCAACACCCCATGAACGAAAACGACGTTCTCCTGGATCGACACTGCCCCGCACGGTGTAGAAACCCAAACGCCGCGGGCCGATCGCTGATCGGTTCGGGCTCACACATAAGAGCCAGTGCGACCCGGGGAGGATAGGGGGGAAGCAACACACAACACTACACCAACACGAAGCCCGGGCTTCCAGTGGACCAGAAAACGATCCAAACATAAGCAGCACAGGAAGGCACCACAGTGACAGCACGTCTTTCACACATCTTCTAACTGCGCCAGCGAGTCTGGGATGAAAGCGGCGAACCCCCGATACGATGATGCCGTGACGAATGCGATTGTTTCCGTGAATACCATCTACGACCTTCGCTTGGCGCAGCCCAATGATAAAAAATAAGGCGCGCGAAGCGCGCCAATTGTTGCGCTTGAAACCACATATTATACGACCAGTACTACACACCAGCAGCACTGACTGGGATCAGGATACAGCAACTTCCTCTGCAGAGTGGCTAGAGTCTGTCCTGTGACCACGGGCTTGATCATGCGAGTTATTGTAAGAACAACAACAACAACAACAACAACCAACCACGTAACATGTACCGCAGTTGGTACAAGACACTCTATTACACGCAGCACGCACCTCCTCCGGGCCGAAGATGTTCACATCTCTGGCGATGGCGGCGGCGGTGTCTCTAGAGTCTCCCGTAATGACCATCACACGCACGCCCGCGTCCTGACACTGCAACATCGCATCTGCGACTTCCGGCCTAGCAGGGTCCTACGCACGGCAAAGGCAGTGCCGGCGGCAGCAGCAGAAGAAGAAGTGCAGACGACGGGGAGGGGGGGGCTCATCTGAGAAAAACTACCCAACAAAGTGTCACGCAGCTTGCAAAGATGAGTGATCGACCTCTATACTGATCGAACCCACAGCTCCGACGTATTTGAAAAACGACGTTACGAAATATGAACACAAGAATGGCCACGCGTGCTACGATAAAAGGTAGCACTTTATCGCAAAAAACAAAACACAAACCAAAAATGACTTGAATACAGTATGGAGGTAGCTGCTTGACCCAAAATCGTCGGAATTTCATTTTTTTTTTTTCCGCCATGTGATTTTTTTCGTATACCTAGCTACTGTAGGCCCATGGGTTTGTTTATAGGCTTGCCCCTTCAGTTTTCCCTACAAGATGAAAAATCAGTCTTTGCCTTCAGAAAGATTCTCAAGTGGTTACGAGCCTCGGAAGGCAAAGAAGAGCCGGTGCACCTCTGCCGTAGCATGTGCCTGGCAACAAACAGGAGAGCCTGGCAACAAACAGAAGAGCCTGGCAACAAACAGGAGAGCCTGGCAACAATTAGGAGAGCCTGGCAACAAACAGGAGAGCCTGGCAACAAACAGGAGAGCCTGGCAACAAACAGGAGAGCCTGGCAACAAACAGGACAGCCTGGCAACAAACGGGAGAGCCCGGCAACAAAAAGGAACGTGCCGCCAAATAGCAGAAGGTGCACCGGTAGCGGAGTAAGCACCAAGCTCGCCGCACACAAGGACATGGCGGTATGAGCAACAAACGATTACTATATACCAGGTACGTACCAACGCAAACGAAGACAAAAAACAAAACAGGCAAGGCAAGGCAAGGCAAGGCAAGGCAAGGCAAGGCAAGGCAAGGCAAGGCAAGGCAAGGCAAGGCAAGGCAAGGCAAGGCAAGGCAAGGCAAGGCCAGTCCATACAAGACAAGGCAAGGCAAGGCAAGGCAAGACAAAACAAGGCAAGGAAAGGCAAGACCAGTCCATACAAGACAAGGCAAGACACGACAAGACAAGGGAAGGCAAGGCAAGGCCAGTCCATACAAGACAAGGCAAGGCAAGGCAAGGCAAGGCAAGGCAAGACAAAACAAGGCAAGGCAAGGCAAGACCAGTCCATACAAAACAAGACAAGGCAAGGCAAGGCAAGGCAAGGCAAGGCAAGGCAAGGCAAGGCGCCATGAGCAGCATATCGTATTGCGATAGTTTCACGATAGTGTCACGATATGAACATATTCGGGTAGTGCCACGCGTGATATAGTACCTTGATCCCGCAAATGCCGACGAACGTGAGGTTGCTCTCAACCTCCTCGAACTTGTCGGAGTCTCTCAAAGAAGGATTCGACTGAGGGTCGTCCCCTTCACGGAACTTGTTCAAAGGCCCTAGTGCATCCCCGTCCTATACACAACCACGTTAATTTTGCCAGCAGATGAGAGAAAAGGGGAGATGTCAAGAGGGAGGGAGGGAGGGAGGGAGGGAGGGACACACAGACAAGGAGAAAAGGAGACGTGGTTCGATGGAGTAATTACTCGACTAAAAAAAAGCAACGGTGTACAACAACTACCAGGTACGGTACAAGCACAAACAACGATCGTAACAACAAAAACAACAGCATCGACAAGACAACGACGACGACAAAATAACAACGGGTCAGGGCGGCTCGAGTGACACTTCGTCTGCAATGAATCCTGACAAGCGTTACATGAGCGTTTGCATAAAGGGTGAGACGTGACGGCGCAAGGCAAGCTAACATCCACGACCTTCAATAGGGAGAAGGGGGAGGGAATGGCAAGCTATCCTTCATGTACATTGTAAATAATTGGGGACATGGGCGAGGGGAGGGGGGGGTGCAGCATTAACGTACAACTAAGATGGGGGGGGCAAAAGGGAGGGGGGCTTGCTCAACGTTAACGCCCAAAACAACTTAAAGATAACCGTGTGTGACACGTGGTGGGGGAGGGGGGAGGGCAAGCCAACATTTGTTCGCCACGAAAAAAAAACGAGAGCAAGAGGGGCGGCGTTGGCAAGGTAACATTTTCAAGTACAAAATAACAAAAAGTTCGGGGGCAACGAGAAGGGGGGGGGGGGAGGGGGGGGGGGGGGGCGTTGACAAGTATACATTCCTGTGCTAAACGCTTTACTTTGGGCGGGCAAAAGGGGGAGTAGGGGGGGGGGGGGGTTGATGTGGTTATAAATAGCAAAGCCTCGTGGTCTCGTTCCTTTCAGAAGAACGGCGGAGGCTGGGGGAGGCGAGGAGGTTCGCCATTAGATTTATGCTGTCAGAGTGAAGAAAGCAAACCAAAAAAAAAAAAAAAAAAAAACAGAAAAAAAAACAGAAACAGAACAAAACGCTTTTCCAAAAAACTCCCGCGCCACGCGTGCGTCCCCGTTATTCCACAGCGCCCCGGACATGAAACAACAACCCAACCAACCGCAATGACGCAACAACAACGGGCGTGAATCGACGAAACGACAACAACCAAAGTCCCCGACTCGTCCCACCTTAACGGCCAGCGCCAAGCAGCGGAGGGGTCGGACAGCCATAGAGCTGTACTTTTCGCTGATCTCGGCGCGGAATGCATCCGTCATGGGTACCGACCGCCCGTCGGGCAGCATCACCTGGCGAGGCGTTCGTGCAACAAGACGTGGAGGCATGAACACATCAAGGCATGAAAATAACCAAAACATCAATCATGGCACCAACACGTGTTTTATGATCACCGACCGTCCGTCGGGGAGCATCACCTGGCGAGGCATTTGTCGGCTGGTCTGTCTGCCGGTCTGTCAGTCGGTCGGTCGGTCCATCAGTCACGATGCCATAAAAACAAAAAAAGAACATGTGATAGAAACATCGAGACTATAAAACACCAAAATATCGAAATATCGAGACGCCAAAACATCAAAACATCAACACATTTTGACAGTAATATTTCAAATATCTTGGAAGCAGCGTGGGATATAGAAAGACAAATAAAACACGCTCGCGTGTTTACCTGGGAAGTGAACTAGTCGACACGATAAAAACATTCTTGGCGAGAAAGTATCAAATGCATGGTAACATGTGCAAACAGGGCACGAAGTTATCACGACATGGCAACACGTATAACCCAAAACAAAATCAAACCAACGTATCAAAACAACCTACTAGGTATGAAAAAGGGATATGAAAGGCGGCAATTCCGTCCAATGAGTGCAGCCTTCCACTGGAGCAAGCCCATACCAAACCCCACGCACATCAGCATACACGGTAGTACGAGTATCGAGCATCGATTATCGGGTTTCCAGTATCGAGCATCGGGTATCGAGTATCGGGTATTGAGTATAGGGTGTCGAGTATCCGGTATCGGGTGTCGATTATCGGGTGTCGGGTATCGAGTATCGGGTATCGGGTATCGAGTGCCGAGTATCGTGTATAGAGTAACGAGTATAGAGAAGAGGCATACTACATTTACATTATTATCACGCTATCATACAGCATTTACAAAACATGAAACAAAAAAACAGCAAAAAAGGATATATAACTTGCACCCCTGGGTACCTTGGTGCAGCGCGTGACGAGCATCTCCGGCGCGCCCTTGACCAGTAGCCTGTTGTGCGGCTTGTCCCCCCTCGTGCGGCAGAGGACCGACATCGACTTTCGATTCCGGCTGTGTGGGAATCGCAAGGAGGTATTTGCAGTGGTATCGTCAGTGGTGCAGTAAGTAGTTCCTCTATAGTGTCGTTCGAGTAGTGCCGGTCACCCGCTATAGTGCCGGTGAAATCTCTCGGTAAACATGGGAACAACCAGCAGTGACAGTATGCGGAGTAGTGCCGGTGTCCGCTATAGTGCCGCTATTTCCGGCTGGCACATACAGACACTACAGAGGGACCACTACTATATCGTTGGCAGCACAAACGGGTGGCACAATCAGTCAGCGAAACAATCATTGACAAAAAACAGCAGCAGCAAACCCAGTGTCGCAACCAATATCGTAATGACCGGCACAATGGGGCAAAAAATGTAAAAAAAAAAAAAAACAGTGGCATCATCACATGATCATATACATATCAGTCCCGAAATCAGCGGCATAAAAACAGTGGCATCGCCAGTGACACCACCCAACAGCAGAAAATACAGGCACATGTTACGGTATCCCCTCTCTCCCTTCAGGGTGGGCTTGTGTTATGGCACCCCCTCTCTCCCGTCGTGGCGCTACGTAGTGATATATAGCAGTTGTCCACTTGATAGCCGGCAGGCCTTAGACCTGCCTGAACGAACGACTCCCCCCCCCTTCTTTCAGAAGGTGTGAGGGGGACAGCAAATACCAGAAACTGTGTAACCTCCAAGCAACCCTCGTGTGAGTGACCAGTACAGAGTCAGAGGCACCCCATCATGGCAGTAGTCGGTCCCTAGGTCCATATCGCCCCTACTGACACTGCACAGGGGGGGAGGTGTACTCGATATTCATGCATGGCCGCAGTGGTATGACCATAGCTATTAGACCCTCGCATTCCTACTATGCCGGGACGGAGCACGTCGGATTTTCACCGACCAGGCAGGCATTGCCCGCACCAAGCGCGAGGCGCCGTGAGGTGCTCGGCGAGTCGCATGAAGGGTGAGCTGCATCCTTCCAAGAACCGCTCGCGAGGTGGACTTGCATATGGATGACAGCTTCAGTGAGCTACTTTAATATGCGGCATGGCCACTCCCAAAGACAGCAGCGGGAGTACCATGTAACTGCCTTGTGGGTGCCTTACCTAAACGCTACCCGTACGTGATACGAACATTCCCCTTGTGTGGAGTAAAACTTCTCCACCTCGCGCAAATGATTTAACTCGACCGCCATAAAAAGAAAAAAATAAATCGCACCCTGGTGGTCTAGCTCATGTAGTGAGCGGCATGTTCTACAGTGTCGTTGCCAACCGGAAAACCAACCCAACCTATACATAATATAGGCCAGGGGGGACTGGATGGACTCAGTTTGTGCATGGCCGTAGTCGTATGACCATAGTCCAGAAGCTGGAAAGTAGAAGTGTGCGAAAAAAAAAAAAAAAAAAAGAAGACCCTCGTATCCCTACTATGCCGGCACGGAGCACGTCGGGCTTTCATCAACCAGGCAGACATTGCTTGCACCAAGCGTGAAGCGCCGTGACATGTTCGGCGAGTCGCATGAACGGTGAACTGCATCCTTCCAAGAACCGCTCGTAAGATGGACTTCGGCACCCTGTGCCTACTTTCTTGCATATGGATGACAGCGCCAATGAGTTGCTTTGTTTTGTGGTGTGGCCACTCCATCGACAGCAATGGGGATTGCTATGTAACTCCCTCGCGGGTTCCTTACCATATTCACACTACGTGATGCGATCATTCCCCTTGTGCGGAGTTAGGGTTCTCCAGCCCGCACAATATGATCAAACTCGATAAACGTCATGGTGACCGCGAAAAAAACAAAAAAAACGGTACCCTGGTTGACTAGCTCACGCAGTGATTGGCATGTTGTGCAGCGTCGTTGCCAACCAACGCTAACCCCAACATACTTATAACGTTTTACAGCGTCGGTGCCAATCGAGGCCAACTATAAAAATATACATATATATATATTCTTTCAAGGGGGGGGGATCACAAACCCGTCGCGTGGCGTTGTGCGGGGATGGGATGGGGTGGGTGGGGGGCGGGGGTGTTTGGGGCTACTCGCTTTGCACCTCGTGCTTGGTGCACGCGATGCCTTCCTGGTCGGCGAAAACCCGACGTGCTCCATCCCGACATTGTAGGGATACCAGTGTCTATGGTCATTCCACTACGGCCATGCATAAAATAAGTACCCCCCCTCCCCAATAAATCAGCGGCACCGCCGCCACCATCACAACCACCACCACCAAAACCAAAACGGTTGGTCTTTCGAGCGCTTACTTGAACTCTAGGGTGGCAAGCTTGTCGTACTGCGCCAGCCAGAAGGAGCAGAACTGGGACGCCGCGACGGACTTGTCTTTGCTCCTGGCAATGCCTTCAAACAAACGAAACACGTATATACGTACCATTGAAGAAAAAGAATAAGTGAAGAATATCGAATGGCTGCATGGATGAAGTAACGAATTAACGAACCAATGGATGACTGAATAAATGGATGGGTGGACAGATGGGTGGGTATAGGGATGGATGCATGCGTGGATAGGTGGGTGAGCACGCACAAAGATGCACGTAGCTCACATACGGCACACACAAAATACGATTGCCTGAAATTATGTTAATAACACGGCTTACCGTGAACGCCGAGTTTCTCAACAAGCACGTTCAGGGCTGCCTCCGTCGGTTCCCCGATGCGGCCATACACTCCCTCCTCCACATCGAACACGATGCGGGCATCGTTACACACCGCGCAGATCTAAACACACAAAAGAGAAACGTTGCATCGAACATGACACAGGAAACATCAAGTCGGGGCATGAGGCGAAAGGACAGGATAGGACAGGACAGGACAGGACAGGACAGGACAGGACAGGACAGGACAGGACAGGACAGGACAGGACAGGACAGGGCAGGGCAGGGCATTACAGGACAGGGCAGAAAAGGACAGGACAGGACAGGGCAGGACAGGACACGATACAACATGACAGCGGAGGACGAAGCGAGATATACGTGTCGCAATGATACAGGATGGGTCAGGACAACACATGACAGGACAGGCCGAGACTGCGCACGAGGATAAAGAGGAGAACAAACACAAGTATAGCTACAAGAAACACTAAAAACCAGACCTGGCATGTAATATCTTACCTTGTAATCTGCGGGCAATCACGGTTAACCGTGTAAATCAATCAAGAAATAACAACTAAACAATCCATTTGCATGGCGCACCGTGGCGAGGTCTCGCATTCCCCCGTGCTCCATGGCATCGTCCTTCAGACCGTCCACGGCGCCGATTGGCTCGTAGGACACACCCGCCGCCGTCATTTCTTCCAGCCGCGGCGCTCCGTTCTCGCCTACTGCCACCTACAATTGCAATTCATAGTCAGTCGGCCAGTAGGTTAGATAGTCAAGTATCGGTAGTCGGCTTGTTGGTTTGAGGGCGATTGTTAGTTCGTTAGACGGGTACACAATTGATACTTCGCTAGTATTAGGGATTTAGCCACCTCGTCGGTCAGTTTTTGTTTCGTTTTTGCTGATTCCATCTATTACCTTCGCCCTTTCTTTCTATTTCTCCCTCTCTAAATGTAACTTAGATCCAAGTTCACTAAGCAGGCCCACCTCTCCCCTCCCCACAACAACATGTGCCATCATTTTCATCATCGCGGAAATACGTCAGCCCTTTCTTCCCCCGTCGACTCGCGTCGAATTGCGCCTACCCACGCTGCTAAGCCCTCTCAGCAGTTGACTCCTTTCATTTTTTGCTTTCGCTAATAAACTCAAAGGTCTGACCCACGTGTGATTCGAACCCCACAACAACCTCTATTCATGATAGTAGCAGTCCATGGTAACCACGAGACCACCGGGGCGACGGGCTGCATATGATACTGATACACTCTTGCACCTGACATGAATCTATCAATTTTATTATACAATGATCAGATGATGGCCACTTTTTAACTCAAAACTAGAGTCAGCCTTTTACGCCCACCCGTTAGTTAGTTAGTCATGTAGTCAGGCACGTAATCAAGTCTAGTCTAGTTACTGTACTTAGTTGGGTAGCTCATTGGTTAACCAGATGGTTATAAATAGTTAACGCATGACTATTAGTAGTCCATTCGTTTGTTCGTTCGCTAGGTCACCTCTAAGTAGTTATTTCGTCGACTGAACAAATAGCCGTAGACGACAGAACAGGACAGGGCACACGACGTAGCACTAACCGTAACGAGGCTGACCGCCGTCATCTGATTGGTGGTCAACGTTCCAGTCTTGTCGGTGCAGATGACCGTTGTGCAGCCCAGGGTTTCCACCGAGGGAAGCTTTCGGACGATAACGTTCCTCTGGGCCATGCGCCGCGTTCCCAGACTGAACAATAGAGAGACGACCCGTGTGTGCAAGGGAGGGGGGGGGGGGTAAAACGTGATAAACGGGGGGAAAAGGGGGCCGGAGCGGACAATACGTACGCCCGTGGGATGCCACTAGATGAGGAAGCTACACACTGCACAAAAACACAGCAAGGAGGACAGAAGCAGAGACTACAAGAAGAAAAACGCGATAATATAACTAAGGGGAGTGGAGCGTGCAGCGGAGGAGGGACGGGGAGGAGGGGCGAGCGGGTGAAGGGGGGGCGGGGGACGGGATACGTGGTATACACGGTCGATCGAGCCGCAGCCGGCATTATCGACCTGCTCTGCGAATGCAAAAAAGTTTAATGTATTGCGTTCAAGTAATATTCCCGATTTCAGTTCATGTCAATTGAGCAACTAAGTATATTAGTGCAATCAATCGCCACCACGATCACGAGCATCATCAACATCACAACACGAGGACATACTTCTTCAGCCTATTTTTACCACCACCACGACCACGAGCACCACCACAACAAGCGTTATGGTCGGACCTGAGGCACAGAGTGATGACCGCAGGCAAGCCTTCCGGAATGGCCGCAACCCCGAGAGCCACTGCCACCTTGGCGAAGTAGACCGCTCCTTTCCAGTACGAGCCGAACATAGGGTCGTCGAACCGCGGGATAGAGATGCACCACACCTGCGTAACATCAACAACAACAACAACGGAACTACGGTTACAACAATAGCAAACGTTGTGCAAATGCAACAACGACAGCATTACAACAGTGGAAAACGCAAACGCGTCAATAAGAGCAACAACATTTTGAAATCACAACCGCACCAGCAAATAGTATGATTAACGGATACCATAAATTGCAGCATCAACGAAAGCAACAGCAGCAACAACGACATCAACAACAACACCAATAACGACAACAGCAACAACAACAACAACAAAAACAACAACAACAAAAACAACAACAACAACAACAACAACAACAACAACAACAACAACAACAACAACAACAACAACAACAACAACAACAACAACAACAACAACAACAACAACACACAAACAACAACACTAACACTAACACCAACACCAACACCAACACCAACACCAACACCAACACCAACACCAACACCAACACCCACACCAACACCCACACCAACAACACCAACAACAACACCAACAACACAACGCCAACAACAACACGACACCAACACCAACACCAACACCAACACCAACACCAACACCAACACCAACACCAACACCAACAACGAAGCCCACGCAACGGACCGGAAAAAAACGTCCCGCAAGATTAGCGTAGTGACACTAGTAGCACAAGCGAATCAACGAAAAGGGGGAGGGGGGGGATCCTACCCGTACGACAACAACTCCTACAACAAGTACGCCTATTCCCGAGGGTGCCCTGCCGATCCTCGTCCAAGCACAACAATCAACACGCCCCGGTCTGCCAGTCCGCTCACCGCGGCGCAGATGATTCCGATGATCCACGTCAGCATGTTGCCGAACTCATCCAGCTTGTGCTGTAAGGGCGTCTTCTCCGCGTCCTCCTTAGCCTCCTGTACATCACCGACACCGCAACCGCCACCACCACAAGTGCCCAGACACCGCAAACATGCACATTACAACCGGGCAGTGAGAAATTTCCAATAGCTAGGCAAAAACAACAAACAAACAACAATATATATATATATATTAGTAAGAACACGAAAAGGAATTCGTGAAGATATTGAGTACGTAGTTCCCTCAGTCGAGGACCCCCCGACAATAAGAAAGATGTGAACAGAACTAACCCATCTACTCCATGGCACAGCGCTCTGAAAACGAGCGTCGAAATAAATTGGTGGGGCTTTGAAAGTTGGTCCAAGTTCACCGCTAGATATTATTAATAGCCGCATGGCAAAGTAAAGGCCAACAAAATTACATACCAGGGTAGTTTATTAGGGCGTGTTTGCAAGATAACAGCTTTGATCGGGTACGAGTTGGGCAGGACAAAATCTTGACAATAGTATTGAAACCGTCGAACATCACCATCCAAGGCCAACCCAACCAGCCCACCACAAAAATAAGCGAAAACTTGAAAAAAAAATGTGTTTCCCTATCCTTTTCTTTCAATGTTAAAACCCACGTTTCTCGTGGGTTGGTTGGCCTTGGTGTCATGATTTTTGTCCATTAACTTGTTGTTTCTATCATTTTTTAATGTTCAACTTTTTTGTTGTGGGTTGGTTGGTAATGGGTGATGATTTTCGTCGGTTTTCCTGCCATTTTTCTTCTAATTTTGACCATTTTTTTTCGTGGGCTGCTTGGCCTTGGGTCAACACAATGGTTATTTTTTTCCAACCCAATAGGGTTTGGAAATCCCAAACACATCTATCAAGAGTAAGCACCACATGTCGAGCCACAAAAACAAGCCGGTCAGATTCCAAAACCCAGAACCCACAGTAGAACACCACAAGCAAACGGACTAATACCTAAGCCAACTGAAAAGTAGTTGGCAACTCATAACGTGGTCATCCAACCTGCAGACCTACACATGAACAAGTTGGAACCAGGCAGAGAGTACTCACAAAAACAAATCACGACAAGCACAGCCGACTTATACCTGTGTTCCGATAATTTGGAAGAGGGAAACTTCGATGAGACCAACAACAGCGTGGACGGTACTGATATCGTCCCATCCATTAGACGAAGAAAGTCGAGGCTAAAAACACCGAAATCCGAGGAAACAAAATATGGCGGCGTGAGCGTTCCCATAGCAGTCAATATTTGGAAAGACGGCAAGAGGAGGCCGGGCCAGGGCGTCATACACGGAGGCGTGTCTGACGGGAGGCAGGGATGACAAGGCGACACCCGCCCCCTCCAACACTGGCGCATGTAAGGAGACGGCGCGTGGCGGTGGCGGAGGTCGAGGCACTTTGTTTTGTTATATTTTGTATAGTTTGGTTTAGTTCAGTCTACGTAGCTTACTTTAGTTTAATTTAGTTTAATTTGCTTTGTTGTGTTTGTTTTGTTTCGGTTCGGTTTGTTTTGTTTCGTTTCGTTTCGTTTTGCTTCGTTTTGATTTTTCATTTTTTTTAATATCTATAGTCTATGTGTGTTGTTTTGTTTCGCTTTATTCTGTTTGGTTCTGTTTCGTATTGTTTCGTACCAGGTATAGCAATTTTTTGTAAACTCGCCTGCACTCCGGCCGAAATTTTACCAATTTCTGTCCGCATGCCGGTGGAGGTGACCACCGCCCACGCCTGGCCGCCAGTGATCATCGTTCCCGAGAAGACCATGTTGCGCTTAGCCTGCGGTTGTTCAGTTTGGACGGTACAGACAAAATAAAAAGACCAAAGATACGAATCACAAAACACAACGAACCCACAGACATACCACACGCAGGGTACACTGGCAGGCACTGAGCGGCGGTTCGAACGGCACAGAGAACATATATACCAGGTACCTCGTATGCGAATATCAAAGAACTTTACACACACAAACACAAAACACGCACGCAATAAACACGCACAGACAGACAAGACAGAACACAAACAGACGCGGGAAAGTCATGACAGCGCTTGTACAGACACGCACACATACGCTTTACACGCACACGAACATACACACCGATGTACACATATTATACCCACACGTACGCAAAAAACGCGCACATAGACGCCCCCTGCAAAAACCTGGGTATACCACCGGCACCAGCTCGACCACTACAACAGCATCACCAACACGAACATCACCATCCGCACCAACACTGCTACCACCACCACCACCACCACCACCACCACCCCAATAACAGCACCAACACCAACACCCTCCCCACCCCCGTACCCCAACCACATTAGCCCCCCCTCCCGTCCCCCAACCACCACATCAAGCTAGCCGGTCAAGTTCTGATACAACCACCACTACTTCTGCTGCTTCCATCTGCATACCTCAGTGGTAGCTTACCGCTACGGTGCTGTCCGCTGCAATGGCCTCGGGCGATCTCAACAAACACTTCGTAGCAGTATAAAAACACAGTGTCCATGTGTTTCGAGAAATAAAAAGTCCAGAGAAAGTTTCAAAGATCCCAAAAATAATGCTGCTTACTGAAGGCATTACAACTAATTCTGTTGACACATCTCAGTCGCATGATATGCTCACCGCGATGGTGCTGTCGGCCGAAACGGGCTCAAGCGACTTGAACACCGCCACGCTTTCCCCCGTGAGGCTTCCTTCCTCGCATCCGAACGTCGTGGTCTTCAGGGACAGCAGACGAGCGTCCGCGGCCACCTGAAACGCAAGTAAGAGGCGTTGCGCATGCATGCCATCATGCGGCGCAACTTAGGCCAATGGCACGCGAGAAAAGACAGCGAGATTCCCTTCCCCTCAATTATATATAACGAGGCGTTACGAATTATGCATACCAGATATATGCCATTACGCGGCGAAACTTGTGTCAATGAGGTAGGGGCAAACGCGGCGGGATTCATTGCCCCCCTCGGGGACAGCAGACAAGCGTCCGCAGTAACCTGAAACGAACAAAGTGGGCCTTAATACGTTGATATACGAATAACGCATACATGCCATCACGCGGCGTAACTTAGGCCAATGGGATAAGAGGGAAAGGCGGCGAGATCCCCCCCCTGCCCAAGAGAAAGCAGACGAACGTCCGCGGCCACCTGGAACATGAACAAGAAGCGTTACTATGCACATAGCGCACATATATATACCATCACGCGGCGAAATTTTCAACGGGGGCGTGCAGAGGGGAAAAAAATGGCTGGATTTCTCAACACAGGGGGAAAGAGCGACGGGGAAAGAAATAACGAACAGCCTAAAAAGAAAGTAAAAAATAAATAAATCTAAATCTAAATTTGTCAAAACCAAAGAGTAAAAACAGTTTTCATGCACAGGAAACTACATATTAATAAACGGTTTTTTAGCTTTTCCTTCTACCAAAATACAGCAGCGGCCACACCAAGCACCCCCGTGCCGCTGGTGTAGGAGGCCCGGGCTTCTGGAGCAGGGTATAGGGGACACGTCCAACGTGCAATGGAAGCACACGTACGACACAGTCAGCACGAATACGATGATGCTGGTAACTGCTAAGTGCTGCATGCTGTTCGTACAACGATGGTAAGGTCACAATCGTCGCTACCTTTACGTCGCCATGCCATAGCCAACAAAAAAAAGACGGTTAACAGCGTGGTTACGTGGTGGTTAACGTGGTGTCGCGTAGTCTGTGTCTGAAAGTATGACCTTTGTGCTAGTCGCAGACTTTTTGACTTTTCAACGCTTGCCTGTCCCACCGCACTATACCACTACTGCTGTAATGTCTGTCCCCACAACAGAGGGCGAGTTGTTCTACCTCAAGTGTGGGGTGGGAGCAACCCTTCGGATAGCCCTGCCCCGCCGTTTGGCCAGGAGGGTTGCGACAAATCAACTTTCTGTAAATGTGCCGCAGTGTAATGGTGCAATGCAGTCAAAAGCACCAGTATTAAATATACCAGGTGACAGACAAAGCATTTATTTAAAAAAAAATGTAGTGTATATACCTTGTCTCCAACTCTGAGGTACATGAGGTCGCCGGGCACCAGCTCCGCAGCCGGGAGCGCTCCAATCAGCTCGCCTGACATCGGTCGATCGCAACAACGAAATTAGTGAAACAGGGTCATCCAGAAAACACGAGAAAAACGAAGAAGACAAGAAAACAAGAAAACAAGAAATACCTGGTACTAAACAAGAGCAAAAAGTAAGAACCAAGACATACAAAGCAACGCATCAAGGCAACAAGAACAAGAAAACTTGAAACAAAAAAGACAAGGGGTGATTTTTGTCCAACAATGTCCCGCGAGCAATCAATCAATCCATCAAGAAAGCAAGCAATCAACCCACTGAGGTAATCAATCAAGAAATCAATCAACCAAACAACAAACCAAGATATCAACCAAGAAATCAACCCACGAACGAATCAACCATCCAGCTAAGCAACCCATAAAGAAACCAACCAACCATTGAGCCAGCCAGTTGGCCAATCAACCAATCGATACAAAAACCAACCAACCAATCAGCCAATCAGCCACGCACCCACCCAACCAACCAACCAATCAACCTCCAGCCCTCGTACACACAAACACAAAACAAACAAAATTCGACAAAAGGATATTACCTCCCCAAAAAAACTACGGCTATGCATGAAATGAGTACCCCCCCCTGTCCCCCCCCGCCCTTCTCACCGTCTCTGACGACGCAGGCATTATCCGGCTGCAGCTTCTTGAGAGCATCCAACGAATCCTGGGCGGACCGGCTCTGCCACACCCCCACCGCCGCGTTTAGGACGAGAATGGCTAGGATGCTTGCAGGCTCCACAAACGCCTTCGGCAGGGGGCGGGAGAGGGGGGGAGGGGAGATTAATTGTCATTATGGCATCAAGCGTTTCTAAGAAGGGGATGGGGGATGGGGGATGGGAGGGAGGGGGAGTGTTAAAGAGTAGGATCCTCAAGGGATCCACCCGTTAGAGGTAGATGGTCATTACATCGTCAAATAAGTGTATGTGAAAACTACGCAACCTAGGGTTGCTCACCAGCCCAATGGCAAGTGACGCAGAGGTAGCGTAACTAAACTCCCACGAACAGTGGGGGGGGGTTGAACGATGGCACCAACGGCACGGCACTGCTGTACGATCGCGGTGGGGATCGGCGATGCGGGGTGGGGGATGGGGGGGGGGGGGGGTACTCATTTATTGCTTGCCTTTGTCATTCGACCATTGACCACGCATCCCTTTCGAGACGGAGGGGGTGGGGAGAGGGGGTGAAAAAGGTGGCGCCAACGGTACGATACTGCTGTCATGTCGTAACGGGGCTGGACGGTTGGAACTTCCCCGCGGCGGTTGGGGATTGGGGTAAAGCGAACCGGCTACGATTGTTTCATTTATGGAAGATACGTTGGCAACACCAATGCCTTCCGATTCTCGCCATTCACAACACCAACACCGGCAACACTAGTACCAACACCAACCACAACGGTAACACCAACACCAACAACAGCACCGTCACTAACTCGACTACCACCAATCCATCCGCACGAACACCAACAACACCCGCAACAGCGCCAACACAACAACAACACCATCCACGAAAAACCATTCTATCACTCAACAAAACAAAAGACAAATCCCCAGATCCTTGCCCCCCTCGCCCCCCAACCCCACCACCCGCCACCCCCTTTTACCTTTGGGTCGTCCTCGAAGAAGCTGAGCACCCCTGACAGCACCGCCACGGCCAGAAGAATCTGCACTAGGCGGTCCTCGAACTGCTCCACGATCATGCTCAACAAAGACTTCATCACGTCACGGTCAAGTCCACAAATCACGCAGAACAACACGGTCAAGTTAACGGTTCGCAGAACAACACGGTCAAGTTAACGGTTCACGAAGAACATTACAGTCGAGTCAACGAATTACACATAGTGAGTTCCAAGGTTACTAAGGCGTAGGCGTGCACGAGCGAGAGGGGAGAGCAGAGGGGGGTGAGGGGGGCGTGGCAAGGGGAGAGACAACGTTCGCGTATGGGTGTGGTACCGTTTCTGTGTACAAACATGTATTGAGAGTGTTACTGCGGTGAGTGTGTTTCCCGAAGGATGGCTGAGCCTCATCCGTCACTATGAAACAGGCTAGATTTCAGGGTGATGAGCCAGCATGAGAACTACATCGATATTGTCATCATTTGACACGACCATTGTAACTGCTATCACGATGCTCATCAGTATCACTGCAACCACCGCCACCACCACCACCATCATCACCGTCACAATAGCCACCACTGCCATCACTCCTCACCACGTTCATCACCACGATCGCCGTCAATATTGTCAGCATGACCACCACCATAGCAACCATCACCATCACCACCACCACCACCACCACCACCCTCACGCTCAATCGCCAGTCACTACCACGTCGAAATCATCCCACCCCTTGATTAATACATCCACGAAAATATCTACCTCTCCCAGCACACGCTTCCAGCAAACTCCCAGCAAACCCGCCCAACAACCCCTCCCCCCCCCCACACTCCACCTGTTTCTCTGGCTCCTTTAAGCAGTTAGGGCCGTACAGAGCGGTCCTCGCCTCAACTTCGGCCGAACTTAGACCCTATTCAATGTGCAGATAGAGGGTAGGCCAACAATGCGGAGCCGACAGAAGCCAAGAAGGGGCATAGACGGGTGCACGACGAGGGGTGGGGGTGGGTAGAGAAAGGCCAGGCAGAAGGGGAGGGGGGAGGTTGGAGGGAGAAGGGCAAAAAAAGAAATGTGGGATAGATGGACCAAAAAAGCACTGACATGAAAAAGAGAGAGCAGGTAAACATGAAGAGAGAAAACACCATCAATACTACCAGCACCAACACCAACACTAATACCAACATACAAAAATAGAAATGTCGCCGACGACAAACGACCACGACACATATGACAACAACAACACCAACACCAACACCAACACCACCACCACCACCACCACCACCACCAACAACAACCACAACAACAACAACAACAACGACGACGACAACAACAACCACAACGACGACGACAACAACAACAACAACAACAACAACCAACCCTAACCCCAACCGCCTTACAGACACCGCAGCACAAGACCGATCACAATACCAGCGACATGCAACGACACTTGAAACCTCAATCCCAACCTCAACCCCAACTTCAACACCAACACCACCCACCCCAAACCTAACCCCAACTCCTTTACCAACACCGCGGAACAAAGACAAAACCCATACGCCAACACCAATATAAACCGCTCTCCATCATCCCCGTCACCTGTCCCATGGTGCACCCGTAGAACCCAGCCACCTCCTCCCCAGACACGCTGTGCGGCTGAATTAGATCCAACACTTTCGTCGCCTCCCCCGCCTCCGCTCCGCCTCCGTCGGGAGACCCCCCGGGAGACAAAATAGTCTTAGCAGCCGCGTCAGCCGCCGCCGCCCCCTTGCTACCACCGCCTCCCCTCGCGTTGAACATGCGCGCCCCTCCTCGACGACGAGCTCCCTTCCTGCTGGGGTTGAGCGAAAAGATGGGAAAGAGGGGGGGTGGCTGGGGGTTGGGGTAGGGTAGGAGTTGGGGTCGGGGTTGGTGGGGTTGGGGTTGGGATTGGAGGTGTTGGGGGTGGGGGTTGGGGGTGGGGGTGGGGGTCGGGTGGGGTGCCAACAACAACACAATTCAAAACCAACACCAGCAAAGCAACGAACGAATCTGTTTATCGAATGAGCAGAGCAAGACCGAACTGCACCCCTTCCCCAAGACCACCACCGTTATATCGCCCTCACCCCGATCACCACAACCGCCACCCCCACCACTGCGACTGCCACTGTTGCTACTGTCAGCACCAGCGCCAAGATAAGTCACCACCGACACCATCAATACCATCAAAGTTACAAAAACCAGCCTGTAGGTCCACTTCGGAGGAGCTAGGTCGAACAACAGCACTACCATTACTACCACCACCACCACTACCATCAACACCACCACCACCAAACCAACACCAACACCACCAACACCAACACCAACACCAACACCACAACTGCAATCACCACTACGACCACCGCTCCCAATGCCGTCATCGCTACCACTACCAACACCAACACCAACATAATCGCGCTTGGCGCAAGCAATGTCTGCCTGGTCAGTGAAAATCCGACGTGCTTCGTTCCGGCCCGACATTGTACGGATGCGTGGGTCTATGGTCTCAAGACTACGGCCATGCATTATAGGAGTACACCCCGCCCCTCGCCCCCGCGCCCCCGCCCACCACAACCACCCTCCCCCCCAAAAAACAAACTCAGCCACGAATGACGCACCTGCTGACCGACTTCGGCGAAGCCAGGTCTCCCGAGCCCCCCGTAAACAGGCTTTTCACGCCCGTGCCCACACCGTCCCACGATGGCATCGCCACGGCCCCTCTCTTTCCCATAACAGAGCCGTTAACGTTAGCGTTGACGTTACCCTTAGCATTAGCATTGGCATTAGCGTTAGCGTTGTTGTTGAGAGGGGTGCCGGTCCTGGGCACAAAAGCATTAGATCCCTCGCACATCCCTTCGCCACGATAAGTCACAAGGTTTTCCAGGGAAAAGGGGTAGGCGGTGGGGAGGCAGGGGGGCGGGAGGGGGAGGGGGAGGGAGACGGGTGAGGAGAGGAGAGGAGGGGAGGGGCAAGGGGGGAGGGTGGGGGGCAGTTGTTTTGGTATCAATACTTGTAGACCGTTGATAAGACCGCACAGGTATTATTAGAAACCTTGCCGGCTTCGACAACGTGGTATAAAATACTTGGCTTTAAACCCTGACTCCACTCCAATAACCTAACCCCGACCGCCTGGGAAATATATCGAAAACACCGTGTAATGACGAGGTGGCGTGGACGCGTGGATCATCAATAATCTGGTTGAACCTGGGACAAGGCGTAACACTACCAGATATCAGTAGTACCGGTATGTACCGCAAGTTTCGGTCATTTTCTTGTAGGTCGCTGCTGTGCGAAGCACAGAGCCAGAAGGAGTATTTAAACTTCAGCCTTGACCTTGGGAATTTACCTGGTACATTTTGCTCGAATTTTGCACGAACTGCAAGGAAACAATATAAAAGTTATGCCATTTTCAAAATACGGGTTTCTTACGATACTAACTGTACTAAGTCGATGGTATCACGGCACCAAGACTGCAGCAGCACGTGAAGTTGGACGTTTTGCATTCAAGGCGTGTGACTTGGAACACGCTGTTGATATTCTAGTTGCACTGCTGCAAAACCTGTGTCCTTGCGCTCAATTAACGTGATACCAGCATACAATACACCACAAGAGTGCGCCACAGGGAGGGGGGGCAGTGCGGCCTGCGGTCTGCAACGTCCTGCCAGGATATACACCGCGTTTTCATCGAATTGTGCCGCGGTCAGGCCTTCCTAAAGGGAATTTTTCTTGCTGTGGACGCGACGGCATTGTTGTGCGTGCGTGCACCCACGAGTAGAGGCGAAGCCAGGGCCGGGTAGAGCGAAGCCAGGGCCGGGCACCATGAACAGCACTGGCGTTGCTCCAAGTGCTACTCGGTGCTTCAAGTATATACTACGTACTGCAAGTATGTTGTTGTGCTGACTAACTACGAGTGCAGTTGTCGCTACTGCTGCTGCTGTATGCTGCATCATACCGTACAGGATCGTCATTCGTTTGTATGCGAACACTTGAAGCTTACGCCAAACATTCGCTAGGCCGAACGCACGCATTGCTCACCAGCTAGCAGCTGAAGTCCCAGCACGAGTTGAGCAGTTCGTGCCATGATAGGCAGACGGTGAGCCATCGGAGAGCCTTCCTTGCCAGGGGCTCCGCCACCCCCTATTGTGTGGTGGGTCACGCAGGCACACGACATCGTATCAAGGTGAGGGTTTCCGTAACAATTTGTGGCGTTATTGTAACGGGATGCTTTGGGTAGCGGTACTGATGTATTTCTGTCATTGTTGTTGTTAAATTAACTCGCATAATCAAGTCCGTGGTCACAGGACAGGCTCCAGTCACTCTGGAGCTGAGGGTGTATATGCAATTCACGAGTTGCATCTAAGAACACAACTCCGGAGATGACAAATGCTCATTGCCGTTGTATCAACTGGTTTTGTATGAGTTTAGATTGCTCAATTATACGGGGATGAGTACGTATAATCCCCGGAGTTGTATTCTTACATGCAGCTCGAGTTGCATATGCCGCTACCCGGGAGGCTTATTCCTGACCTACTCCCTGTTTGGTGCGCGTTTCCACTGCGACAGGGCATCTCTACGGCATTGCATGCAACCAAGCACCCTGCCGAAGGCTACCGTCCTCCTCCTCAGCTTCCTCCTCTGCGTGCAACGATCTCGGAGCTTTGCTCTGTACCCTGCTAAGACTACCCAAACGCCCTACGGAAAACGCACGGACCAGCACTACACGTCAGCACCATCAGCCCCTCGACAAGCCCCCAAAGCACAACTGCGAGCAAGCACTTCTGTCGCTGCTGCTCCTTGGCACTACAGCGGTAACGCACACCGGTCTACCGCATACCCCAGGCCTGTTGGCTTGCCCTTCGTCCGAACGTCTCTCCTCGACCGAACTCCCTCTCTCTGCGCTGTTGCAGACGCAACTGTCATGGCTTCTGAGGCGGACATGCCCGTGCTTCGGGTGCTGAGGGTGGATGAGGTTCCTACGTTAAAGGCTGATCCTGTGGACCCGATTGCACGGGAGCAGGCGAAGGTGCGTTGTCTTGTGTTGCGTTCGCGAGCAAGCGATAAAGTACCGCAGTAAGTAGCATTCGTTGACTGCTGTGTGCATTCGTTGACTGCTGTGTGTTCAAACCTCCTATTAATATTATTACGTACTAGCTTTATTTTTCCCCGTCCGCCGGAGGATAAAAAAAAAAAAAAAATGCGATAGAGCAGAACAGACAGGCCATGCCCGAGGTACGCTTCGAGATATACTGCTGCGGCACAGAAGCTCCCTTACAGTGTCGGTTGCTCGTTACCTACGAGTATGTTGTACTGCTATACCGCCTGCAAAGTCGTCGCTTCGCACGGGTTGGAACGATCACAGCAGTAGTGGCAGCGTGCGTAGTGCTACAGCAGTAGGAGACCGGCTTCTTATGTACTGTCGTTATTCCCGGTTGGTATCGGTTGACGGTGTTCTTTCCCCTTGACGGTCAAGGATAGTCAAGAACCTCCCCCCTCTAGAACTAGTATACAGAGGATGCCTTGACCGTCTTTGCAAGAGACGGTCACTGAAGGAAGATAACGCATTTTTACCGCTCGGAACGGATCCAGTCTACTTCTGGGACATTTCGTGACTCCATAATCGCTGACACACTGGCCGCACTCTGCCGGTCTGCAGACTGCAGGCCACCGCTCGGCCAATCGCACTACATGTTGTGATACTGCTGCTGTCGTGCTGCTGCTATTTTTTTTCAAGCCTAGTCTACAGATGTGGAGAGAACTTCTGTTGACCTCACGTCATTACAACTGCACCATTGGACTACTGCCGAAGTAGGGCTCCGCACTCGTATACAGCAAGGCGCTAAGTAGGGCTTGAGCGTCTGTTGCGCGCAGCGCAACGCAACAAGCACCTCAAACCGTGTTGCGGCTCCCTTATCACACGCGCCGAAGGAATGTTGTAGCCCCCCGTAGAGCCGCCGGGGGCCGTTTTTTAGATATTACAAATTACATGTGAACATGCTCCCGAATATCACTTGGCACTGTATGTTATACGTTTGTTGATAGCGCCTTCCCGAGCCTCGAACCAGAGCGTCAGGATGCCTTGGAATATTGGAATATAGTGACACACCATAGCAAAAAAAACAGTGATCTCGTAGCTCTCCAAAGTAGATAAAACGGCCAAATAAATAACCGTTCCAGCCCCCAACAATGCCACCCACCCCAACGAAAATGCCCCGCTCCTCTCCCCCTCTCAGCCATGCCCCCGTCCCCAGCCAACGACCTTTGCTTCTACAATGTTCAATCCGTCACTCACTGCAGCAGTGTCGCGGTCAATAATGCTGAATTTTAAAGCTGTCTTGGTTATTTCTACTTCGCCCAACAATGCCTAACTCTCCATCAAGAAGCATGGCCGCTTCGCTGAGGGTAGCCTTCGACGATTCAGCCATAAAGTTTACGCCTCTTGCTGCTTTTGCGACAATGGGAGCCGCATCAAAAACCAGAGCCGTTCCACCGAAAGGCCGTTACGGGTCTTCGATTTGATCCGCTTTTGGCCTGAGAAGTCGCGCTCGCACGCACACACAGGATGAATGCGGCTGCACAATACCGGCGAACGCAAAACAGGGCCCTTTTTTTTCGCCATCGGCGAATTAGACGCCGCATCAATAACGGCGCCTGAGGCGGCGGGAAGTTGAAGTCCCGGCAAGCCGGGTTGCGGCAGGCCAAACACTGCCTTCGATGATCATTGCGGGATACAGCCGTTTCAAACAAAATGTTGCGGCGACGCGGCACCGCATCAGCTAATTAATGCCCAGGTATACAAACGCTCTACGCCTGATGCTTTAGGAAGCAGATATAACACAATGTGCAGCAGACCGAAGGCAGAGGACGTTCACAATCTGGTGCAATGGGCGACTTTCAAATGCCAAGGTTCAACCCATTAGAGGTTTTACCGTCGGCGACCTTCTCGACAAGCCGTGGTCACAGGTGTCTTCCGGATTCCCCCCCCGGTGCATGCCTTCATGTTATCGCGCTTAGGGTTCGGCATGCCCACATTTAGTTCTTCTGTGAAGAATCAAAACCGAAATCATCCCAAATCAACAACGGAGGAAAGCAAATGAACTGCCTGGTGCCTGGTATCGGCGTACCGGGTACCTATAACGCAGTGCGAGTAACACTGCAAAATACAAACGAAAGCAGAATAGAAACAGAACGGTTCCTGCCTAGGATTTTGACACAACAAAACGAAACTAGCAGAAAAAAGTACGAAATATATTTTCTTCAACCGCAAAAATGTAAATAAATGTGAAAATGGCAACTCTGCGAGGCTCGAATTCACGTCCTCAAATTCGAAATCTGTCGTCTTGACCAGACCATAATGCCCCAAAGGTCTATATGTTTATTTATTTTTAGAGTAACTAGTTTTCCCGTCGGCAATTAAGAGCTTAGGACGGCTGAGAGGTGGGGGAATATGCCTAGGGCGACCTCCGGGGTGGAAGGAATGAGTAGTAAGGCCTATGCTGCCAGTATATTCCTACTGGCAGTATATATCTACTGGTTGACCCTGCCAGTAGTTTTGGGAGCAGATTTGATATGACGCGTACGTTCAAGATTCACGAACCATGCTTTCATATCGGAAACCCGCACATGGGTTTTCCAAGAGCAAGAAGGAGAGCTTCGCTCGAACCCAGTACGCTTGTACAGTCCAGTATTGCTGCCACGGTAAGTAACACATCTACTGGTGGAGGCTGCTAGTGCGCGCAGCCCTAATAATTAGCCGTTAGACTTAAATTACGAACGACTGCTGTATAATAGAAGTATTATCAATACCATGGTAGTAGCAATCTAGCACATGGTCACGATAGGGCCAAGGAGCCTTGAATACACGCCTACGGACATGGTAGGAAACACACCTCCCTCTGCCCCGCAGTTACGTCCAAAACCAATAACCAAACGCCTTCCGGATATTTGGAGGGGGGGGGGGAGGAAGTCGGAAAAAAACAGCAAAGCATAATATCTCAAGTTCGCAGAACGAATAAGATATCAATTTTATCAACATGCGACATCATTAACCGTCGGTAGTCATGGGCTCTTCGAACGTACGTAGCTGCTTGTGATCAGAGGCAAGGAGGAGCGAGGACCCGTGCCCACTCTTCTTGTCGCGTGCATCTAGCTTCTCGTGCATAGCTGTGATTTCAGGTTACAGTGTCGGCCACACGAAGCAGCCGGGGCTGCTGGGGCAAAGGGCGAGGGGTATGTGTCCGGAGTGCAACAGAAGGAGGCATACGACACGCGCGCAGCATGAACATGATAGATCGCTGTGTCTGGGTACCGTACGGCCCTGGAGCCGTTGAGATTGTGCTTTGTGTGTTGGTTGTCCCCGCATACACACCGCCGCTCTCCACCCCACTGAGCTCCCCTCGTGTGCTACCCCGGTTTTTCTTTTCCGTCTTTCTTGTTTCGAAACGTTTTTTGTTTCTTCACTATTTCGCGACAGGCCATAGTTGATGACGTTCAGAGCGGCGGCACGAAGAGCCTCATCGCGCAAGCGCTTCGCCTCGGAGACATCAAGTCCGAGAGCGAGCCCCTGCTGCTTGGCCCGGCAGAGATGAAGGCCGCCTTCGACACCCTGCCGGTGGAGGACCAGCAAGTTCTCGTTCGCACCAAGGTAAGGATTCCTACCGTTAGGGGATCGACTGACTGGCTGACTGATCGCGAGCGAGGTTCCCCCTCGTCTCGCGGTAGTGCGTTTGTCGTTGCCCCGCCATCCGTTCCGATCCGTTCCGTCCCGCTTCGTCCCGTCTGGTCCTGTTCTTAGTCGTTCGGCCACCTCCTGTCCTTCTCCAACCTTCCCCCCCCCCACCGAATCCCCCCTGTGCGAATCGGCGAACATTTCACGACGGCGCTTCGCGCTTGGTGCACGCGACGCCTGCCTTGGTCGGTGAAAACCCGTCGTGCTCCGTACCGGCATAGCAGGGGTGCGAGGGTCAATACCCTATGGTCATACCACTACGGCTATGCGTGAAATGAGTACAGCCCCCCCATCCCTATCCCCACCCCCCTCCCGTCCCCTCCCTATCCTTTTTCGCCCCCCTCCCCCCTCTCCCCTAACCTCGCCAACCCCAACCCCAACCCCAACCCCCCGACGAGCAGGACCGCGTGGAAGCTTTCGCGAAGGCCCAGCGCGCAGCCCTGACGGATATGTCCATTCCCATCCCGGGGGGTCGCGCCGGCCACACCGTTAGCCCGATGTCCGTCGCGGGCTGCTATGCCCCCGGAGGACGCTACCCCCTTCCTTCGTCGGTGATCATGACGGCGGTGACGGCGAGGGCGGCGGGAGTTGGTAAGGTGGTGGTGGCGTCGCCCAGGCCTGCCGAGGCGACGGTGGCGGCGGCGCACGTATCGGGCGCGGACGCGTTGCTGTGCGTGGGCGGGGCGCAGGCGGTGGCGGCCATGGCATTCGGGTGAGACGTAGGGGCAGAGAGAGCGATAATGTGAGGGGGAGGAAGAGAACGGTTGTTTTTGGTTCGGTTGATTGGTAGTGAGGGTGTGGAAGTGGGTGCGGAAGTGGGTGTGGATTGGGTTGGCTTGGGTTGGAGGGGACGGTGGCGGCACGCGTGTCGCGGGCGTACTCACCGATGTGTGGGTGGGAGGGGCAAAGGTGGTGGCGTCCATGACGCTCAGGTGAGACATGGAGAGAAGATAAGAGAGAAGCGTGTTGTGTATGTTTGGGTGTGTTGTGCGTTCTTGCGCGTTTCGTGGTTCATGCAGTCGTCGAGTTAGTATTGCCTGTTTTTTAAAATAACACCTCGAGTTCCAGTTACAACGTTTTTTGTTCTCCAGTTATCACATGTTGGTTTCATTGTGTGTTTGTCCTTCCCTGCTTTCGGTTAGTTGGATTAAATTATACTGTCTGCCGCCCCCCCGCCCCGTGCTCCTCGACCGCCTCGTCCCTCCTGCCCTTGGGTTGCTGCGTGTAGGGTTGGCGGGGTACCCTCGTGCGACATCATCGTGGGGCCGGGCAACAATTGGGTTACCGCCGCCAAGTCGCTCGTGTCGGGACGGTGAGGACAGGGGGTGGACGTCTATGTGCCGTGTTGGTGTGTTTGATGCATACGAAATATATATACCAGGTATTAGAGGACATACCGGATAGCTGTGAGCTAGAGAATTTCGTCGAAACTCATCTTGCAAGCTGCGTGTAGTACTATTAATATTAATAGGATCGCGCGTGCCACGGGGTGTGTAGTGTACGGCATTCGAGATGTTTGATGTGCTTGTTGTGTGCGTGTTGTGCTTTTGTGTGTCTGCGTGTCTGTGTTACATGTTTGAGGCGTATTTTTATGTGTTTGAGCGTTTGCCTTGTATGGATTTCAATTTTGTTGTTATACATATACCATGTACATACAATGTTTGTGCTACATTTGGGTTTGCCTTGTATATGCTTTGTGTTGTGAGTGTGTTTGTGTTAAATGCGTGCGTCTTTCGTGATATGGGTGTGCGTTTTGTCAGAGATGTGTTTGTTTTGGGTGTGTGTCTGTGTGTGTAGCTGATGGGTCATGGAGATGAAAGAGACCTGGAATTTGGATCGATCGAAGCTTTTTGCATGATGAAAAAAGTATCCTCAAGTAGATGGTGTTTGTGCGTTTGTTGCTGTTGTTTGTTATTTATTTTGGTTTGTCGGACTGTTCCCTCTCCCTCCTCCCGTTTGGCCTGGCGTGGATTATCCCCTTTGCCGACGTCAACACCAACATCATCAACACCACCAACACCACCAACACCACCAATACTATCACCATCTCCACCACCACCACCACTGCCACCACCACCACCATCATCACCACCCCCACCATAACTGTCAACACCAACACCGCCGCCATCACCGATCACCACTGCCACCATCACCGCCGCCGTCTGCTCCTCCTTGTTGCCTCTTTGTCAGGTGCTGCATTGATATGCTGGCGGGACCGAGCGAGGTGTTGGTAATCGCGGACGACACGGCCGATGTTGAAACCGTCGCGGCCGACCTTCTCGCTCAGGTAGGATGCTCTCAATAGCAGCAGGGGTAACATGTATGGCTGAGTCGATTGGCGAGCCACGGCGTTGGCGGCGGCGTTGAGGTTGCCTAAGATTGGATAGGATGGGATAAGAGAGGAATGGGTTAAGTTAAGATAGAATAGCATGTGGTGGGATGGGATTGTATAGGATAGGCATAGACAGGATAGGAATAGCTAGGATACGATAGGATAGGACAGTATGTACGATTGGTTTTTGCTTATATACGTACCGGCAAAACCCCATCGCCACCCCACTCCCACGCCTCCCTTTGCCACCGCTGCCCTTTTCTGCAGGCTGAGCACGACACGGAAGCGAGGCCCATCCTTGTCACCCCCAGCGCCGCCTTGGTCGACTCGATCAACACCTGCCTCCGGAGGAGGCTCTGGGCGCTGCCGACGAGAGACACGGCCTTGGAGGCGGTAAAGAAGGGGTTCGCGGTCATCTGCAAGGCGAGTATTTTGCGTGCCCTTTACCATCTACTGTACTATTAGGATGGACAATAGTGGGTTATGGCAAAGGGTTAGGATTGGCGTTTAATGTCAGTACATTCCAACCGTTTTATCCAAGCTGAACGAGGGTGGTAAGCTGCAAGGCGATTCTTATGTTTTTTCTTTTGTTTTGATTTTTTCATCGAGAAGAGTCGACAATGAAGGCGCGGTCGTTCTGCAGTACCGGCCTTTCGTCATTGTGTTTACCATCTATTAACAGTGGACACCAAACGCGCCACGCGTGAGCAAATCGAGCCTTCCGCTTGTGCTTGTTACCATGTATATATCCCTTATGCTGTGGGTTAGAGATGCGTGCTACGATAGAGCTAGCACTTTTTGTATGTTTTTTCTTTTTTTATCTGAATAATGGATCTCCTTCACTCAACAATGGTTGGACTGCCGGTATTGTTTTGGATTTTTTTTTTTTTTTTTTTGGCACACCTAGCCCATGGGGTTGTTTTTTTTCGTCGGCTTGCCCTTTGAGTTTTTGCTCTACAACATGACAAGGCAAACAAGGTGCTTTGCCTCAGAAAAGAAAAAGAGCCCCGCAAGTGGTTATGAGCCTCAGGAAAAAAAGAACCCGTGCACATTTACCATACCATGTGTCTGGACTGGATACGATTACGGCGAGTATTGAGACGAGTATTGAGACGTATATACCAGTATGGGCCTGGCACGTACGTAGCCTGACTCCCGATTTCATTTAAAAAAAAATAAAATGGCGGAGGCATGAATTGCTCGAGCTATATGATATATGCGTGTATGTATGATACCACTTTTGGTTTGCTTGTGTTTGTTCCCTGGGGTCTTATTTCGCTCCAGAGTGACCGGAGCTTGTCCTGTGAGCACGGACTTGATTGTGCGAGTTAATGTGAGAGCAACACCAACAATACCGGTAAAAGGTCAGGTATCCAGAGAAGAGATAATAGGGAATGGAGAAGAAAGGTACCTGGTGGCGGTAAGGTAATAACCGAGCAAGGTGGGCTGACTCCCCGCAGTTTATTTTCTGCGCTGGCGATTTCAAAACCCGTTATTTTCTACTGCCCCGTCCTCCCTCCTCCCCCCCGTCATTTTTCGTGGCTGGCATATCCCCGGCTTTTTGCGCGAGCGTTGATACCCTCCCCGCACCCTGTCATTTTTTGCGGTTGGCACATCACCGGTGCTTTGCGCGCGCGCTCATACCCCCCCCGCCCCCTTCCCGCCGATCCCTACTTCTTTCTTAGGACATGGCCGAGGCCGTGGTTGTAAGCGACCTCGTGGCACCCGAGCACTTGGAGATACAGACAGAGGACGCACAGAAAGTCGCCGACAGGTGAGTTTCAAGTAGAGTGTTTGCGAGATCCCAAAACTTATGATGTGAAACCGACGACTTTCACAAGCCAAGGTAAACTTGGCTAACAAAAAAAATAGACTTTTAAAATCATAGGTATGGGGAAACATATTTATAATCTAATTTTTGGTGGAGTGGGGTTTTTCCTTGGGTTATGGCGATCGCCGGTTTCAATACTATTATTAAGATGTTTTCGAACCTAACCAATTTTGGTATCCCTCAAACACCCTATTAATAGTGTGGTGTGGCGAAGCTTTGTTCATTGCCTGTTTTATGTGCGGAGGAACCGGTTAGTGTGGGGTAATCGCATAATTGGAAAGAATGGCTGTATTTCGGTGGTTTTTTCAATGCCAAGCGTAAGTGGAGCTTTGTCCCGCCTTTATTCGATGCGGGGGGATAGCAATTTGCGGGATAATGGCTAAATGCGGGGGAAAATATGAGTGGGGGGGGGGGGGATTGCCTAGTGCGAAGAAATCGCTCACTTCGGGGTATTTGATCAGTGCGGTGTGACCGCTTGATGCGGGGGAAGGTATCAGTGCAGGGGTCGCTTAGTGCGAAGCGTTCGCTCAGTGCGGAATCATGGCTCAGTGCGGGGTAATCGATCAACGAAGGGGGGTCGCTCGGTGCCAGGGAAACGAGCAGAGCACTCGTTATGGGGTGTTCGCCCTGTGCGGGACAATCGCTCATTTGGAGAGCATCGCTCAATGCGCGGAAAGCCCTCATTGGACCTCTCCTCGCATGCGCGCTTACCGCTTTCATTCCCACCTCATGTCTACTAAGCTGCCTGCACTACGGTGGGCTGTTCATCGGCCGCCGGGCTGCCGAAGTGCTAGGCGACTATGGTGCCGGGCCCAACCACGTGCTGCCCACGGGCGGAACCGCGCGGTACACGGGGGGGCTGTGCGTGATGACGTTCCTGCGCGTGAGGACTTGGATGCGAATTGACGAGGCCCAGCCTTCGCAGGCGCTGGTCAGGTAAGGGTGGTTGGGGCGATAGGTTGGTGGATGGGTGCGTGGGCGGGCGGTCGGGTGGGTAGGTGGGTGAGTGGGTGGGTGGGTGCGTAGATGGGTGGATGGGTGGGTAGGTGGGTGGGTGGGTGGGTGGGTAGGTGGGTGAGTGGGGTGGTGGAGAGGAGTGGGAGCAGAGTTTTCTATGTGACTTCTACGGGGCCGAGTAAATTTGGCGTTTTCGACTCGACTTTGTGGCGTCTGGGGACAGACACTGACATGCATGGGTTTGCCATGATATGCGTAGGCATGCAGGTTCTCACAAACCGTAACATATAACCACCATTTGGGAGCTGCATCGACAATGCAGGCATAGTAATTAACTCTGTATTGTGACGTTGTCCATCGATTCCGATTCCGGTCCTCCTACCGAGCCGAGGTTTGCAGCGATGCTGGCCTCGGGCTCCTGCTGAGTTCATGAGTGTAGGTGTTGTGACCTGGGTGGCTCATTTACTCGGGAAGGCACCATAACCTGTTGTTATCAAGAGAGCTGTGGTCGCGTGTCTCTGCATATTCCTTCAGATTACCGGTGAACTGAACTCGAAACCCTCGCGAAACCCCCTCCCTCTGCGACCATTCTGGTGCGGAATAATCGGCACACGATGGCTGCTAAATAGTACCGTTGCGGGTGCGACATAGGTGCCATGCTTGCGCAGAAACAACTTGAGTGCATGCCACCATCGCCACCGACCGCATCCTCCATCCACCCCCGTCCGATGACGTTTTTTTCTTTGTTTAGGGACGCGGTTCACCTTGCTCGGATGGAGGGACTCGAGGGACACGCTCGAGCGGCGGAGTGCAGGCTCGACAAATAGTTGACTCGGGGTCGCGACGATTGGGTAGCGGGTATTATAGGCGGATACGTGCGTTGAAAAAGAGGAGGAGGGATAGAGAGAGGAGGGGCGGGAAGGTGATTAGTTTTAGGCACGCGCATGGAATTCAACAGCGAAAGGAGGACCAGGGAGAAGAGAAGGAGAAGGAGCAATCGGGTTGTTGGAACGCAGTCCAATCGCCTAGTCAAGGCCGTTCGATGTCTATCGTCGTACTGTGGCGTTAGCTCTTTTTTCCAGACCGATATTTACTGATACAATTGGGAAGGACGTAAATGCCGCCGTGAGGGCGGGGCGGGGGGAGTATGGTTCTGCCCACGCGCGACCCACGATAGTCCCCGGTAGAAAATTATCACGTGAGATCTGGTGGTGCAGGTGCATCTGAATTTTGGATAGTCCGGAATTGATGCAGAGTAATTAGTTACCCATTTGATGGTCCCGTGCGCGCCTAGAAGACGCGTCGGCCTGGGTTCCAGTAATGCTAGGTTCAAGCGTCGGTGCTTCTGTTTGTTGTTTGTATTCGTGGTGGCAGACGATAAGTTGATTTTTTGGCGGCAGGGTTCCTGTTGGTCGAGTTTTTTTTAAAGGTTTTTCACGATTGGTGGAAAGCCCCTGCTTGACCGGTGACGCCATTCAGGGTGATGACGTCCAGTTTTGGAAAATCTGAATTTTAAAATAGCCAAGCACTAGCGTCAAACCTTGAACCGGACATGTAAGTGCGCACCATGATGTAGCGCTTCGGATAGCGGAGAGACCGCTATTCGGTCGAGGGGTGTGGGCAGCCCCACGCGGAGACGAACTGGGCTCGACAACAAAGGCGCCGAGGAAGTGCGGGAACTCCACGTATCGCCCGAGGCCGTTCGAAAATACACGCAATTTATTAGAGACACACGTACCAGGTACCGGATATTCCCTACGATGTATGTTCACCTACAATCTCTGCCGCGACATTTATCAAACATGCCCGTCATAAAAAAAAAGGTCCATAAAACGGTATGTCATTGGGTTTTGCGCCAGTTTATGGTACATCGGGCGTTTGCTCCACGGAAAATCAACTTGATTTCCGAAGATCTGGCGTCCGGCGTGCGTGTGAAGACTGCGGGAAAGGTCGATATGACATAATACTGTGCAGAAAATGCAGCAGGCGCCCGTAAGCATCATTTAACGCACGATAGCTTTGGTTTGAGAACGTTGCGCCCAAACGGCGAGACACGCCTGCAAAAAGTACATAAAATAAATCGGTGAGCGTATGTCACAGAAGGAAGGAGACTTACGATGTAATGCTGTGTTGCGCAAAATAATACAGATATTTTAGCCGCTGGTGGAAGGATAGTGTCGCTTTCGAGGGGTCCTGGGTCGGATACAAGAACACACCTACTCATGCAACACAATGTGTGTTAAACACGACAGGTTGTGAGCCTCGTTGCCGTATCCAATCACCGCTAGCTGAAGGTTAAATATGGAAACTCGTGTTGTGAAGGTGAATTCCGCATAGGTTTTCGTCCTTGACGGAAGGATAACATTTGAGTGCCTTCTATGCATAGGGGTTGTGCAGGTAAATCAATAACACGTCTAGACTTGCGCCAAAACTCCGCCAAATAATAGGTTATGAGCCTCGTTAGTGAAGTCAAACACTATTACTACGTGTATAGACTAGTCTAAGACCTGGAATATTAGGTTGTGCGCACAAATACAGCAGCAGGGGTTTTCGTCTTTGAATGAAGTATGTCATGTGGGAGTCGTAGTCACGCCGCTTTGTAGGGCTCCTCAGGGTGCAAATACAAAGACACATCTACCATTGTACCCAAAATTTGCCTCGAGCGAGAGGTTATGAGGCTCGCCACCGCAGCCAATCACGGCTAGAGAGCAGAGATGTGAAATGCTCAGGTGAATACAGCATCTGATCAGTGGTATTAGTTACGGTAAAGGAAGGATAACATTTGAAGGTATCGCTCCCCTCCAAGGGCCATGAGCGTAGATATACCGATGCTTCTATTTTGGCCGCAAAGATTGCGTTAAGCAACAAATTAGATAGAGCCTTGGCCGGGGAGCCAATCGCTACAGCGACTAAACAGACAGAGGACATGTTTGGAATGTTACGTTGTGTAGCTGAATACAATGACAGCGGTTTTCGTCATCGAAGGATGGATAACATTGAAAGTACCATCTCTATAACTTTTGTGTTAAACATTAGGTTGTGGACCTCCTTCGCGTCAGCGAGTTACTCCTGGGCCGAGCTGAGGCAAATTTTTAGAGTGCACGCAAGCTCGTAGTATATATTATATTACGGCACACCACTCTCGCAGTACCTGCAGCTTTAGCACAAATAAATCGAAGTGGTTACTTTTTCTCGACGACTCTGGATCGGCTGTGGTACACGTGATGTACGTGAACTCAACTGCTGCAACCGCTACTACGGTACGGTGGACCGTTCTCTCAAACCTGGAAGTGTACCCACAAGCCGACAAAATCTCAGCTGCAATGCACAGCAGTAGTAGTAGTAGCCAATCCTGTGTCTCACGAAAGGGATATTTTCACAGAGAACTCCCCAAACATTTATTTTTCAGCTATGATTCCTACTTGCCAGCCCTCCTCCTATACGCTGATCGGTGAACCCTCTCAAGAACCAAAATCAGGACAAAGTATGAATCAAAATATATATGTACGTAGTGTATGCGCGTTACCGGTAAGGGCTAACTGCTGTGTCCGGGCAAGTACGCATGCTACCGTGCGCCAGGTGCTCCGTGTAGCCTTTCCTATGAATCTCAGAGGCGGCGAAGAGGGGGAAGCGCCCAGACGGCATAGTCTACAGTGATAGCTTCATGTGCAACATTGTGCAAACACTCTTATACCCTCACGTAGGTTACGTATAGACGCGCTCCAAAACGACCGGGTGAACAGAGATATTAACATATGGTTTATACATACATGTATGTGTCCGTGAACAAGAAAGCGCCGCCCCGCAAGCTACGGCTCCCGCAGAGGGCTCACCCATCGCGGCGAGCAATCCCACAAAAAATCCTTACTATGACGTGGACCACAAGGCCCCTCCCTATATGCCCCTCCCTATCAGCAGGCCTCGCCCACACCGTTGAATACATGCTGGCGTGCTGGGTGCGCGCAGAAGATTGGTTGCCGCGCTTTCAGATCCAAACGCACATGCTATAGTCTATACCAGGTACTTTCTATAATCCGAAATGCACATACATAGTCCACATGCTATAACTCTAGTTCTAGACTAGACTATAGTCTATTCTTGCGGAAAAAAATAATGATCATATTCTTCCTCGCCTTGTTCCAACTTAGTCCGTTTGCTAGATATCCATATACCTGATACGAACAGTCCGTCCATTGCACCCCTCCCCCTCTTCGATTATCACCCCCACAGCCCTGTCCCTTGAGCTAATACACGCGCGTCGTGCATCGTGCGTGGCACACACCCTCTAAGAGCCACTGGGCTATTAATAGTGTACGGAGATGAACATGCTCAGCACCACGGGGTAGTGAAAAGCTTGATGATGATCTCAAAACGGGAAAAAAAGCACTCGCTCATGGCGATGTGTGTACTACTTCGTACGTACGTATATGTATATCATATATAAAAAGTGTAACGCGCGTTCAACATTATTTTTGTGTTTGTCATCCGACAAGGTGCATACTTCGAAGTTCGAAGCATGCATGCAGTATGTCTTATTCAAAGACACACATTACATTCGAAGACGCACACGCATCATTATTATTCGCTGCTCTGTTTCGTTGGCCCAGGCATGTGAGTGTCGGCCCGGAGGCGCTCGGTCCCGGAAGCGTTTTTTTCTAAACGGAATACACCACATGAACAACTGAATGATATGCACTGGCCCATCGTGTGCTGGTTAAGACACTCCAGGGTCCACCACTTTTAGTCCCTCTCGTTGGGCTGCTCTGCTGCAGCCCGAGCAGGTTCACCATGTATGTCCCGCTTCCTTTTTGCTGCGAGCAGGTTGCACATAAAGTTGGGGGGGGGGGGGCAGAACGAGCGCACGGAAGAAGGTGAGATGACATGGAACCTCGTGCCGGGCAGTTCAACCACAATCAAACATGATGTGCATGTTCGACATGTTTGTTGGTCAAAGACGAAAACGCCGTGCGTGTTCGCGCAGGGGTTGCGCTCTACCTCGCGGCGCTTTGCGCATGGTGAATGCAACATCTGCCTGGTTAGTGAAAACTCGACGTGCTCCGCCTCGTCGTTGTATGGATACGAGGGTCTGCGGTCATACGACAACGTCTATGCATGAAATGAGGGTAGTACTGCTACGCATGAAATGAGTACCCTCTCCCGCCTTACCACAGTCTCGTTCAGCATTCGTCGTCGTCGTCGTCGTCGTCGTCGTCGGAACCTTCCAGCATGTCAGCTAGGTCTGTCTTCTCCCCTGCTAAGAGAGAGCTCCAGGACTTGTTTAAATTGCACGCATTCAGCGTGAGGGGTTGATCATCATCCGAACCGGAGTCAGCACTGCTCCGGCGGAACAGGCTGAGAACATAGTCCCCCCTGATGACCAGGTAGGACCCACAGTCGTCGGTGCTGGCTGCTGTGACGAACGAAATATAGCTGCCGTAGTCAACGTCGGGCTCCCCCGCGTAGAGGGTGGTTACGTAGGCCTTGTAGGTTACTTCGTCATTATCGTCCGCTTCAGACGACCTGTACAGTGCCAGGCAGGCGACACGCATGTATGTGCTGAGACGAATATCATGATGGAGGAGGTAGTAGCAGTTTTCGTCTGAAACTGTTTCTGAATGACGGGGGCTCTCCTTAAGCCAAAATCGTCGGGAAAAAAAAAATAATAGGCAATTTTGTTTTTTCGTCTGATTCTCGTTGTGTACCTAGGCCATGGGATTTTTCATCCTGTGGTAGCAGTTTTATTTTTTCTCCAAAAATCAGTTTTTGGGAGGGGTCTTGAGCTCCCAAATTGAGGAAGTGTTGTAAGATTTAGTTTGGGTAAGCTATTATTGGTTAACCTTTTGCAAGTGGTCAAATGGACTAATACCCCACTAATACCTTAACAAATAAATGGCGTCATCGACAGACCATGGGTTTTTTAGGTCGTTGGTTCAAATCCCACCATCCACACTAATAAACTTTTTCAGACTTTCCCCATCCATGTCGAACTTGAAAAATACTCTCCCCGGTATCCCCAGGAAACGAAACCGCTTGGATACTGACAGGTCCGCCTGCATACCCGGCCGGCCTGCTGTCCCGCCGTTTCAGCGGGGGGGAAGAGTGTAAATAAGGCTTAGTTTGGGTAAGCTATTGGTTGACCATTTGCAAGTGGTCAAACGGACTAATACCCCACTAAGTCCCTTAACAGAAGCACCAGAAAAAAAGTGGTGTGCACACCTCCATCGTAGCACGACGAGTCTGTTGGGTGTGAACCCATCATCAGCGGGGTACGGCTGCGGCACTCGGCAGCCAAGCTTGCATATCGTCGTTTGCCCTTGAACATAGAAATGAATGCATGTCTCCTTGGAACTAATATTTAAAAACAAAACAGCAATGGGAAGCAATTAAAGCCCACACCCAGTCCTCCTCCCCTTAAGTACACACACCAGGTACATATATATGGTGGTCTAGTGTTTTACCCATGAATGCTCGGAGTAACTTTTCATTGTTTCCGTTGAAGGTGGGAATTTTGTTTTACGTCCCTTGAATCGCAATTAGCATGAAGTTAATACGTATGGAGCCTGAACGCGGCTTCAGTTTTTATGGTCAGAAGGTAGCTGAATGAGCGGGTAGTTGTTACAAATTGTGTCAGCTGTGATATATGCGTGTACCACCTTGGGTTGTTTGTGTTTTCCCTGGGGTATTCCTCAACTCCAGAGTGACTGGAGTCTGTTCTGTGACCACGGACTTCTTGATTATGCGAGTTAATGTGAGAACAACAAACAACAACAACAACAACAACAACAACAACAACAACAACAACAACAACAACAACAACAACAACAACAACAACAACAACAACACCCCTTCTCCATATTGCTCCAAACACCACGATATGATGAGATGAAACGTGGGGCAAGGGCAGGAGGTGGATTAGAACGATACACTAAGCCGGAGAAGTAGGAACAGAAGGGAGGTAGAGTTCGCACACAACAAACAGAGGTTTCCTTTCTTGTGACTAGTCTATACTATGTTTTTCCCTTACTTAGCCTTGGCTTTTTCTTCTACTCGCTGGAAGCAATTTTTATTGTGATATTGAACAGTGTGGGTGATCGATGTTGAAGCTCATTGATGCTACACATTGTACAATGGCAAAACATTTAGACTAATAATAATGATGCTCAATTGCTTGCTTCATTCATTCATTCTCACACTAGACTAGTGTACTGCATAGACTACCTATACATTCAAAACGATCCCTGGGCCTTTGTTGCCTATTAATACCGATACCTCATGACTACCAGGTACTACTATTAAAAATGCTGAACCCTGCTAGAGCTCGCAATAAAAATGAATGCAAAACTTCCGTATGAAATCGGGGGGGGGGGGGGGGGGGGCGTCTTCACGAAGAGGAAGGGCGAGCTAGAGGGAAAAAAAAGCAAAGCATAATAGATGGCCGGGGTCGGGGGGGGGAGGGGGGTGAACGACAACATCTTTCCAGGCCCGATAGCAAAGAAACGCCGACTCTCCGTGGTGAGTCATGTTTTAGGGAGCGTTCTATCCAGGCGCTTGCGACGATACTCTGTATAGTAGTAGTATAGGGATATATTGTATACAGCACTTTTTTGGCCTGCATATTTGTGACTGACGGTCGGGGGTCTCCTCAAGCTATATATATCTAGGAACCACCCAAGCTTTCGACTTTCGTTGGAGTACTATTTCAGTCTTTTAACTTTCAGTCTTACTGCAGTGCGTTAGGGGGCTTACCACATGAACACACATATATTTGATTATGTATGCTTGCGAAGGCCATGCATGGGATTGGTCGTCATCGGATCGAGTCTCACTTTCATTGAGCTTTTTTTTTGTCAAAAGTCAATTATTGGGTTGCCGAGGTTAGGTGACATATATGAGGAAACTTTAAGTGTACCCTTCCCCTACACATAGACTATACATATAGTCTATACACCGTGGCATGGGAATCCATCATGGCTCATCCACAGGCAGGCGGCCTTTGTATTGATTTGGGCGTTTCTTCGCCGTGCGCCCTTCTTGCTTGGTTCAAAACTGTGATCTGCCCTGTGATTGTCTGGGGCATGTACGCTGCTGCGTTGCTTCCCTTGGCATTCCCAGGGGTATTGACAAATAATACGATTTTGCGGCGATCTCGTGGCTGGTTGTACATCAACAAGACGTTGTGTACATCAAGAAGTTGAAAGGTGCTCGCGGCCGGGTACTCTCGAAATCATGTTGTTTGCGCCGTATTCTGCGATTGACACTACGACCTAAACTTCTGTCGTAGGGCAAGCATATAGACTACATATATATAACGATTAGAATACAGCATGACAAGCAATCGCAATTTTGTAGCGCGTTAGTTCGGCATCACGAGGTTCAGAGCTTAAGGACGCATCTATCTGTCTGTCTGCGTACTTTTTTTGGTCGCGCATAAGGGTGGTGGTACCTCATTTTGAAGTACGGCAGTAAACGTACACGTCAGCATGTACATAGTACTCGTAGCTGCTTCCGAACAATCCGCGTTGCTCTACTGCACAGCGCGAAAATAGAAGGCGTCGAAAAAGCCATTGACCAGCCATCATGGCAGGTAGGTGTGTCTACCAGCCGATATCACAGCCGAACGAACAAACAAGAGGAACACACGTGTGCTTTCGTACTTCCTCACCTCTTCAAAACTTTGGCGCGCACAACAACGGCTCCCATGTCGGCATAGTCGGAAGGCAAGAAGTACACTGCTGGGCATGCGCAAAAAGCGGCGACGGGCGTCGTTTGGCGCAGCAGCAGCGCCGCCGAAGCAAACACCACAGCGGAGATAACTTTGGTGATGGCCATATCTTTGCCCACAAGAGACGTTTTTTTGGGTGTGAGTTGAATGCGGTGATCTTGTGTGTGTCTGCCTTGTGCGTCTACATCCATCCCTCTTGCTAGGTTGGATTGTGAGGTCTGCTACTACTACATTGGTAGTGCAATAATAGTGCCAACTGTATACATACGCCGAATACACGGCATTCATCCGGCTGAACATGTAATTTTGCTGCTCGCGTGAACCTCAATTAAGCTTTGAAAATTCTCAATAATGTTCAGCCTCGGTTTTGTGGACCGCGGCGAAACCCGTGCGCAAACACCACGAACGAATCAATCACCAGCCACGATTCCAAGTTTTTCAAAAATTCCAACCGCTATCAAAGCCCTCTGTTCCTCCGGCCAAATTATTTCCACGGCGTACATGTGGAACCGGACTTCTGCTAAAGACACTATTAATACTTCGCATCTATCTGTGCTCTATATCACGACGTACAGTAGAGTAACGCTCTGTCTGTGCGTATTGTATGCGCGTTGTTCCAAGGACATCAGTTACTGTCCGATATTTGTTCTGAGTTGACTTTGTTTCGGGGAAAGCGGACACTTTCTGCAGGTATATTTTGCAAGCTGCGAGTCTCGAGAGCCGTTTCCGGGGTGATTCTGTTTAACCGCAGTGCACTGGCGCGGCAGTACAGGACTTCGTGTGCAGGAAACGGCAACAACGTGATATACCGTTAGTTAGGATATCATCAGAACGTGTACCCGTGGTGGCAAATGTTAGGGAATTAGTGGGGTATTGTTATAGTCTAGTCCGTTTGACCACTTGCAAAAGGTTAACCAATAATAATAGCTTATCCAAACTAAAAGCCTTATTACACTCTTCCCCCCTGGAACGGCGGGATAGCAGGTCGGCCAGATATACGGGCGGACCTGTCAATATCCTAGCGGTTTCGTTTCCTGGGGATACCGGGGAGGAGAGTATTTTTCAAGTTGGACATGGATGTATGATGTGGAAAGTCTGAAAAGGTTTATTAAGTTGGATGTGAGATTCGAACCCACGATCCAAAAAAATGTGTCTGTCGACGACGCCATGTCGACGACGCCATTTGTTCAGGTATTAGTGTGGTATTAGTCCGTTTGACCACTTACTTGCGACCAAGGCTACGGTAGGGGGGGTACCCCCATTTTCACTGGTGTGTTTGGGCCACTCGCACGAGTAGCTCTGCACCCTACGGATGAAGACGGTTTAGGCACTTGTTTTGGCGCAGCTTAGATCACCTTTACATTGCGGATTGATTTCGTTAATGTAAAACATAAATAAAACATAAGATTGCATACGAACAAAGGGGTTACTCGCGCGAGTGAACCCTAGCCACTGAAATAAAAGGCCCAAAAGGGGACCCCCCTACCGTAGCCTGGGTCTTGCAAAAGGTTAACCAATAGCTTACCCAAACTAATCCTCATAATAACACAAATCTCAACGACATGTATGTATTATGTTTTGTGTTTTAGGCGTTTCCCCGTTGGTTTTCTTCTACTTTCTGGGAATACATTTTTGAGAGGTTAATGTTCAAAAGCTCATGCTGCATATTGTCGGATGGCCAAAACACCTCGCATCATGAAGGACAGGTTAGCCCATACACGCAGCATCGGCCTCCGCAAACGCAGCAACGGATAATACGTTTTGTTTGTCGGTGTATATAGTCTATATAATTAGGCATGTCTGTGTCGGGGATCGGAGTCAGAATGAGGGGATTAGAAGCGAAGTGTGCAGCCCTTGTCGGTGAGTCATCTTGAAGAAGGCGTTGTGTGAAGGTCAGAAAAAACACGCCGAATGCGACCGAGCCGGGGGTTCTTGCTGAGAACGTAATATAGAGAAGCAGACGCGTGACACGATAGAGGTGCACAACTTTTTTTCTGAGGTTCCTAATTTTTGGGAGCTTAACAGTGTTATAAGGCTTAGTTTGGGTCAAGCTATTGGTTAACCTGTTGCCAAGTGGTCAAACGGACTAATACCCCACTAATTTCCCTAACAAATGGCGTCGTCGGCAGGACAAAAAGAAAAGGTCAGGGTCAGGGTTAGAGTTGGAAAAGTTAGGAAATAAATCGGAGGCACGTGCCTCCGATCTCAGAAGTTATCCGGGGCTCTGGTGGAATCGAATAAAGCTACGTCTCTACGGAGGCAAACAAAGTGAGTACTCTCCGAGGACCTGCTCAATTGGCAGACCTGCAGGGGGCACTCTGTGTCCCCACCTATAGCCTAACAAATGGCGTCATCGACAGATCATGGGTTTTTCGGGTCGTGGGTTCAAATCCCACATCCACCCACCAAAAAAAACTTTTTCAGACTTTCCCCATGATGATCGAACTTGAAAAATAATCTCCCCGGTATACCAAGGAAATGAAACGGCTTGGATAATTCACATTTCCGCCCGTATATATCCGGCCGACCTGCCATCCCGCCGTTTTAGGGGGGGAGAGTGTTATCAGGCTTAGTTTGGGTAAGCTATTGGTTAACCTTTTGCAAGTGGTCACACGGACTAATAAAATATGCTATTGGGACTGCGAGACGAAACCTACTTGCTTCTGACGATAGGTATCGATATACCTTTCACCAAAGGTATTGTTTCGGAAAATAGGTATCGATAGACCTTTCACAATTCTATTGTTTCGGACGAAAGGTATTGACAGGCCTTTCACCATTCTATTGTTTCGGGTGATAGGTATCGGTATGTACACCTTTCGCCGTTTTATTGTTTCAAATACTCGGCGAGTATGAAGTGCTACTCGTACCCGTGACGGGTATTAGCAAGCCGGGTGATACTAGCGAGTACCCAGGTAATTGGTAAAAGGGTAACACCTCTAGATACAACCCTGTTTCCGGTCAACTTGGCAGCCGTTCAGACTGCCTTGCCTTTACTCGGGCACGGAGGGGGATTGGAACTACCCCGACGGAAAGACATATGAGGTGGTTCACGCCGCTCCTTGGGCTTTCGCGGTGGCTGCGGCAACGACCTCCACGCTGCTTATCGCCGAGAATTTGACGCCGCTCGATACCAAAGTACCAGGCAAGGCAATCCGGGCGCAGGGGACCACACCGGCAGCGGTTGGGTCCAGAAGGGCACCAGCCGGGGGACCCCTCCACCACCGCACCCATCTTCCGATGATGACGATCGGAACACAGACGTCTCGGTTGCGTGGGCCCTGATGCATTGGAGCACCTGATGCGCGTAATAACGAGGTGATATTACCATTGTGCCCAAGGCTGGAGTGTCAGCAGGGACGCTATTTGTGGACTGTGTACCCATGTGGTCTCGATTTTACGGGTAGCGCCTGGGTACGGATTACGAAAATCACACCCTGGACAATAGGTTTCAGGTCAACAGGCAATCGATAGGATCCTATTCCAATAGGAGGCCTATTGTTGCTTGTAATAGGTATCGATAGGCCCTTTTTGAAGCTTATTGTGGCCGGCAATAGCTATCGATTGACATTTTCATTGATCTATTGTTCGGCCAATATTATATTGACATGTAATGTCAAAACCTATCGTTGAAACAGATAGCTATCGATAGGAATTTCCAGAGCATTCCTGTTCGGGCAATACCCCACTAACTTTCTTCGCAACAGAGCTACCCAAAAACATACAGTATTTATTTGAAAACTGCCCCCCGGACGAAAACTCCCATCCCATGGACTACGTGCACTGAACGACAAGAATCATGTTGAAAAAAATGGCCGATTTTTCCGACGATTTAGAGTTAAGGAGCGCCCCGTCATGCAGAAAACACACTTCAGACGAAGAGTGATACATACCCTCTATCGTAGCGCGCGTCCCACCAGACATACGGTGGTCGCTGGGGTTCGTCAATCAAGCCAGAAAATTGAAGTTTTTGCCTCTGAGCCATCCCACGGTGGACGTTGCAGTTTTTGGGCCAGGTGTTTTTTTTCTCTTCGTTCGGCTGGGCTCCTCAAGTGTGTAACTACCGGCTCAGCATGATAATTTTACGAGCATAGACTATAATAGGTTCTAGGAGTAGCGCATATAACTTTTTGTTGGTCGGGTTGCGCGAACGAATGCCTTCGAAGACGTATTTCGGGTGATGATGATGGATGTTGAGAGCTCCTCATGTTATTAGTAGTACGTCCATATTTGTACCCCATACCTGCCAGTGCATTGCTACTACTACTGTATCATCTATCTAGAGCACAGCACGAAAGCTTTTCACTTCATCATGCATACGTGCTGTTGACGGCTGGTTACGTAATTAGTACAGGGAAGCTCGCCTATGACCGCGACAGACCTCTGGCTGCAGGCGGAAATTTTGTGGCAGGCATCTGCGCCCTCTACTATTTGTTTTCATTGGGGCTCTCTCAAGGGCTCAACTGGACGCTTATGAGCAAGGTGCCGAGGATCCCAACATGTTTTATACTAAAACTAGATCCGAATGATTTAATAGGATTCTCCACTACTTACTCGCGTTGGCAAGATCTACACACCAAAACTGATGAAAGCCCCGTATCGTCTGGTATGTCTCACCTCTCACCTCGATCCAGCAGTAACTCGTTACGTTAACGAGGCGTGTAGCCTGTTGTTTAACACAGGCAGGCGTTTTCAAAGGGTATGTACATCTTTGTTTCTGTATCTGCCCTCAGGGTCTCAAGAGAGAGCGGAGATGCCCAATAATATACCCATCCTTCGGTGACGAAACCTCTCTACTGTTGTATTCAGCTACTACTACACGGAGTAACGTTACAAAGAAAGGTCTTTTCTTCATTTAGATGTGAAATCTGCAACGCTAAGAGGCTTAAAACCCATTGCTTAGACTAACGCGTTTACAATAGGGAGGGAAAATGTTCTTGTATCTACCGCCAGGGCCCCAACCAGTCGAAGGGGGTGATGCTCCTAACGCATGCGACGGGGTGTACGGGTATTTCGCCTTTTTTTCTTGAGGCTTCTTTGCTTGAGGAGCTCTGTTGTAGTCTACCCCATCTAAAAAACTACTTTTGGAAGGAAAAAAGAAGAAAGTGCAATCCGATGTTGACCCCAAGGCCTATCCGCACATACTGCTATTATTTATGTATGTTAATAGCGCATAACATATAATAGCAAAGTCGTCGTAAGACTGCTTCTACGATAGCCCCTCCCCAAAAACCAGCGATTGTCTTCAACAAACGTTCATGGCTGCTCGACATGAGGAAGGATGCTGTGAAACATATCTTCATGCATTTTCTCATTTGAAAAGGACTTTCAAACGACAACGTCGGGGTGGAAACGGGGTACCGTATTTCAGAAGATGCGGTCGGGAGCTGCGTTCAAAACCGGTACCTTCGTTAAAGAAGTGTTGGAGGGACTACCGTAGAAAGACTCCTGACGAACCATGGTATTCCAGCGATATATTGGGGTAGTTTCTCAGTTGACTAGTATCGTACCGTCAGCTAGAAATTGTGCCGGCCAAAATGTGTTGGCCCTGTCGTAGCCCGCGTCCGATTGCTGTCCTTCCTTCGATAACGACTACTAGGTACAGCTGACGCTACCGTATCCATCTACACGCTATCACATTCCCACAGCAGCTCTTCTTCTCACTGGCCGCGACTGTGGCTACGGTAGCAATGTTTCTACACTGATGTTTGACCCGAGCCTGGTGTCAAATGCGGACATACCTTGTGTCTGTGCCCTGAGTACCCCTAAAGGGGCTTCTTCGAAAGGATATCCTTCCTTCACTGGCGAAAACATTCTTTTGCTGGTGCATTTGCGTGCATAGCTTGGATTTCCGGACGTCGCCTCTGTAGCATTGATCGGACACAGTGACGAGGTTCGTCTAAAGCATTGGTAGAGCAAGGGGTAGGCGTGTTGACTATTATTGAAGAATACCACCATAGATAGATGGTGCGACTCAGTAGGCTGCTGCTGCGCTGCAGCAAGTAAGTGCTAACAGGGAGCTATACATTCGCTACTGAACATTGATAATGGCAAATAGGCTGACGATACCTTTTAATAGACTAGTCTATAGTATTTCTCAACAGAAATATACACCCTCAGGACCCGGAAGGGAGTGAGACTTTCCATGTCCTCCTTCTTTCAACCACGGCAACCTCTCTCTGCTGTATTCGCCTGCACAACCTTGCATTACGTGTGTCTTTTCTAAGTGTTTAGATTCTACTGTAATTGCTGTATGTTCGCCATCGAGAATCATAACCTGTTATTTGGAACAATTTTGTTGCAAGGAAGGGTAGACGTGTTCCTGCCCTCAGGATTCCTAGAAAGAGGTAACCACCTCGAACGCTATCCTTCCGTCAACGACGAAGACTCCGTTCTAGCAAGTCTCCTTTCTTCCGTGAACTATACGCTCGTAACCTGATTTCCTTTCTGCGCCCTTGCAGCTGTTTTCTCGCCGTTTTGGCGCAGATACTCGTATCTCAAACCAAAACTACACCGTACGCACCACTTCTGAAGAACGGTGGATCTAGCCAGCCAGATGGTCTTGTCGACCGATCTCCTCCGGTCGCGACTATTGCCAACCATACAAGGGTTCCTCATCCCGGGTATGCGGGGCTTTGGTAACACAGACGCCCGACTACAGATGAGTAAGGAGACAAGGAAGTAATGAAGAGGGGTTACCCTACGCTAAGGGGTGGCAGAAGTTTCTGAGCTCCTATTATGGTAGCGAACTTTGTCGTCCCCTCCATGGTTGAAGGGGTAGCATATATATATGGTATTCAACCCGTGCGCGCTTGATTTCCAGGCGCCCAGTGCATGTTTGTATACCACAAAGGTCGTGTCCACGGCTGTGATCTCAGCTTCCTCATGCCAACACGGGACCGAGGGCAATACAATGCTTGTCAATGCTTGTCATCAAACACTCGATTCCTCCTTCGATTGACTTCCGGGGGGCGGGGAGGGTATGTCAACCGTTGCGCGCTGCAAACAGTGAATTATTTCACGGGGAGGCAAAGCCCACGGTGTCGGCCGGATGCTTACCGGAACATACACCGACAGGTGGACAGACTCTTCCTCTTAGTACAAAACCCAACGCGTCGTCGAGAACCTAACGCATTAGACTAATCTACAATACCACACATGGTACGCCCTCAAGCTGAAAATGCCTTCAATGTCAGCTTATTAACCCCGGGCATCACATTCGTCGAAGACACACTCGTTTTCGTGGTGGTTATATACTTGAAGTATAACCAAGCCTATACGGTGCGGTATCGGGGTCGCTTTTAGGGCTCGCGCGAGCGACCACCCCATTGACCTCTCCATTTATCACTTGGTACAATATAGTCTATAGTCTAATATGTGTTCGTATGCAGGTTGAGCGCATATCGAAATGGTCGCGTGTATGGGACTCTGCATTGGCCGTGGTACGCGTCGACGTGAATCCAACTACTACTGCAATTACTGCCACTGCGAACGGTTGCTTGTTCGCTCAAATGCTGAATTCATTCTCGAGCAGAGAGAAGGCCATCCCACCGCAACGCGCGTTAACCCCTCTGGGACTAGACTAGGCTCTTCGCAGCCCGCTAGTCAACCAGCCCGCGCGCGCGCCGAGACTGTCACAAAAAGTTGGGTCCGCACAGCGGACGCGGCGCGTTTCTCCGCTCAAAAGGAGACTTCTTGTGTAGAAGTGCAGCCCTCAGCTGAACTCGTACCGCGGCCGTGTCGCCTCCCGGTAACACGCTGGGGACGTCTGTTCTTACACTAGAAAGGTCCCTCGGCCCTCAGAACATCACCGCTATTAATCGCTCGATGCAATTTTCACCCTGGTCGGGTGGTCCCAGGCCCTGAGAGCAGTCAAAATTCAATATGTAAAAATGATCACAAAAAATGATCACTATATCAGAAAAAAAGTCCCTGCGGGAGTAGCGTACTTCTGTACTTCTCTGAAAACGCCCCAGACAGCCGCGGGCTTGGGAAGGCGTAAGATCTCACAGCTGAGGACCCCAAGCGGCGTGCAGGCTTCATGCGCCTACCGGCGTACCCCTGTAGGCCGAGTCCAGGGGTGTTGCCAGGTGTGCGTCTGTGCGTGCGTGGGTGTGCTATACAACGTCCTACGTTCAAGTTCGGGCATGTCTTTTATTGTATATCTTTCGAATTGCATTATTATTATCGTTTCTTGAGTCGTGGGAGAGAGAGGTTCCTCCCCTCGGCCAGATTCCTGTATCGCAGCTTCCTGCAATACCCTGAGTATCTCGACCATCCTATTGTACGTCTCTCTCTCCCTGTGATACCGGCCGGGTTCCTAACTAGTACGGCCTACAGTTGTCTCGGATGACCAAGCCTCCGAATTTTACGGTACCATTCGACTCCTCCGATCTAACTCAATATATACATGAAAAGAAACCACAACGGAGGAAGCCCGAAGTTTCCTCCGTAAACCCAGCCACTCGTGCCCCCCCCCTCCCCCCTTTCGAAAGAAAAAAAATAGGGGGGGTGGGACGGCAGAAAAGAAGGCACAAATTCCTGGCTTGGATGGACAAACCAGCAACTACCTCACGTCTACCCGTGCTCGTTACAGGACCTCGTGCTTGCTCGTGCCTGGCGTGGGTATGCTGACCTACGCTCGATGCCTTGCTTGCAAGAATGCGTGCGAGGCTTCTCCCTCCAAACCGAACTTATTCTATCCCAGTTCCCGATACCGACATGCCACATTCTCTCTACCAATAAACCCTGCTTTGTCCGTTACTGCGTCTGCGGGGGGGCGTTACTTCGTCTACGGACAAAACAAACTACCCTTTTTCATCCCCGGGCTGAACAGACCGATCTGTCCGGTGAAAAATACGATAATTGATCATTTTTTATGACACCAAAAACCCCCTTGGAGTCCCAGAAGGGTTAAATCGAAGATGTCGGTTGACGACACTCTTGCCCCTTGACGGGCTTGACGGATATCTTCAAGGAATTCCACACACTGCAACTAGTGTGATAATAAGTCCAAAGACGGCTTAACGGGGCAAACCTAGACCGCCAAACGACGTGTTTGCATGAAATATACCATCCCGTGTAAAAGCGTCGACCTGCGTCGTTTGGCTCAGCAGTACCGCCGCCGAAGCGTCACGGCGGAAGTTTGGCGATGGCCATATTGTTGACGCCCCAGACGTGGAAATAATTATAACAGTGTGAATTGAATGCGGTAGTAGCCTTGCTTGTGTCTGCCTTGTCTATCCACGTCCCCCGTACTTTTGCTGAACTGAGGTGTGCGACACCAATGTAGTGTCGGAGAGCCAGACGCCTCATACTTGGCAGACATCGAACTGAACACTCGGAAGACGTTGAACTGAACACGTACACTCGCTCGAACCCCTATTTAGCGTTTTGACTTGTTGCGTCTATTTCCCGCCTTTCGGTTATTATTATGCGGCGTGCGGCGAATCGGGGCAAACGCCGCGTGCGAGCCAGGCACCAGCCACTCACTATGTTCTTACGATTTCAAGGTTGCATTACGGCACCTATTAATAGTATCAAGGCTCTGTTCCCCCGATCATATCATAGTATTCCCACAACATATATCACGAAACTGAACTTGCGCGAAACACTACCGGTTGACGCATGCTACGCTAGAGGTGCACCACCAACCATTTGTTTGCTGGAGCTCTTCGCTTGAGTAGCTTTTTTGCCTTCTGAGAAAAAAACACTGATATAGGGGAGGGGGGGAATGCCACCCACCCGATGAACGATCCCACGGCCTCCCGGTAATCGACGAAAGTTATTGCAACAAATACAACATTGCGCTGAGTTGGGGTTGAGGAGCCCCTTCATTCAGAATATAATCCAGCCAAAAAGTGGTACCTCTATTGTAGAACGCGTCGGGTGTACACTATAACACTATAACTAATAATCAAGGGAGCGGTGTAGGGGGGGGTGTTTTCAGGGATTGCGCTGTGACAGTAGTGGCTTGTGGTCGCCAGCGGATATCCGGAAAAAATTCCCGGGTTTCCCGTTATTTGATTTTCATATTTTGATGATGGTAAAACGGATACTGCTGCTTGCTCTAGATCATCGCGCACAGCAGTCGGTCTGTCAGCGGGTCATTCAATCGCTCGGTCTGGGTCACAGGCGGTGGGTCTGTCACCCTAGACCGAGGGGCAGGAAATCTACAACTTTTTCAGCTGTCAAATTTCCTGTTTTGGGTGATCATCCCCCAAGTTGGGATTGAAAAACCGACAGACCTAATAGGCTTTCGTACAACTGTTTGCAAGCTTATTTACGCTTTAGCGGTTTTCGTTTCCGCGACAAGCAAATAGCCATCAGGCAGTCAGTTATGACGCTGCGCTAACAAAACAAAAAGCTAACTCCATGTTTGAGCGAGGCGCAGAGCCACCCTAGCTGAGTTGCCTATCTATATACTCGGCAGTGAAAACCGGGGTATCCCCCCTACCGTAGCGCCTGTCTCGTGCGCGTTGTTCCAAATACACCACAGCCTATACCACACATATTGACCGCTTGGCCGGTACTTTTACGGTGCTGTTTTGGTTTCAGGAGGTGCGACCACTCTGCAGCGAATACTCGTACGAGAGCCGACTTGGGGCGTCTTTTGTTTAACCGAAGTGCGGCGGCAGTAAGTAGTAGTAAATGATTGCTCGCGCTGAAAAAACGCGCACTGATATTTTCAGCAACATGGAAACCGTGGAGAACCACAACGAGAACAATAACAGAACATACTATAAAATCGCCAGTATTCGACTGCAGTAGTGGTCCACACTGGTCCCTCTGTTTTTCCGGTAAGTGCCAGCCGGAAATGCCTGCACTGCAGCGGCAGCCGGCACAACTGCGCGCACTGCCATTATTGGATGTTCCCATCTGTGCCAAGCGATTTCACGGGCACTATATCGGGCAACGGTCACTACTCAACCGGCACTATAGAGGGACCTCTAACCGTACGCTAAAAATGTAGTAACCCGTGTCCGCCTGAAAGGAAAACAAAGCAACAGTGAGTAGTATCATACAAGTAAGAAATTAGACGGCACACTGTATGGTACAACGCACAGCAGTAACATACAATAGCACCTGCTATGCATAGCGGGATGATGCGTTTTGGACACGGAGGAAGAGGGCCCGGAACACACAAGCCACCATTAATGACATATAAGTATTGAATACCGCCTTCCAATGCCGACATCTTCAAAGCCACGCCTACCGTGAACTGAATTATTACTACTACCGTAGGGCTTGAGACAACATTCAATTTTAGTTTTGGAGTCCCCTCTGGGTTAGCGCTTCACCTCGGAAGTCAATTGCGCCGATGCGTTGCACAGGCTTGAGAGCCCTCCCGCCCCCCCTCAGCTCTGGCCCTGACATATCGCCGCACAAATCTATTCCATGGCGGTGCTTATTGCAAAAGCGAAAAGCACATCGGCATGTAACCATTCCCGGGAGTGGCTCTGAGTCGTTGCAACAAGAGGCCCCAAATGTCATCTTCTACAATTGCCTTGGTCAGAACGTTTCGTTGACTTCGGACAGATCCCAAGGGCGAGCGCGGACTAACCCACCGCCCACGGCGGCGTTGAAAATATCCCCCCTCGCTTACAGTCTTCTCCAACAACCATAATGACCCCAGCGGTCTCTCCTCTTTCAGATTCTTCAACCTTAAAGACCTCAGCGGCACACGCCACCACCACATACACGCTCAGCGACACCACCAGCCCACAGAGCAAGTAGCTGCCTTTAACCAGACAGCCAGCTGAAGCGGTGATTAATCTCGGCGGCAGGCTGCTTGAGAGGATCACAAACGTTTCGTGTAACAAATGCGAGCCCGAGGGGAAGCAGGCGGCAACGTGGGGGCGGGGGGGCGAGGTGGAGGGGGGGGGGGGGGGGGGGGTGGAGGGGTTGGGGTGGGTGGAGGGGTTGGGGCGGGTGGAGGGGTTGGGGGGGGTGGAGAGGTTGGAGGGGGTAGAGAGGGGGAGGGGGGAGGGGGGGGAGGGGGGGGAGAGGGGGGAGGGGGGGAAGTTGGGGGGGGGAGGGAGGGGAGTCGGGGGGGAGTTGAGGGGGGGGAGGGGAGCGGGAGGGAGGGGGGGGGGGGTGCAGCACGTGGCAAATATGAGCATTTTGAGTGGTCGATATGCAAGAAGCCAGAGGTCGGCGGTCCGTCAGCGAGCGAGCGGCGGGGCTAGAAAGCATGTTTCCTCCCTGCACAAAGGTAGGGTTTGGAAAGCGTATCAGGAGTAGCATCGGTTTGTCTTGGTCCCTTGCACAGTCATCACGGGCTCGATGAGGTGGCCATTCTCCGGAGTGAAAACATTGCCGGTTTCGAAATCTTCTGATTGGCTGCCAACCTCCCCTCTTCATCACAGTACTCTACGAGTCGTGGTAGGCGACGCGGAGTATCTGGGCACGAAATGTTTCGGGAGCCCATCCGTGTTGATGCACAGCCTGCCATCCTAGTGAAGAGGAAATGCGTGAGACGTTAGGAACACGACGTACGTATGAGTACCCGATGTGCGTTTTTCGTCCAGGTTTTGCTACGTCACTGATTGGTTGTGCTGAAGAATACCGTGACGCTTGATTCAACCGGAATTCACTCACGACGTGCTGGACAGCCGCTGGTTTCTCTCGCGAGAGGGATCCGTACCGTTCGCAACGGTTGCCAGGGCCAATCTGTATTCAGGATTTACGGGGGCAGTATTGGCCCTAGAAAGTACGGGTTAACATATATTAACTATCTGCGTGTTTTCGTTACTTCTGTTGCATGAGACTGCACGTAAGTTGGGGATCGAAACGGGGGGGTAGGGTTACGGTTACGGTGTTCTGACGCCAAGTAGTGGAGGGTGACAATTTCGTGGGCCACTGCCTGCTGCCCGACCAAACATTTCCAACCACTATTCGTAGAACCGTCGCTTACAGAACTGCGTGCGCTGGGGGAGAGGGGGTATGCCATTATGTTCGCCGGCGGCTTGACGCCGATTGGCTGGCCACACTTCCCGAACAAGGAATGTCTTCTTCAAGCAAGGCTCCTGGTCGACATCCACCCGTGATGACGGACCTCAGCCTATCGCCCAGTGCCTTCATTCAGACAGCGTTAGCGAGTTCACCAAGCCGGAGTTCGTCAAGTTGCTAGGCCACCATGATACTCGTCGCCTGTACCCTCTTACTGGCTCTCATAGCACGGGGGTTCGAGCGATGAAATAAGTAGTCACGATCCTGGAGGTCGCGATGACATCCACTTAGAACCTTAACGGCGTACAGCTACCGCTGACAGGACGTTTCGGGGCGTTAGAGTGACTATGCACAAGCAGTGATTCTAGCACGACCGTGGCGGTGAAAGAAATGCCGGACAGCATGCTGTCCCCCGTAACGGAAGTTCTACGGAAGAGCCACTGCCGCTACCGTTTTTACAGCTCGGTTTTCGGAACGTGCAAGGGGCGCTAATGCCGGGGCCGAAGATAATATCGTGCTTCTTTGTGACTTACAACACCATCCACACGAAGGGTCGTTACAAGGCCATGCCCCAGTTTGCTCTAAGACGTAAATTCGAGACGTCACATATAACCACTCGCACGAGGCTCCCACCAAGCTACTGCCGGAGGCGTGAGGCGGGAGCTATTCGTCTCCGTTGCCGCTTGCAGTGGCTTTCGCAGCGTGGGGGGGGGGCTGCCGCCATCGCCGCCACTGCCGCAATCGCTGGACCGTCACGCTTAGCGTGGGGTACATGTTGCGGTCGCCGCTGTCGCCACCATAGCCGTCACAGCAACATCACCGCCGCAGCGACGATGACGATGACAGCAGCAGCGAGGTCAGCGGCTAAAACTGGTGTGCGGCGGTGACGACGGCGGCGGCAGCGAGGTCAGCGGCTAAAAGCGGTGTAGCGTTGCTGACGTCGACGGTCGACTAGCCCCACCTTAGGCCGCGGGCTCCACCACATAGCTTCCTGCGCCACATCTTGTAGCAGCTTAACGAATGCCCAACGCGAGTGGTTTCCTTCAACGTCGCTACTGGGACCCAAACGAGAACAAGGCCTTGCAGTAGTCCCTCTAGTGGTTGGTGCCGCTGCGCAGAAAGAAGGACGGATCTACCTTCGGCTCCCACATGGGCGCCCTTGCACGTGTCGAAGTCCGGGCTTCTCTACTGCTACTGTAGGTAGTTCAGAGACAGCTGCACTTCATCCATCCGAATTGATCCCCCTGCGATAATTTAATTTCATCGATTTCAGAACGAATCCAACAATTACGCTCCATCCCCCATCCGTGATGCGTTTACTTGCGCGTCATCGTTCCCACGATGTCCACTGGATCGAATGGCATTGCTTTCGCGTCCTCGCGCATTTCTCTTCATCGTGGTGCGGATGCTCTTTCGACACGGTATCTCCATGATGAAGGGTTAACTACACGAAGCTGGGTGCTTCCCTTTCCCCTCCACGGAGTTGTACCTGCTGCGCTTCCACATACTCCAGCGACGCCCCTAGAAAGGCATCACGCGTTCTCTCTCCAATCTGCCAAGAGTGCGTCTCCTGTTGGCCTTCCGTGTTCCGTAGCCCCCCGCCCGTGCTTCCTCCAGTGACTAGATGCGGAATGTGAAGTCGCACTCCCACAAATTTTTCGCCCCGCACACCCTATCGCCAATCCGATGTCGGGCATCGCACCCGTTCTAAGGCCCGCCACTGTTGTTGCTGTTGTTGTTGCGGCCCTGGTGTTTTTCGCCTATTTCCTTACCGTACGGCAATCCACTCGTAGAGCCGGTACTGGGCGCCACTTCCGCCCTTTAGATGCACCCCGCTGCCACTGCCATTAAAGTGGCTTCGATGAAAGACTCCATCGTCGTCGATAATCTGCACTGCCCTCCCAACGTGGGCACTCCTGCCCTTCCGGCGCTCACCTGTGCTACTGGCGTCTCTGATTCCCATTCCCTGGTGTTGCTGCCGTTGTTAATCATCTGCACGGCCCTGCTAACGTGGGCGCCCCTGTCCCTCCGGCGCTCATCTCTGCTGCTGATTTCGTGGCCTTGATGAGGCATTCGCCTGGGACTCCCACTCCCTGGAGGTTCTACTGTCGTTAAGACTATCTTCCCAACGATGGCGACGCTTGCCCCTCCGAACCCTCCGACGCTCACCTGTACTGCTGCCGCAAGATCTACATACACCCCGAAAAGCACATAGTTGTGCTCAGCAAGAGCCCTGACGACCGCATGCCACCTCTTAGTCCCACTCCGGGGTGTCGCTGCTGTTGGAGAGTATCTGCTCTGCCCTCCCAACGTTGGCGGCCCTGCCCCTCCGGTGCTCACCTGTGCTGCTGTCGCAAAATCCCGAAACACCTCGGGAACACATGGATGTACCCAGGGTGTCCTCTGATGACCACATGCCGCTCCGGTGCCCAAGTCCCGCGTTTCGTTACCGACACTGGGCATCTGCATTATCCTGCCAACGTTGGGATCTATTAGACACAATCGAAGAAGATGCCAAACGCGGTACTCGAATTTCCGAATGACAATACACCTGTCCCCACGCGAAATCTGCATATTTATGGAGACCGTCGGGTTTTCAATCTCAACTTGTGAGATGATCACCCAAAACAGGAGAGTTGACACCAGAGAAGTATGTATTACCAGTTCCCCCGATCCGGGGTGACAGACCCACCGCCTGTGACCCAGACCGACCGATCCATCGACAGAGTGACAGCTGACCCGCAGCCTCGGGGAGGTCCTTTACCACCGGCGCACCGCCTGGGTGACCACTGGCCCACACAGTGCTGTTTGCGATTATTTCAGAGCAAGCAGCAGTATCCGTTTTACCATCGACTTGGAAATCAAACAATGAAAACCCCGGGGATGCATCCCGGATGTCCCTTGACGATCACAGGTCCCTGCCCCTCCGGCGCGACGTGCGCTGCTGCTTCAAAACCCACATACACCTACGAAACACGGGGATGTGCCCAAGATGCCGACTTATGGGCACATGTCGCCTAAGTCCCAACTATTTGGTGTAGCTGCTGCTGCTGAGCACCTGCACCATCCTCCCGATGTTCGCGGCCCTGCCCCCCGGTGCTCACCTGTGCTGCTGCCGTTACGACCTTTTCGGGGGTTCCTGGTGTTGATACCGTCGCTCCTTAATTGCACTATATTTCTCGCATTGGCGGCCCTGCCCGTCCGGCGCTGACATGCGCTGCTGTCGCAAGATCTACAGCCACCTATGAAACCCAGGTATGTGTGCCCAGGATGTCCCTGGCGACTACTTGCAGAATCTGAGTCCCACTCCGTAGTATTTATCCCTGGTGCTGCTGATGTCGATGAGTATCTACAGCGCCTTCGCAGCGTTGGCGGCCCTGCCCCTCCGACGCTCATCTGTGTTGCTACCGCAGGATCCACATACAGGAAACCCGGGTATATATGACCAGGGTGTGACATTGACCGTGTCGAGGCCCTGCCTCTGTGCTTAGAGTTGCAGAGGTGGCACCGAAGTGTCTGTTAGGATCATTTGTGAAGAAGAAAGAAGGCAGTTTGAAAGTGGCGCTTATGTGGCCAAAGGATGGAAACGAAGGAGAGTGACACAGGTGGGCGATGCCTTCCCTCGTTGTCACGGCACATTTCCCATGCTCCGGGCAGATGTACTCTACGGGCGGTTGTGCTAGCCGACCGTCCGACCTATACAGGTAGCAATTCCCTGTAATGCTCCCATTACGTTCTTAGATACTTATGGTGGTACGCTAGTTATCTTACATTGTATTCAATGTCTCGAAAGATATGTAGGATACGGTGCGTCGGCGAGAAGGAACAGACTTCATCTCGCCGCGTATTGTATTTCCCCGCCTCGACATTAAGATACCTAGTTTACTCGTGCGAAGTGACTGCACATCAGCAAGGACATGGATCACGATATCCATATATGGATTCTATCAATCATAATGCAATACGCCCCCTTGATGCAAAGTCAGTTCGGTAGAGAATGTATGAAACTCAGGCAAAAAAATCGGAATACAACTAAAACATTATTCAGACCTGTGTATTAACAGCGACAATATTGGTATTTAATAAAGAATTAAAGAATCAAAGAATCAAAGAATCAAAGAATCAAACTGCGGCTGGTTTACTTACCATCAAAAAACACTTGCAAGAAGAGAAACGCTAACCCGTCTGTTGGGTACTCAACACCCCCCCTGAGTAATGCTTAGAACATCCGGACACCGAGACCATAAAAAGTTATAGGCGGATGTCCAATACAGCATTAGTCGCTTAGTATGTGCACGTCCGTACTCGAAACAAAGTTTAAGAATACAGATAATACGGTACTAGACTACAAGGTTCCCCTTCGGGAGGTGGACACGTGCCTCCCGGGGGCGACGCAAGTCGAATGACTACAACTGATGATGATGTATTTATGCAGAAGGTGTATATCGGAGGGATGCGTAGTGGAAAGAATGTGGATAATATAAGATATCACAGACATTTGGAGGAGGAGGGTTGGGATATTGCTGAGGCTCGGTGTGATAAGGTATTCGAAAGTCCACTCCGTATAATAACTGCGTGGCAGCAATTAATTCTACGTTTGTAGCATATGCGTAAGGCTGTGACATGAAGTGGAGATACTCTTCGACACTCGAATATGTAGTAGGTTGAGATCCAGCGACTTCCACAAGTTCTTGGTTTGCTCCAGCTAAGATGCTGTCGTGGAAGGTGTTGAAACCTGATCCTGGGATAACGGTGTACAAATTGGTTGTGATGTGGGCAATAATATGTGCACGGACGATGTGATGTAAAGCTGGGTTGTTGTGCACACGACGCGAGATACATCTTAATAAACATGCACCATCACCATTCTCGGGAATAATGGACCATTGACCAGAATTGTTATTGTTGCCGCTGTTGTTGTCTTGATCATTTTCGCTGTGTGATGGGTTTGTACTGCTGTCACTGCTGTTAGAGGAATCATTGGTGTCAATTTGTTGTGTGTTTTCTGTGTCCAGTATTTTTCTTGATTTGCTCCAGCTAAGATGCTGTCGTGGAAGGTGTTGAAACCTGATCCTGGGATAACGGTGTACAAATTGGTTGTGATGTGGGCAATAACATGTGCACGGACGATGTGATGTAAAGCTGGGTTGTTGTGCACACGACGCGAGATACATCTTAATAAACATGCACCATCACCAATCTCGGGAATAATGGACCATTGACCAGAATTGTTATTGTTGCCGCTGTTGTTGTCTTCATCATTTTCGCTGTCTGATGGGTTTGTACTGCTGTCGCTGCTGTTACAGGAATCTTTGGTGTCAATTTGTTGTTTGTTTTCTGTGTCCAGCATTTTTCCCCGCGCGCTTATACCGATGTTTGTTGCCGATATGGTCTGTTGTGTGCACATCGTTACTTTTGCTTGAGTTGTGTTGCTACTTTATATCTCTTTATACAGGTTTCGCTACTGCTGTATGGTAACCACCGTGTCAATTGTGAGGGAGAACTCACAGTAAACTTAGAGTCTATGGACTACGTGCTGCTTGCTGGTGGTGCTGCTGACGGAACTTTGCAAGACAAACGGAACTTTTTCGGGCACGTTGGCGTTGTTTGTTCCGTTCAGAAAAATATATTGTCTACACCGACAAATGATTCTTTATTATCTACATGACCTTGATTTGCTCCAGCTAAGATGCTGTCGTGGAAGGTGTTGAAACCTGATCCTGGGATAACGGTGTACAAATTGGTTGTGATGTGGGCAATAATATGTGCACGGACGATGTGATGTAAAGCTGGGTTGTTGTGCACACGACGCGAGATACATCTTAATAAACATGCACCATCACCAATCTCGGGAATAATGGACCATTGACCAGAATTGTTATTGTTGCCGCTATTGTTGTCTTGATCATTTTCGCTGTCTGATGGGTTTGTACTGCTGTCGCTGCTGTTAGAGGAATCATTGGTGTCAATTTGTTGTTTGTTTTCTGTGTCCAGTATTTTTCCCCGCGTGCTTATTATACCGATGTTTGTTGCCGATATGGTCTGTTGTGTGCACATCGTTACTTTTGCTTGAGTTGTGTTGCTACTTTATATCTCTTTATACAGGTTTCGCTACTGCTGTATGGTATGCACCGTGTCAATTGTGAGGGAGAACTCACAGTAAACTTAGAGTCTATGGACTACGTGCTGCTTGCTGGTGGTGCTCTATTGTAAAACCGCTGTGTATGTTCTTTTGATGAGAGTAAACGTCTTGTGTATTTATTCTCCTCGGTCCATCCAGAAAAAAATCCCGTTCTCAATAAAATTTGATTTTTTATGATCTATATATTATTGCCGCTCTCTGCGGTTGCTTGCTGCTGCTGTGATCGTAGACAGTTCATACCTATGTTTGTTGCCGATATGGTCTGTTGTGTGCACATCGTTACTTTTGCTTGGGTTGTGTTGCTACTTTATATCTCTTTATACAGGTTTCGCTACTGCTGTATGGTAACCACCGTGTCAATTGTGAGGGAGAACTCACAGTAATGACATAGTTCACGTCGTTGCAGCGGGTACATATACACCGCGCCCGCGTCTAGCAGTGCGGGAAAATTCTCTCGCAAATACATTTTGATGCCACCCCGATGTACGTGCGAGGACTAAAGTTCCACCGTGTGTGTAGTAGACGTATTTAAGCCTGACGATATGCCTATATTTTAGGCTCTAAACCAAATTAAGCCCTATCGTGTCTTAAATGTCTACAAAATAGGTCTATTTTATCGACCTAGCGACCACGGCAGACCACGGTGAGATATGGATTTTCCCAAAATATGCACTTGGGCACATTTTGGCCCAAGTGCATATTTGAAGCAATTTTCCGAGTATTTTCCAGCAAACAACAGCATTTCAGACGACAAAAGCTCGAGGAAACATCAGACGGATGCCTACATTTCGAGGGTGGAAATTGAACCGGGTTGAGGGCCAGTCCTGCTGTGCTGCTGTACTGACTGCCACACTGAGGCACACCGAAGGCGGCAGACGCCTGCGAGGTATCCTACATATGAAGCGAGTATGGAGTACGAAGCACTCAATGTTTTTGCCAGGCACCAGTTATTTGTTTTGGCCGTTTGTTCAAGCTCGCACAGCATGGGCAGGGGAGGGTCTTTCTCGAAGTTTCCACCCACTCATGTGCTGACTCATGACATAAATCCTCGTCTTGCCATCTGCGTCTGGAGTAGTACAGAAATATCATAGTCTATTTTCAAGTAGTTTGATCTTTCCTCGGCTTTTCTTTTTATGCGTACTAAAAGAGACCACTATTTCGAGTTTTAGACATATGGTGTTTTTTTTATGCGTTTAAGGTCGAAGTATCGAATGGCCTAGCTCTTCCAGTTGGAAGTACTTAAGACCTAACCTCGAGGCTTAAATACGTCTAGTGTGTGGTTGCCCGGGGACAGAAGCGTCTCATACCCCGCAAAATAGAGCCAGTCTCGGCGGCTTTCCGCGGCCATAGCTCGCGCCACGGACGTCCCATGAGCCCGGCACACGACTGATAATATACCGACGGGTAGTCTGATCGCATTGCAGAAGAGAGCACACAAAAAAACTCTGCGCCGGCGGAGAAAAAGGGACGGACTAGGCAAAAAAATCAAAATGGTACATATGCATATGTGTATAGTCATATCACAAAAGCTATACTCGTGTGCTGTTTTGATGACCAGCGAGTTGTATCCTAGAAAAAACAGAAAGCCAGAAATTATCTGGGAGAGTCGACAATAGGAAAGCTTAGGTCTCACGAACTGCTCGACAGAAGCGAGTACCGATCCGTGAAACTGTGCATTAAATCAATCAAGTACGTGAGTAATAGAGACGATCTATTGTTTTGTATGGACGGTAGAGTATTTAGTTTCCTTATTCGCGCCTGGATTGCGGACACTAACTCTGACACCTACGATTTCATTATTTTGGCGCCCCCGCCCTTGACTGGAGCAGTTGCTGTTGTCGTGGCGGTCCGTGTTATGCAGGCTACCCCAGGAATTTTTCGTGTTTGGGAAGATTTTTCTCGTATTCATCATTCTTATGCGTGTATAAAGCAATTTTGAAAATTATGTCCTGTCTTTTTGCAGTATGAGCATGTTAATAATGCTGCTGATGATGTCGATGTAGTTGCCATAGCCGATTCACGCCCCTTCGCTTTGCGCGAAGGCCCGTTGCGCGTCACTCTATTAGCGTACATGTTACGCATTGTTATCACAGCTTTGTCGAGTGAGAAGTCGTTATCGGCTTCAGCGCTGTATTTGATCTGCACGCAATCATCTGACAGTCCTTCCAGCACAAAATCAAGTATGCTGTCGTCGTCGATTACTTCCCCCATAAACACCAGTTCATCTCTCAAATGGTTTACTTCGTTGATAAAAATGTCTGGGTCTTGCCCTTCTGTCATAACCATTTGCATAAGTTGGTTTTTCAGAATACGCCTACGTTGACGTGTTGAGTTTTGGTATTTTGCAACCAAACCATCCCAAGCCGCCTTCCCATTTGCCAGTGCACCTTGTTTTGGTTTGTACTTGAGAAGAAAGCTAGCTGCTGCTCCCGAAGTGCTCAGGAACTAGAAGTTAAAAACAAGTCGGTTATCGCGGTGTCAGTTTTGAATGTCTTCCAAGGTGGAGATGTCGTCGTCCGTGGCCCCCAAAACCAATGTTGAAACTGTTTTACGCGTAGATGTTGAGGGTGTTGGCGCCGTTTGAGTGTCGGCTCCGTATACAGATGAAGATGATGGAGGTAAGTGTTCCCGGTCTACGGGAGGCGTTGCTCCCGCCCTAGGCTGTGCAGGTGCCGATGTGTCGGCCGGCGGTGTTTCCGCCGTTTCAGACTGCGTGCCCGATCCGCCGACGTCCTGGCAGCGTGTTACAGCTAGTGTAGATCTTCCCGCCATAGATAGTCGAGGACGAATTAATTCGGGTTCGGGGCATGGCCCGTCCAGAATATCAGAGATCACGGAATGACGCATGCTTATCACGGACTGAGCCGTGCGTTTCCCTAGGTCGAACTTGAGCCCGGTGAATTTGCCGCCGACAGCTCTAACGAGCTTGTCAACCGCATCAGCTATTATTGTTGACCCCCATATGATGAAGCTGATGCTGATGCTGAGTTGGGTCTCGACAATTATTCCAAGATAATTTCCCGCTAAGGAAGATGTGGACTATTCTTGAGCTTCTGGGAAGAACACGACGAACAGCCTGCTGCGTCGATACTTGGTGCCGATCGATATATAGATCAAAGAGCGAGGCTCCTAACCTGTGACACTGACCGTGTCGAGGCCCTGTTTCTGTGCTTGGAGTTGCAGAGGTGGCACCGAATGTCTGTTAGGATCATTTGTGAAGAAGAAAGAAGGCAGTTTGAAAGTGGCGCTCTTGTGGCCAAAGGATGGAAACGAAAGAGAGTGACAAAGATGGGCGATGCCTTCCCTCGTTGTCACGGCACAATTCCCATGCTCCGGGCAGATGTACTCCACGGGCGGTTGTGCTAGCCGACCGTCCGACCTATGCAGGTAGCAATTCCCTGTAACGTTCCCTACAACGTTCTTAGATACTTATGGTGGTACGCTAGTTATCTTACATTGTATTCAACGTCTCGAAAGATATGTTGGATACGGTGCGTCGGCGACAAGGAACAAACTTCATCTCGCCGCATAGACTATTGTATTTCCCCGCCTCGACATTAAGATACGTACAAGCTGGGCCGGCCAAGAAACCCATAATCCGTCAGTCGGGCATATCTTTTGAACGACAGTGAACCACTGCAAACTGAGCATATCCTCGTAATCAGCTAGATGCGGTGGTCATTTCAAGTCCTCCAGCTAGAGAATCTGCGAAGTTGGCGCCGAAAAAAGTGTTTGCCACTCACGTTTCCTAGTTTGAGCATTTTTTTTCATGATTTGTTTGTGTTGCTATTTTCACAATTGCTCGAAATACAAAGTGGATGGAATTGGCTTAATTTTTCTGGGCATGTATGTACATCTTGGGACGAGGAGTAGAGACATATGCTTTTCATTTCATGGGTCATTTCCGTTCGAAAGATGTGGAGGAATCCCTGAATTATATGTAAATTTGTATGCAGAGGCACTCCGGTGGAAACTTGGCCATGCACCTCTCAATTTTTTAAGTTAGAACCTGAAACTTTGACACGTGATTTGGACCAAGCTCACCAAAACAGTACCTGGCGAGCTCGGAAAAAAAAAAAAAATGCCGACATACGGCCTGCTAAAAGTTTTCCATGGTCATGAAATGGACGAAAAGTCAACGGATTTTCATTTTTTTTTTTTTAGCTCACCAAGTAATGTCTCGGCGAGCCTATTCTAAATTGCGTGTCAAAATTTCAGGTCTGAACTCGAAAAACTGAGCGGAGCACAGCGATATTGGTTTGTTTTGAGCGTCTTGGCCGGCCCAGCTTGTACTTTACTCGTGCGAAGTGACTGCACATCAACGAAGACATGGATCACGATGTCCATATGTGGATCCTATCAATGACAATTCAATAAAGGGTGTCCCATGACGACCACCTGCCGCCTCTGAGTCCCACTCACTGGTAGTGCGGTCGCTGAGTGTCTACACAGTCCTCCTACGTGTGGGCACCCCTCACCTTTGCTACTGACGTGGCGGCCTTGACGCCCCACCTCCGAACAAGCCTCTTTCGGCAACCTACGATCGCCAACCAAAGGTGTTTCCGCTGCACAGTTATTTCCAGTTGTGGTGGGAATCTGCGTCCTGGCGTGCAAGTTTCCGAGAGTTGCTAGGCTGAAACCATGTCGGCTACTACTGTTGGGCAAGCGGAAAGGGAAACGGGACGCGGGACGGGGAACTCTTGCGAGGGCCCTTCTACTCGTCCCGCGCGGCGCCTATCTACACTCGATCAGGTACCTGCGTCGGGGTTTCATATCGAACCCCAAGCCGGGCTTAAAGTGTCTACTAATGCTGTTGGTGTTGGTTTGCCGTACTCTGTTTTGTTTCGTGCACTGTACCGTTGTTCGGCTATCCTCCGGCGGGCCTCTCCCTGACCAGGCCTCTAGTGTTCCTGGCTCGGCTTCCGGCAGCTCCCTCCCTGAGACAAAGAGTGCCTCATCCCTGGTTGGCCTGCTACTCATTACGCTGCTTGATCGCATGAAACACATAAACTGCGAGGGTTGTTGTAACCTGCTCTATTCTTTGCACTGTACCATTGTTCGGCCATACTCCGTTGGAAACCTCCATGTCCAGGACCCTACAGTAGAGCCCCCGGCTCCCGGCGACAAAGAGTGACCCATCCTTGGCTTGATCCTTACTACATTGCTCGGAACACTTTTAGCATGTCAAATACTCGTAACTGGTGTCGGTTTGATGCATACTGCTCTGTTTCATGCACTGTACCGTTGTTCGGCCACCCTTCTGTGGAACCCTCCCTGTCCAGACCCCTAGAGCTCCCGGATCCTGGTGGCTCCATCCCTGCGACAAAGGTTGCCATATCTCTGGCTGGTCTGTTTCTCACTACGTTGCTCGATCACCGCACCGATGGCTCCCAGTTCGGTCGTCCTGACACAGACAACTCGGAACGAAAAGAAACCCACGAAAATTACCACGCCCTCCGCTTGACACACGACTCTCTTGCTCGTGATTGGGGGCTTCAATGTTTTGGCCAGGAATCTTTGAATCTCGGTCATATTGCCGCTTCCTTAGCTTACGCATTATGCCGATCGACGGTTGCTTGCTTGCATGTCTGAAACATTTTTATGCCGTTCGTTCTAATACCTTCTATCCCAGACCATCTTCATTTCTCTGGCATGTAACCCGTTCGAAGGGCGCGTTCCGTCCAGTGTTTGCCCAATTAAAAACAAAAATAGATTGTTTACAGATCCCTCCTGTAGTCACCTCGAATGTCGGTGCTTCGACAAACCAGCCATAGGCTTAGCTTGAACTTGGTACGGTAATCTTGTAACCTTCGACATGTAAGGGAGATAACGCTTTCCGGATACCAAAACAGATACCACCAAGTAAACGCGAAAGGAGTTCCATTAGGTTAGATATGGTCTCGTCCAAGTTTTAAAACAGGAAGCGTATTTGGCATGTGAAAACCCGCAACACAGTACACCGGCCCATGAGTCAGAATAGGGATACCACGGCTGCCGAATCAAGCACACAGCCACTAGTATTATCATGGCCGCGAAATTGAGCAGTCCCTTGAGCGACCATAGCCGCGAAATCGAGAACGTGAAGAAGAAAATGGTTGATATCCTCTAGGGCAACGTATTTTGAAATTCCCCCCCAAGACTCCAAGACTACTCATAGCCGAAAATAACCCAAACACGAACACTAGATCAGACATCGAAGATTGGAACAAGACCGAAAGCAAATGCATTATTCCCTATATTCCGTGGAGAAAACAAACGCCGAACAAAATGACTTCCCGTCGCAGGGGCGCCAGTGGGCACTGGGAAGCTATTCAGTTGAACCTGGTAGTCAGTAGGATGTTTCTGAAACAAAACAACGCAATGAATAGTTATCATAGATCTATATATATACCCATCGGAAGGGGGACGCAAAAAAGCAGCAACCGCTTGGGCTTACATTGCACACCAAGCAAGCGCACATAGACGTTGCGATGGACCATAGTTGCCGCAGCCCCCGTGAAGACGGTAGTACAACAGGAAGCGGTGGACTCCCCCGAACAGCGCCACTTTCATAACCTTGACGCACAGGCGGCGCGACCGATCATAGCTCCAGGGTGTCCTTGACATGTACCAGAGGCCTTTCGTTTGCTTTTGCCCCTCCCGAATCCTGAGTGCTGCCATCCCACCCTCTTCTTGCCAAAAACGTAAAACCTCAGCACAAACCGCCCACCCCGCCCTAGAAAGTCCAATCGTATGGCACGCCACTCCCATCAAGACACCATAAAACCCCATCGCGCCTCCCCATTCTGATGAAACAGCGCGACAGCAGAAAAAAAACAAATAAGAAAAGACCACGAGCGGTAAAACTTCCAAATCATGAGACAGCAACAGCGGCAGGTATATAGCACTTGTTCGACGACCGACCACCTCCTCTCGCTCACCATAGGTGTCGTCTTGCGCCGTGTGCTCGCTTCCTCGTCCGATCAACCGTGGGAAACCAACCGAGGGTATCCGCATCATTGCGCGCTGTTCGTCAAACTCATCGTCCGATCCCTCAACCACACATTTTACCTCCATGCACGAATCTTCGTCGAATCAATCAACCACAGGGAGCCGTAGACATCGTCGTGCGCTGCCCGTCTATCGCCTCCGCCGACCCCTCAGCCAACCCTTACCCTCCAAGAAGCCGCGCCCTATTGAAAGCACCGACCACCCCTCCTCCCTTACCGTAAGCGTCGTCCTGCGCCGCGCGCTCGAATCCTCGTCCTATCAACCACCGTGGGGAACAGTAGGTATCGGGATCGTCGAGCGTTGGTTGTCTAACTCACCGTCCAGCCAAACCTTACCCTGGTTCTCGAATCCTCGTCCCATTAACCTTCGGAAGCCGTCGGTATCGTCCCGCGCTGTTCGTCTATAACTTATCGTCCGATCTCCCAACCAAGCTTTGCCTCAACAGAGCCCACAGCACGTCCGACCCTCGACAGAACTCGCGGCAAGAGGAGCAAGCGCGGTCACCGTCAAGACGCCCCAGACCGTCGCGCTGCTGCTCACGATGTATAAAATTCCTCCGACACTTCGTCTGCGTTGTTCCCGTTGCTGCTGCTGGTGCCGCCGCTGTTGTTGCTGCCGCGTCTGCCTCTGTTGCAGCTGCTGCAGTCGCATCTGCATGTTGGCTCTGGTCTATTGCAACATCTACTGATCTACCACTAACCAAACACAAAACAAAACGCGCGTAGCATACAAAAAAAGCAGACGGCTGCCTGCAGCCCGTGAGTGCGAACACCAACCGAAAACGAACGCAGGGCTCGAAATTCATGGATGCGGGGTGGGGCATGACGCTTACCCCATTCAGAAAATATGCGAGTGGTGGCGCTCCCTGCCCGACGGCGCAAAAATCAATCCCGCGCATGAACATGCCCTGAAAATGACGTTGCGCGGCGGCCTGACAACCCGCCATCGAGCATGACTTCCACGCGGCCGTAGTGCTCTCCTCCTTCGTATTATTCAAGTGCGCCACCAAACGTGCCGCTTGAAGTGCCGCGGCGAGCACATTTCTCCTGAAACCCAGGACGACTGCGTTTCGAAGAAAACATGCGGCCATATATTAGCCAGAGTCTCGTTGGCACAAAAACAAAATCCCCCGCCCCCCCCCGGCTCCTCCCCCTCTCCCCCTTCCCCTCCCCTTCCCTCAGAGCTCGCCCCAACCCATGCGCTCGCAGACGCGCCCTCCACCTTTACGACGACCCGAGGCGGAAGTTAAGCCTGGTACCGTCTGAGGCTTGCGAAATATAAAGTAACTCCCTCTCTTCCCCGCCCCCCTCCAACCCTTTGCCCACCCCACCCGCCCCCTCCCCTTGCTCATATGGTACGTGCAGGCCGCTGTGAAGTGAGATCACCGTCCGTAGTAACTGTAGCTGCCCCTGTCTCTGTCGCGAGAGCGAGAACGCCTTCTATAGCGATCCCCTCCGCCGCCGTAGGATGATCGCCCCCCCCTGGCGTTCGAAAGGCACGAATAGCGGGCGGACATATGAGCAACGGCGGGTGGGGGGGGGCATGACTCTTGAGCAATGTTTTCACTCGAATCTCATTCCGCGACGAATATGCCGCTTGCGCGTGAAAAAGAAAGAAACGGATAAAAAACAAGAAGTGGTGGGCGGGAGGGGGTCGGATGAAAGAAAAAGGCACCGCAATCGGCCAGTCGAGGACAGGTTTTGTCGTCAGCGGACATGTGCGCCCTATAAAAGACGAAAAAAACATGACTCGCACCAAGGTCCGCCCGCGGAGTCGAAATAACTTCGACGGAAAAAGATCGGCAAATGTAGGGCAGGGACGAGAAAGTGGACACGTGCGTGACAGAAACACGCGCTATCGCCAGTCAAATCAAGCAAGCAGTGCAGCCGGTGCTGTAGTCTAATCGTCATATTTTCTCTCATGTTTCCTTCTGAATGGACTTGTCAATGGGTTACATATGCTGTAGTCTAATCGTCAAATTTTCTCTTCTGTTTCTCTCTGAACGGACTTCTCAAGGGGTTACAATACCTCCTTCAGAACGGCACCCTCATTTTCGATGGCAAAGTACTTGGAATTAGTGTACGGCATTTTTTACAGCAGTAACCGGGCTATAACCTCACTGCCTGCTCCTGTGTCTGCACCCTCATTTTGGGCGACAAACTATTTGTCAATCAGTGCGGGATCACCATCGCAGGGGCAAAAGGGAGCACCTCACCATCACATGTCCCCGTCACAGCATCCTCGTTCTTGGCGCCAAACTACTCGTAATTACTGTAAGATGTGTTTTGCAGTAGTACACGGGTAAATCTCATCACCTGTCCCTGCTGCGGTCCCTACTGCGGTCCCTGCTTCGATCTCGACCCCTGTCCCGACTGTCTCTCCCATCCCTGCCCCTCCCGCGGTCCTTCGATCGATCCCTGGACCGGTCCCGAGACCTTTCTCTGGACCGATCCCTAGACCTGTCCCTGGACCGATCCCTAGACCTGTCCCTGGACCGATCCCTAGACCTGTCCCTGGATCTGCCCCTCGACCTGTCCCTTCCCCTCTCTCTCGATCTGTCTCGTCCCCCGTCCCTCGACTTTGCCCTCTCTCTAGACCGGTTTCCCTCCCGGGACCTCTCTCTCTCGCGATCACGATCTCCTCCTACCCCCCCCCCTCGATCACGGTCTCGGTCTCCTCCTTTGTCACGGTCTCCTCCCCGATCGCGGTCCCCAACCCCTCCACCTGCCATATCGTGATCTCTGGGCCTGTCCCCGAGAAATACACGAACGGCAAATCGCGGTAGTGCAATGTAGAGAGAGTTCGCTCAGTCGAGTAACACAGTACCGTCCGCGGACGTTGACCGAAGACAAACGACAACACGAACAACGAGCGTCGAGAGAAAGCGAAAAAAGAAAAAATCCGGCTCAGTATCTAGGCCAAGCCAGTACCAACGCCAACGTAAAAAACACCACGACCCGAACGACGGTAGAGGGGACAGTCCCATTTTTAACGCCGGCTGTACGCCACTGGCGCCATTCGGCTCGAATATCACAAAAAATACGAACCAACCAACACAGCTCCACAGCGGTGCATATCGCGAAACAAAAACAGGCCATCAGCTCAAGACTTGCAAAAAAATACCGTAGACATTTGCGCGATACCGTAGACATTTCGCGAGCGGTCCTTCGCCGCCTATATAAAAAGCCCCTAAAAGACACTATTAATGGTACAATTAGCACAATACCGTAGTTGTGGTCCACAATACCGTAGTTGTGCTCCCGACACCAACACCAACACCAACACCAACACCAATACCAACGACACCAACAAAACAACACCAACATCACCAAACAACACAAACAACCGCTGAATCGTACAGCAGCAGCGTGCCATACGCTATACCACACCACACCTAATCGGCCTGCTAGCGAGCTTCTCCTTGAGCTCTTTGAGCTTGTCTCTGACAGCTCTCCAGCCGAGGTACTGCTTGCCCTGGAAGTGGCAGCGAATGCGCTCCTCGTTCTCGGCCGAAGACAGGATGTTACCTGACACGAGCATGATGTTTCCGCTCACCTGAACGAGCGGGAAGGCCGGCACGTGAAAACACACCCAAAAAAAGCGAGAGATCAAAGTTTACGGTGAGATGCTGTAGCCCTTGCTAGTAACTCGCGCGGGTAGATAATTTCAACAGTCGTCAACTGTGTGCGTTGGTTGGAACCGATAGCATGGTACCTGCTCCTGCTGCTGCTGCAATTAGCTGCTGCTGCTGTTCCCACACGGATATTGTTTTTAAAATCAACTCGACCGTTCCTCGGGTCATGTTTCTTCCCTGGTCGACCTACTATATCATAGAAGTTAAATACGAAGACGGTGTGGGCTGTCAAGGTCGGCATCGGCACCAGTACGCACGGCCGTGACAGGCACGCACCTCGCAAACTATGTCACGCTTGCTGTTCTCGTTCTTCTCCGCCATCTGCCTCTCGATTGCGCTCTTGTGATCCCGCATGCGAGCGACCTGCTCCGCGCATGGGGGGGGGGTGAATGGGGTGAGTGTACTCATTATCACGCATGGCCTTAGTCTTTATATCATAGACCCTCACATTCCTACAAAGCGAGGACGGAGCACATCGAGTTCGTGCCGACAGCAGGCGGGGGGGGGCGGGGGCGGGTTGGGACGCAGCGGGAAACGGATGAACAAAATGAAAAAAACACAACACAACACAACACAACACAACACAACACAACACAACACAACACAACACAACACAACACAACACAACACAACACAACACAACACAACACAACACAACACAACACAACGTAACATAACACACCACGAATTTGCATCGTAGCGGCACGCACCTCCGCGAGGAGCGCCTGGGCCTCGTCGACCAGCCCCTCTTCCGCTTGCTTCTCCGACAGCTCCATCTTCTCGCTCATCTGCGCGTGCCAGCGGAAACAAAGGAGACCCCCAGGGCAAAAAAGAAATCTGAAATCAACGCTAAAAAAAAGTTATAGGGAAAACTCTACACCGCAGCAACTCATACGCATGCTTACGATGGTTTACATTTACGGTCACCACATCCGCCTGCGACGCGGTTAGACGAGGTCGGAGTGGAATGAAATGGAACCGTTCCGCGGCGGCAATCGCTCCTGCACACCTGACGGTCGGGCATCACGAGTATTTCGCAGTCTCATGCGGTGCCGGCAAGATGAGACCAGCCAGCACAGCAGTCGGCGTGCGGCGACCAGGGAACAAGTCGTGGCACGTGCGTGGCGCCAAAAATGACTCGCCCAGCCATGGTAGCCAGAGCCGAATCTTCACGCTGCTGGGTGGGTGGCAAAAGTCGAAACGCGGCGCGACTACCACCTCGCCACCTATTATATGGTTTCACAGCCCCATCGATGAATGGTTTCAACAACACCTCTCATCGCCGCACCGACACCACAAACACCGACACCAACGACAGCGCCATCACTAATCGCATAAAAAAGTTCACCTGTTGGCACATACACCCCGCCCACCCATCCACCCGCCAGCCACCCGACCCTCCAACCCACCAATCCACCAACCCACCAATCCACCAACCCACCAACCCACCACCCGGCCAACCAACCAACCACCCACCCAGCCACCTACAGACCGACCGACAGACCCACCCGGCCACCCAGCCACCCACCCGTCAGCAGTGGAAAAAAACTAAACATCATCGCCTATCATACCCCAATCCTATCTTCATCGTGACCTGTCCATTCAATCTAGGTCCCAAAAGGGTAAAAGTGTACTGTGGCCAGTGACCCAAGTCCACGTTATCATTTTTTGATTCATGTATGTTTTTCCTGGGGGTATCCTTACACTCCAGAGCGACTGGGGCCTGTCCCGTGACCACGAACTTGATTATGGCGAAGCTGAGCTAATGTCAAACAAAAACAACGAAACAACACACCTGTCTTTCCATTTCGATTAGCCTGCCGATGTGGCTATCCTTAACATGATCATCCCCTTGCTCGAGCTTTAGCCGCTCCTTGTTCTTATCCACCTGGCAACAGCCAAAAAAACACGTTTTCACCGGTCAGATTTTGTCAGGGAAGCTCCTATAATATCGCGGGTCGAACCGGATCGGGTCAAGAGATGTTCGAAATCTCACGGGACGGGTCGAGTCTGGAAAAAGAGGTTTTTAAATCTCACACCCGAGAAAAGTGCCCCTACCCGTGAAAGCGTCGCACACAGATCAACCTACGGGATCGAACGACCGACGGGCAGCCCGATGGTCCGTCGACAGCACTAACGAGGTTGTTGGACAGCAACAACAACGAGTGCGAAATTACACCCAACAACACGAACAGCGCCAACACTAACAAAACAACACCAGTGACGACAATAACAGCAACAATAACATCTACAATAACGATGGCCATAAAAACAAAGGAGAAGTACAACAACGCCAACGACAGAATAATATACATCAACAGCACCAACACCATCAACAGCACCAACACCACCAGCACCAACACCACTAGCACCAGCACCAACACCACCACCACCACCACCAGCACCAGCACCAACACCACCACCACCAACACCACCAGCACTAACACCACCAGCACCAACACCACCAGCACCAACACCACCAGCACCAACACCACCAGCACCAACACCACCAGCACCAACACCACCAGCACCAACACCACCAGCACCAACACCACCACCAACACCACCAGCACCAACACCACCAGCACCAACACCACCAGCACCAACACCACCAGCACCAACACCACCAGCACCAACACCACCAACACCAACACCACCAACACCACCAGCACCAACACCACCAGCACCAACACCACCAGCACCAACATCACCAGCACCAACACTACCAGCACCAACACCACCAGCACCAACACCACCCGCACCAACACCACCAGCACCAACACCACCAGCACCAACACCACCAGCACCAACACCACCAGCACCAACACCAACACCACCAGCACCAGTACCAACACCACCAGCACCAGCACCAACACCACCAGCACCCGCACCAACACCATCAGCGCCAACACCACCAGCACCAACATCACCAGCACCAGCACCAACACCACCAGCACCACCAGCACCAGCACCAACACCACCAGCACCAACATCACCAGCACCAGCACCAACACCACCAGCACCAACACCACCAGCACCAACACCACCAACAAAACCAACACCATATTTTGGATGCGAAGGGTATCACACGGAAGACTAACGTAATACCTCAAAAGACTGCACGCACGAACCTACACTACTTGGAATTAGAGAAGGATCGTGTTGTACTTCGCAGCGCAAAAAAATGAACGGACGAAAGACTTACCCTTCTGTCGCACGCGACGACAAGGTCCGCGAGGTAGGCCATCAGGTCCCGCTCGTACCCGTATTTGTCCTGTACCACCACCATCACCATCACCCGCCAAGGAAATAAATCGCGGTGGCGAGAAAGACAAATCCCGTGTGCCGCGGGAATGGCACAACAGCAGAGTGGGGGCGGCGGCGAAGCATGGGGCGGCGGCGAAGCATGGGGCGGCGGCGAAGCATGGGGCGGCGGCGAAGCATTGCGCGGCGGCAGCGCGAGGTGGGGGGGGGGGGGGCACGGGAGATCGTCGTTAAGGAGGAGCAACACAAAGCAAATGAAACGCACGCTGCGCTTTGGTTGGTGCGGGCAATAAGAACGCTGCGCTCGGGCGTGTACGCCGTAAATCGCACATACAGCGGGGTCGCGATTTACAAGAGTAACTCGGAAACAGGCCAGTGCTTTACACCGCTATTTTCTCCGTGCCGTTCCTATCTTAGATTGGGACCACGTAGGTTATATATAGAATAGCCGTCACAAGGCGTGACAAGCTTATTTGACCGATGTTAATCCCTTTGGAGCTGTATCCACGGTTTTAAGGGAAATCTACTCGGAACAAGCGTGCGATCATGTTGGGGTATTAAAAAGGCGCACGAGCAGTCAGTATTCTCGTATGACGCTATCGAGCCAGGTACCCCACTGTGTTGTAAATATGAGCAGCATCACACCTTCTCATCTTGAGAGAGCTTGTCCCACTGCGCCTTGACGTCGGCGTCGTGGTCCTGCTTGGCGGGGTGCTCGCCTGTCAACATCACGACCAGACGTGACACGACAAAACGTACCAGGTAAGACATACGATGAAATGTAAAAAACAAACTAAATACAGAGTAGGATAGGATAGAGGAATGTTCGATAAGCTAAGCTATGCTAACACAAGATGGACAATATACCAAATCATAGCATTACATGATATAGCAGCAGAAAACCTAACATAACTTGACGTAAGACACAATAAAATAGGCCAAGTTAAGACAAAACAAGACCACACAACAAAGCACCTACACAAGAAACCACAAGCCAAGCCAGGACAGGACAGGACAAGACAGGACAGGACAGGACAGGACAGGACAGGACAGGACAGGACAGGACAGGACAGGACAGGACAGGACAGGAAAGGACAGGACAGGACAGGACAGGACAGGACAGGACAGGACAGGACAGGACAGGACAGGACAGGACAGGACAGGACAGGACAGGACAGGACAGGACAGGACAGGACAGGACAGGACAGGACAGGACAGGACAGGACAGGACAGGACAGGACAGGACAGGACAGGACAGGACAGGACAGGACAGGACAGGACAGGACAGGACAGGCACAACGCAACACCTACACAAGTAAACAGTCAAGCCGGGACAGGACAGAACGGGACGGACTGGACCGGACCGGACCGAACCGGACTGGACAGGATGAGACGAGACAAGACAAGGCAAGACAAAACAAAACAAGACCATTAACGACGCGTTAGTAGCGGGCCTCAGGATCAAGAACGCACCCAAACCAAAGGCCAATCCAACCTTACAGGCAGCACGACATCCTCGGGTAGGTACCGAGGCAACCCCAAAGTACATCGCCCTTGGGTAGTTTGTATCGCACCCACAGAAATGCCACAAGAAAGCACGTTGTGACGTTCGATCGCCGTATGTAACAACAGTATGCCAAGCGCGCCTCTCACCTAAGTCGCTCCTGGTGTTCCTGAAGTCCACGTAGGGGCACAACCCTGCGTTGCGTGTAACACAGGAGGGAAAACACACGGGAAACGCCAAGGTGAGCAATGAAGGGACCGGGGGGATACGTATCAAATTATACCTGGTTCAAATACATGAAATTCCAGCATAGTGAGTATCATGCACCTGTTACGTTGCCAAGGATCGAGTACGTACATACGAAGGAAATACGGCAGTCCAGGAAGGGGGTAGCACCCATGTTTTGGGATCAAACGACTTGGAAAAGAGTCGGATCATTTTCGGAGTGTTACTATTATAGTAAAAGGGGGGCATAACAGAACTTTGCAATATACCACTACAGCGGGTAAGATGAATGTAATTATTTTTTCGCACCAAAGGGATAAGACAAGAGGGGCGGCAGGAACCCCCTACCCCCTACCCACTTAAAACTCCCCTGCGGGGCTTCACTCGGGTGCACGACGAACAACAACAAAAAACTACAAAGGACCACCATCACCACCACCACCACGCACCGCATAGGTAGGGCTTGCAGATGTCGTCGTCCCATACCCGCCTCACGCGATTGACCCTCTTCTCCACCGGGACGTCCCGCTCCCTCCCCATCAGCTGGTCCAGCAGCGCCCGAGTTTCGTCCATGATTGCTCAGGATTTTCGATTTCCAACTATTGGCGATACGAACTGCTGTATGCAGATATACCAGAAAAACGCCAGCTGCCTTGCAAGCTGCCCAGATTGGACAAAAAGGAACAGCAGCACCAGCACCAGCACCAGCTGAGCACGTCAAAGCTGCGTTGCTTTCGTACAAACCTCGCCTGTCGGGGGGGGGGGGCAAAGCAAACACACGGCAAACGAATGGGAGACGTGGGCGGGAACGTGTCATGCCTCTGGGCCGGAAGTGCCACATATTCCGCATATTCCACATACAAATACGAGTGCAGGTGCATTAACAAGTCCGCGGTAAGGCAGAAGTGTGGCTGCACACGGCGTACTGCTGTTCTCGTACGTATTGCTGTACCACATCGCATGTAGATGGCGGAGACAAGCTAAGCACGGATACGACAACGTCGTTTGAAGGCTGGCACGGCCGCCTTGCTGCATATCACGTACGACACAACCACCATGCGTACTGCTGTAGATCACGAAGGCAAGCCAAGAACAGGAACGGCGATCCTTCGATCTTCTCCTTAACCTTGACCCAACCCCAAAACCTAACCCAAACACTACCGGAAACCAGAGGGTTCGGCCAACACGAACAACGGCCCGGGAAAACCCTTCCTGCAGGTCGTTGGTGGCCAATTGAAATTCTGCACGTCGGCCCAGGCCAACGCGATCCCAGACCGAAGCTTAACCCTAAGCCCAACCCTTTGGGGGGGGGTCGAGGTCGTCGGCAGGGGCAGTCGCGCGGCGCCGCGGCAAGTTTTTGAGGCGTTTTGTGCTGTAAAGACCCGGAGAGCCGAAAGGCCACCCTGTACTATTAATAGCACTATTAATAATCAGATCAACAACACGTAGGGTTTTTTTTTCGCCCAGCCGTCCTGCATTCAAGGCGAGTAGTCAACGAGGTTCTTCGGGAAGACTCTAGGTCGCTGTTCTTGGAAGTTCTGCAGTGGTCATCGGTCGTCGTGCCGACACAACCGAGCACGGGGTATCATAATGGCCGACGGCAATATTCACTACGCACGAAGTATCAGTGCAACATGCTAAAATACAAATACCTGGGGGCTTGGGGTACCCATTTCGAGAGTACGAAAAAAACTGTGGGTTGTCTCTCCGTGGGAGAAACAAAAAAATCACAAAAAAACAAACTAAACGAGGGTCGAAACAACAGACAGGCAAATAGAGCTACCTACAAGGGCGGTCACAGCGCTAGTGAATGGTGCAAGGCTCTACGTCCCAGCAGCTGCTGCTTCTCGCTCGAGCGACTCGCTTCGAGCGGCACCGCGACTGCTGTTTCGCGAAGAGTGTTGTCTTCCCCTTGTGCCGCTCGGGGGCTCACTATACGTCCGAAAGAATAAGGACCGTATTCATTACTCATATCGAGGTAAAATCGTTTTTATATTTCCGGACAGATAAACATCAGGACGACCCTACAAATAAAGATGGCACTGCTGCCGGGTTATTGCCTTCAGGCGCCTGGTCTCAACGCAAGCGACTCGGTGCATACAGCAAACAAGATTCAATTGCAGGCAACGTTTTTCGGGTCGTAACCATACCTCGCGTGGTAGGATGCCCTTCGCCCCGCGTGTTGTTGTGTTGTCTGTCGATCCCCTCGCGCCCCTGCCTAGAGGGGGGTGAAATTAAGCCGTATTAATTAGCTAAACGCCTGCCATTAATGCGAAACCCACAGAAGTTCGGGGACACGAACGTGTCATCCCCGCCAAGATCGCGATCCTTGGACACACGGAGAGCACAAACCGACAGTTAACACCCCCTGCCGAGTGGCTCTATCCGTCGACCCGCCTTATGAGGCTTGCACGGCGGAGGTGGTGGGTGGCCGGAGCTGCTGCGGCAGCGGTTGGGACCCTAGTCAGTGCAGCGCCTCCGAGACCGGTATCGTGCGACTTCGTCTGCGAGGCAAGACGATAAGATATCAAGCGCGCACAGGACACCGCTTGCCTCTGTAGTAGAGATGGTGGCGCAAACGTACAATATCTGCCACCAACTGCTGCAGAGCTAGACTGGCATTTGGTATTCACTGGCATGGCCACTTCAGCCTGTACGTAAATAGGTCTACTTGTAGCTGTTCCCGAAAAATAGACGAAATATTCGTCCGTACAACAGCAGAGCCTCATACTCGAGGTCGCCTGTGCCGTGTGCTCGTATGGTCGATACGATATCATACAACGGCGAAGAGAAATAAAAAAATCAAGTTCGACGTGTGAGTGTACGTGCTAGGTACCGTAGTGCACTATTGATTGCTTGTATCATACCTGATACATGCTTGTAAGGACAATCCACGATCTAGGACCCCTCCTGGTGCCTCGTTCGTGTCGTCCCTTTCCTGCGCGTGGAGCTCAGGGAGGAGGATGCGCTTACAAGAACTGCCGTGATGGTCCGTCGTGCCCTGGGGGCGCGTGTTCGTTCGAGAATTGCGACCGCCCCTCCTGTCGAGGTGAGAAAGCACGGTGCCGTATTGCCAGTACAGCCTTAGATACGGCTGCGTTTGCGGTATACTGTATGCGATGTACGACGCTGGTGTCGGCTATTTCTAATTTCCTTGTAGTAATTCGTAATGCCTGGTACTGTACTGACCATATGCAGTACCAGGTACAGCAGTACACGGTGTGCGGTATTTCCAGTATAATTACGAACCATGTACATGACACCCACCCAGCGCTCAAGGCACAAAACGCACACCCATCGGATAGGCAAAGGGCGGCTAGCCCTATACGCAAGTCGGGCCTGTAAAAACTTACTTCGTGCGCCCGAAATAGACCCTGAATGCACAGGTCGGCCATGCCAAAAGAATCCTGTGGGTTGGCTGCGGTCAATTTCAATCTTGCATTTTCCTTTCTTGAACCTTCTTCCTCCTGCACCATGCGCCGGATGGGAATGTGTACCCCCCCGTCTTTGCAGTAGGTGCATGCTCGGTGCCTGGATACTTCCGTTTTCATGCCAAGCGGGTATTATTCGTGTTTCTCGCCACATCTGGGCATACTTGTCGGTTATAGATGTGCGCAGCTGTCGACCGTAGTAGCCTTTCCCCATTTTTTTCTGGGCGTTGTAGCTCGTAAACGCTTAGCGCATACCTGGTACTAATTATTTGCCGTATTAGCTCAATAGCGCCCTCCTATCGGTAGAGCCATTATTGCCAAAGAGTACACAAAACAAAAACATGCAAGAAACAGAACTCACTGCGAGGCAAAACAAAACGCCAAAACCAAGCCAATTAAAAAGCTTGCTTCGAGAAAGAACTCACCTCGCCGAACCGAAGAAGAGTACGCAAGCCCTACGTGAACAGGTGCACTGTCGACGACGCCATATGTCAAGCGGGTTCCGAGGGGGACGCTGAGTTGTCGGTGTTAGGGAGAGCTCTCTTCATGGTTCATGGTTCCATCCATCAATCTCCCCGTTGGTTCACAGCATAGCAACAGAGCAAAAAATACCATACTCTACGGAGCGGTGACGATGGGGAGATGCCTGCCTTCGGAGTATCCCCGTGTACACCCCGACAGATTACGCAATCGTACCATAGATGGTCTTGACACGGAAACTGCGACCGGGTTTCACATCAACTATGACACGCTTTCACGTCAAATCTACAGCCTATCCATCTATAACACTGTCATGGCAGTGATCGTGAAACCACAACGGGCTTTTATTATTTTTCCAAGAGGATCTGTGACGTATCTTCTAGAAGCAATGTTCTCGCAGTTTGTTGTAGAGATGTTCTCGTGAACGGGCATGGTGATCCTTACGAGGTCTTATCCTTTAGAGGTTTCTGCGGCATGGTGATCCTTACAAGGACTTATCCTTTAGAAGTTTCTGCGCTATTCAGTGCGCGGTACAGGGGTGTCGGGGCGGCAATGTTTAAAACCGATCAATCGCTTTTGGGGGGGGGGAGGGTGCAGAAGTCTTCCTATAAGTACGGCTGTCCAACAAACGCAGTGAAAAAGTACACTCTGACTCTTCCCCCATCAATGAGAAAACCATTGTACAAGTTGAGCTGTCCCGATCACACGACTTACATACTGTTGGCGGTATCACAACCCACACGGCGGCGTGATCACCAGCCGAAGCCGCCGTAGAACACCCTCACACGGCCACCGACGTCCAGTCGGAACTCTGGTCCTACAGTAAAGCAGAACGCGACAGCACTTAAAAATCTTTTTGGGGCCCAAAAAACGATATTAAAAAATCAAAAGATATGTACGGCCTTACCACGCGTTTAGTGTGAGCGCGTGGCAACATGAGTGGTATCATTATTAATGGTATCATGCAACGCGTGTGTCGTACAAATCCTTGGATTGAAGCTCAGGAACGTACACTAACCACCCCGCCAAAGCCTGCAGCCCACCGTGCGTTTTGTGGTCGGTGCTCAGATCGTCTTTTTTTTTTGTCAAATTTTGCATCTCAAGCCCCCGAAGGGTTAAGACAACTTTGGTCGAAACATACACAAAAAAACACATTTTATTTCACTGAAAAGTGACGTAGGGCACACCCTGCCACTCACAACAAGATGATGAGCTTGAACTAAACAAAACAAAGAGGCTATACATTTTCCCTTAATAGCATCGCGCTCGGGCTGTAGTTTCGCCCTTTGCCCGTGCTCAATTTCGTTGAATGAACTGCAGCACAATATGCCGCACGCTCACATTGCGATAATACCACAATTACTTCTCGGGGTATATGTCTTCGCTATTATGCATGGGCACGAGCGACGACAGGGCACGCGTGGTACGATAGAGGGAGCACATTTGGCCGAAGTATTTTCCGATTGACGGAGATCCTTAACCCAAGCTTAAGAAAAGCAAGTTTTTAATACACCTATGCCATGGGCTTGCTCCTCGAGAATCTTCTGCACTTTTCGTTTTTTCCTCGGAATCAGTTTTTTGGATGGGTGAAGTAGAGCTCCTCATCAGGCGAAGAGCCTCGGCAACAAAAGCGTGCACGCCTCTGTCCTACCGTAGCAAGCGTGAGGGGTGTCCGCGCTTTTGGGGTCAAGGCGTTTTGGACCGATGGGGCTCCCCAACTTAGGAATTGCTGTTGTACCTGATGCGACGTGCTGCGATGGAGGTAGCACTTTTTGGAGGCTAACATATTTTCTGGATCACGGGGGCTCCTTAACTCCCCCCCTCCCGCCCCCAAAAAAACGGACTTATCATTCTTGTGTGGCAGTATTCATTGTTCGTACTACCTGCAGTAGGCCGTCGTCCTTGTTCGTCGGCGTTGGTTGCATTTTCGTTTTTACTCAAAAAAAATCGTTTTTTCGGACGAGACAGTATTAGAGCTCCTCAAGTGAGGAGTAGTATTAAAAAAGAAAAAAACGGTGCACCTCTACCGTAGCATATTGAAACGTGCTACGGTAGAGGTGCACCACTTTTTTTTTCTAATACTACTCCTCAATATAGGAGCTTCAGACCTTTCCCTAAAAAAACCGAGTTCGGGGAGAAAAAAGTAAAACTGCTGCTAGCTACGTACCACTGGATTGAAACATCCCATCGCCTAGGTACACAACGAGAACCAGGCCAAAAACTAAGGGGGGCGTATTTCCCGACAATTTTGGGTTAAGGAGCCCCGTCATTCGGAACACAGATTGCTCGCACCTCTATCGTGGCAGGAGTCGACGTATCACACCGTTTCGTTGGGTTGTGCAATATGGTTTGATTATTTTTACCTTACCTGGACCATGTGCGGTATTGTTTGTCACCGTGTGACATTTTTTGCACTTTCGGTCTCAAATTCCATGATGTTGACGGGCGCGCTACGATAGCCAGAGATGGCGAGCTTTGGAAAACAACAGATTTCTGAATGGCGGGAGCTCTTGAACCCAAAATCATCGGAGTGTCATTCTTGTTGTGCAATATGAGTTGGTTTTTTTTTTTTTTTTGGGGGGGGAGGGGTGTACTCAGTTTGTGCATGGCCGTAGTCGTATGATCATTGACTCGCATACCTACTATGCCGGGACGGAGCACGTCGGGTTTTTCACCAACCAGGCAGACATTTTCTTGCGCCAAGCGCGAAGCGCCGTGAGGTGTTCGGCGAGTCGCATGAAGGGTGAACCGCATCCTTCCAAGAGCTGCTCGTAAGACGGACATCGGCACCTTGTGCCTACTTCCTTGCTTATGGATGACAGCGCCAATAATTTACTTTGTTTTCTGGTGTGGCCACTACCTGTTGTTTGGGGGGGTGAAGGTATAGAGCCCCTCAAGCGAGGAGTACTTCGCAGAAAAAAAAAGCACCTCTGCCGTGCCATGCGTCTTAACCTTTTGCCCGTTCGCAACTCTGCCATTCTACACGGCCTATCCTCGACTCTATAGGTGGAAACTGCGACTTTACCGCCTGCAGCAGCCCGGTGTGCCGCGGAGGCAGCTGCCGCTTCGTCGACCCTCTTAGCACGCTGCGTGACGGTTACTGCGACGGGGGGGCTTGCAAGGTTAACGGGAAGCCGTTCCCTTCGCGCTTCACCGGGAAGCTCAGCGTTTGACCCACGCTCTCGCCTCGAGAGGGGTGGTATCTTTGAGGCGGAAGATTGATTATTGGCGGTACAATCATGGTGCACGCGTTCGTACGGTCGCGTGTGTACGCCCGTTATCGGGTGTATGGCATATTTTGGGGCGAAATATTCATGAATGACGCCATTAATACTACCATGGTGCACGCGTTCGCAGGGTCGTGTGTGTTCGCCAGTATTTCGTCGGATGTTTACGCTTTTTACAGATTTTATTAAAAAAAAGTACTAAAAAGAATACCTAAACAACTTTAGCTGTGAGTTCGACAAATTCAGGGTCGATACTCATTTTTGCAAGCTGCGTAATACATCGATTTATACGTTTTGAAGCTTACTGGTTAAGATTCCACCGCATTATCTCAGGTTGTGCCGCATTTCCAGATTGTTCCGACACCAGTATGAATAGCAGAAGAGCAAGGCGGAGGCGGTCTACATCTCGTCGGAAAACGTTTTGAGTGATCGTTTTCCAGGATGCAAGGCCACAAGGGTGGAGTGGGTATGGACCCGATTTCCCTAATCATATTAATTAAAGCAACACATCAGCTACCGTATCACATGTGAGATGAAAATACCCCCTCCAATAAAATTTCGAGGCGGTTTTCTCCAAAACCGTGGGAGGCGCACACGACGAAAATGGTGGTTGCGAATGATTTCGTCGAGATATTTCGATTTTACTGCGATGCGTGCAGCGATATGCGTTTGCCTTGCTGTTTCCTCAGTGTACCGCAATAATAAGCTCAGTGTACCGCAATATTTAGCTAGGTCGGGCGGGCGCATGAGAAGCGTGTTGAGCCAAATTGAGGGAAGAAAAAAAAATGCGAAATGTGTGCTGCAAGTTTGCCTAAAAGTGAGAGGGAAAAAAATGATATGGTGCTCAAGACATTCCCACGTGTGGGCCCATTCCTTCGTCGGCGTTTGCAATGCCCCCCCCGCTGTCAAGACCAAGTCGGCGTTGAAAACCGTCGGACGAGGTGTATTATCTGACACACATGCTCGTACGGTAGAGGCCTAATTACCATAGCCTTTATCAGACCGCACCTTTTTTTGTTCTAGGGCTCCACTCACATGAGTGTTAAGGTACGGCCTCGAAAGGCCTGTAAGTATCCGAATTTAGGATAATTTGGATGGGTTTCGTATGATAAGGTTGGCGTTTTATATTCGGGAAAGTTAGGAAGTAGATCGGAGGCACGTGCCTCCAATCTCAGAAGCTATCCCGGGCTCTGGTAGAAACGAATAAAGCTACATCTCTACGAAGGAACGAAAGTGAGTGCTCTCCGAGGACCTGCTCAATTGGCAGACCTGCAGGGGGCACTCTGTGTCCCCCACCTTCAATTTAACATGAGGCGTCGACAAGCTTGATATGCTATTGTGGCTGCGTTCCTCCAATCTCTCCGAATTTTTTTTCGTAGCGATTTTGCTTTTGCTTTCCATCGAGCCCACAACCCCTATTCCTTCTCGGGTGGCTTCTCAATGGAGGGAGCGCCCCTCCTCCTACAACGGCGACCACAACAGCAGTGAGATGGCAGGGGCCTCTCCTGTTGGTCGCCGGGCACGTACCACACGGACAACACCTTCCAAGTACGTGCGGACGACACTGCTCTGCGGAGCACAATCCTCGTCTCAAATTTTGGTCCCTGGAAAGACCTCGGTGCATATGGGTTGGCTTTCCCACACCTCAAACCAACCGCCGCTTTATGGTCAGGAAGGAGTGGAGACGAACCCGCTCGCGTATGAGGGCGACGCGTCGTCGCCGCCGTCTTCTTGCTGCGCGACGCGTGCCTGGGGGGAGCGTGCAACGTGCAGGCTCCTGTGTCATGGTTGAGGGGGGCAGCGTTCGGGGCGCATGCCTCCGTCGACGAGTCTCACCCCTGTTGAGGATGGTGGCATTTACCTCATACGGGCTTGCGGGCTGTACACTCCTTCCTCTCCGATTCCGGGTGTCGGCTTGGGTGGACTAATGCCCCGCACCGAAAGCAATGCCTCGGGTGGGCTTCCTCTCACTCTTGCCGACTTTTGCGATTTTCGCACACACGGGCCACGTATGAGGCTTGACGACCTTCCTACTCCTTCCAGGAGATTCGTCGCTCGTGTTTCTGCATCCGCCGCCACCGTCGATAGCTCGCCCGGCCGAGGCGGGGGCTCGCGTACAGCCGGCTACGATTTCGCTTCGGTTTTTGCTGTACCCACCGTGACCAACGAGGACTCCGCCGAAGCCCCGGCTGCCACGACATCAGTGGCTCAACCGACTCCTTCCCGGAGCTCGGTACAAGGGACTAACCCAGTCGAGCCTACGGGTCCGACCGCGCCCGTCCCAACCTCGCCTGAATCCCAACCTCGCCTGAATCTCCGGCGCCCCAGACGATGACGCCTTTTTCGGACCGCATCTCCTCTCGGACGCGCCGGCGTTCAGCAACAGCAGCTGGTAAGGCATCCCTTGCTGTCGACTATGGCTTCGGGCCCGGCGGGGTCCCCCAGCCATCGTCCAGACGAGTTACAACTCCACCGCGAGCCCGACGGCCGCGGCCGGCTCCGCCAGCCACCGCGACCCCTACTCTTGCCGACCCGCTGGCCCGCACGGTACCACTTCCGTCCGACCACGACCACGCAGAGCCTATGGGAACTCCGCTCCTACGGCTTACGCCTCCTCCTGGTGAAACGCCGGCTACACTTACAAGGTCGGATGCCCTCGGCGACGCTGCTGAGTTGCGGTTCGCGGATTCCGTCGCGCGTTATTCACATGCCGATTGGAAGCGCGAACAACACGCAGAGCCGACGTGCCACGCCACGATACGTTACATCTCTATCGGCCGGCCGTCGGCCCTGCCACCCGACTTCTTGGCATGCTACCCCTCGCCCAAGCGTCCCTCCCTCTCAGACATCCAGGAGCTGGCGGGTAAGGGTCGACTACATACAACCGACGACGACATCGTCCTACTCGTCCGTAACCCGACACTCCCGCCAACAAGCTCTGACAAACCGAATTCTATGGGGCGAGCCGCTTGCTTGCTGAACGACGAGCCAGTTCGCATTTACGTTCCCCTGCTCATGCGCCCTTGGATCATGCAAGCGTGTCACTCGACGGCCTCCTGTCACCTTGGCACCACGCGCACGTTGCGCACGCTGGAGCGTTTTTATTGGTGGATTGGCATGAGTGTGCGCACCCGGTGGTGGCTTCGCCACTGTTTGAAGCGCCAACGCGGAAAGCCCCACGGCTGACTGTTCGCTGGCCCATCATCACAATGCCTCTGCCGGAAAGACTACTTCGGCCCCCTTCCGGTCACACCACGAGGCAACACCTACATCCTGCTGTTCACCGATCGCTTCAGTCGTCGGGCCGACATGTTCCCCGTCACTGCCGCTGAGTTCACCGCGGAGGGTACAGCCAATATCCTGGTAAACCAATACATTCCCTTGTGGGGGTGCCCGCGCACCATACTCTCGGACAACGGACTGCAGTTCTGCTACAAGCTTTCACAAGCTGTATATCAGTTGTTAGGTGTACACAAGCATGATACAAGCTCCTACCATCCCAACTGTAACGGGGGCGTTGAGCGGGTAAATCAAACTATGGCACAAATGCTGGCTATGGTCGTCAACGAGCGACAAGACGATTGGGACTTGCATCTGTCCCACGTAGAATTCGTTCACAACAACTCCGTCAGCGCGGCGACGGGTTTGGCGCCCAACGAGGTCCACATGGGCAGACTCCCACGGCTCCCCCTGACGATTTTCGACCGCACAGGTGTCGTGGGACACCAGAGTCTGGCCCGTGACCACCTGGCCTATTGCGATTTCGCCACCGACCGGCAAAAGCGCGCAAACGACATTGTTCGCGCACACCACGCCCTCACCGTTTCCCGTGTTAACCGCAGAAACTCCGCCCTCGCCGACGCGCTGCGTCCAGCACCTAACTTAACTGTGGGTGGTTGGGCATGGGTATACAATTCTGCCTCTACCATCCGCCAGGGTGTGAAGGCGAACACCGACGCCAAGGTACTCAAGGCCGAACTCGCGCTTAACTGGACGGGCCCATACAAGGTCCTGGCCGTCGGTCCCTGCTCCGCCGCCGAGGCCCCGGACGGCTCGCCGCTCGGGAGCAACCTCCTTTATTTAGATCTCCCTTCCGACCTGCCTGGTTCGGACGCTCGTCGGCGTGTGGCCATCGAGCGCTGCAAACCCTGTGCCAACCCCCACGACAGCGGGGACATGCCCAAATACCTACCGGCGGGGCTGACACAGTATGTGCTCAACAAATTATCCAAGAAACCCCCGCCGTACCACGTCACTCAAGACGACGTTTGGACTCCCCTCCAACGGCTGGAGGTGGAGCAGATCACTGGTCATCAATCGGTACGGGGTGAGGTGGCGTCATCGCGGTGCTATACAAGACGCATTGGGCGGGACTCTCCGAACCCTCGTGGGAGCGGGAATTGGACCTTCACCTCTCCCGCTCCCACATCTTGCGTTATTGGGCCGGAACCCCGAACCAGCACCGCCAAACCAACCGCCTCTACCGCCGAATGCGGATAGGGGCGGCACAGCGTGAGCTCTCCCGCAACAACGGGGAACGTTTCCTAGCGCCAGGCTACGCCTGTGTTCCCCACGCCGATTGGCTCCGTCGCTACCACGACACAGTACTCCCTAAGGGAGCCCACTTTTGGTACAAGGGAGACGATGGGTTATGGTGGATTCGAAAAATCAGCGCGAGCACTACCAAGGACAAGGTATACGTGGTCCGCTTTCTGGACGACCCGGGACCGATTAAACTTTCTCTTTCCCCGGCGCGCTACACGACTTCAACGGGAGCCGTACGAGGTTCTTGGTGCTTGCAAGTTCACATCCCCAGTGCGTTTCCTCGGGGAATCCAACGTAACGTAGACGAATCTCGAGACGCGGCCGTGGCCAGTTGACTTCCAAGCCACCACCGCTCCTCGATAGTTCTTCATTTTTTTTAGTTATGAGTTTTGCGCCTTTTTTGTCTTTGGTTTGTTCATAGTGTCCTGAGAGTATTCGTCAGGTTTTGGGGCGGTTCTTTCCATTTTTTTTTCGGTCCTGCCGAACCCCCTGCTCAGTGCTGGGTCAGGGTTCGGGTAAAACGCCGCTATATGAGGCGCAGGGCTGTCGCCTTTTTATCATTGTTCAATTTCGCCCTGCCGACGCCCTCCTCAGACCAGAGCCGGGGGGCGACCAGGGTACCCTGTTCGCGCGTAACGTGGTACAGGGCTATGTACGGGTCTGTGTGTCATATTTTATGTTTTGTGTGTTGTATTTGTTCTACTTTGTTTTTTTCGTCTAAACACTTCCTCCCCTAGCGGGGCTGTAGGTGTTGCCACCTTCCATCCCGGGTATTTGTCGTTTCCTCGTCTAACCCCCCGCCTTGCCGATGGCCCCCGGAAGGTTTTTCAAATTACTTCTCCTTTGTGTTAGCGCCTGCGTTCCCCTCCATATCGACGAGGGCTCGCCTCGCCGTAGTACCTTTTCTGTGGTTGGTTTGCCGTAGAGCCTTTCCTGCCCCCCCCCGCCACACCGGCGGCATGCGGCAGGTTCTAGAGCCTTTTCTGCCCCCCCCGCCACACCGGCGGCATGCGGCAGGTTTTTGATGGGTGACTATTGCCTTGTTGCAGGGTCTACGTTTCTTTCTACTGCTTTTCTTCGCGTGTTCCTGGCTCCATAGCCAGACGGTTAGAGGTGTGGGAGTGGGTTTTGAGGAGCCGCATCTTCGACTCATAGTCTAGTTCGTAGAACCGGAGTTTCCCCGAATCTCCCATATTTCTGCATATGCGACTCATCAGGGTGGGCTAGTGTTAAGATACGGCCTCGAAAGGCCTGTAAGTATCCGAAATTGAGATAATTTGGATGTTCTTCGTATGATGAGGTCGGCGTTTTGTATTCGGGAAAGTTAGGAAGTAGATCGGAGGCACGCACGTGCCTCCAATCTCAGAAGCTATCCCGGGCTCTGGTGGAAACGAATAAAGCTACATCTCTACGAAGGAACGAAAGTGAGTACTCTCCGAGGACTTGCTCAATTGGCAGACCTACAGGGGGCACTCTGTGTCCCCCACCTTTAATTTAACATGAGGAGCTCTGCGGCACACCCCATCCAAAAAGCGATTTCGAGATAAGTGAAGAGCGCAAAACTGGATAAACTGTCCCACCTGGCTTGAAATCCAATGAGCATACAAAAAATAATGTTGCAAAAAAACATTCCAACGATTTTGGGTTAACGCCTGTACAACTGGAAACCCTTTTTGGGGACAAAGTTACTTGGATTTAGTATATAGGGAGGGGTTTTGGGGCTCTGAAGGGGTCAAGTCATTATTCAGAAGAAAAGCCAAACATTGGTATACCCTATACCATTCTATCGTAGCACCCGTCATCTTGCGTGCTACTACGGTACCCCCTCTGACACTACAGAGAAAAAATGTAGTTGAACTCATATGACACATACCTGGTACATGTTACCTGGTACGGTGCAAGAAAAAATGTGTGTTGAAGTCGTATGACATGCGCTACAAATACCTCCTGGCACACGGCAGAAGCGCAACATCTTGTTTTCGTTGAGATGCTCCTCATGTTTTAGAAGCTCTGGACTCCACCCACAAACTGATTTGGAGTAAACTGAATGCGTCATCCGATGAGCGAAAACCGTGGCCCAGGTACACGAAACAATCATTTGCGAAGAAAAATCGAGAATATAGTGGCATGCCGACGATTTTGAAGCAAACAAAAAAAAAGCGCTACCTACAGCAGCAGTAGTAGCTAGATCGTAGCACACGCCATCGATTTTGAGCAAAAACTGAAAGTGCCATCCGGTGGCAGCAGGTGTACAAAAAAATGCGCTCGGCCGGTGTGTCCCGCAGCTTGCAAAGACGATTATCGATCCTAAACTTATCAAACTCACAGCTGACGAGTGTAGAAGAATTTTGTTTCAAAAAACACCGTCATTTAGCAAAAAACACTAATGAAAATTTCCGACGAATTGCGACGAAATTGGGGTAATGGGCACTGTCGCTCAGAAACCATAACACCAAAGAGTGCTAGCTAGCTATCGTAGCCACGTCGTTGTATGTGACGACTGATTGTAAGCACTGGCAACAGGAAGCGGCCCGGGCTGTTGGGGCAGAGGATATATTATAAAAATAAAAATACGCTCCAGCTGTGAGATTGAAGATTTTGTCGAAACTCATCTTTGCAAGCTGTGTGTGATACTCCGATCGCGCGTATTACGGGTTGTGTGTCCTCGTTAAGGATATAGGTCGGCGACTCCCCTTGGAACTAACCACAGTGTAGCTATCAGGGTCAACAGCGTGATGTTAGTCAGATTGTGCACGGAAACTATAAAACCCGTTTCTGAGGGGGACAAAATCTGACAGCTGTGGAAGGAAATGCATCAGTTTATCAAGTGAATCCTGTAAGTCGAATAACCGGTGAGGGGAGGGCGGAGTTTTGAAGGACATGGGGGGTTGGTTTTGATCAAAGGGGGCGGGGGGGGGGGGGAGGGGGAGGGGACGGGTGGGACAGCTCAATTTGTGCGTGAAAACTATAAATCCTTCAAGGGGATACATCTGACGGTTTTGGAAAGAATGCACCAGTTCATCATGGGGGGGTGTGGGGGAGCGGGACGGGCGGGGCAGCTCGATCTGCGCGTGGAAACTATACATCCTTTAAGGGGATAAATGTGAGGTTTTGGCGAGAATGCACCAGTTCATCATGTATATCCTGTAAGTCGTACATACATGTCCTATTTGCAACATGTCTCCGAAACGCAAACACGCATGGGCCATCATATTGCCACCACTCTCACAACCAGCCAGCGCGGACAGATAAAAACTATGAAGAACACTGATTCCAGCATCGGTTTCAGTTTAATCTCTCTTTCTTGACTACTGCCAAAAACAAAGTCGAGCCTGATTTCACAAAGTAACGAAACAGAAATAGTGTGTCGCCGAAAAACGGGCGCGGTTCTGGAGGAGAAAAGATACGACCACTCCCACCACAAGCCGTAAAACAAAGCTGGGTAGTTGCGTGGCGCCGTATAAGCCGCAGGTACCGCGCACTCGTACGTATACAGTCGCAAAGGGATGCCTTCGTATTTCTGCCTCTAGCGGTGCCCTACGTAGCGCTCGAAGAAAAATATCGATGCGAGAGAGAGAGGCAGACAACTTAGACCGTACGTAGCAAGATCTGAACATGGGATCAAGCATGGACCAGCATAGACATTGGCCCAACCCCGATAAAATGGTTGAAACGTACCTGAACTTCCTGCAACAACTCCGTCTTCACAATAACAGCTACAAGATCTCACCCTTCTTCAAAGCATCCTCAAAAAATATGAATTGCAGCAGCATGTGACTCGGGTAGAAAAAAAACACACCTTTGAACTCGGCCCTGCCCGTCGCGCGAGAGAAGGAAAACGCCTTCGGGTAAAACTCTGTTTTTCACCACATCACCATTTCTAGAAAACCTCACAAGCTTCTTCAAGGGCTCTCGAAAACAAAAGAGCAAAGACTATTTTTCAATCATCGCGTTTACTCTCGCGCTCAACTCGTAAGAGGTTTTATTTACCCTCAGCGACCTTCTGGACAAGCCGTGGTCACAAGTGTCTTCCCTTCTCCCCCCCGTAAAAGCGTTACAGCAGTTGTAGACGCAAGTGACCCGTGTGATAACCCGTAACAAATTCAAAACTCGGCGCTACCCGGCGAGCGAGGGAAAGCGATGGCGTCTCGGATGTTCTCTACTCCCGTGACATAGCACACTAGTCGCTCGAACCCAAGCCCATAGCCGGCGTGCGGCACGCTACCGTACCTGGAGGAAAAGGCGGGGGGGGGGGAAGTCAAAAAGAGGAAGGCGGGGGGTCACGAGCAAAAACTACACGTGAACGAATACCAATCGGTGTATCATGCTCGTATAAAACAACACGGCAACTATAGGCAATCCATACATCGGCAAATGTAGTCCTCCTGTAACGATCTAGTACTTCAGGGCAGGTAGTTTCCTGATCTATATCATCTGCACGATCTAGATCATGTTTGGCGGCGGGGGTCTATATCATCTGCATTATCTAGCACGCATGTGCCGTGTTAGCGTGGTGTGATCTACTTACAAGCTGTTGACCACATGCTTGCCGGGAACAGGAGTTTCTTGCTATTACTGTTCCTACTAGCAATAGCAACTACTACTAAATAATGCGGCGGCTACTACGACTAGTACAGTGCGCAAAAAACGTGGAATCCGCGAGCAAAACAGTCGGAGCCTCCCCCCCCCTTAGAGGAGGAGATGAGGAAATTAGACGTATGTGACGTGGAAGGGGTTGGTAGACTAGGGAGTAGCGAGAAAACGAACGCTATCCTAGGAGATAGATGGTGGCCGCAGACCGCAAAACAGGACGGGGATAGGATAAGCAAAACAGTTTATATGCAATATATGAAAAAAGCGTAATGAGCGCCCAAATGTTGGGGGTGTCTCTATTAGGAGTGGGAACGGTGCTCCGTCTCGAAAGGGATGCGTGGTCAATGGTCAAATGACTAAGGTAAGAAACAAATGAGTTTCCCCCCTTCCCCCCCCGCCACCCGTTTGTACCTCCGAAGGTCGTTGTACCACCAGTAATCCTTCGGGCTCAGGTCGAACTCCACCATCTTCGCTTCCAACTGCTCAAGGCGTTCCTCGCGCTGGCTCCCACCGATAAGCTCGCCTTTTCCGGCGGAAGCAAAACAAGAGAAACACATTAGTATTATGTTTTGGTCAGCCGTTGGTTCTATATACGAAGTACAGGCTTAGACACACTTCAGTATGGAAGTATGGCCATATAGTACAGCATAATAAGTGGGGTCATATAAGGATGAAATAGTATACGAAGTACTTGGTCAAGACATACTTCAGTAAAGAAGGACGGGTACATATTACACTTGAGTATAAGAGACGTTATAGAGGAATGAAATAGTTTGCTAAAATATCTTTTTCGGGAACCGATATACTGTAAGTAGTACGCAGCTTGCAAAGATGAGTGTCGACCCTAAATTCATCGAACTCACAGCTGATGTTGTTACAACAATGTTATAAAATAGTAGGGGCAGTATCTGTTAAAATATTTGCTATTGATAGTGCCGTGAAGACAAAGGACACAGTAGAAAGTTATTACATCTCTTGTTTCGGGGAGTCGAAAGGGTGACGAAACACCGACGACCTAACCCTAACCCAAAATCAGAGGTCTCCGGCCAAAACGACGGGCCGAGAGTAAAGCTCTGTGCGCAAAAAAGGCTGTTCCTCTTACCTACGCCTAGAAATCAAAATCAAATATTTTCGACAAAGAACCAAAAAGACTTGCACAGCGCCAAAGCTCCGCGGAACAAACAAAAAAGGGGCCTGTAAAATCAAAAACAGAATTTTCCCAACAAAAGGACTTGGCACAGACGAGAGCTCTTACGACCAAGAAAAAAAAAAAACACACGAACGTCATCACCTCAACCCCCGAGAAATCGTATCCAGAGTTTTCCAAACAAACAAAAATATTTGCACAGATGACACAAGCTACGATTGAGGCAGCACTTTTTGTCCAAAACATTTCCGCGTGGCGGGGGCTCCTTAACCCCTTTAGAGCCCCAAAATCCCTCCCTATACTAACCTCAAGAAATTATTTCCCCAAAAAGGTTTCCAGTGGTGAAGGCGTTAACCCCTTTAGAGCCCCAAAATCCCCTACACTAATTTCAAGTGAATTGTCCCCCAAAACGGGTTTCCAGTTGCAAAGGCGTTACTAACCGAAAATCGTATGAACGTCGATCTTTTTTCTTTCGTGGTAGAGTTTGTGAACCTGCTGTAGGCCACGCACGGCTGGCTTGGTTCATCGGGTTAATCTTTTCATTTTTTACTCAAAAACCAGTTTTTCGGTCAGGTATAGAACTCTCAGAGTGAGCAAAGGAGCCCCAGGAAAAAAACAAAACGGTGCACCTCTAAGCCATTCCACGCCATTTATTTATTTATTTATTCACACTCGTACTTTCCAGTTTCTGGACAAACCGTGGCCACAGGTGTCGTCCCTTTCTTCCCCCCCGGTTCTTGCCTTCAATTTTTATCGCGCATAGGGTTCAGCAACATCCCACTGCTCGTCGAAGTTCCATCGAGTGTTGGTAACTCACGCTCTCGCGCTTTCCGCGAGTCAATTTGTGCACAAGAAAAAGTCCCTACGAATTTATACTCGAGTATGCACTCGGGGGGACTCGAACTCACGAAACTGACCTACCATACCAGGCTCGAGGATAACCTTTCATATAGGGGTGAAGCAGATTCTAAGCATTTTCTGAGCTCTCCTAACACGAGGAGCAAGCTGAATATCATCATCAACATCATCCATCATCAACATCATCAACATCATCCATCATCCATCATCACCCGGAGCATGGCCTCGAAAGGCGTCCAATCGCGCAACTTGACCAACGCTTCAATGCGCTAGAAAAAAAAACTAACAAAGATATCCTCGTAAAAAAAAAGTGTCAGGGTAACCGGTAGTTACTCGCTTGAGGAGCTCAACCCGGTCAGAAACGTCCGGCCCAAAAAGTGCAAACCCTGTATACCGTGGGATGACTGCTTCTACCGTAGAGTATGTGTCTACAGCATGTGTCCACAGCATGTGTCCACAGCATGTGTCCACAGCATGCATCGACAGCATGTGTCCACAGCATGTGTCCACAGCATGTACCCACAGCATGTGTCCACAGCATGTGTTCACAGCATGTACCCACAGCAGGTGTCCACAGCAGGTGTCCACAGCAGGTGTCCACAGCATGTGTCCACAGCATGTGTCCACAGCATGTGTCCACAGCATGTGTCCACAGCATGTGTCCACAGCATGTGTCCACAGCATGTGTCCACAGCATGCATCCACAGCATGTGCCCACAGATGACAACACATATGTCACGGCAAAGCGGCACCGTTTCTTTTCTCTCGAGACGCCTCCCTCGAAAAGAGTCCATGCCCCACCACATAAAAGAAAAAAAAGAAAAAAAATCCCGAGAAAAAAGAACGGATAACCCGACGAAAAATCCCATATCATGACCTACAGGGGCGATATCAAAAAAATGCCGCAAACACAACAACAAAAAAGAGACTGGCATTCCAGCGATGTTGGGTCTCAAAAAAGGCGTATACCCCCATTGTTGGATCTCAAAAAAAAAAAAAACGCTCTACTCACCTAAACCCAGAAAAACTCAAAATCAGGGCCTTCCTGGAAAAAAAAAAAAGGACGTGCACAAATCAGAGCGACCGGTTTACCACGCAGCAGCTTGAAAAAGACGAGTATCGACCCCAAATATGTCGAACTCACAGCTGGCAAAATTTAGAATAATCTTGCAAAAATCCGAGCTCTGTGGACAAGGAGATGGCTCTTCTCACCAGCCCGCCAATAGGGCCGGACCGCGAGCTCTCCGAGTAGAAAGGCTGCTCGCATATTTTCGTCGGAGGGGCAGCAGTCAACCAGTTAAGGGGCTCACCGACGCACGCTAAAGGTAGAGATACCATATAAACATTTATTTTTAGCTTTTTTTTGCTGAACTATGGGGCTTCTTAAGCCAAAACCGTCGGAATGCCGATCTTCTTTTTTTTAGAGATACCATATTAACATTTTCTTTCTAGTTTTTTTTTTCTGGACTATGGGGCTTCTCAAGCCGAAACCGTCGGAATGCCGATTTTCTTTATTAATAGCACTACAGTATGTGTTTTCTTTATGCCTAAGGTATATTATGGACCTGTTCATCGGATTACACTTTCAGTTTGCTCTACAAGAGGAAAATCATTTTTTTTTGCCGCAGAAGGTATAATATACTATTTAATATATAGAGTTCCTCAAAGTGGTTATGATCCTCAAGAAAAAGAGAAAAAGAGCCAGTGCACCTCTACCGTCGCAAAAGTCCACTCTCTTCGTGGTAGGGTACCCGTCGTACCAAACACTCGAAAAAAATAACCCCATAACCCCTATGAAAACGCTAACCTTAACCTTAACCCAATAAAAACCAATCAACCATTGTAGGTATAATCCCCTTCGTCTCCTCCTACGTAGCGTACCTCATTTTTTTTCTCGAACAAAGTCGTAAGCTCTACTGTACCGCACGGGAGATTACCTACCACTTGTTAGAGAAAAATTGTTGACATAACAGGTTGAATTAGATCGATAAGCCTGACCCAAACCCAAACCCAATCATCGGTTAACAGAGGGATAATCCCCTTCGTCTCGTGCATGGTGCACCTCAAATATGTCCTCGAACAAGTTGTAAGCTCTGCTGCAGCGTATCTTACCGCTTGTTCGAGAAAAATGGTTGAACATGGCCGTTTAAATTATATCCACAACTCTAACCCAACCCCTAACCCAATCGAACTCAATCAACCACTGTATAGGGATGAAATCCCCTTTCGTCTCGTACACCATACTGTACCTCAGATTATTTTCCCGAACACGTTGTAAGCGCTACTGCAGGGTGTAGCCTATACCTCCAAGTATACCACTTGATTCCAGAAAATGGTTGGCATAACAGTTTTAATTATATCTATAACCCTAACATAACCCCAACCCTAACCCTGATAACCCAACAAAACCGCAATCAACCATTGTATAGGAATAATCCCCTTCGTGTCGTACATAGTACAAGTTTTCCCGTCGGAGGAAGGGTGACGCAAGAGGCTGATGCTTTGGAATTTTGCACCCCCGTGCGTTCGCCCGCATCCTAACGTAAGAACATGCAGCTTCGTGTACCGCGATTTAATTGGTCCGGGTGTATCGGAAATGAAGGCACTGCTGTGTAGGGACGGCCCCGATATATATTATGTCGATGCCGTTGTAGCCTACCTGGTACTACTATAATGCTGTGTTCTGCGCTCATGTAATTTTACCGAAGCTAGAGTAGCTGCGACTTTCATGTACCCGGCGTATAAGCATTCGGGTGCAGCTTCAAACTGCTATTTTTTTTGTTGACGTGCTCAGCACATTTGATGCGCGTACAACAGCCCGCTATTTGCTACTACTACCAACGTGCAACCAGCGAAAAAAACATCTACCCCCAGGCACATCAAGCGCATGAATTTTACTTCCCGGAAATTTTGAGCGAAAAATATTTACAACAGCTACAGTTGCTAGCAGCAGCATCACCCTGCGCACTGCTGGTGCGTGTGAGAGAGAAGAAAAAATAGTATTCTCGTAGAGTGTATAGTATAATTGAACACGGCGATGTCCGTCGGAAAATTTCAGTACGAGCCTTTGCGATGTTCTCACCTCACAAATCATACCAGATAAAGTACTACATATATATTTCGATGTGTAAGGTGGTCCCGCACATTTTTTTATCAATTTTTCCAAAACGCGTGGCGAAGCCGCGCTCGGGTCGGAGCCCTAGCCTGGGTTAGGGTTGGGGTTGGGGTTAGGGTTAGGGTTGGGGTTGGGGTTGGGGTTAGGGTTACGGTTGGGGTTACGGTTGGGGTTAGGGTTACGATTGGGGTTAGGGTTAAGGTTTTAGGGTTACGGTTGGGGTTAGGGTTAGGGTTAGGGTTACGGTTGGGGTTAGGGTTGGGTCGACGTCCTCTCGCGATTCGACAAAAAAAAACACAACAACACCAAAAACAGCTTTAAAACCTCTGTAACAAGTGAAATATATATGATACTCTATCTGGTACGATTTGTGGGACAAAGCAGGCCGGTAAAGGCGCCTCGAAAAAAATGTTCAAATCTCGAAGTTCCTCCGCATGGCGTTCGTCCTTTTTTTTTTTTAATTCAAGTATTTCATACTAGACCTTGGAAAAATACAGCAACCGATGGGTAGTGGGTAGCCGACCATGCATTGCGCAACAATTTGATGGTACATTTTGACGTGCGAAGCGATTTGCTGCATTGGTATACTCGAAGCTGCAGCAGCTGTGTCGGGTGATCCAGGTCATCGTGTTAACGAGAGCACACCTCGCGCGGCAGCAACAACTCGAGAGGCGCGAACCCCGACCGCCACACAATATCGCACAATATCACACAAATATCACAGCCTGCATACTATGTTGGACAAACTGCAGCAGCAGCAGCAGCAGCAACAGCAGCGGCAGCCTTTTTGTTAACCAGCGTTTCTTGCGGAAAGCAACAAAACACACACACATCGGAACAACGAACGATGCGATCGCAACATACATGAATGTGGATCGTGCGTGTAGAAAACAACGACAAAGCAGTAGAGCTGTAACATACACAACACAAGAATCCGAGGCCGAGACAGCGGGGGCAGCAGAGCGAGCCACGGGTGTATGTATTTGATCCTCGGAGGAGCTTCGCCCCGACGAGTACCTTGAGAGTCGGCTGAGGTTAGGTTTTGCCCGAGGCCACAATTCTACCAGTCAGTAAGTAGTCAGTAGTGTACTGACAGGCTGCCGGCTGCTGCGATGCACCTGGCACGAGCGAGGTAAACCAATAAACACAAATCAAACGGGATTGCGGGATCAGCACACCCAGAGAAGCTTTACTGGCCGATCATGGGGGGCAGCTCTGCCCAGGGACCTTCAGGTGGAGCCTCACGAGGGGGCGGGAGTACTATTGTAGTGCTTTTCTGCACGCTTGCACTCTGCTCTCTCTGCAGGCTGCCGCAGAGGTTTTTGAGCCAGACAGAAATCAGTACAGTTGCGAGTGGTCATGCAAATTTTGAAAAGGTGAAGGTTGATATATGATAGGTCTGACGCATACTGGAAAAACAAATGCGCTTTGCCCACCTATATAACTAAAACGTCAGCAGTCGCGCAGAAGGACAGTAGCTGTGACCGAATCTGCAACGAATCGCCAGCTATGACGTTGAATACAATACGAAAAGCCCGCCAGCATGCACGGAAGTCTTATGGATCAGCGGTGAAAATATGAAAGGCCCGCCAGCAGGCAACAAAAATATGAACAGGTCCGCCAGCAGGCACGGAAGGCTTACCGGCCAGCCGCCTCGAAGTAGTACTTAGTTCTATACCTCAAATACGTTCTCGAACAAGTTGTAAGCTCTCCTGCAGGGTAGCTTACCACTTATTCGAAAAAATGGTTGACATACAGTATTATATCTAACTCTAACCCAAGCCCACCCAAACCCGACCAGCCAATGCAGGGGTCATGCCCTTCGTCACGTACACAGTGCGCCACAACCTTTAGACTATACATGAAGTGCTGCGGTAATCTCTACTATAGGGTCTCTACGCAAGTGGTAAGCTCTACATAGCTGTTGGGGATGGTCTTTGGGAGCCTCAAAAGCCTGGAAGATCGAATATAATCCGAATTAGTGCTCTGCCTCCATCCATCCACTGCACGGGTGATCCGTAAATTAAAATTTTCCTGGTCCCGACGAGAAGTGATCATTGGTGATGGTATGGAAATATCGAAGTAGCCTTTTTCGGTTGCGTTGATGTGGGGAGACATTGTGATGAGGATGGATGTAGAAATCACTCCGAGGGGTGTGGCATTTGTGCCCGGGGTTCCTTTCGGCCTGGGGTTCCTTTCAACGAAATCCAGGAGGGCACCCGCAACAGAAAGAGCGTACCGATTGTCTCAGAGCTCTATGGACGAAAACGCGCTTCCTGGTGTTTCCTTTGGCCTCACCAACCCCAGGCACGACCCGGTCCATCGCGGTCAACGTCTTTCCGTCCTCGCTGTTCCAAATCCAGAGCTCTCCGAACAAAATGACGACCACAACTCAGAGCTCTACGAACAAACATGCGTCAACTTCTCACCAACCTCAGCCACGAGAAGATGCATCGAGGCTACCGTCGTCCCGTTGTCGTTGTCCCGAACTCAAGAGTTTCTACGCCCAAAAGACAACAGTCGTCCCCGCTTTAAAGACACTCTTCTTAAGTCAACTCCCCGTTATAAGGACACGAAAAAAGATACCGAAGGGTGCGCCAGCTAGCGTTGGGCTGCGAAAGCAACTGAGTTAAATCGACACACGACGCGTATGAAAATACGTGGAAGTGTGGTGAGCTAAAGCTTTATTTTTCCCCATCCGCCGGAGGATATAAAAAAAGAAAAAAAAAAAAACATTTAGAGCATGGTGCCCCGCAGATGTGAAAAAATTACGGGGGGGTCCATTTTTGCATTTTTCCACCATACGGGCCCCCAAAAAATTGCTGTAGCACACCTGTAGACTGCACCGAAAGCGGTCTGCTGCTGCTGCTACTGCGTGTGGGTATGAAAAGATTCCTCCCATCTGCTGGCGGTTCGTCTGCTGCGGGCTCGAAGCCATGTGGCGAACCAACGTGCAAAATCAAGTCTCAACTTGTGTCACTGCCCTTGCGGGCGGCCCATGCACGCGTTTTGTGGTCGGGACATCGGAGCGGAAGGCCACGGACATCAGAGAGAGTGCTCGGATTGCCAGCAGAGGAAAGATGGAGACCAGGCTGGCAGCAGCAGTCCCATGCAAGTGGATGACGAAGACACGAGAACGCGCTCAAGGGTAGAGACACGCGGCTGGACCGAGAAGACAAGGAGGCGGCCGTCTTAGACGACCTGTGCGATATGGTCGAGAAGATGTCCATGCCAGAGAGCGCCAAGGACTTGGACGCTAGGTCCATGCCGCGAGTGTTGACGGACAACTTGTTGGTCGAGAGCGCCTTAGGCCTCACTGAAGAAAAAGTGCGGAGCGCAGTGAACACGTGGCTTAGTGTAGAGGACGATGAAAAGGTCTTGAAGAGCAGAAGTAGAACTGGAGATGCAAGAGGTAACGGAGAATATTTCAAAAGTACACGTCGAAGACGACGTGTCCAGTGAAGAGGAAGGCGATGACGGTAGGCAAGAGTCGTGCATGAAATCGACGATTTCAGAGGCCGAGGTCCGCTCTCGTCTCGAGGATGTCCGCTCCTATTTGTGCCGAACGGAAGAGACGGCGAGTACAGCGAAACGGCGTACCTTCCTTCCAAGACTATGCATTCGTTCACTCATGAAACTCAAGTCAAGCGAAGAGCGAAGGAGGGGGGCGAGGTGCAGGCGACTCTTCGGGATATGTGGGCGGCGTAGTGTTTTTTTTAGGACAACTGCACTTTGGATACTCGCGTTCGTTGTTGGTGTTTTTTTGTCTGTCTTGGGTGAAGTCTCGTTTAGCTAAACTTAGCATAATTCGTTTTTGTGTTTGCCTCGTTTTGACCTTTGGGAAGGAGCGGTGTCCTCTTTTTCGGTGTACTTTCCCGATTTTTACGTCTGGTGTTGTCTGCGTTACCGACATTTTACTAAATAATGCCGTCCCAAGTGTGGGTGGTTTTGTTTGGTCTCCATGTGGCAGGTAGCCTGTGCCTGTATCGTATCAGAGGTCCAAAAATGGATGTGATGTTCACCGTGAGGACAACGCCTCAACAATAATAAAAGCCTACAACAACACCAGCGCACTACCGTACACATTACACTGTAGGTCGTGCTGCACCCCTTCCCGCGTTTCGGTGGAAGAGGGAAATTCAAACGATGGTATGCACGTATTGGAGTACAGCAGCAGTAGCTGCGGCCTTCAAATCACCTTGTGTCGTTGGTTTCAAACAACACCGTTTCGTGGTCGCATTTCTGCTGCGGATGCGCGTATTTTGACATATGCTACGCCTACGTTGGCCCCGGGGACGGTGAGTTAGTGGCCCCGGAAATCTTAAAAGACACTTCCCCGCGCTGAAGACACTCGAAAAAAAGAAAACGTGGTGTGTATTTAAAGCGGGGTCGACTGTACCACAACTCAGAGCTCTCGGAATAAAAAGACCCTCAACACCTCTCCGAAAAAAAAAAAACGCTACTTTTTACTACTTCGCCAGACGCAGGCACGAGCAGACCAATCGCGGCCACCGTCTTCCTGTCCTTGCTGTCCCAAGCTCAGAGCTCCACGGACAAAAGGCCGAGCATAATTCAGGGCTCTCCGAACGAAAAGACGCCCAGCACACAAAGCTTCACGAACAAGACGAGCACCACTCAAACCTCTCCCACTACAACTACCAGGTACGTTTTTTTCTTACCAACCCTGGGCACGAGCAGGCCCGCCGCCGCTACCGCCTTTCCGTCCTTGTTGTCGCAAACTCAGAGCTTTACGAACAAAAAGACGAGCACAATTCGGAGCTCTACGAACAGAAGCATGCGATTTGTATTATCTCACCAACTCCAGGTACGAGCAGGTCCACCGGGGCCGCCATCGTCTTCCCATTCTCATTGTCCCAAACTCACAGCTCTACGAACAAAAACACGCCCAAAGCTCAGATCTCTACAACAAATCTACGGAGAAAAGAACCCAGAGCTCTACAAAATATATATGAAAATATGACTCGGAGCTGTGCGAACGAGAAAAAAACGTTATTTTTTAATGCTCTCACCAACACCAGGCACAAGCAGGTCCATGGCGGCCACCGTCTTCCCGTCCGCGTTGTCTCGCATATAAAACGCCTTGATGTCGCGGGGGTAGTCGTAAACGAACACAGCTGTGTTGTACCGGGTCTCTGCCAACCAGCGCTCGTGCTCCGTCTGAGGAAACGGTCAACGACAGCGTGACACCGACACCAGCACGACGCAAAATTTCAGAAATGTTCTCCTTGTACACCTACAGTAGCCATGGGAGAAGAAAAAAGGAAAATGGTCAAAGGGGGGTATACACCCCTGTTTTGTTTTTGGGTCAGTTGGAGATATAGAGAGAAAACGGCCGCAGAACGCGCCCGCGCTGGCCCCAGACCGCCTGAAATTCAATTATGACGCGTTGCCATGACGCCCGCAGCCCATGCCGAGCAGGCACACCTTTTTTTTTTCTTTCGGGCACGGCGTTGGGGCTAACGAGGCCGCGGCGATGGAGGGGGCAACCTAATCCCCCCTTTTTTTGACTGCAACGTGGGGGGGGGGTATACCCCACAAAATTTACTAAAATTATCTTGTACCCCGCTTTCACTGGAATTGTCCCCCATTTATCCAAAAACTGTACCCCCGCATGACCGATGATGACGCCTTCGAAAGCCAGTGTGTAGCAAGCCCGAACGCACGTCCCCGCCCAACGGCCCGAATAGACCACGATAAAAACATCCAGCAGTAGCGAGTAGCTTCGATCATTTCTCCGAAATGACGAAATTACGGTGACAATATGAAACAAACAAAACAAAACAAATCTTTATAAGTAACACAAAATGAATACAAACGGCGACTATATTTGCTTCTTGCGAAATGCGATTTTTTTTGTCGGAGAACCAGAACAAAACAATCCTACTCTCAAGACGAGTAGGGCCATACGTGCCCACACAAACAAAATGGAACAAAAAGGAGACACAAACAGAAACAGAGGCCGCAAGCAGCACCCCTCGCGTGTACCAGTGCTGTGCTGGTCCCTCAATAGTGCCGGTATGTGCCGGCCGTGCATTCGCCTTTATTCCCTTCCCTTTTCATAGCCATTCTATAGTCACAACCTGCACTGCTCCCAATACTTCCAGTTGTACTCTTTTGTTGTACACATTTGTGCCAGCCGATGTCACAGGCACTGCAGCGAGCAACCGGAACTACAGGAAGATATCTACTGCTGCTGTAGTACGTGCATTATCATAACGTATACTTTGCGACAACCAGCATTACTCCCGATACTTCCAGCACTGCTTGTTGTACATACACATTCATTTGTGGCAGGCGATGCCGCAGGCACTGTAGCGGGCAACCCGCGCTACAGGAGGACATGTACTGCCTACTGCTGCTGTAGTAGTACCTGCCTTGTTATGTCAAACGCCCTCGTGCCAATTCATGCCGTATCAGATAACCTTTGTAGCGTTCTCGGTGATGGATAAGAGGATGTCATTGCTTTGATCTTCGACAAGTACGGGCACAGGCTTGCTATGCGGTTGGTTATTGTTGTCTTCGTCGTGAATGCTTCGATATGCGCAAGTGTTCCCTCCGGCCCATAGCGTCGAGCACAGCACGCCGGTGGACAGCGGCAGGAGAGTACGGCAGTACCCGCCCACGTATGGCCCTAACATCTTAAGAGTAGGATTCTTTGTTCTGGTTCTCCGACAAAAAAATCGCATTTCGCAAGAAGCAAATATAGTCGCCGTTTGTATGCATTCGTGTTCCTTATAAAGATTCGTTTCGTTTAGTTCGTTTCCTGTTGTCACCGTAATTTCGTAGTTTCGGAGACAAATGATCGAAGCTACTCGCTAGTGCTGGATGTTTTTATCGCGGTCCATTCGGGCCGTTGGGCGCGGGATGTGGGTTCGGGCTTGCTACACACTGGCTTTCGAAGGCGTCATCATCGGTCATGCGGGGGTCACAGTTTTCGGACAAATGGGGGACAATTCCAGTCAAAGCGGGGTACAAGATAAATTTAATAGATTTTGTGGGGTATACCCCCCCCACGTTGCAGTCAAAAAAAAGGGGGGGATAAGGCTGCCCCCTCCTTCGCCGCGGCCCCGTTAGCCCCAACGCCGTGCCGGCCGAAACAAAAAAAAAAAATGTGTGCGTGTGCTCGGCATGGGCTGCGGGCGTCATGGCAGCGCGTCAGAATTGAATTTTAGGCCGTCTGGGGCCAGCGCAAGCGCGTTACGCGGCCGTTTTCTCTCTGTACCCCCAACTGACCCCAAAAACCACCCTGCTTTGACCATTTCCAAAAACAAAACACATAAATAGACACAAATAACAGTCCTACAAAACAAAATACAAATAAAACGACACAAAGAAAAACAACAAAAAACACTCGTAGCTTTCTTTGTCGCCATGATGCCTATCAGGTATTATATTGTACTCACCAGGCACCATGTAGTTACGATAACGATCTAGATCATCTCCTGTTACATCTATCTACGATACGCCTCCCGAGTAATACGAATACTGCACGCCTCGGACAGATAAGTGCACGCCTCGGAGAGATCACGATCTAGATCATCTAGATCATCTAGATCATCTAGACCAATCTACAACAGATCCTGCAGCTGCCATTATGAGATGTTTTTGCAGGGTCTGTACATAATATGGAGTACAGATCCAACCGTGTAAACATTTGCTAGATCATGCAGATCATACGTCTCCCACCCGGTAACACGAGCTAGACCATGCAGATCTTCCCCTGACAGATCTAGATCATCAAGTAGGGATAGATCGGTCATCTGTTCGACGTGCGAAATAGTTACCTGGTACGCATTACAGTACCTGCAGGTCCGTTCCGAAGGACACGTCGGGGAATGCCCACTTGCTCGGGTCCTTGGCGATCTCCTCCTGAAGCGCAAACACCGCGTCGGTGTAGCTAACCTACAGCATCGTCCGCATGCATAACACCAACCAACGGAACGGCGAGGGGGGAAGATGGAAGAAAAGTGGGAAAGGCGAGCGGAGAAGGCGAGGGCGGGAGGGGGAAGGGGGGAGGGGGGGAAGGAAAAGAAGGGGAGGGGGGGGGGGGGAAGAAGAGGAGGGACAGATAAAAGGACGGGTGGGATGGGGGGCGGGGGGGGGGGCGGGGGGGGGGGGCGGGGTGGCACGACAGTGAGAAATATATATGCCGCGTCTTGGACAAACCTGTCTGCCGTCGAACGAATAAAAAAATCGCGCAGATGCAGCACATGCCGGGCAAACCGAGCGCGAAAACCTACCGGGAAGAAATAAATGCTCCTTCGCCTTGCATCGCCTTGCTTCGGCTTGCTACGTCTTGCTTCGCCTGCCCACCCGCTGGGGGGACGTACTCATTACTCATTATCACGCATGTAATGTCCGCAGATTTAGACCATAAACCGACGCATCCCTACAAAGGGGGGGGGGGGGGGGAGACGTGTCCTCCCTCTCCTCTCCTCTCGTCCGCTTACCCTAACGAATGGCTTGTCCTTGATCCTCTGCAGTCTCTCCAGCAGCGACTTATCGTAGAACTGGTTGAAGAACGCCAGGTCGGGACCGCATACGTCCATCACGTAGGACACCACGTGCTTCACGAAATCTTCCTGGAGAAGTTTCAGGGCCAAGCAGGAAAAAATACATTACAGCAGCAGCAGCAGCAGCAACGAACAACAACAACAACAAAACCAGCAACACAATAGCAACAGCTGCAGCTACAGCTGCAGCTACAGCTGCAGCTACAGCTACAGCAACAGCTACAGCAGCAACGGCAACGAACGGAAACGAACGGCAACAGCAACAGCAACAAAAGCAACAACGAAAGTAGAGTTGCTAAACTAAAATGCCAAACGAAAATGACATTACAAAGAGGAGTTACAAAAGTAGAGCTATTTGAACAAGCAGATTCTGCAAACTAAAAACGGCAAAACAAAAATGACATCACAAAAAGGACTGACAAAAGTAGTCCAGAGAGTTATATTTCCCTTTTGTTTTACTTTTGTTCATGAAACGCTGCCCATTCGCTGCGCTCTACCATTATTGCAAGCATAGCACCACCCACCGCGTTGTCCATGTCGTCCTTGAGATCAGCGAAGGACATCTCCGGCTCGATCATCCAGAACTCCGCCAAGTGTCTTGCCGTCTGGCTGTTCTCGGCGCGGAAGGTAGGGCCGAAAGTGTATACGTCACCCAATGCACACGCGTGAGTCTCTCCGGAGAGCTGGTGCAGAGAGGGCGTCGGGGGGGTCGGAGGAGGGGGAATGGGGGGGACGGATGGAAGGGGGCAGGGGGGGGGGGGGAGGAGGGGGGCGGGGAGGGGGGGGGGGGGAATAAGGTGCGCGTAAGCCGGGAGAGCTTAATGACGCCGCTTCGGCTTAGTTCGGTTCCGCTCGGTTCGGCTCGGTTCAGTTGAGTTGGGTAGGGTTAGGTTCGGCCCGGTTCGATCCGGTGCTGGAAATACGCCCGCGTATGCCAGACGCGCTTGCACGTTCCACACTCTTGGGCGGGTACACCGAATTTTTAATAATACTGCCAAAATATTATGTTTATAATGGAACAGCGACCGCCCGTTCGATTTTCTTAGTAACACGAGGGACAGAGGAAGGGAGTAGGAAGTCGGGTGGATCAAAACACAAAAAACATCAAGCAACCTAGCCTACCGCAGTAAATTTCACAGAGAAAAATACGATGTCAAACTCAAAACCACGAATATGAACCTGGCCAGACACGGTGAGAAACGCCGGCTTCCCAAAGAAATCCTGGGAGTAATCCGCCGAACCGTCCTCAAGCGTCGGCACCTCAGAGACCTGCGGCACAGTAACGGGGGCGGGAACGGGGGGGGGGGGGGGGGGAGGGCGTACCCATTTGTTGCTTGCCTCAACCCCTTTAGAGCCCTAAAATCCCTCCCCATACTAGCTTCAAGTGAAATTGTCCCCCAGCTGTAAAGGCATCAAGTCGTTCGACCATTTGGAGGGGCGACGGTCCCCGGGTGAAAGCTGAGGTGCTGCTTCTGTCCCATGCGTTGCGGGCGATGGTGGCCACCCTAGCGCAGCAGCGTTTTACGACTTGGGGCCCCAGCTTCGACAACAAGGGTTGTTATTCACACTCTTAATAACGCCTCCACATACCTTGACCCCGACAAAAATTCCCCAGAAGGTTCGAACGGATTAGGGCTTCATCCCTTTAGAGCCCCAAAATCCCTCCCTATACTAACTTCAAGGAAGTTTGTCCCCAAGAAGGGTTTCCAGTCCTAAAGGCGTTAAGGATAGGGTCAGGGTGTAATCTTAATCCCGACGTGATAAAAAAACGACTTGGCCTAATTTCGACCAAAAAGGTCGAAATATAATTGACGTTGAAACCTTACAACCCTAACCCCGGCCGCCTCGGAAAAACACCGGAACGAAGACGCAACAAAAAAAGTTATTACCACCATTTCAGCAGTGTCAACATATTAACCATTTTTGTGCGAGGAGCTGCTGGAACGCGAACTGCCAACCATCGTCCACCGAGGCCACTCTGTAGGTGAAGTCGCGGTATCGTTGGATGCACGGCACTAACCGACCGACCCGCCTTGCACGCGTGCTACACGATAGAGGTATGCCGTAGCACATCTCGGCCAAAGCATTCTCTGAAATGACGGGTTCCCCTTAAACCCCAAAAGCATTCTCTGAAATTAGCGGGTCGTTCTTGTTTCGCAGCATCATTTTTTCCGGTATACCCTACAGAGTAGGCCACCGGATCTGTTTCATCGTTTTTGCACCTTCAGTTTTGCCCCACACTATCAGTAAATCAAATTGTAAGCGAGGCATAAGAGTAGCTTAAATCAAGCAACCACCCTCAGAAGGACCACTAGTAAATCAATTCTGTAGGTGAGGCATAAGAGTAGTTTATCAAGCAATCACCCTCGGATTGAAACAAAACAAAAAAAGAGAGCCAGTGCACCTCTGCAACAACAGCAGTAACACGCGTCCCTAAAGAGTCATCACGCCGGAGAACTGAAAAACTACCGACCGACTGATTGAGAGCCAAGGGAGCGTCGGACCGCCGTCCCTCATGGTCACCCGACGTGTGGTAACAGGATAGAGAGGTACTGCCGGGGTAAAACGTACCTCTGACTAAGGGTCTCCTGAACGCGTTCACAACAGGAAAAACCTATTTTGAGCACAAAACTACTTCGAAATAGACTATTTTGAGCACAAAACTACTTCGAAATAGACTATTTTGAGCACAAAACTACTTCGAAATAGTATAGGGAGTCGTTCCACGGTAGCCCCCCCTCCAACTTTTCTTTACCGAAATCGCCGGTTTCGAAAACCAGCGTCCCGGCCGTACCTCCTGAAATACGGTGTCCCTCGACACCCTCCCCGATGTCGTCGATCGTTAGACCTTCGCAAACACAAGGAACATACATGGATACTTTTTCCTCAAGAGTATCCTTCCTTGTGTCGAGCAGCCATGAAACGTTCGATAAAAAAAAATCGCTGGTTTTTTGGGGGGGGGAAGGCTATCGTAGAATCAGTCTCGGGAAGGGTTTTGGGGCCCCTTTCGAGCCCCCAAATCCCCCATATATGAACTTCAAATTAATTTATCCCCGACATAAAAGGGTTTCCAGTTTTAAAAAAGACGATCACTTGGGAAATTTCCCGGTGTCATCGGAGTACCAAGCGTAAGATTGAACGCAGGAAATTCTGGGGGGTTGTGGAGCGGGAATGAACCTGATTACATTCGAAAATGCATGTTCGAATAGGGGATATCACCTCCGCACAGCGCAGCATCTATTTCTGTCTTGAGCCAAAACCGGGGGTGGTAGCCGCTCATCCCCTGTCAAAACGCCGTTTTTTTGTTCCGTCCTCGTCTTTGCGGTATGAATACGCAATCACACATGCCTCTTTGGCAACAGTCAACGTCATACGGTGCCAAACGTGACATAAGTAGCTTATTTTCCTGGCTAACCCAATGAAAACGCACCTTGTATTCCTTCTGGACAAAGTGGTGCATACGAGCATGAGAGAGCGAGTTTGGTGGAGATGGCTTGTTTTGGTTGGCCACGCACGGTATTTGCCATCGGGATGGAGTTTCCTTTTCCCTCGAGATCAGCTTCTTGGGCGGGGTGGAGAGCTCAAGAAAAGCGCCTCAGCAGAAAAAAAAGGCAGGGCTTTCCACGGGTCGGATCACCACTCGCGGGGTCGGGATGACACCACCCGACCCGTGAGAGACCTAAACATTGGTGACCCGACCCGACCCGTTCCGACCCGTGCCCCACGAGACTTCGCGCCATCTTCCACTCGACCCGCGAGAGAGATTTGGGCAACCTCCTGACTCGATCATGATCTCTCCTCCCTTCGTATAACATCTAAAAAACGAAACGAGGTTCCGGTCCATGGGACTTGTGCTTACCGTAGACGGCAGTGTGGTCACGCGGAACATCTCTCCGGCGCCCTCGCAGTCGGAGGCGGTGATGATCGGGGACTGCAGGTACAGGAATCCCTCCGATCGAAAGAAGTCGTGGGTGGCCTAGGGGGGGAAAAAAGTCAAGGAGTGGGCCGGGCAAGCGAACGGGCGAGTGAGCGAGCCAGAAGGCAGGCAGGTAGGTAGGTAGGTAGGCGGGCAAGGCGAGCGAGCAAAAGCTAGCCAACAGAAGCTAGCAAGCGAAGCTAGCGAACAAAAACAAGCAAAACAAAGGCAAAGCAAGCCAGTCGCAACAACGCAAAAAAAAAAAAAAACGAGCGGGCAAAATCAGGCAACACCCCTCGAACGCCCCACCTCCCTGCTTCCCCCGAACATACCAGGGGAGAGAAGCGCGAAGAAACGGCCGCAGTGCACACGCAAAGAGAACCCCCCGCCTGAAAAAAAAAAACACCAAGTACATATCACCCCCCCCCCCCCGCTCCCACCTGTGCGAGGGCGGAGCGAACCCTGGCGACGGCGGCGATTGTGTTGGTCCTTGGGCGGAGGTGAGCAATGCCCCGAAGGAACTCTAGGGAGTGGCGTTTTTTCTGGAGGGGGTAGTCACTGGGGCACCCCCCCACCATGTGCACCTGGAACGTGACGAACAAGACATGGGTATTACACGCTTGTGTTTGATTTTACATTTTGCGTGGTGTGGGTGTTTGTATCGGTATGATAGGACGGGAGAGAAAGATAACGTGAAAAAAAAAACTATACGCGACACACACCGTTGTCACGCCTGCTCAACGTGACATGGTGACGCTCACGACGACCAGTGCGAGCTTTTGCAGCGTCTAGGAAGGAATCGAGAAAAAAAATGGCTGCGTAACATGTGCAAACCCGATCGGCCCATGGTCATGGCGCAGGCATACACGAAACAACGTACCTCGCGTCAAAAAACATTGGAAAACACGAGTGGTACTCCAGCGACATTGCACGACCACCACCACCATTCCCCCAAAATCCAAACCAGTTGTAAAAACAAAAACAAAAAATAGGGTAGCTCTCGCCGCGCTGGTGTATGTCTGTAACTGTCAATATTGTGCGTGCGTGTGGAAGGAGTTTTAAGTGCTGTTCTGCACTGATGCTGTTGCTTGTTTTCTGCAAGCTGCGATCTGTTGGTTGGTGTTAGACGCCGCGGATCTCCGGCGTACGTTTTTTTTTCTACAGGATCCAGCTTCAGAACTCCCGGCTTTACGTTTTCATACAGAATCTCCATCCGAAAAATCCTACAGCATCTCCGGCTTCGTATTTTCCATAGGATCTCCGGCTTCACATTTTTTATTTTACAGCTTTTCCGACTTCATACTTTCTGCAGGATCTCCGGCTCCAAATTTTCGATAGAATCTCCGGCTTCGGATTTTCCATAGGATCTTCGCCTTCAGGTTTTTACAGAATCTCCAACTTAATCTTTCCCACCGGATCTCCGACCACGACCAGCTGAAAAGCGGCCCCAATGTTTTAAGCGGCCGCGTAAACCAACAACTCCCTTCGCTTTGCAGTTTCGTCATAACACGTCAACCAAGGCTATGGCACTGCTGTAGTAGTATTATGTAGTATTCATATTATTAAAAATATATAGTATTATGTAGTGTTAACAAATGAAAAAAATATAGTATTATGTGGTATTAATATTATTAAAAACATTTAGTATGATGTAGCAATATTATTTTAAAAATATAGTACTATTATAAAAATTAAAATACACTCCAGCTGTGAGATCGAAGATTTTTTTCAAAACTCATATTTGCAAGCTGTGTGTGATACTCCGATCGCGTGTATTACGGGTTGTGTGTCCTCATTAAGGATATAGGTCGGCGACTCCCCTTGCAACTACAGTGTAGCTATCAGGGTCAACAGGGTGATGTTAGTCAGGTTGTGCACGGAAACTATAAAACCCGTTTCTGAGGGGGACAAAATCTGACAGCTGTGGAGGGAAATGTATCCGTTTATCAAGTGAATCCTGTCAGTCGAATAACCGGTGAGGGGAGGGCGGAGTTTTGAAGGACGTGGGGGCCTGGTTTTGATCAAAAGGGAGCGGGGGTGGGGGGAGGGGAGGGGGGGGGACGGGCGAGGCAGCTCAATTTGTGCGTGGAAACTATAAATCCTTCTAAGGGATACATCTGACGGTTTTGGAATAATGCACCATTTTATCGTGGGGGGCGGGGCGGGCGGGGCAGCTCAATCTGTGTGTGGAAACTATACATTCTTTCAAGGGGATATATGTGAGGGTTTTGGAAAGAATGCACCAGTTTATCATGTATATCCTGTAAGTCGTACAACCAGTGAGGAGAGGGCAGAGTGTTCGACGGGGTGGGGGTGGGGTGGGGGGGTGGGGAGGTGGGGGGTGGGGGATGGGGGGGGGGAGGTTGGGGGGGGGGGGGGAGGGCTTTAGGTCGCATAGATGTAGGGGTTTGCTATACGCGTGGTGCTAGGTCTGGGCGATGGTGCGGGTGGTGGGGAAGGAGGGGGCGTTGGGGGCGGAGGAGGGGGTGGGAATTGCAGCAGCGGCATTGATGGCTCTAGAAAGATAATGAGGTGATATCCAGTGCGTGGAGTGTTTATTACTCTGGCGGATTTCGATACTAGGTGAGGCGTTTAAGCAAGAGAGAGTGAGGAAAAAAATAAATGGGGGGGGGGGGGGGCAAAGGGTTTTGAAGAGGTTTAGATCACATAATATTAACATACACTCCAGCTGTGAGATCAAAAATATTGGTCGAAACTCATCTTTGCAAGATGGTGTGTGGTACTCCGATCGCGCGTATTAATCATTTATGTAGGGGTTTGCTATACGCGTGGTGCTAGGTCTAGGCGATCGTGCGGGTGGTGGGGAAGGAGGGGGCGTTGAGCGGGGAGGGGGAGTGATTGAATGTAGTATTCATATTACTAAAATATATATACTTCACCTGTGAGATCGAATATTTCGTCGAAGCTCATCTTCGCAAGCTGTGTATGATACTCCGATCGCGCGAGTTTCTGGGTGTGTGTCCTCATTAAGGATATAGGTCGGCGACTCCCCTTAGAACTGCAGTGTAGCTTGTACCAGGGTCAACAGGGTGATGTTAATCAATCTGTGCGCGGAAACTACAAAACCCGATTTTGAGGGGGACAAAATCTGACGGCTATGGAAGGAATGTATCAGTTTATATATATATGAGGGTACCTTACCGCTTTTCCGACAACATGGTTGACATAGCCTTTATATTATATACTAAACCCCAACCCTAACCCCAACGGAATGAAACGCAACAACCAACCAATGTACGTCTCGTACACAGTGTGCATCAACCATGTTGTCAAAAAAGTGGTAAGCTCTACTGACACATATACTACCATTCGCCCATTTTCGGTACCGCCGAGTGCAGGGTCTGTACATCACTCAAAACCATACATTCACAGACTAACAAGCTACACTGCTGTAGTTCCCAAGGGGAGTCGCCGACCTACATCCTTAATGAGGACAAATCAACCCGTAATACGCGCGATCGGAGTATCACACACAGCATGCAAACATGAGTTTCGACGAAATCTTCGATCTCACAGCACGCGTCGAGACTCGGAAAAAAAACAATGGCTGATGTCACATCAACCGCGGCATTCATCACCACCCACTCCCCCTAATATAGCGTAGCCTTCATCCACTCCTCCACCCACTACCTACAACCGCCACCGCGGCAGGGCGCGAACGGCGCGCTGCGCTAACCTTTTCCCGGTGGGGGGATCCAGAAAACATATGGGCAAAAATAAAAAATAGCATGGTCAGTTTGCAAAAATAAAAAATAGCATGGTCAGTTTGGATCTTGGCCACCGTAGGCGAGTGGGGGGTGAGCGTGCACCGTGCGACTGGCTCCATGCGTTGTGGTTCGGACACCACAAGTACCGGTGTCAAGGAGTCGTCACTTTTCTTTCGTCAATGCCGCCCCTCCAGGGTTTCAATAGGGTGGCCAGATATTTAACAGCTCGCCCCTGTTAGCACCGCACTCCCAACACGGGAACAAAACACTTGGAATTAGTCTACTGTAGGTTAACTTTTAGGATTTGGAATGGGTTCAATTAGGCCCGCACCTCCTCTGCCTTGACCTCGAAGCGTTGGCCCTTCCCGGGGGACTCGACGATAATGCCCTTCACCGCCACCGAAGCCCCTGTCGACAGCCGCTCCACTTCTGTGTAGGTGGGCACATCGGCCGGGACCACCACCTTTCTCGCAGAAAAAAGAAAAGGAAGGAAACAAAAAGGAAGTTGGCTGACCAAAGCGAAAAAGAGTAAACATACGTAGGTTTAACCGAACTGACCAGAGCGAAAAATACTAAAAAACACAGATTTTAACGAACTGACCACAGCGAAAAAGGGTAAACACAGATTTTAACGAACGGACCAAAGCGAAGAAGAGTAGACGCACATTTAAACGAACGAAAGAAAACAGTAAGCAGAGAAACAGAGAGAAACAGTCGCTCCTCTTCCGTGCAAGTGGGCGCACCGGCCGGAATCACCACCTGCCTCGTAGATGAAGAGAAGTAACGAAACACAAAACGAAAAAAAAACGTTCGCGTTGTGGAGGGGGAGGGGGGGGTACTCATTTATTGCTTGCCTTGGTCGTTTGACCATTGACCACGCATCCCTTTCGAAACGGAGCACCATTCCCACTCCTAATAGAGACACCTCCAACATGTGGGCGCTCAGTACGCTTCTTCCATATACGTATTACATAGAAACTGTTTGCTTATCCTATCCCCGTCCTGTTTCGCCGTCTGCGGCCACCATCTATCTCCTAGGATAGCGATCGTTTTCTCGCCACTCTGTAGTCTACCAAACTCGTCCATGTCACATACGTTTAATTTCCGCATCTCCTCTAGCGCATCCCGTTCCTCCTTGTATAATTCACATTCTCCCACTATGTGAGTCCTACTTTCTATTGTTGTGCCGCATGGGCACATATTTGTAGTCACGTCCTCCTCCTCCCGACTACTGGTATATCGCTTTCTTCTTTCTGGTAGGTCCAGGTCCCCTACACGAACTCGCAGTTTCAGCTTTTTCGCGTAGTCCATTGGGCCGTGCAGATACGTTTTCATTCCAACATCTTCCCTCAACCCGGAGGGCGGGCGGGGGGGGGAAATACAATGCAATAAAAAAACGAGGAACGCTTAAAAAAAAAATGCAAGAAGCAGGGATATACGGAACGACCGCCCCCCCATCCCCCTTCCACTTCCCACCTGCACGCCCTTCATGCAGGAGCCATCGTTAACTTCGACGAAGGAGAAAGTCTTCTGGTTCCGCTTCGTCCTCACCCAGCCCTTGATCGACACCGCCTTCCCGAGGAGGCTATCGTCCGTAGCCTGAGTGCGAGGCCACAAAGGAGAAACGTAGGGCGTGGAGCACGGAACGTGAAATTAAAAAAAAAGACAGTAGCCGTCTTGTGCACGCCGACAACTACTAGGAATTTAGCAGTTGGCTAGGTATTCACAGTCGGTTGCTTGAAGACAAACTATGCGCGGATCTGCCGCCTTGTGCATGTACAGTGCCAGTGCGCAGAGCGATTCTGGGCCGATATGGCCCTTTGGCAACAGTTTCCTGTTGACCCTAACGTCAACCATGGAGGGCCATTGGCCTATACCTTCAAAGAGGAAATACATCTGAGAAAAAAGCGCGGCCGGGGTAGTCACGAAGCTTCAAAAATACGAGTATCGAGCCCATTACTGTGATCGAACTCAGCTGACGTATTCGAAACACTTTTTTATACCCCTGGTATATATTAGAAAAAATTAAAACGACACGTCAGCTGTGAGATCGAAATTATAATCAAAATTCAATTGCAAGCTTGCGTGTGATACTTCGATCGCGCGTGTTACGGAGGGGGGGGGTATATCCTCCTGAAGAATACAGGTCGATAACTCCCCTGCTAATACCAAGGTCAACAGGACTAAGGTGTCAAGCCTTGTTCCGTGCACAGAAACTATGTAACCCGCATTGAGGGGGGCAAAATCAGACAGCTGTAGAACTCAGGATACATAAACACAGAACGCTACTTTTTTCCCAAGTGGTTTACTTCTTTTTTTTTTCGTGCACATCTACTTTCCAGCTTCTGAACAAGCCGTGGTCACAGGTGTCGTCACTTCTGCCCCCCGGTTCTTGCCTTCAATTTTAATCGCACATAGGGTTCAGCAATCCCACTGCTCGTCGATTTTTCATCGAGTGAGTGTTTTTAACTCACGCTCTCGCGTTTTCCGCAAGTCAATTTGTGCACAAGAAAAAGCCCCCATGAATGTATACGAGTATGCACTCGGCGGGATTCGAACTCACGAAACTGACCTGTACCAGGCTCAAGGATAACCTGATACGCCACCGGGGCGACCGGTACTATATACACGACCCACGCGCTTGAGGCTCAATTTGTAGTATACCCAAAATCAGGACCAACGTCGCGGCATTGTAGGCGAAATTCGATGCAAATTGAAGAGCAAAAAAAGCTCAAAATTGGGAATGCTGAACCCTACGCGCGATAAAGACGAAGGCAAGCACCGTTGGGGGAGGAGGAAAGACATCTGCGGCAACGGCTTGTCCAGAAGGTCGCTGAGGGTAAAAAAACTCTTACGAGTTGAGCTGGAGAGTAAAACTGATATTAAAAGAAAAAAAAACGAAAAGAGTCGTACCCCGATTGTTACGATTACCACGGAGTTTATGCCACTCGCGCGAGTGACCCTGTACCCCGCTCAAAAACGGCGTTCAAATGTATTTATTTGGGGGTCGCAGCGGAACAAGCAATCCCAGGGTAGTGCCTATCGCGAAGTCGACAAGCCCGATGGCTTCATGCTCCTAAGACACCTTTTATTGGGTGGCCGCTCGCGAGAGTGGCTTAGAGCCGCCGATATCCGAAGCCCTGCGCGTGATTCCTCTTCCGTAGCGTTCGTCTCAGATAGCTGGCTTAGTTATAACGAACAACTAGCCGTCAAGCAAAAAAACTCACTGCCAAATAAACAGCAGCAGTACGTACTGCACACAGAACAAGAATGAACTACCCATGTACGTATATACGGTTGGTTGCCCCCGCCCCCCCCCACCCCCCCCCGCCCCCACTCCTCCCTCTCTCACTTCCATGATCGCCTTGACCCTCGTGCGCTTCGCTCGACCCCCCGTGCCCGCCGCCAAAGCAGCTGCCCCCGGAGTACCCGCTGCCGCGGCCGACTCTTCTTCTGCCTCGCTGTGATGAGGGGTGAGTTGGAAGGTGGGTGGAGTGCGTATGGGGGGCATGGTGGAGGGAAAGAACGACGAGCCGCACGGAGCAGCGAGAAAATCGGAACCAACAGTTGAAAAAAAAAAATAGTACCGAGTACTCCGTAAGACACAACGTAACCGTAAGTTGCGAGAAAAGACAAAAAGACACGCAAACGATATCATTGACAAAGGGAAAGACAAAAGCCAGAACACCACAAAAATAAAAGATTTAACGATTAAAGACAAGAAAGACAAGCGAAGCGAAAGTAATCAAGAAAAATAAGCAAGAAGAACGACAAGAAGCCATGCAGAAGACGTACAGTAGCATTAACAAAAAGTTGGAATGCAAGCATCTTCAACAACTGGAAGACAAAAAAATACTTACCTGGGAGAAGGAGCAACTGGAGAAGACGCAACCGCGGAGGAGGCAGATGTCCCCTCGCACATGCCCCTTCTCACCCCTTCTCTACCGCGCTTCCATCGCCCCCCCTCGCATACCCGAAGACGCGGCTGCCCTCGGCCACTCGCAGCCGCTAAAGCCGACAGCGGCATGGCACGAGCGCTTCCTCCGAAACCTAAACCGGTACCAAAATGCGAGACAAACATAAAACCAGCGGCAACAAAAAAAATAGCAGTCGATTTCCTCCTTCCAACCTATAGTCTGTATATACCTGATAGGTAGCACATACACATACCACTCAAGGTGGAAAAGTAAGGAGCGTTTCGATAATCTAATGTTTGACATACACACTACGCGTTGGTGTTGGATGCGGCTCAGCTGTACCAAACGCGGGCAAGAGAGAAATCCCGAATCCGATGATTCTCTCAACGAGCGAAGACAAGAGAGCCCAGAAACAGCACGTGCAGAAGGCAGTTGCTCTTGCGAAAGCGCAAAAAACGTGGCCGAGAGAGGGCGTCGACGAGGCAAGAGCGCAAAGGGAGACGGGACGGAGCAAGATATAGGCGGAGCGACGGTCGAAAAAAAAATCCGGATATTAGTGCCCCAAGCTTTGTAGCGGCTTTCCTCCACGGTCCGCAGTCTTGCCCCCCGATGTCGCCACCCCCCCTCTGTCCTCTTCCCCCCTCCGTCACTCTAACATATCCTCTCCCTTCGCGCTCTTGTATAGTTGATGCCCTCTCTTGATCACGCTTCTTGTGCTCCCGCAGGCGCCCTTCAGTCTGCACGAATTCGTTCTCCCTCCTTTTATTTTCGCTTGTCGACATAGTCGATGTTTCCAGCATTCCCGCTTCGTACTGCTCAATCGCACACCGGCATTGAGCAGTACGAAGCGCGAATGCTGGAAATACCGACCATCTCGACAAGCGAAACATAAAAGGAGGATCGACGCGTGCGTGCGTGCAAAATGAAAAACACTACTTGCAGGAGCCCAAAACAAAACATGGTCGAGGGCCGGAGACAAGAGCATGAAGGAAGACGACAAGATAGCGGCGGAGCGACGGCCAGAAGAAACAAACCGAGCAGGTTCAGTCCTCCAAGTCCAGCGTCGGCTCTCCGGCACGGTCCTCAGATTGTATCCGATGCAGCCATCCTCTCCCCTGCCTCCCCCCCCCACCCTTTGTCGCTCTATGCTCTCCTCTCCCTGCGCGCTGTTGTCTCGTCAACGCCATTTCTCGGTCACGTTTCTCGCGGTCCTGCAAACGCTCTTCCTTCTGCACGCACTCGTTTCCCCCCCTTTTTATCTTCGGTCGTCGAGAGAATCCACGCTTGAACCAACGCTTTCTCAAAATTCGCTTTGTACCGGTTGGTCGCAGCCAACGTGAGCAGTGCATAGCGGGGCTTGCGGAAGCAACAATTCTTTAGACGAGCGAAGAAGAAAAGAGGGAGGACGCGTAGGTACAAAACCGAACAGCAATAATTGCAGGAGCCCAACAAAAAACATTATCGAGAGGGGGCATCGGCGCGACAAGAGAGCGAAGGGAGAAAAGATAGCGGCGGAGCGGCGGCTGACTGCAACAAAACCGGGCGTTCGTCCCCCCATGTCAAGCTTCGGCTCTCTCCGGCATGGTCCCGAGACTGCTCTCTAATGCCGCCATCCTCTCCACTGCCATCTTCCCATCTCCGTCGCTAATTTTTTTTCCCTTTTGTTGTCTCACCGGCGTCCTCTCTTTCGACCACGTTCCTCGCGGCCTGCAAGCGCACGCCCTCTGCACGTACTCCTGCTCGAGATTTTTTCGTCGCTCGTCGAGAGAAAGAATATTTTGTCGACATCGGCTTATTACCGCTCGGCCGCACCCAACGCAAGCATTTGGCGTATACCCGAAAATCGCAAAAAAAAAAAACATGGACTAAACCCTAAAACTTTGAACCTCAAAAGCCGTAAACCTTGCTTCCACTGTCTCACAAACTGTCGATGCTCGCCGGCAAAACTTTCTTTTTTACAAAAAGGCAAAACCCTTAAAACCGCACGCCTTAAAGCCGCAAACCGCAAAACCGCAAGCCTGAAAAACCATAAACCTTAACCCCAAACATGCAACCACGTTTTTGGGAACAAAATGACTTGGATTCAGTGCGATAACCTTTTTGCAGTTGCGAAAGGAACCTTCTGGCCAATGTGAAATAGTTAAAAGCCATCAACATCAACCCATTTCCAACTCCTTGTTCTTTTCCTAGTCTAATTCCAAATGTTTTGTCCCCATATCGGGACTCTGGTGCTAAAAGGGTTAGACAGTAAACCTCAAAAACTGTAAACCTTGCTTCCAGCTTCCGCTGAATGTCTCACCAGTTGTCGAGGCCCGCCGGAACGTCGCCCGCTGCGCCCCCACGAAACCGGGAGTCCGCGTCGACAAGACGGCCTGGTGAACAAACCCCACCGACGGTCGCAAGGCTGACCGACAAGGACGACAGTACGGTACGGGAATGGTACAAGCGCAAACACGTCAGCGGTCAGCAATCAGCAGCATCAAAAACGTGTGCAAACGTGCGAACGCCGCCGTGGCCTGTGCCTGGTACGGACTACAACTTAGGGTTGGTTTCATTCGATCCGTACCACCGTCGGGTCTCGTACTGACATTTCATTTACTGTATCCAGACTATGTAGTGAGTGCACACAGTACAGGACCTCAAATATCAAATACTGTACCCGGTGGGGAAATAACAAAGGCAAGCTGACATTTACAGGCATGTACTACATAGGGGAGCCGTTATATTGAAGTTAGTGTAGAACGCACCCTCCTCTCCTGGGCAAGAAACCCAGCCTGGGCCAGCATGCCTGTTTCCTATGACTGTACAAAAAGTAGTATATACGTGTACTGCTGTACTTGTAGTGTGTACCTGGGAATAAATAGCCTTCGCATCGTCAGGCTGGGTGATACGTGCGTGCGTATGATACAGGCGATGTACTTGGTAGGCTACTGCTGTACCTGGTACGCTGTACGAGGTACCTGGTAGCTGGTAGGTGCTAAGTCTGCGTTGCTGCCAAGAGCTGCCTGCACATTAGCTACTGCACATACTTGCAGGGCATGCTCGCACGTACATAAAAGTTCCCTTCACAGCTGTCAGATTTTGTCCCCCTCAGAAACGGGTTTTATAGTTTCCGCGCACAGACTGACTAAAATCACCCTGTTGACCCTGATAGCTACACTGTAGTTGTGAGGGGAGTCGCCGACCTATATCCTTAATGAGGACACACAACTCGTAATGCGCGCGATCGGAGTATCACACACAGCTTGCAAAGATGAGTTTCGACGAAATCTTCGATCTCACAGCTGGAGTGTATTTTCATTTTTTATAATAAAGGTAGCAAAGCGACCAGGCCAGTCTGAAGCTCCGTTGATGTGTTTTCAATATTTGAAACCAGATGCCTATCTGTGACTACTGCTGTGTTCTTCGTAGTCAAGCTGCCGCTTGCCGGATGCAACAGGTTGCAAGATAGCTCAAGGGCAGACGGCGTCATAGGCTGTGCGACGGTCTTACGGGAGCGATGAGTCTTGTACGCTGCGCTTCGGCTGCGATGCACCACCCCAGACAGACAGACGCATTTTGTGGTATTAATACCTGTTACATCAACAGATCAACAGCATGTACGCATTCTACAGATCGGGCAGCTCTGGCTCCGATATTTGGTGTGTTCCATCAACGCCACCAACTACTGCTGTGCTCGTCGTAGCCAAGCTGCCTCGTGCGGCATGGAATAGCTAAGTGCGACGTACCAGATAAAGCGCATTAGGCAGGTTGTGACGAGTCTTATGGGCTGCGGCTACGGGTTGCAGTGAAGCAGCTCAGACCAAGACACGTTTGGTACATCAAAAGCACGCAGCAGTTCATCAATGGTACAAGAGCAGTTCACCAGCATGGAGCAATCATGAGGTCTGTCTGCGGCTCCAACGTTGGCCTGTGCAAGCTTGGTCACCTACTACTGGGTTCTTCGTGGCCAAGCTGCCGTGTGAGGGATGGGACAAACCGCAAGATAACTGCGAGGCACACGGCGCTGAGCAGGTTGCAATGATTCTTATGCCCTGCGGCTACAATACAGCAGCTCAGATACGCGGACAACCGCAGACACGCACATCAACAGCGTGCCTGATGCTAAACGTAGCAGAGGCAGCGAAGAGAACATGTCATGTCCGCAAGCCAGGCTGCATCGTCACTGTCGATTTTCAGCAAATGCGGTATTTCTCACTATTCTCCGCCTCACCTGTTGCGAGAAGCATGGCCACAGAGCCCGGACCCATGGCGAGTCTGCAGGAAATTGAGAGCTGGAAGTATGTCAGAGCAAAAGCAAGCACCAAGCACAGACGAAGAGAGCACACACGCACAAACGCAATCTTGGAGTTCGTATACCTTCGAAGGCTGCATGCAAGAGGGGTCCAAGTGTAACGCCTTTTGCCTAGGCCATTGTTCAACACGAAACGTTTTTTTTCGTCGGTAAAACCTTATTATCATGAATCTTGAATCTTGCCGTCTGATCCTGCCCCTGCGTACATACTGCCGTGCACCCGTGGAACAAGCCACATCACAGAAAATCAAGCCTTACCAGGACTGCTCGTACATACTACAAACACATCTTGTTAATCGAAGGCCTTAGCCTCTAGCTGCTGCTCGTACTAGTACTGCTTGCGATCGAACGCGAAAGAAAACTTGGCCGCGGTGAGTAAAAGTATTACCAAAAACTTAAAGTCATGCCTGGGCCCAAGACTGCTGTAGCGAGAAACACGGACATCGGCGGTGGTGCTGGAGTTATGCCGTTGGATAACAAGGACTACTCTATCTTCTCGGCGTCGCTTGGTACGGCGGGCACCACGTGAGTTCACCCTACACCGCACTCGTAGCCGGCGAGTTCTAAGGTTGATCGACGCCCTCTTAAGCTTCTGGCCTTCGCGAGAAACGTCCGGGTTCAGTTGTTTGTTGTTGCTGTCGAATTTCGTCTCACTCGTCATAATTGGTGTGTACTTTTGCATCTATTATTGTATGGATTTTGGGGGGGGGGTGCCGTTGTGTGATGCCGCGTGGGTCCCGGCATGTTTCTAGCTATCATAATAACTCCTTGGGGAAGAGGTGTCGAGACATAGTTTTGACGATTGCAGCTGCATCGGAAAACACGCATGATAGCAGTCCCGGTTGCTGGGGTTGGGGGCGTATAATATCCCCAAGATGCAGCGCGAGGAGGTGTACAACAGGGCGCGTACGAACAGCATGGAATGCAATTCGTGCTGCTGCTTGATCGCTCTGATTTTTCTCGGTCGATAATTAGGCCGCACTTTTGTGTGTCGCTACGCGATGCCCCAAGAGTTGAGCACTGTGCCGCGTACCGGTGCCTTTTGCGACAAGAGGCACCGCACACAATGCAACCACGTGTTACCCGGGGCGTACCGCGAGGTTGAGCCTGCCTACACATCCGTTCCCGAACTAGATATCGAGCCCGTACGCAGCTGGCGTACTGATGTGTTATTAGCTTTTGATAATCGAAAATCGAAAAAGCTACTATGATGCGTTATTCTGATTGGGACGAAATAATTTTTCCATGGGGTTTTACTCTGTCACAAAATACGGCATCAGACCTAACGAATCACCAGCTAGAGCATGGGGCCAGTCTGTTCCCTTCTATAACGAGGCGCTTCGGTCGGCATGTAGAATCCACTACTGTTCGTTTGCTGCGCGTTGACGATTCTTCAGAAGTCGTTACGCTAAGCGGTTGGTTGTTGTGCGACGTTGTACCGAAGGGAACATGCGAGGTTTCAAGACGGGATATGTATGTGTGCGCGTGTGCATGTGCCCTGATTCGGATGCACTTGGTGTGTGTGGCTCCTTTTATCGTCTTGGTCATTTTGTTGTTTCGCTCGTTGACCCCTCGTATTAATAGTCCACAAGTCGTGGTCGACGGGGCACCTTCCCCTCTCCCTACCAGTAACATGCCTTGGGTGTTTACACTGCCGCGCGCATCTTAGGTCCACTCAGCATCCGCATTGCTCGTCGTTATTCATCGAAATTTGCCAACACACCCACGCTCGATCTCGCGCTTCGGTCGATGGGCCGCGTTCGCGCTCTTCTCGTGTCTTTAGCCGATCGGGGACAAAGATAATCATCTCATTTATTTATTGTACTTCAATGCATACGTGGAAAATGATACGACGCGTGCTACCATAGCGGTATACCACGTTTTGGCGAAAACTGATTTCCGAGAATGCAGACGGGATTCCTTACCCCAAAGTCGTGGGAATGGACCATTCTTGTTTTGACTGAGAACCAGGCTGCGGTAGGGAGGAGGGCCCTTTTGAAGCCGTACTTTTGCATTAGCTCGGGGTCACTCGCGCGAGTAAGCCCTCTGTTCATCTGCTGCGCGGTCTTGCGTTTTTTCTTTGAGATGTTATAACTTGACGAAGTCAAGATCCGCAACATCATGGAATACCGTATCGTTCTTGTCTTCGCACTGTGCGCGCCAAAAAAATCGCCCAAACAACAAAGCATTCTTGCGCGTGAGGTGTACTGACTCACTCGCGCGAATGGCTCAAACCAGCTATTAATAGCGAAAATTGGGGTATGGTACTACAATACACCGTAGCGTTGGTCCTGATTCTACGATAGCCTTCCCCTCCCCCCCCCCAAAAAAAAAAAAACAGAGCGATTTTCCTGTGTCAAACCAAAGTTTCGTGGCTGCTCGACGCACGAGGAAAAGGATGCTCTAGATGATGAAAAAACAACCAAAAAAATCACGGTATTTTCTTGTTCGTTTTGCAAAGAACTACTACACTACCACTCTGTCCGTAAATATAAGCACCATTTTATTTCGACATTAATGTCCAAAGGTTGCTTGTGTTTCCGTACAGAGTGGTATAGTACATGGAACGATGGCGTCCGGGTGTCAGCAAGCAAGAGGGGCACCGTATTTTTCAGGACTTGTACACGCGGCCGGGAGCTGGTTTCGAAAAAAAAAAAAAAACGACTCGATTCCGTAAAAGAAAAGTTGTGGGTGGCTACCCCACCGTAGAACGACATTTTTTCAATACGATACTTGTATCAGGTAACGTTTTGTATATACCTACAGTAGGCCACGGGGTAGTTCATCCTGTCGCACTTTCATTTTTGTCGAAACCGCTTCTTGGATATGGGGTGTAGAGCTCTTCGTGCGGGAAAATAGAAAATAGCCTTCGAAAATATAAGGTGCGCCTCTTGCGCTGCCGGGGCAGTAACGAGGACCGCTGACAGGGTCAGCTCACGCTAACCCTACAGCAGTAGTGGGATCCGAAGGGTGCGCCAGCTAGCGTTGGGTTGCAAAAGTAAATGAGTTAAATCGACACACGACGCGTATGGAAATACGTGGAAGTGTGGTGAGCTTAAGCTTTATTTTTCCCCATCTGCCGGAGGATGAAAAAAAAAAAGAAAAAAGGTGCGCCTCTCTACCGCAGCGTGCGTTGCAGACGTCATCCCCTTTCAGGTCTACTTAATTGTGTTTTCTCTTTTTTTTTCGGTGAAGGGTCGGTTTCGAAACCGATAGAGGTTTCAATCAGGGGTCTGACATCGTTGATCAATGTACCTGGTACATATGGGTTCGTCAGGTATTCAACGGTCCGATTGGTAACATCCCTTGCCGTGTATGACGCCATCGGATTCTGCGCTTCTTGTTTATGTGTGGAGGAAATGACCGGAACAAGCGCTACGTACACATTGTCAGATGGCAAAGGAAAAACAAAAATGGCCTTGAACCGCGTGCGAGAGGTCATTTAGATAGTTTGGTATTTTTGTGGGGAAAGACGAAGAAGAAGCAAAAAAAAAACCCACGCAGCAGGGTCGTCTGTTTTGTTGTACGAGGCAATCGTAGTCACCCGCGCCGCTTGGTTCGGGGAACCTATGTCTGGTGCACACATACAATGTATCGTATGCTCACCACGACTGCGAATGACGCGTTCCGCGAAAATAGAGGTGTAGCACTTTTCATCTGAATTTTTTCCTGAATGACGGGGCTCCTTTTCTGAATGACGGGGCTCCTTTTTCTGAATGACGGGGGCTCCTTTTCTGAATGACGGGGCTCCTTTTCTGAATGACGGGGCTCCTTTTCTGAATGACGGGGCTTCGTTTCTGAATGACGGGGCTCCTTTTCTTAATGACGGGGCTCCGTTTCTGAATGACGGGGCTCCGTTTCTGAATGACGGGGCTCCTTTTTTGAATGACGGGGCTCCGTTTCTGAATGACGGGGCTCCTTTTCTGAATGACGGGGCTCCGTTTCTGAATGACGGGGCTCCGTTTCTGAATGACGGGGCTCCTTTTCTAAATGACGGGGCTCCTTTTCTGAATGACGGGGCTCCTTTTCTGAATGACGGCGCTCCGTTTTTGAATGACGGGGCTCCTTTTCTGAATGACGGGGCTCCTTAACCCTCCAGGGTATACGACTATTAAGAACCAAGTCTCCGGCTGAAGTTTTTGCACAAAATACAACAAAAAACCGTTTCGTTCATGGTGGATAATCTGTGTGGGACGCGCACGCCGAATGCCTAAACCAACAACCCCCCCAATCCTCACACCGTATTGTTGTCTCGTTTCTTTTTGCGACCGGCGCCGGCGTTTGTGCCTGTCGTACCGTCCTTTTGCGTTGTATCTGCTTGACGAGCAGAATTACGTTTGGCTCGGGACAGTTCTCGCTGCCCCTTTCTCCTCTCCCTTCTACGAAAACCACGGCGGCGGCAATGGGTTTCAACATTTCCGCGAAAAAGGACAACTAAGGGGAGGGGGACAAGGGGGGGGGGTCGTAATTTGGAAAACATGCCAGCGAGGGAGAACTCTTTCGAGGGATAAGGAGGCGGGGAAACGGGGGCGGGGGCGGGTGAAACATGCCAGAGGGGCTCCTCGGGGGGAGGAGGGGGGGCGGGGACGGGGGAGGGGAGCGGGGGTGCTGTGGTTGGGAAACATGCCAGCGAGGGCGGACCCCTTCAAGGGAGGAGGAGGAGGAGGAGGGGGAGGGGGTGCTGGGTGTCGCAATTCGGAAGCATGCCCGTGAGGGGGAACTTCTTCGAGGCCATGCACTGAGGCAGGAAAGGGGCAGCAGACATCAGGAACGAGGGGGCTGACAAGGAGGTCGTGTGCAGGTTCCGGGAAGCCCACCCTCTGGAAGGGGAGTGGGGAGGGGGGGATGTCGTGATACGGAAACATGCCAACGAGGGGCACTCCTTCGGAGTTGTGTATCGAAGGAAACCAAGCGCGGCAGCAGATACGTCAGGAGCGAAGGAAAGGGGGTTGTGCGCTCGTTCCGCGCAGTCGTCTTTGAGTTGCCCGCCATGTGGTGATGTCAGATATTGGACAAGGTTGTGGCTGGTGTGGTTGTTTGAAGAATTCAGGCGACTCTCGGGGCAGAGATAGACAAGCCTGTGGCTGGTGCCGGTTGTTTTGTCAACGCCAGACACCCGGTTCTTCAAACATTTTTTTTTGTTTGAAAATTGTCGATATGTGTAACGTACACTCGTGCACGCATTTGTTTTTTTGTTGCGTTGTTTTTTTTTGCTGATTTTTTGTTATCCCCCCTCCGGCCGGAAATCTGGTGGTGTTTTCGCAGCGGGCGATCGGCGGTACGCACAAACCTACAGCTTGCTGACTATACGACGGCGGCTGTTTACTGTTTCATATCGTTACTCTCGGGCAGAGACAGTCAAGTCAAGCCTGCCGCCGATGCAGCTGGGCAACATATACGTATCGGTGTGCTCCCTTGTGGGGTGTTGTGTGTGCTCGTGTGCCATATGGTTGGTGTATACTGTACTGTAAGTGATTGGTCACCTCCCCACGCGGCCAGGTATCGTATACCACTCTTGACAGTACCGTTTGCTACGTATTCATGTTTTAATACCTAAAAGTTCCTTACATTTACGCCCAGAGTTGGCATGCCGATTTGTAGTGTATCTCTCTTTAACCCCTTTAGAGCCCCCAAACCCCTCTCTACACTAACTTCAGGTAAAATTGTCGAAATAAAAGGGTTTCCAGCTGTAAACGCGTTAAATCACTCTCACGCAAAGCATCCAACTCTGAAATAAAGTTGTTCGTTGCCAAAAGCGTGGATGGGTGGGTGGGTGGGTGGGTGCGTGCGTGGACGCGTGTGGGTGGATGAGTGAGTGGTTGTCATAGTAGGTCGGTAGCGCGGTGGGAATCTTGTACAACTTGCAAAAGCTTGAAGGCATCTGAGTATGCACTTTAATCTGATCTGATCTGATCTGATCTGATCTGATGTGATCTGATCTGATCGATGCGGGCTGTGTATATACCTGTACCCAGCTCCCGCAGAGAGTTCAGTACTGCTGCAGCTGATGGAGGGTTTTCCCCGTGCAGCGGCGAGTCGGTACGACTTATCCCAGGTACTATATTTTGCGATACTGAGGTGTTGGTTTACTCTTTTTTGTAGTAGTAGTGCGGTCTCGTGCTCTGGCGGTATATTTGCGGCACCCTCTACAGTTCGCCTCCTATTTATAGTGCAGTAAAGAAGCTTGTCCCAACCGCGTCCTACAGAGAACCGCACTGTATCCCGCCGGGATGGTTCTGCACGGTTCCACTTTTAGCGCGGTTGTTGTGGTCTGGCAAGGGGCTGCACTATTAATATAAATAGTGAGGGAGCACGACTGCTGCACTGCGCCGTTCATACCTCTGTCTGGTACTCTTTTTTGCTGTTGGTGGCGTTGACCCGTGTCTTCCCAAGAGCTGACGCCTTCGTGTACCGATAATGCGAGTCTCCCCTTTTTTATGTTCGCGATGACACTCTGCGTGCGGGGTATGGCTGCTGGGTTTTGTTTCCGGGATTTCCTGGGGGTTCGGTACTGCAACTGCTGGGGTACGCCTATGTCACTGCGGTCGGTATGTGAGACGAAATATTAGTATTGGTATTATTGCTGACTGTGCTCTTTGTTGTGATTATTGCTGACGAGACGTTGGCCCGTCTAATTCGAGAGTCGACGCCATTGGGTGTCCCCTCGAGTCTGTCTCTCCTTCATGCTTGGCAGCGATATTTACATTATCTCTGCGCGCAGGGGCGTGGCTGCTGAGTTTGTTGCAGGCTGGGTTGCTTTGGATTTGCCCCGGCGCCCTTGAGCTACGCCGTGGGTCGTGCTTTCGTTTCTTTGTTGTGTCTGTGCCAGACCCCGCCGTCTATACGGTGGTGGTGTACAACTCTCTTTAAAAGCACGGTCGAAGCAAAACTGGCACGCACGACAACAGCACCCCAGCGCGGTAGATGACAGTAGCACGAAGATGGGCCAGCGTGTGCTCGCAGCATCTGCAAGGAATTCGGTACTACAATCTACAGAGATGTGCACATACATGAGCTGTGCAGTTGGGCGTGTGCACTCCCTTTTTTCTTTGTTATATATTATGCTGTCGTCATAACCTCGCCGTCAATACGGCGGTTGCGTGTCCTCGTAGCTTGTAGTTTGTGCCAGTCCACGCTGTAAGGGTCTTCAAGCTTTGGTCGAGCACGCGCGCGCTGCAAGCAACCACGAGCACACAAGGAGCAGACGTTCTAATAATAACGCCGAAAAGAAACGCCACTGCTATATCAATCAAAGGACCTCCTACAACCTTTTTTTGAGTGCTCTCTGAGACCAGAGATTGCTTGGGGGCTCCCAGAAGAGGGCTACTATTGATAATGGTTCATCTCCAATGAATGGGATGTCCAACGCCACGTACGTGTTACGAGAGAGAGAGGCAGCACTTTCTTTTGTTTGGCTAATTTCGTTTCTGAACGACGGGACTCCTCATCCCAAAGTCGTCGGGGTCCCGTCCTTTTTTTTTCAACACTATTTTTGGCATATACTTAATTAAAAGCGCCATGTGGGTTAGTCGATCGGGGGGATGTGTTGCAATTTCAGTTTTCTCAAAAACTGTTTTTTTTTGGGTGAGGTGTAGAGCTCCTATCTCTAGCAGCCACCCCCTCAGAAGGGAAAAATGAATATATACATGCACCTGACTCCCTGACGCGTGCTACGATAGAGAAAGGTGCCTATACCAGCAGTTTTTGTCTGAAACGGTTTCTGAATGACGGGGCTCCTTAACCCAAAATCGTCGGAAAACACGCCCCCCTAATTTTGGTGTGATTCTCGTTCTGTACCCAGGCCCCGTTCACTCCTCAATCTTCTCTCATCACTTCTATTCTTCCTCTCGCCAGACCCCAGTGTCTCCTGAACTCCGGACACAGCACTCTCCATTGTTCCCACGTGTTTCTTCTGTTGGCCGAAAGCGCCCGATAAAACATTCATCGATATATATTTCTGCCTCTCGTGCGCACATCTTGCACGCTCTCCTTCGGGGCCAGTTTAATTACTGGGCAAGCGCTAGCCTCTGCGACCGCACGCCCCACAGAGGTCGTACACCTCGTCACACACGCCCCAACAGCAGTTTTATTTATCTCAAATTAAAACAAATCAGTTTTCTTGGGTTAAGACGGACATGTCTTAGACGGACATGTCTTAGAACCTCCTGTATTCTGTATTTAAGCGAGGAGAACCTTAAAGAAAAAATGTGGTGCACGCCTCTATCGTAGAACTCCTCTACTACACACTGTGTGTAGTATAACCAAATTGTACATGTCCAGCGCAAGCTCATGTCTTAGACGGATATGTCTTAGACGGACATTTCTTAGAGCCTCCTGTATTTACGTGAGAACCTTGAAGAAAAATGTAGTGAACACCTCTATCGTAGAAAGCGCGTCCTCTACTACACACTGTGCAGTATAATCGAATTGTATATGTCCAACGCAAGCTGGGGGGACACGCGTGCTACACGATCGGGGCAAGGCCCCCCCTTTTCTAGGCAAACATGTTTTTCTGAATGACGGGGGAGGAGGCTTTCCTTACCCCCCGAGATTGGACGGAATCTCGTTTCTTGCTTTCCTACACGCGCGCGGCGTTCTCCTCGTCTTGTTTTTTTTTGTTTTTTGCCCTTGAAACATATTGGTAGGGTTGTATTCGAAAGTCCCTTTGAGCTTGCCTCACATGAGGAGCTCAATATCTCACCAGGCTTGAAAACATGATTTCGAGAAGGTATCCGTTCGCACAAAAAAACGACCAACAAGCTTTTCTCTGCCTTAAAAGTCCTTGGAAAAAATGTGTACGTCTCGTGAGATTACTTGACTACAACTGACTAACCGCTAGTTCCTCGCGTGAGGAGCTCAATATCGGAGTCGTTGTACGGTGTATCCCCCCTCCCCCCAGCTTTTCCCCAAAGCGAAATCGCCGCGGTTTTGAAACCAGCTCGCGGCCGTATTCTCCTGAGATACGGTGCCCCCTTGCCTTTTGCAAGCAAACAAGAAAATGTTCGAGAAAGGAGGCTTTTTGAAAATCATGGCACATCCTTTCTCGTGTCGAGCAGCCATGAAACGTTCGCTAAAGAAAATCGCCGTTTTTTTTTTTGGGGGGGGGGAGCTATCGTAGAATCAGTCATCGGCCAGGGATTTTTTTGGCCCATAAAGTGCGACCCCCCCTGCGGTGTGGGATGGCTCTGCTACGGTATAGAGGGGTTTTGTTTACCTTTCGAGGCTTTTTGTTGGCAGTGGCTCGGGGTCACTCGCGCGAGTGAACCCCCCCCCCCCTTGTGTTCCATGCGGTCTCATTGGGTTTCGTGTGCTGCTTATAAGTATTTCGATATGAATCTTCAAGGGGATATGGTTAGAATAGCCACGCTGCGCCAAACAAATCGCCGGACTTTTGTTTTTCGTCAGTGAGGTGTGCAGAGTCACTCGTGCGAGTACGATACCGTATGATATGGTATGATATGATATGGTATGATATGGTCTGGTATGGTAGGATCTTGTATGGTATGGTATGATATGGTATGATATGGTATGGTGTGATAGCTCAGACCCCGAGGTGAAACTTGGGGGTATACCCCCCTGTACCGTAGCCTTGCTCAGGCCATATGGCGGGGTTATATTAAACATTACTATCTGCAATTTAGAGTCGCTCCACGGTAGCCCCCCCCGTAACGTTTCTTCAACGTAATCGCCGGTTTCGAAACCAGCCCCCCCCCCGGTTGCATCTCGTGAAATGTGGTGTCCCTCGACACCCCGACGTCATCGATCGGTAGACCTTCGCACACAGGAAAAATACATATATAGACTATGGAGATGCCTTTTGTCGAGCATATCCGTGATATATTCGTTGAAGAAAGTCGCTGGTTTTTGGGGGGGGGTGCTATCGTAGAATCACTGTTTAATGTTTCTTTTAACATAATCAGTTTTTTTGGGGGTGGGGTACCGAGCTCCTAGTTTAGGGAACGAGCCTCACAAAAAAATAATGGTTCACCACCGTCTGCCGCTGCACGTGTCGGGGGAAGGAGGAGGTTTTAGGAAACTGTTAAGATACGGCCTCGAAAGGCCTGTTATGATCTGAATTGAGATAACTAACTTGGCCGGTTTTCGTATGATAAGGTTGGCGTTTTCTATTCGGGAGTCAGGAAATAGAACGGAGGCGCGTGCCTCCGTTCTCAGAAGTCATCCGGGGCTCTGGTGGGATCTATTAAAGCTACGTATCTCCTAAGGCTAAGAAAGTGCGTACTCTCCGAGGACCTGCTCAATTGGCGGACCTGCAGGGGACACTCTGTGTCCCCGCCCAATACCCTAACATTATGGCGTCTTCGGTAGGACCACCACCAGTGTTAGTGAGCAGCGAGCAAACCCAACCCAAATAACTCCTCTAGCAAACCCACCAAGCCGACAGGTGATTAAATCCTGAAAACGGGATGGGTTCAGTGAACAACGATGCGTATTTTGTCCCTGACATGTAATGCTCTGCTGCTGTTGTAGAGGAAGGTATTTCCTACAAGCGAAAACGGATTAATGTCCCCTAAACGAGTGGGCCTCCCGGCGACCTTGAAAACCCAGTGTCGGGTGTGCTGAGACCCACGCGTGCTACGACGACAGCGAGGAGCACTTTCTGGCCTACACATATTATTAAACGCATTCATGACGGGCGGGGAGTACCATAGGGACTTTTTGTCATAAGGCCTAGCTTGGGTAAGCAATTGGTTGGCCTTTTTGCAATTGGCCTCAAAAACGGACTATTACCGAACTATTTCCTTAACAGATGGCGTCGTCGGCAAGGCACGAACCTGGCGTGTGAAACCACAACAGGTTTTGAGCAAAGTTATATATATATATACGGTATGGGGGGTACGCCCCCAATTTTTTTCACTACCTGAGGTCTGAGCCAACCCTCGCACAAGTGAGCTCTGTGCCTCGCTGACCAAACCACGTCATGAGTCATCCCACGGTAGGGGTCGCAGTTTTCGCGCCAAAAAGTCCCTGGGCGATTTGAGTTCCTCATGTGAGGGACTGCCGGGGTCAATGAAGTAATGTCACGAGTACGTTTTGTTTCAGGACGGAGGCATATAGAAGCTTTGGTCGGGTTTTTCGAACGAATGTGCCTGCTCGAAGTCATTTTTTCGGGGGAGATATTGAGTTCCTTGCGTGAGGTAACAACTCGGCGACTTTCGGCTGCGACCCCACCGTGGGGGATGGCTATCAAAAATTGGGTGGTTAGTTTGGCGCAGGCCTAGCTAGCAATCCCATTAACCCCTTTAAAGCCCCCGAACCCCTCCCTACACTAAATCCAAGTAATTTTGTCCCCAAAAACAGGTTTCCAGTTGTAAAGGGGTTAAGGCTTCGCATCGAAAAAAAAAAAAAAAAAAACAGCACGAAAAAAAAAAACTATGACCGCAAGAAAAATGGGGGTCACTCGCGCGAGTGACCCCGAGTCACTGAAAAAGAAAAGATCCCTTACAAACGGACCCCCCATGGTAGCATCTTCGGAGATGCGGCGAAACTCATTGTTCCCCGAAAGGGTACAATAGATTGGTGTTGTGGACGTGACTCCGGGGTCGCGCACACCAAAATATCACAACGAGGAAAGGCCCCTCTCAGTACTCCACTACTTCGAAGTACTTAAATATATATATATATATATATTCTACTTGTTCTCTCTTCCCCGTACCGAACGTAGCTATGGTCTCGTTTCCCATATATATACAAGACGCATTGTTGGCTGGGTCTCTCTGAACCTTCCTGGGAGCGGGAAAGAGGCCTCCACCTCTCCCGCCCCCCACGCCCACCAATTCCTTAACAACTCCTCAATTGACAACCGGTGTTTTGTTGTACAACATGCAGTTGTTATTTTTTGGTACGCTGGCAGATGGGACTTTTGTTTTGTTTTGTTTTGTTTTGTTTCTTGGGTCATCATCATCGTCATTTTGTTTTCGTTTTTTTTTTTTTCTTCTCGAGAGTCAGCGGTTGAAAAAACAAAAAACACGTGTGGGTGTACCCAGTACTCGTATCGGAAACACGCTCTCTACGGTGGTTGTAGTTGAAGTGCAACCAACTAGTCTTTTAAGGCTTCTCGCTCAGGTTAAGGCAAGAAAAAATGAAAGTGACACATATACACCCGAAAAAAATCCCATGGGGCCCCTAGGTATGTATACGACCGGTCGCCCCGGCGGCGTATCAGGTTATCCTCGAGCCTGGTATAGGTCAGCTTCGTGAGTTCGAGCCCCGCCGAGTGCATACTCGTATAAATTCGTTGGGACTTTTTCTTGTGCACAAATTGACTTGCGGAAAGCGCGAGAGCGTGAGTTATGCAACACTCGATCAAAAATCGACGAGCAGTGGGACTGCTGAACCCTATGCGCGATAAAAAAATTGAAGGCAAGAACTGAGGGGGAGAAGGGATGACACCTGTGACCACGGCTTGTCCAGAAGCTGGAGAGTAGAAATGTGAAGAGAATAAAAATAGAAATGATCGGTCTCGCCCGCCCCGCGGTGGCGTATCAGGTTACATATCCTCGAGCCTGGTATATTATAGGTCAGTTTCGTGAGTTCGAATCTCCTCGAGTGCGTACTCGATGAGTATAAATTCGTGGGACTTTTACTTGCGCATAAATTGACTTGCGGAAACCGCGAGAGCGTGAGTCAGCAATAACACTCGATGAAAAATCGACGAGCAGTGGGATTGCTGAACCCTATGCGCGATAAAAATTGAAGGCAAGAACCGGGGAGGAGAAGGGCCGACACCACCAGTGACCACGGCTTGTTGTCGAGAAGCTAGCTGGAAAGTAGATGTGTGTGCGTGAAAAAAGAAAGTGATCGAGTCGTTCTACACGGTGGTAGCCCCCTCAACATTTCTTCTTCAGCGAAATACAGCCGGTTTCGAAGCCAGCTCCCGGCCGTATCTTCTGAAATACGGTGCTCCCTCTTGCCCCCCCGACGTCGTCGTTCGATAGTCCTTTTTGCAAACAAGGAGATGGTACAAAAAAGTATGAAGATTGAATTTTCCATATCATCATCGTTCCTCGTGCGTCGAGCAGCCATGAAACGTTCGTTGAAAAAGAAAATCCCTTTTTTTTTCGGGGGGGGGGGCACCGTAGAATCAGTCATAAATCCCAAAGACGCGTTTGACGATAGAGAGAGGCGAGGCACTTTTTTTTCATGGTGAGAGGTTTCCTCAATCTGGGAACTTAAGACCTTCTTTCAAAAACCGATTTGGAGAGAGAGAGAGAAACAAAACCGCTATTATTTATCGGATGAAAAAAAGGCCATGGCCCAGATACACGAGTACGAGAACACGTGCAAAATCAAGTGAATCTACTAGCAATTCCGACGATATATTGGGTTAAGCAAGCCCCCGTCATCCGGATTTGTGTTTTTCGCCGAAACGGGGTGTATACATATATAGACCTCCTATCTTCGCACGCGTCAAAAAGCCTTACGGCAACAAAAAAACAAACAAAAAAAAAGCAGTGGGTTAAATAGGCCATCAGACATGAATTCGTTCAGACACACTTACTTGCTGATCAGTATTGGGCAAGGCTATGTTAGGGGGGTCCCCTTTTGGGCCTTGAATTTCAGTGGCTAGGGGTCACTCGCGCGAGTAACCCCTTTGTTATTTGCTATCTTACGTTTTTTATATTGACGAAATCAATCCGCAATGCAAAGGTAATCTAAGCTGCTCCAGAATAACTGCCTAAACCATTTTCATCCGTGAGGTACAGAGTCACTCGTGCGACTGGCTCAAACACACCACTGAAAGTGGGGGTAGCCCCCCTACCGTAGCCTTGGTCTATTATAGCCTAAAAGTAAGTGCTGTGCCCCTGCCGTGGAGGACGCCCTGTCGTGAAATTATTATTATTATTATTATTATTTATTTATTTATTTTTTTCTTGCTTTTCCGTCTTGCATATTATGTAGACTATGCATGTGCGAAGCTGTGCATACGTACGCCATGTATGTGCGCGAAAGGAAATCTTGTTCGTTCGTTATTTTTTTTTGTGCGAATTTTTTTTAATCACTACGTATGTGTGTTATCCTCCAGCAGCAGGTGGTGGGTAAACGTCATGAAGCTCACTTCACTCCCGCGTAGGACGTGCATCATTATTATAAAAATAAAAATACACTCCAGCTGTGAGATCGAATATTTTGTCGAAACTCATCTTTGCAAGCTGTGTGTGATACTCCGATCGCGCGTATCACGGGTTGTGTGTCCTCATTAAGGATATAGCATTATATAGTAGATGTTATAGTGTTCCACTAGGTATCCGCTAGATCTGCATGATGTTGTGGTATTCCCCTGGTGGTGTCTAATACCCTGCCCACTAATTCCTTATCAAATGGCGTCGTCGACAGACCATGGATTTTTTGGGTCGTGGTTTCGAGTCCCACATCCACCAAATAAACTTTTTCAGACTTTCCCATCCGATCGGTCGAACTTGAAACATACTCTCCTTTCGGTATCCTCAGGAAATGAAACCGCTTGGATGTTGACGGGTCCGCCCGTATATCCGGCCGACCTGCTATCCCGCCGTTTCAGCGGGGGAGAGTGTTATAAGGCTTAGTTTGAGTAAGCTTCGTATTGGTTGTATTATAAGGCTTAGTTTGGGTAAGCTATTGGTTAACCTTTTGCAAGTAGTCAAACGGACTAATACCCCACTAATACCTTAAACCAACAGTCAACATTTTTTGCAAGTGGTCAAACGGACTAAATGCCCCACTAATACCTTAACAATGAGCTATAGACCACAACCGTCTATCTCTGCGGACAAGTTATATCCCGGCGGATAACTTAAGGTCTGATTTCCGTTATGTCATACCATGTATGTATTTGTTGTGCGATTCGGAATCGGAATCGTGAGATTCGGAATCGTTTCGTATAGCGTCCAGGAAGGCTGTCGCGCGATCCAGGATTCGGCACGTACGTATATATATCGCACAATAGTATAGTGAACCGCGTGATCTAGGGGGCATGCAGAAAACAAATCAATATGGTAGCATCCTGCCCTAGGCTATACGCGTCCTGCGCTGATTGGCTTAGAATAGGTAGCTGCACTTTCGTAGGATGTTCGTAGGAGAACACTATTGTAGGGAGTCGATGTGATCGATTGTATTGTGAGTTGGTCCTTACTCCCACTTCAAGTATGCAATGAATCACACACGTGGCCTTGTGTAGCAGCGGACGACGTAGACAATTAGCAGCTTGCACTCAGGCTTGACGTTTGGCATGGAGCTTTGGATACATTGCCAGTACGAGAGCCGGTATTTGGAGCTTGGCCAGAGCCAAGCTTCCCCCCTCCTCCCCCCCCTCTCAACCACTCTTGTATCCTGACCTAAATCAGCAAGCCTTGCTCGATAAAAATAAGGTAATCTACTACCTACCTGGGTTTTGTACTGCTGTCAGCTGTGGTCTCGCGATAGAAATACCTGTCCCTTCTGAGGATCATATCGACAAGGATCCCGCAAGGTAACTTCTTAACATAGACGAGTGACACTACGAGATACATAGCAGAGGTGGCACTGTTGGCCCATTTTTTTTTGCTGGAGATCATGCCGGGGCTCCTTACCCCTTAAACCGTCGAAATGCCATGCTTTGTCGTGAAATATTATTCGTTGTACACGTTTTGACCATGAGGTTGGTTGCTCATCGGGTTGAACTTTATCGGGTGATGTTAACATAGAGCCCCTCAAAAGAAACGCCTCGGAAAAGAACTGGTGCGCCTCTGCCGTTGCACGTGTCAGTATCGTATGTGTCAGCATGTGTATCGAGTCATTTTAACCCAGGCTGACGAATCAACGTGGCTTGCCGTGGCAACTCGGCAAGCGCAAGCTGCCGCGACCTCTCCGGCGTGATGTCGTCACCGGGTGCCAAATAATGCCTCCTCGGTCAACAGCAACCTTTGGCGCTTGCCGCGACCGCTCTTTCAACCCGTTTAGCAGTGCACTCCTGATGTGTGGGGACAAAACACTTGGAGTTTTACACCATAAAACATTTCACACGTGGGACAGATCACCAGTCGATCCCCGCTTGATGATCTAGCTATTTCAGGGAAGATCTGTATGGCTTACAGCTCATGTTACCGGGTGGGAGCCGTTCGATCTGCATGATCTAGCAAATGTTTCCACGGTTGGATCTGTACTCCACATGATGTACAGATCCTGCGCAATGTCCTACAACGGCAGATACAAGGATCTACAGTAACGTCGCTGTAGATTATCTAGATCATCTAGATCATCTATCTAGATTGTGATCTGCCCATTGAAAGGTGTGATTCTTTTTGCTAAAAAAATATCCCACATAAACCCCAATAGTTTGTTCCCAAAACGTGGGTGCTGCTCTAAAGGGATTAAAGCGGTCGTCACCACCTGCCACTCCCGCGCGGTCTGCCCGAGCTCCTACACACCGGCAAACACAAGCAAGCCAAGTTCGTCGCTCCAAATCTGCCACATGGGGGCATACGATAACGCCTGCAAACAAAAAACCGGAAACCCCACCTTTACTCAACCTTCTCGCCCTAACGTCTGCCAAAAATCTGCCACGTGGGCCCGCACATGAAATGCCTCCCGAGAAAAAAAGGGAAACCCCAAGTTTTCGCTCAACCTTCACCGCCCTACGTCCACAAGAGGAACGGCGCCTTTTTCGTATAGTGGCGTGCTTTTTTTCCTGCGCGCACCCCTCCCGCCTAATATGTACCCGTCTACCAGGTACCGGTCTGTTCTTACCGGAGAAAAACAAAAACCCGTGCTGGAAACGCCAATTTTACTGTCGCAAAACCGACCCAACACTAACTTCACCTGTTGATAACCCCCCCCCCCCCCCCCAGAAAAAGGGGCTGGAGGGGTAAAGCAACCCTTCTACTGAGCTGCAAAACGGATCCCCCAGCCAAATTTCAAGTAGCTTGTTCCCACCATGCAATGTGGGGGCAGTGTTTTTTTTAAGGGGTTACCTTCTTGCCGCCGACAAACTGCCCCCCATTATCGAGTAGTTTCTGCCTGACATAAATGTGGGTACACTTCCGAGCGGGTTAAAGTGGCTCCGCGGGACTAGGCGTGTGTGCGTAGTGATTGCAGATCAACTACAGTAGATGCGCACAGGAATGGACCTCGAAGGTCCAACCGCGTGGGCACGGGGCGAGGGCTGGAGGGCGTTGTTGTGGATGTGCGACGTGCACTACACGAGCGACCCGAAGCGTTTGGTCTCGCTCTTTTTCCGGGCGGCTTCCGCCACCATCTTCGCCTTGGCCATCGCATCGTGATCACCGTCTGCACAACGCCGGATCAGAAAAGGAAAAAAATGTAAAATAGGGTTTTAGGTGTTTTCCGCGACAAAACAAACAAAACAAACAAATCAAACAAACAAACAACACAAAATACACGACCAAAGACAAGACGGAACAATGTCCCCCCCCCCCTCCCCCCCCCCCCCCCCCATCCACCCCCGCCCCCCCCCAATAAAAATAATGTCGTTTTCGTTAAAAAAAAGGCCTGCCACCGTGTTTCTATCTTCGCCTCTCACCTTTCCCCGCCCACGCGTACAGCCCCCCCGGTCCGGTGTCTCTGACTTCGTAGTCGCTAACCGTGGGCACCAGCCCCATCTGTCGCGCGGCCTTCACAGTCCGCGACACCTTCCGCTGGCACTTGGCGCACAGCCCGGTGCGGTGGCGCCCGAGGATCATCCCTGCCTCGTTCACGAATCTGACCATGACCGCCAGTGGGAGTGATAAGAGTAGTAAGTAAGTGCGTGAGTGAGTGAGTGAGTGAGTGAGTGAGTGAGTGAGTGAGTGAGTGAGTGAGTGAGTGAGTGAGTGAGTGAGTGAGTGAGTGAGTGAGTGAGTGAGTGAGTGAGTGAGTGAGTGAGTGAGTGAGTGAGTGAGTGAGTGAGTGAGTGAGTGAGTGAGTGGGTGAGTGAGTGAGTGAGTGAGTGAGTTATCACAGCGCGTAAGTAAACTCCTGGTACGCAAGCAATGAGGCAAGTGAATAGATAGCATTAGACGACAGCTGTAGAATTCTTCTGCGGCTTCACCGATCATTTAAAGTAAGTGTTAAATTAGAGGGGGCCTCCTCCCCCAGCCGGTGGGCTTACCCATACTTCCATTGTTTTATTATACTCTGTATCGGCTACCGGACTGGGGTCGTCGTCTCACCCAAACTTCATTTAAATATTTACCATACAGTGGCGTGCACGAGGCCAAGGACCGGCGGGTGTGGTAAATCAATTAGGATTAGCCTGTTTTCGCGTTCGCTTAGAAGCACCGTCACTGGTTTGATAAGTGCTCCCCGAAGAGCAGCAGCGGTCACCGTAAAACATACATGGTACCTCGGTGCTGTTTGTTCCATGTTCCAAACACCAGCACGATATAAGCTCGTCACGGAGTGGGCGTTCCTGCAGGACGACTTCATCCCAAAACGCTTCGTGCTTGCGCACGAAACCCGGCACAAACGCGCTCCCCCCCGCGCCGGCGTCCCACGCCGGGCATGCCACGGCAACCGCCGGAGCGGCCATTGTATCGGGTTCCTAAAAACGTCTGCCCAAACCGGCAATGTGGGCGAGGGGTTGGGAATCGCCCATGTGTCCACCCACCGATGCTCGTCGGCGGAAAGCTGAGGAATTGAGGGTAGAATAGGCCGCACGCCAGTCTGGCGATGATTTAGGTGCCGGAGCCACTCATCCGCGCCCACCTACCGCGAATGCCAATACAAGACTATCTGAATGTCAACACACTGTATCGTACGTTAGAAACGGGGGGCACTAATTTAACGCCCCTTGTTCTGCTGAACAACTTAGCGAACGTCGAAGTGATGCTGTGTGTCCAGCCGATCCATCGAGAAAAGCTGACGGTAGAACAGACACTAACAGCGCGACCCCGGGCCACTCCTACCCACCATTACCTGACAGCGAAATTCAGACGTAACGAAATAGGAAAAAGCTGCCACGAGTCACGCATGTGTTTGCGATACTACCAGTAGCTAATAAAACAGGGCCTGCAACCGAGATTTGTAATCGCCCCGCTCAGCTATCGCCCGGGCAGACCGCGGGGGGCGTTGGAATGGCAGGGGGGGCAAGTAGGCCGCGGTCGCCGCCTCCCCGGCGACCCCGACCCCGTCCCGACCTCCAACTCTCCGCGGCAACCAGATCGGATTGGGGGGGAGCTGCTGGGTCAGCGATGCGCCCACCCGCCCGTCGCGGCATACACCCCTGCCGGTGCATGTACGCCCATATCACGGAGAGAGGAACCCGGAGATGGGGCCGTCGAAAGGTAGCTGTACTGGGTTGCGGACGAGCTGTATTTAGCGTGTCGAGTCCTCGCAGCAGCAGCGGGTTTACCCGCCACACCGCGACACCCGCCCGTTATCAAACCGTAGCCCACGCGTGTAGGTAGGAAGATACGGGGGCAGCGGTCTCGGTATCCGTCGAAAAGTATGCAGTGTCGACTGCAACCACGTTGTTAGCACATCAACCACAGACATGTCACCACTGCCACCAGCGATACACACTATCGCCTCTAATAAAACTGCGTAAGCATTACATGTACACTAACAGAGTAGCAAGCGGTATAGCGGTAGCAACTCTGACCCCATGTCAGCAATAACTGTCTGTCAACCGCTACCCGCGAAGCAACAGCGGCGACGAAGACAGGCATCAGTATCTGTATAACATCAGCAATCAGCTAGGCAAAAGCATCTCCGGCACCGCCGTGCTAGCCATGATGGTATAACAACCTCAATCCACGAAGCAGCGGCAACTATGTAGGGACACAGTCGTGTCATCGATAGCTTTTTTATGTTGACAGCACCCAGAAACTATCATCAGCAACAAGCAAATCAACTGCAGCGGCCCAGAGATAACACCGCCGTGCCAGCCATAGCTGTATATCTATAAAGATCAGCAAAACCAAAGCCTCCAGCACCGCCGTGCCGAGATCCGCGAACCAGAAGCCTCTGGCACTGCCACGCCGAGGTCAGCGAAGTAGAGCCTCTGGCACAACCGTGCCCGTGGTTGCTGTATATCGACAGCGACTAGCAAGGCCACAGCACCCATACCCTAGCCACGTCAGCAGCCATACAAAGAAGCTCCCGCACGGCCGCACCCGAGATTGTTGTACATCAACATGCATTGGCGAAGCAACAGCCAATAGGCCGCGCCGGATATCGTCGTATATCGACAGCAATCAGCGAAGCAGCAGCGAATATGACAGCCGTGTCATCAACCGCTGTATATCAACGGTGACAGTCACCAACGACTATCAACGACGACTAGCGAGGCAACAGCGACAACACATCCGTGTGGGCAATAGCTGTATGTCAGCAGCGACCCGCAAAGCGAAAGCACTTTTGGCACAGCTGCATATCAACAGTGATCAGCAAAGTGAAACCATCTCTGGCACAGCAGTGCCAATGATGGTTGCATATCCATACAGCCATGTGTCCGCGACAGCTGTATGCCCACATTAATACCGACATCAACCCTTTCAGAGCCAACGCATAGCGATAAAACAAGTAAGAAAGGCGGTCATTGTCATAGCACGAGTGCACAGCACACGATATTTCATGCTACGCGCGTATCGCGCAGCTCCTTGCGTTGGGGTCGCACATTAAAGTCCCCACCCCTTAAGCTAGCAGCCCGTGTAACGTCGTGTGGCTGACCCTGCAATTGCCAGTTCTATTCGTCAACGTTGCCCTCTGAAGTCCCAAAGGGGTTAGTACCCACAACAATCCGCACAGCAAAAGCATCTGGTGCAGCCGTGCCAGTGATAACTGTTCGATCTGCGCATCAACCATAGCTGTGTAACCATCGCAACGAGCGAAACGTGCAGCCATCCCCGATGAAACTGCATCAGCATGAACTGTATATACACAGTAAAGAGCGGTACAGCGGTCGGTATAGCGGTCGGTATGGCGGTCGCCACCCTGACCCATGTCAGCCATAACTGTATCTCAACTGCGATCCGCGAAGCAGTAGCGACAACGAAGAAAATCGTCAACATCTGGATGAACACAGCAACCCGCAAGACACGTGTGTCAACCGCAACCAATCAGCAGCCAGCGAAGTTAAACCATGAGTTCGTTCCGGTCTTGTTTCGCAAAGTCTCGGATCTCTCGCAGCAGAAGCGGGTTAACCTGCCACATGGTAATCTCGCCCATTATTAACCAGCGCGCGTCGGTGACAAGACGAGGGAGCAGCGGCATCGGTATCCGTCGAGATATATGCCGTATCGACTGCAACGACGTTGTGCTGTAGACACATCAACCCTAGCTGTGTAACCCCGCAACCCGCGACACACGCAGTCGCCTCTGATCAAACTGCGTCAGCATGAACTGTTCATCAATAATAACGAGTGGTATAGCGGTCGCAACGCTGACCCATGTCAGCCATAGCTGTATCTCAGCCGCGATCCGAAAGTCAGCCGCGGCAATGAAGACAGCCGAACTATCTGTGTAACCCCAGCAACTGGCAAGACAACATATCTCCGGCAAAGCCGGGCCAGCGATGGTGGTATATCCACCGCACCGATCCAGCGACCAGCGAGGTAGCAGCACAACGTGCCGAGGTCAGCGGAACTAAAACCGCTGGTACTGCCGTACCGAGGTCAGCGACGCAAAGCCCGCTGGCCCCGCCGTGCGTATGGAAGCGATATATCGCTAGCGAGGAGCGAAGCAATAGCAACCGATAGCAAGAGGAATACCACCATGTCACCGAGCGGCCTAACCAATCAGCACAGCAAATATACAACTAGCCCAGCCGTGTATCAACCGTGAGCAACGAAGCAGATGCACTGCTGGACGACGCAGCCGTATCGACCAGGGCGGTACATTCATCGCGATCAGTCGACCAGGGTGGCACATTAACCGCGATCGGCCCAGCGAGATCGCCTAGACGCATATCGACAAAGAAAAATACACCCAGCCCAGTCGTATGTCAACAAACAGCAAAGCGAAGGCCGTTCAAGACGACACAACCGTGTCGACCAGAGCGGTAGATCCCCACGATCCGCAAAGCGAAAGGATATCTGCGACCACGGTATATCAACAGCGATCGGCAGAACCAACTCCCACGCCCGCGATTTTAGCAAAGCGAAAATGCAACAGGCACAGCCGCATATCGACCTCGAGCAGCAAAGCGAAAACGCTGCTGGACGACACAGTCGTGTCGACCAGAGCGGTGTAACCACGGTCAGCAACGCGAAAGCAGATCTGGCCCAGCCGTATATCCACGGCGATCAGCAGAGCGAAAGCACATTTGGCCCAGCCGGCCATGATGTGTGTATATCCCCACTGCGGCATAACCAATCGGTAACGCGATTACACAACTAGCACAGTCGTATACCAGGTATCAACTACGATCAGCAAAGCGAAAGCACTTCTGGGCCACATCGCCGTGTCGAGCAGAGCGGTATATCAACCGCGATTCGCAGAAAGAAAGTATATCTGGCACAGCTGCATATCAACAGTGCGGTATATCAACCGCGATCAGCCAAGCGAAAGCATACTGGCGCAGCTATATATCAACAGCGGCCAAAACACCAAAGTGCTGGACGATCGTGACTGCCAGAGCGGTATATTCACCGCGATCAGCAAAACAAAGGCATATATGGCGCAGCTGTTACCACCAACGCGGTAAATCAACCGCAATCAGCAACGCAAAAGCGCATCTGGCGCAAACGTATATCAACCGCGGCCAGCAAAGCAAAATACTGCGGATGGGACGGCCTGTGATGCGGGCTCTCAGACCGAGTTGGTGTTCCGACTCAACTCAGTGGTGACCACGCTGCCACCGGTACCAGGCATGCCAAACCTGATTGGACGTGCTGCATCAAGCAGAGGAGATTCGAAACGCAACCCTAGTTTTTGCGCTTCGGATCTCCTCTGCTTGCCGAAGCACGTCCAATACGTTTGGCATGCCTGACACCGGTGGCAGCGCGGTCACCACTGAGATTGAGTCGGAACACCAACTCGGTCTGAGAGCCCGCATCACAGGCCATCCCATCCGCAGTCAGACGCGAGAGGCCTCGCACACGGTACCCGCCCCCAGGTTGCCCCGGGTTACGCATGGCAGGTCCTCGAACCTGTGGAAGAAACGAGGGCAGTCGTAGCCAAGCCCGGTCGAAGTTCGGGCGGGGCTGCCGCCGTCCGTGCTGCCAGGGGGGCTGACATGGTCACCGGTGAAGCTGCTGCTGCCCCCGTCTGCCGGGGCCGCCCCCTGGCCGCCGACCGAGTCGTGACGAGGACATGGCCGAACAACCCTCAGAGTATGTATCGTCCCCTCGCTTCTCGCTTTTGGTCCGATGACGAAAACAATGCGTCAGAAGGGCGATATCATACCTATTTTATTATCGGATCTCAAATTATGGAAGCATGTCTGATCCGATTATATTTGCTTTCAGATTTTACTGGTACGCAAGCAATGACGCAAGTAAATGAAAAGCATTACAGTGGTATACTCATTTCAAGACCATCCGATTTTAGACCGTAGTAGAGATAACACCAGGTAAATCGGCTTGTCATGAAGAAGAAGCTACTTGGAATTAGTGTGGATGATTTTTCCAGTAGTAAAATATCAGACGACAGCAGAGATAAGACCACCCAAATTGGCTTGTCACGGGGTGGCCTTAAACTGGGTACACCACTGCAAGTGAAAACGACATGCGCAAGTAAGTGGGTGAGTCAGGGAGGAGGGTAATACGTGGGTGGGTGCGTCCGTTTGTGAGTGTTTGTGAGTCTTGCACTGTTATTGTGCGTTGTGTTTGTGTGCTGTGCTTGCATGTTTTGTTTGCATGTATTGTGTCAGTTTGTTTAGGTATCGTACATTGCATTCACGTGTTTGTAGTTGTTGTTGGCTGGGGGGTGAGGGGGAGTGCCCCAAGCAACAAACGTCGAGCAAGCCCCCTTTGCCCACGCGCACCTCTTGAGTAGGGGGGTGTGGTTGACGTGGAGCTCCTTCACGTCAAAAATCTGGCAGGTTCCTGGTAAGGCGGCCTTTCCCTGCCTTTTGCCCGGGCACCTGTTCGAAGTTGGCACGGCAAAGGCGGCAAAGTACGGGATGCGATGCCGCATTTAGAAAGGGCTTGATACGTGATAGTAACCATGACATTCCCTGCGTGATGCGGTACGTGACCACCACCACCCCTGCCACGAGAAACAAGCTCACGAAAATGCCAGTAACAGCGAGGGGGGGGCGGGGGTAGATACGTGACACAATCGACATCGAAAAAGTGTCCGCCTGGACCTTCTCCGCTCATATTTCTCTAAAATAAAAACGTGAATAGATAATGTCAGGTGTGTTCGCTAGCCGCAGATGGCATTCTCCGCGCTCTAAGCCCCGCCCTTCAAGCACCGCTTTCCGCTCGTATAACGATTAACCACTCTTTTCCGACAAATCAGGACAGGAAAAAGAAAAAAAGGCTCCAAAGCGGGCAACGCACATACTTATAAAGTACAACTTAAAGCAAAGCCCGACCGCTTTACGACTGCACGCACACTTGACAATACGGCACGTACAACATCATCAGCCATCTGACCACCCAACAGGCGCTACAACAGCAGTGCAGGTATCAACGTGCCTGGCAGGTACTCTTTGTAGGTGAACCGGTATTCCAAGTCAGGTGCGTACGTGTTCCTCTTCGTACGCATCCCCTCGACTTCTCTCCCCCTCGCCCCCCTCTCTCTCGCATTCTCTTTCCCTCTCTGTCTCTCACCTGTGGAACCTTCCCTTGTGATCAAACGGGTCGCGGATGGTGGGCACGTGTTGGGTCTCCACAAGATCGTCGACGAAATCGTACATGTTTCGGAGCGTCTCGCCGGCTTCCACGTCTCCGTCCTCGTAAATCTCGCTCCCAACATCACGGTAGTCCACCCACTCCACCTCCTCCCCTTCCTCCCCGTCACCCTCCTCCCCTCCCTCCTGCCCCCCCCCACCACCCCCCGCTCCATCCCCACCCCTCCCACCCCCACCCTCACCATGCACGCCGGCCGTCGCGTACATCCCTTCCTTAGCCGGTGCAACTCCCTCGTCAGGCTTGCGAAACTTGTAGCCTGATTGGCCGACTCCCGCCGCTGCATCGATCCCCCCCTTAGGCGACGCAACTCCCCTGTCAGACTTCCCACGAAACTTGAAGCCTGATTGGCCAGGCCCCGCCGCCTTTTCCGCAGTCGCCACCGCCGCTACCGCCGCTGCCGCCTCCACCTTGTCGCCATCGCCATCCTCATCGTTTCCCTTGCTGTTGTCGTTGCTGTCGCCATCCTTACCATCCAACCCCACCTCTTCCTCCTCGTCGTCGCTGCTATCGCTGCTGCTGTCGCTACTCGAATCGGAATCCGAACCATCCCCGTCCCCTCCCCCCGCTCCCGTCCCGCCTGCCTCCCATACTACACCTCCACCACCCGGCCGGGCAATACTGGCACTAGCACCACCGAAAGACTTGCTGGAGTGTGCGCGGTAGGGTTTCCGGGATACTCGGCGCGTAACAGCGGTGGTGGAGGAGGCGGTGGTAGATCGGGCACGAGGAGCTACATAAAGCTTCCCCGCCGAGTGAGAAATGCCTCTCGTGCGGGGGTGGGGGGGCAGCAGGCCGGGGCGTGCGGCTGCTACAATCGCACGAGAGGCGGCAGTCGAACGCGCTACTCGGGTTGGGGGAAGAGAGGGGGGAAGGGGGAAGGGGGGAGGGGGAGGGGGGAGGGGAAATGGGGGGAGGGGGAATGGGGGGGAGGTGGGGAATGGCGGGGGGTGAGGGGAGGGGGGGGATTGGGGGGGGGGGGGGGGGGTAAAGAGAGTTGTTGGGGGATAACGGGTAAGGTAGTGTTTGGGGAGCGTGGAGGTGTCATGCCTTCGGATTAATCGTCGATCAGAGGTTTCGCGATTGAGTAGGGGTTTCGCGATTTATGAGGGATTTTAGTTCCGCAGCCGCAGCAGCGGTAGGAGCAGTAGCAGCAGTTGCGGCGGCTGCAATAGCAGCAGGAAGAGGAGCAGCAGCAGCAGCAGCAGCAGGAAGAGCAGCAGCAACATAAAACATAATCCATCACGTGGTACTACTATACGACCACCCTCCTTCGGACTCGTGTATATCGGACACCATGAATGTCACGGTCAATCCGTCTTCCGCGACGTACAGCCAGTACAACGCCAAAGCACGCCATGCCATGACGTCTGGCACAAGCGTGGACATGTCAAGCTATCCTTGCGTTCGTGCGATGCATGTAAGGTTTTTGGCGCCTGCTCTGTGACCACGGATCACTGACTATGTTATGGCGACATGCTACTGCCACGCGATAACTTCAACAACACCGACGACTCGTCTCACGTCATAACGTCTCTGACAAGCGATGATATGTCAAGCTGAACCTGCGTTCGTGCGGTGCCGTCGCCTGTCCTGTTGTTGGAGATTGTCCTATGGCCAAGGACTAATGTAGATAGTAGATAAGCGACGAGTTACTGCTGTGTAAAGCGAGAACATCAAAAGCTGTTGATGACTGGTCTCACGCCACGACTTCTGACACCACCAAGGACATGTCACGCTGTCCTTGCGTTCGTGCGATGCCTTTACCGCTGATGACAGACTCACCGACTAGTCCTTGCATTCGTGCGATGCCTTCACTGATCATGGCTGGCCTCACGTCGTAACGCCGCGGGAAAGCTAGTCAAAGTTACCCTTGCGTTTGTGGGATGCCTGTACTACTGCTGACTGGATGACTGGTCTTACTGGCTAGTCGTAAACATGTCCAGCTAAACTTGCACTCGTGCAATGCTTACGTTTTTACTGCTGATCACTGGTCTTACGCCGTGACGTCCGAGACAAGCGTGGACATGCCAAGCTATCCCTCCGTTGTGCGATGCATCGACTTCTAGATGGCTTGTCTCACCGCGACTATGTGTAGTTGTTGCGTCCGTGCGATGCCTTTTGCTGCTGCAGACTTGACTCACTGGCTACAAAGTAATCCTTGCACTTCTGCGATGTACCTACTGCTGCTGCCAACTGGTCTCATGCCGTTGTATCTTGAAGAGTGGACATGTCGAGCCATGTTCGCGCTAGCGCGATGCCTTTACCGCAGATAACTGGTCTCACCGACACAAGCAGCCCACGTCCAGCTGTATTTGCGCTCGTGCAACTTACTGCTCATCACTGGCCGTGACGTCTGAGACAAGCGTAGACAAATCAAGCTATCCTTGAGTTCGTGCGATGCCTTTACTGCTGATGGCCAGTCTCACCGCTACGTATGTATGATACGAGTAATCCTCGTGTTCGTTCGATGCCTTTCTTTGCTACTCTAGGTCTATACTGCTGAAGGCGTGCTCACCGACGTGCGAAGCCTTTACTGCTGGTTACTGGTCTCGCGTCGTGACGTCTCGGAGAAGCGTCGACATGCCAAGATATCATTTCGCTCTTACGGCGCCTTTACGTACTACTGCTGGTGAGTGAACTCCCTATATTGTCTACAAGTATCATACCTGGTAGTCCATATGCTCACATCATAGAACAACCAGACGCGTAACGCGCAACGAGAGCCGCAATTTCCTACACTGCATTCGCGAGGCGACGTGCAACATAACTGAGTCGTCTTCGAACAAGGGTGTGGTTGCAACCTCAGATCATTCAGAGGCGCGAAACTCCACAGTAGTCAGCTTAAGCAAGCTTTCCGCCTACCTGAGCGCACTCCTGCTCGCAGGGTGCTGAACATGGCCACACGCGATACAGCCACACGAACAAGTCAGAGTTGCCTCGTTGCCTCCTCTCGCTCTCAGCCAAGTATGGAGTTTAATACTTTTGGAAGGCGTTCACAGAATGATATTGATATACCACTACAAAAATAAATTTAATAAACTTTTTATATCTAATATATAATAAAATTGATTATTACATTTATGTCCAGCATGGTAGTTGATATTTGAGTAACTTTTGCTATTTGCAACACCGCAAGAACCCGCCCCATACAACACCAACAACGGCACCCAACAAGAACTTCTTGCAACCCATTGCAGCCCAAATTGAGCCAACTGACGGCGTGACCTCCTTCCGATACGCACCTTGCATTGCCAACGAAAGAGAAGAAAAGCCATGGGAAGGTTTGCAGCTGCGGTTCTGGGTTCCTCGGGTCAAGTCGGCGGCTGTGTGGTCAAGTCTTTGCTCGCCGAGCCTCGGTGCACAACAATCATGCTCATCAATAGGAGAAGACTGGACATCTACGACAATGAGCCTCGAGTCACCCAGCACATCGTGGACATGGACAAGCTCGCTACAGATGCAGTGTGAGTGGGGATGCTTGCGTCTGCCCTTTGGGGCTGGGCTGAGGGTTAGTTCATAGCGCAATGTGGCATGATGCGCGTGCGGCCACAACGGATAGAAGAGAAAAATCGCAACAATCGCTCACCTAGCCTGGTATATTTGTTTCTAGTAAATACGAGGAGTACATCATCATCAGTATGATATTGCAGGAGATGCTCGAACCGGCTCGTAGCATCAGCAATCTCTTTTCACCCATCGTCCCTCTGCAACGAATCTGCTGCTCTGTGTGCTTCCATCATATCATACAATCAGCAGAAGTGCTGCGGTGCTGCTATCTGCTGCTCTGTGGTGGTAGGTAGAAGTGATGATTAGTACAATGGCAATGGTATTCACGTGCTAGGAGTATTAGCTTGTATCGTGTATGACATATCGCTGACGGCGGTGTGTGGGTAGCTCTGTGTACGAATATTTCATTGATAGGGAGGGACACAACAAGAACGCGACGATATTTCAGAGCTCTACGACAACCGTGGGTGCTGTACCTGTTGGTAGAATAGCTTGGTGGCAGTTCAGTTCAGTTTCGTTTTTATCGTTTTTCACCAGTTTTTACTAAAGGGGCGCGCGCCGTATGATCCGGGATGGGGCCGTCTCGCCTTCCGCAGGCGGATTTTTTTGGGTCTTTCCGAGGGACGGTATGGGAAAGGTCCCCGTTTGTTTCCTGCGGGATGGGAATGGGACGGGAAGGTGGGGAGCCACTTGGTTGACGGGACTGGATGGGAATTTACGATTTCTTGGTGGGACGGAACGGGACGGGATCGGGAAACGGGTCGGGAATTTGGTCGGAGGTCGGGAGCATAGGTCGTGAAATCGGTTGGGAAAATAGTCGGGAAATCGGTCGGGAATCGGGAATATGTGGTCGGGAATGTGGTCGGGAAAACGGCCGAGGCTATGGTCAGGAATGCTTTGCTTGCTTCTGTTTGACCCGCGGAAGCAGACGTGCCGGAACCGTCCACCTCCACAACTTCCATGATTGCGATGTCGTGTGTGTGCGCAGGGGCTGCGGTCTTTTTACTTTTTTTGAGAGTTTGTCAGGTGATAACTGACTGCGGACATTTTTTCGCGCAGCCTTTATATCGTTTCTTTATATCTTTTTATTTTAGATTTTATGAAAAATAAATGTAAAAAAACATTTTTTTGTAGTTGCTCTTGAGTTGCTTTAATAAAAATAGAAAAACGTCAGCTGTGAGTACGAACGATTGAATGGTTGAAACTCATTTTTGCAAGCTGCGTTGTACATCTATGTTTTGCTAATTTGATTTTAAAAAGGCGGGGGAAATACCATGTCATGGAATAAAAAGCGGGCGTTCGATGTATTAATAGTACGCAGCTTGCAAAGATGAGTATCGACCCTAAATTCGTCGAACTCACAGCTGACGTCGTTATAATAATTTTATATAGTTGTTGTTGTTGTTGTTGTTGTTCTCACATTAACTCGCATAATCAAGTCCGTGGTCACAGGACAGGCTCCAGTCACTCTGGAGCTGAGGAATACCCCAGGGAAAACACACACACAACCCAAGGATATAGTATACATACTTGTAGTGCCCTGCAGTCCAGCAATCTCTCTGGTATTGCATCCAAAGTTGCATGCAACACCATCAGTTGCATCCATGGTGGTCATACGATGGGAAAATGAGAAATCTGGTTGGAAGTAAAATGATAACTGCCCCAGTATGGAGATGCGGGACGGGAGCAAGTCTGTGCGAACGTCGGGGTGGGATGGGAACAGCTGGCCAGGCAATGGTACGGGGAACAATCGGGAAGGTACCAGGAAGCGGGATGGTAAACACTCAGGACGGGAACAATACACCTTACGGCGGGACGGTGGACGGTGGGAACAGAAACCAACGACGGGAGCGGTCCGGAAATCGCGGTGGGGAACGAATATCACACGCTTTCCCGTACCCGTCCCGTTCCGTTCCCGTCCCGACCACATGTTCCCGTCCCAACCTTACCGCGTGTGCCCCTGGTTTTTACACCGCGGCGTTCGTTTGCATCTCGTTTCTTTCTTTTTTTCGCATCGTCGTATCGTATCGTGTATCGTATCATGCCGGTTGTCCCGGTTTTCGATAAAACGTGTAGTTGTTTCGAACACTGAGGTTGGAGTCAGGGGTTCAAATCTCAGTATGCATATGTTTATTTTCCAGAGACACCAGCTGGCGAGAGCGCTTTACAGGAAGCGAGTCGGAGAGGGAAGAAAGAGCCCAAGTCTTCTCGCGATAAGAATGAAGGCGCGCATCGTAGTGGGGAGGGGGAAAAAGAGCCTGCTTATTAATAGTGACCCCGGATTTGAGTTACGTCTAGGAGGAAGAAAAAGTGCGAAGGTAATAGATGAGATGGAACACAAGAACAACAACAACAACAACAACAACAATCGTGTCATGCCGTGTTATGCCGTGTCATGCCGTGTCATGCCGTGTCATGCCGTGTCATGCCGTGTCATGCCGTGTCGTTTATCAGGCGCCCCATGTGGAGCATAGTACTAATAATAGTACATTATTAATAGGCTATTAATAGGTGAATCTCGCCCCTATTAAAGCCAACAATAATGCGGGTTCGATTCCTTTAGAGTGCATGCTCGTGCTCGTAGAGATTTTTCCTTGCATTAAAAGATGACTAGCGGAAAGCGCGAGGCGTGAGTTGGCAACATCCGATGAAAATGGACGAGCATAAAAAGCTGTCAATTGGGAATGCTGAGCGCTATGCGCGATAAAAATGAAGGCACGTGTACCGGGGGTTGAAGGGAAGACACCTGTGACCACGGCTTGTCCAAAAGGCCGCTGAGGGTGCAACGTCTTACGAGTTTAGCTGGGATTGTAAAAGGTATCACATCAGGTACCATACGATAGGAGGTACTCTTGTTATACACTTGGCACCATATGCAGACTCATACCAGGTACCATACAACAGGAGGAACTCCGCTGTACACTTCGTACCATATACAGGCGAAGCTTCAACCCCTTCAGAGCCCGTAAATCCCTCCCTATACTAACTTCAAGTAAATTTGTCGAAAAGAGAGTTTCAGTTGTGAAGGCGTTAAACTTGTTTCGGCTGGTCGGTGTTACTTGCGGTGGTTTCTTGCGCGATGGCTAATTAAATATAATACCTACCCTCTCGTATGCGGGTTTTATAGTGTCAGTGCACAGAATGGTTACAAGTATGGAAAATTGTCCAGTTGACCCTGACAACATCCAGGGGAGTCACCGACCTATATATCTTTCATGAGGACAAAATATAGAACACGCGCGAACGACCTTCCGTAAAATTTGTGAAGCTGTGTATTAACAACCAGGTTTATTTCACAAAACATCCGTCAAATTTGTGAAGCTGTGTATTAACAACCAGGTTTATTTCACAAAACACCATGTCATAAATGAAACACAGATCTAATAATGTACCACGCAGCTTGCAAAGTTGTGTTTCAACCATTCAATCGGTCGTACTCACAGCTGACGTTTTTCAATTTTTTTTATAAAATTGTCTTGTCTGGCCAGCCGAATTGCAGACATAACCCTTTGAGTGCCGCAGTCCCGACTTGGGGAAAAAACACTTGGCGTTAGAAGAAGATAATTTTAGCAGTTGGAAATGGGTCAAGTCAGGCAAGCCAAGTTGGCTTTCCCCGGCCGAGGGGGCGCCACCCGAGAAGAACTAATGCATGTTCCCGCATTGCAATACTTTCTTCAAGTATGTGAACCCAATTAAGTCGGATAGTCGGCACCTCCGTTTCACAATTGCTAGTCGGACTAGTATCTAGTTGGCGACGACTATTAGTCGGACTAATACATAAATAGTTGGCGACAGGTTAGGAGTGTTGCTGCCTGATCTGTCTTCTGCTTACTGTACGTACGGCGGTGGTGTCCATATTGACACCATCGGCTCCGTGACCCTCTTGGGTATCCCAAAGGGAGCAGAAAGGGCAAAGCAAGCGGAAAAAAAGGGACGAAGAAAAGGAACCAACGAGATGAAAGGGAGAAACAGTTTCGGCAAGAACCAGCGTAGCGGCGCTGGTAGTACCGCAGTGTCGGCCAGAACTGCCTCCCCGAGGGATATGGATCAGGCGACCAAAAAAACAAAACAAAACACGAGATAGTCTTAGTAGTTTCATGTTACGTAGACAGGTGCTACCTACTGGTAGGCCTGGTGCCTTGCTACTTTGCTGTTTCCTTCTTGCCTTCTTTCACCGCGGTTTCCCTACCCCCCCCCCCCCCCACCAGTTGGGCGCCATGCATCCGGGTGGCGCAGCGCCCCGAGCTCTGTTTGGCCTCCTCTTGTTGCCTCCTCCACGTGCCACCTGGCCGTGAACCGTTCGGCTGATTCGAGGACCCCCCTGTACCAGTTGCCCGCCTTCTCTGCTGCACGGGCCCACGGACGGTTTCAACTTCAAACTGCCTTGGGGCCATTTCTGTGGAGCCTTCGGTGGATCGAAAAACGACGAGATCTGAGGGTTCTTCGCCTGTTGTTCGGTGGCCCCCACCTGGTCCTGGGTTTTTCCCGCCGGCTACCTGCGCAATAATCATCCTCCTAGGCAGTTGCCCCGTGTTGTGCCGTACCATTGCCCTCGCGAAGAACAGCCGCCGTTTCCGGATGGTCGTTTCAATGCTCTCGCACTTCGTCTTTTTGAGGGCCTTGGCGTACGAGAGGTTGGTGTGGTTTGCCCTACGCTGGAAGCCAAGGACTCGCCGGAGAACTTCGAGGTGCGCCTTTCGGAGCTTGTCATGGTGAATCGTGTTGGGGGTCCACGTCCCACACCCGTACAGGAGGGTCTCAATCACATCGGCCTTCAGCATGCGGAGCTTCAGGCTGGGCGGGGCGGCCGTCACATCGTATAGCTCTAGATCGAACCGCTTGTAGCGTGCCCTCGTGAATCGGGCACGTCGCTCGATCTCAACCATGAGGTCATCGTCTTCGTGGATAACGCCGCCGAGGTATAGAAACTGCATTGTCTGCTTATACCCACCTTTGTCCTGCTGCTTCGATGACGAACGAGGGAGCCCGGGATGCAAGGTTCCGTGTTTGTAGCAGCATGGTCTCCGTCATTTTTTTTTAACAGTAAGGCGTGCTGCTTCGAAGACGGTCACCATAATGACTGCCATCATTGTAGCAATCCCCTCCGAGACATGGCCTGCGTCATCGGCGTATGTATGACATGCATGCACGAGGGCGTACATATAACCTTGAGCGAGCAATAAACAGTAGTATAAGCACGGAGCTCGAAGCACGAGCAGCACTTGTTACTCGCAGACCGTACATGCGAGTGCAAGTGCAGTGTTGTTCTCATAGCCCCACAATTAACGTAGCTACATACTTAGTCTTAGTATTATACGATTTTTATTGGGTTATGGGTTTGCGCTTGTTCACATTTTTTTTTACTTTTGTTTAGCAGTAAAACATCGGAACCGTTCCAGCATAAAAGCGCTCCAAAAGTACCACTTTCGTGTCGCAAGTGCGTTTTGTATTTTTTGATGGGGAATTGATTATTCAATTTTCAATTTTTCGCGAACGATCTAAGTACAAAGCAGCAGGTAAAGCAGGCCAAAAGTACGTATTAACAATACGTGCGTATTCCTCGCAGTCTCTTCCTCCTCCTCCTCCTCCTCCTCCTCGTCCTCCTCCTTCCCCTCCCCCTCCTCCCCCTCCCGCCCCCCCCTCCCCCTCCTCCTCCTCCTCCTCGAATCCTCTAATACGTACAATGGGTGAAATCATCAGTTTATTGCGAAGAATACACGCGGCAGCACCACAGGTACCTGGTAGTCCCGAAAACGAAAACATATCGTAAAATTTTTGCCAAGATGGTCACCACTTCCCCCCCCAAAATTTGCAACAAAAATGCGGGTACAGGTGACTTGCAGGTTGTAAAAACGTTGCGCCGCAAACAGATTCCATTCTCATTCCGAAAACGGTGCGGAATTTGTGTCCAAATTCCAAATTGTGCTTGCAGATGACGTAAAAAAAACGAAAAGGGCCAAAATCACCGGAAACATATCACATAATTTGATACGTTAAAAAGTCGGTTTCTTTGTTTTTTCGGCCTAGCTTCCGAAAAATATTCCACACACCCATCGGCGTATATTATGTAAGTCAAGTTCGTACACCTGCCGTATTTCGCCTATGAGACAAGAGTAGCAACCTTCTCTAATACCTCGTACCAGGGGGTATATAATGTAACCTAAACCTCTTGAAAACGATTCCCCCTCTCCCCCCTTTTTTTTTCTCCCCGCTCCCTCTTGCTCAAACGCCCCACCTAACATCGAAATCTGCCAGATTAATGAACACTTCCACGCACTTAATATCACCTCATTATCGCTCTAGAGCCATCCATGCCGCTGCTGCAATCCACCCCCCCCCCCCCCCCCCCCCCGCCGCCGCCAACGCCCCCTCCTTCCCCACCACCCGCACCATCGCCTAGACCTAGCACCACGCGTATAGCAAATCCCTACATCTATGCGACCTAAAGATGTTTAAAAAACCCTTTCGCCCCCCCCCCCCCCTCTCCCCCCCACCCCCACCCCCACCCCCTCGAACGCTCCGCCCTCTCCTCACTGGTTGTACGACTTACAGGATAAGATTTATAGTTTCCACGCACAGATTGAGCTGCCCCGCCCGTCCCGCCTCCCCCCCCCCCCGTCTCTCTTGATCAAACCCAGGCCCCCAAGTCCTTAAAAACTCCGCCCTCCCCTCACCGGTTATTCGACTTACAGGATTCACTTGATAAATTGATGCATTTCCTTCCACAGCTGTCCGATTTTGTCCCCCTCAAAACACGGGTTTTATAGTTGCCGCGCACAGACTGATTAACATCACCCTCTTGACCCTGATAGCTACACTATAGTTGTAGGGGGAGTCGGCGACCTATATCCTTAATGAGGACACACAACCCGTAATACGCGCAATCAGAGTATCACACACAGCTTGCAAAGATGAGTTTCGACAAAATCTTCGATCTCACAGCTGGAGTGTTTTTATTTTGATAATAATACCACACTATGATTCGATGCGCCAGTTATTGCCACCCCCGGTGATAGCAAAACCAAAACGTAAAAAAGGCGAATTTGCCTTTTGACTTTTTACGATTTTTAATTAACCCCCCCCCCGATGAAAACGTTCCTAAACACTGTCCTTGCTGGCCCTTTCTTTGCACTCTGTCGTTCTTCGCGCCTGCTGATCGACTAAACATGTTTGTTGGTGCTGACTATCCAAGCCAACACCGAGTCCCCCTACCTTTTGTTATGTCACCCTCTACCCCTAAATTCCTTAGAACGCCTTTTCGCAAACCCTGTGTGTATTCAAAGTACTTGAATATTGACGAGGCGTGCCGATTTGACCGCGTTACCCCTTCGGGACTTCTGACGAAAATAATTGAAAGAAAAAAATGACGTGATTACTACAGCATCGGCCACATAAAGCAATCCGAGCTGCTGCTGGTGTGGGAGATGCGTTCGAACCGCAAGGCAGGAATCTGTGAGGCAAGCAAGCGTGAGGCATGACGATACGATACTCGGGACGCTGCCTCAAGCTTTTCCTACTCGCTCTATGAGATCGCGCGAGATATTTTTTTGGTCTGTATACTGTAATCAAGATATGATCAAGTCCCCTAGAGGTTTAGTGTCTGTATACTGTAATCGAGATATTGTGAAGTCCCTAAAGGCTTAGTCGCGGGTGCTCCTTTCTCGGGCGCTCTTAAATCGGGACACCCACAAACTGTGTGTATGTAGACATTGCAATGATTTTTCACTTCCACCTACAGTACGTATGTACATCCAGCATCAATATGTCGACATATCAAAATACAGTATGCGACGCCAGTTTAAGAGATGTCTTATTTCTGGCCAGGCTGGACTTCGTGTGTAAGGCAGGGTGTGGCCTGCACTACTGTTTTCAGTAATAAGTAGGCCATGTTCTTATTTTCGCCTTATATTCGAACCTGAAATCATTAAACGCCAAATTCTTAAGTGCTGTCGCGTACTAACTGTATCTTATTATGCGTACCTGATATTACTTTTTTACCAGATATATATATACTGACAGGTGCTTATTGCGTGTTGGAAAGGGTAATGTTGTTGGCCTGATTATTGTTGCGCTGTTCCTGCTTGTGTGCTACATCGATCGTCCACATTATGGACGTCGTGCACGATGACGGCGTTAAATTAACGTGCCGGTGCACGCTGCTCGACGGCATATAAATATCCGTAAAAGTATCGATACAAACGTCCTGCTGCACGAAGTCCCTGGCGACAGCTATTCTGTCTTACGGTCATCCGATTTACCGTGAACCCATGGCTGATGATGCTGCAGCACGTAATACAGGGCAGGAACTATTTTGTGGGCAATGCAATTCTTCCACGCATCAGACAAATCGCGATCTACATCATCTACACTAGACAGATCACGATCTACAAGATCATATACATCATATAGATCATATAGATCCTATATCTGTCGCTTATGACATGTTGTGCAGGATCTGTCGTGTAGTACCGATCTTAAACCCAGGAATCCAGGAAAATCTGTCATAGATTATTCAGATCATTCAGATCACCCGGCTCTCACTCGGCATCGTGATCTGTATGTCATGCAGATCATATAGACCAGGGATATGTCTGCCCTGAACTACACAGATCGTATAGATCATTGGTCACCTAGATCTCACCCGGCAACATGATATGTAAATCATGCAGATCATATAGACTGAGGATCTGTCTGCCCTGAACTACACATATTACACGGATCATCAGTAGATCAGTAGGGACGTGATGTGTCCGAAGGATTCCCGATTTTGTCAGATAATTTCACTGGTGGAGTTTTTTTTACCCATCCTGACCCCGCTTTGCCCCCTGACCCCATGCAGACCTTATCTCACCCGGTCCTGAGCCCTTTAAGCTGGTCCTGGCCAGGTGGAAAATAAGCCGCCATCGGCAGAGCCCACCAAGCAGCCTGGTCCCACGCGACTACCATTATTGTTACCACCAAAATTGGGGTTTCAGAATGGGGGTTTCCACCAAGTTGGCCACAACAATAATGATTACGACACTGAATATAGGAATTCGTGTGCTACTAGTGGCTTGGCGTTCCGTTTTCGCTCGCAGACTCGTGTCTATAGATATACTTACGCCCGTAGTATAGTGAGTAGTATCTGATACTATTCAGGAGCAGTAGTTGTTACCCGTACGGCGGTGTACCATATGGGCTGCTGCTCTAGGCAATTGCTGTAGACTGAAATACCGGTACTGCGGTGTACCATATGGACTACTGCCCTAGGCAATTGCAGTAGACTGAAATACAAACTCATTTGGGCTGGTCGGTGTCGCTTGCCCGGTTACGAGGGCGGTGGCTAATTGTTTTATGCGTTAGTTCTTACAAGAGTTTTGTCACCATTTTCAATTTACGACACCCCGCCAGGATTTCAACCGAACCACACCCCGAAGGGGAACCTTGAACAAATATTTTACACCCTGTGCAACTAACTACAACTGGCAACTACAACTTCTGACGATAGTAATCTACCTGGTACGTACGTCCGTAGAGCCCATTGACTACTACCTTGAAATGGTTATTTCTGTCGAATGTTGAAAAAGTGATGTCATATAAATTACCTGGTATTTCATAATATAGTCTATATGTCAAACACAGCTTGTAAAGATGAGTTTCGACAAAATATTCGATCTCACAGCTGCAGTGTATTTTGATTTTTATAATATACCTGGTATGTAAGTTGCTCTGCGAACATGTCAGTTGCTCTGCGAACTTTTTAGAGATATTATCATGTTTCCGTTAGGAAGCCGTTTCGGGACCCAGGTGTAGCGACCTACTGCTGTAAATACTAAGAGGCCACAGAGTGCGGTCGTCAACCTACTAGGAAGAGCGTTCAACATCAATATTTTCATATAATATATGAGTTTTGATAGCGAATTCTTTTCTGGTCGATCTCACAGCTCAAGTGTATTTTTCACTTTTCTAATTATAGATGTGATATCAGTACGATATTTCCGACGGTGAATCGATTAATTGAAACTTGTATCCCATACCAACTCAACTAATCATTTCCCTGGGCCTTTCACGGGTCGGATGACTTCTCGCGGGTCGGATCGAGTCAGGGGAACCCGATTTCCGACCCGTGAGATTTGAAAACCTCTTGACCCGACGCGATCCGGCCCGTGATATTTTTCGACACCCCTGACGCAACTCGGCTCGACCCGCGAGGTTTTGAAAACCTCCTGATCCGACCGACCAGCGGGGTGCCGGGTGATGACCCGTCAAAAGCCCTTCTTATTTCAAGTATTAGTAGCTGTCCTCGCAAACGTCGGCTATGTTCGGTACACCAACAACGTTGGTGCGCGTTTTTTTGTGAATCAACACACCTGTATACAGCAGCAGTATTTATGTAAGATTCGGGTCAACAAAATTTCGAATACATGGACGAACAACCCGACTAGCCATGTGGGATGACGGTTTGCGCTTCGTGCTCACGGTCTCCGGCGGCTCCTGCCTGCAGGAGGGCTAGCTATGTTTCTGCGCTACTATGTGGGATCAGGTCCGGGGTGGCATCAGGGAATGGGTGTTGTTTATATCGTTGGTGCTCAATTTTTTTCGTCAAGGTGGGTGCGGTCCCTTTAATTAACGCCTTCATTTTTTTTGCCTCGCTGCAGTATTGGAAGGCTCCCAATGGTGCAATAGCTGCTGCTCTCTGTAGTGCCGATGGAATCGCTTGGCACCACTAGGATATATACATTAACTCTCTATAGTAAGCCCATTCCTAGTGCCGGTGCCCTGAATAGTGCCGGTATGTTGGACTGTCACGTACCTGCGCCACCATTGGGAGCCCCCCCCCGCTCCGTAATTCCATGTGGTTTGTCTCCGAAGGGGTTTGCATTTTTTTTGGTAAGTGCCACGGCGTATTGATTGTGGCATTAGAATATGTCATGTGTGGCATATTGCAACGAACATGATGCCACTCATGTTTTTTTTAGGATGTGATGCTGATGATCTTTCTCTCGTATATCTGTGGTATGATAATGTCTCTTCCACTCCAGAGGAGTGGTTGGAGCGTGTCCTCCTGTGACCAGGGGATTGATTTATGGCGATGGCGAGTTGATGTGATAGCTACCGAAAACAATAACACAAGAACAGAAAGACAAGACAACTGCAGACGACATGAGTAGGAACTGCTGCTGCGTGAAAGAGACACCGTCTAAAGAGAGGCACACAGGAGAGTAAATAGATACGAACTGCTGTACAGCAGTACGAGCACTGTTGATAGCACTGTTGTTGATGAGTAGTAAAAAACATACAAATGTTCCCGGCCATCGCAGCGGACAATGCTCACATTTCTATTGTATGCCTGGCAGGGTTCTCGTATCTGCATCGTAACTGCCTCCTTGTATACCAGGTACAGTATCGCGTTGGATTTGTGTAGGTTGGAAGTTTTAAAACAAGGAACGTAAAAGTCGGCAAATGGTAGTAAAGGAAGAACACAAGAACGAACGGACAAGGCGACAGCGGAAAGGCATGACTAGGAACTGCTTCTGCGCGAAAGTGGCAATATCTGAAGAGAGACACACTGGATAGTAAATACAATATGGCGGTTTGGCGGTCTAGCTTTTTTGCCACGTCAAGGCCTCTCAAACTTACTGCGCGAGCAAATAAAAATGGCGGCTGGCGGTCTAGTTTTGGCCCGTCAAGAACTCTTTAGCAGAGCCCCAAAACTCCTCCCTATACCAACTTCAAGTAAATAGTGAAAAAAAAGTTTTCCAGTAGTAAAGGCGTTAAATTTTATATACTAGTTATCGTGAGGGAAGGTCCTAGACGGGTGTCCGATTTAGCTTTGGCCCGTTAAGGCCCTTTTTCAAGCTTAATGTACTGATTTTAGTAGGGATAGGTCTTGACGGCTGTTCGGTCTAGCCTTTCCCCGACAAGGGCTCTTTATACTTAGTATACCTGACGCTATTACGGTGGGAGGTATATTATAAGAATAAAAATACACGCCAGCTGTGAGACCGAAGATTAAGATTTCATCGAAACTCGTCTTTGCAAGCTGTGTGTGACACCCGAAGGCAATATTAATGGTAATCTCAAGTAAATCCGCATTTCATCTTTGTTTCATTTTTTTCTGTGGTATTATTTCTCTGTTACGGACCACTTGATGTAAGTATTGGATTGGATGAGGCCTCCTGCTCCGGCCGGCGGTCCTACCCAAACTTCTTACCCCGTTCTTTTGGACCCGCAGCCTGAAGTCCGGGTACCTCTCCCGTCCCCAAACTTACGTAACTTGCCGGAATACTTCGGTGAGCATGCAGCAAAATCTCTCTCGCGCACTCTGGTGACAACGGTAGGTCGAGCGCGTCGGAGCAGGCTTGCTCCCGTTGCCGCTTGGCTCCTGTTAGTCTCTCACTGGTGGCAGGCCCAATGTAATGTCGTGTCATGCTCTTCGTCTTCCAGCCCTCGATTTGCATGATCTCGGCCATCGGGGTTCCCGCCAGGGACTTGCTCAGAGACGCGCCGGAACGAAATGAATTCAGTGTAAAGTTACTGTACTGAGCAGTCCCGCCGCGGGCAGGTGCCGTTGCAGCGTAGTGGCCATGCGCAGCGCGGATAACGCAACGCCCCCACGACGCCCGTCTGGCAAGATAACTGGGAAAAGGTGTCCCTGAGCGAGATGCCACCCGATGCTATGCGCAGCCGAAATGTACTACATGACCCCCCGGAATGCGCAAGTTTGTGGGCATTCCTTGTCCGCCAGCACTACGACCGCCTCACTTGACTTCCGCAACACCTTCCCGTTTCTTTGGGACGCCGTGTACCCTTTTAGCATTGACCTGATGGCTTCCACCGCGCCCGCTCAACGCGTCCCCGGTGGTACGGAAGAGGCGTTGCCATTCTTCTGAGCTCCGCTGAACGGCAACACCGATCGATTGTGCACGTCTATCATTACTTGGGCTCACCGCAAGGTCTCAGGGTGCCGCTCCCACCTGCCGCAAAATCTGATATAGGGAATGTGCTTATTCAACGAATCTTGCGGAAACACCCCCGTGGTGTTCAAATTCGTGCATTTCAGCCCGATGAGGCGAAGGTTCCCGAAAAAGACCCCCCACCCGCGAACCCATCGCGGTCGTGCTTGGCCAGGTGGGGTATTGATGTCGGCCGATTTAGCCACACGCCCTCCGTTGTCTACGAATTCAGCGAAGGAAGGTAGCATACAATGGGAGAGGAAAAAAAAATGGCGCCTCTAGAAACCGGTCCATGTCATCCATGTCAAAGGGGCGGTCGCAAGGCGGCGCCTTGAGTGACCCGATCAGAAGAAAGAAAAATGTGCATGTCCACTCCATCGGAAAGACTCGGAAGCCACGCATCGCGGAGCGATTGGTCCTAGAGGGTGACACTATTCCAGGACGACAAGTGTTTACGGACGAAGCCCGGCACAAAGTAGCGACCCCCCGCCCCGGTATCCTGTACCGAGAAAACCCATCGTAGCCGGCGTAATGGGCGGTGCACAAGGCTTCTTGGGACGCCCGCGAGCTCGAGCGGAATAGACCCAGTGTAAGCGGTGAGGCCGACGTCACCGGCGAAACCACGCGGGGTAGGCGGCGGCAAACATGCCGATGTCGGTGATCGGAGCGGTCGTGGCGTGCGCGGTGCTTTAACTTCCGCCATGCCCCTATGGGGTTGTGGTAACGGGTAGGCCCGGCGGTGTCGAGGTGGTGGATCCCCCCGGGCCCGGAACGGGAACTTGCGCAGGCGCAGTCGCCGGGGCCGGAGCAGGCGTAGGCGAAGCATGCGTAGACGCAGCAGGCGCAGGCGCGGGTAACGACCGCGTCCGGGGCATGGTACAATATCTCTGCAAGTGTTTCTCCTTCCTCGTGCCTTTTCGAGCTTTCTCCGGGAGACACCATGCAACTGACCGGTCCTGATAGAGTTTGCAAGTAACTCTTGTCGAAAGGTGTTGTTCCAACCTTTCGTTCCGAAATTTGGATCCGCCTGATTGATGGCGAGAGTACGAAAAAATTCCTGTTTTTGTTGTTTAGCCTCGCCCACCGAGGGATATTTGGCGGCTTCAAATACCTGCAGGTGGCAACGCTACTGATCAAGTCGTGGCAGTAATGGATCGCCTTGGCTGCAAGGTGAAAAATGCAGCCGTGGTGTGGTCGCAGTTTGACGCTCAAATATAAAGTCCAGCGTACAGGACGGCGGCGTCAAGACAGCTCAATACTTTGGTCGAAATTGACTTTCCCGATTCCTAGCGCGTATCCAATTGGCAAAGGAGTGTGGCAGAGGTAGTGTCTACGAAAAACTTAGGATTTCGTAATGTGGGATATCGCAATAGTTTGTTTTCAAAGTTTTTCACATTTCAGCCAAGTTATGCCACGTATTCGAGTGAAATTTTCATTTTTTTCACCTCGTGTTTGAGTGAAATTTTCATTTTTTTACCTCGCTCACCTGTACGCTGGGGTTTGATTTTGGGTAAGAAGCCACCGCCATATGGAAACTAAAGACTTGAAGTACACAGTCAAAAAGCCTCATGAAGTGATTAGGGTTTGCGCCTGTGCATTTAAACAGGAACGAACTGTTACGAGGTGGGCTACGACTCGTTCATAGAACGAAGAAAAGTCGGGATTTTTTTTGCTTTTCCAAGCGTAAACAATATGCGATTCCAGTCATGATAACCGGTTTCTCCCCGTAATGGTTTAAGTGCAAGGGTGTCGGTGGGCTTCCTAGGTTTGGCCCAAGGCCTGTTCGAACTCACTGCTGTACGTGGGGAGTGCCTTGGCGGATGCCTATCATTCGCTCGCCAAGCCCTTGTTAGACGTAATATACTGGTTTTGTTGTGGGGACGTCCTTGACGACGTCCCGTGACGGGAAACTATGTCGGCTGGCGGTCTAGGTTTGGCCCTTCAGGACCCCTTTAGACGTACTATTAATAGCTCAAGTGTGGGGACGTCCTTGACGACGGTCAGTCTAGGGAAAATTTGCCGTATGACGGTCTACATATGGCCCGTGAATGCGATGATGTACTAGTTTTAGTGTCGGAGGTCCCTGGTGGCTGTCCGCTAAAAACAAATATGTGGGTTGACGGTTTAGCTTTGGCCCGTCAAGGCCTCTTTAGACGTAATACACTGGTTTAAGTGTGGAGATGTTTTTATTATGATAGCCCGTCAAGGGAAGATATGTTAGTTGACGGTTTAGCTTTGGCCCGACAAGGCGTATTTATACATATACCTAGGATGTATCAGCTAGTTTTTGTGTCTTAGGTCCTTGACGGCTTTCCGTCAACGGAGGATATGCCGGTTGAGTGACTAGTTTGGCTTTTCAAGGTCTCTTTGAGCTAAGAAGTACCACACACAGCTTGCAAAGATGAGTTTCGACGAAATCTTAATCTTCGATCTCACAGCTGGAGTGTATTTTTATTTTTACACTATTCTGGTTTTCGTGTGGGTGTGTCCTTGACGGGTCCTTGACGCGTGTCCGTCAAGAGGCAAAGAGTGCCGCCAACCGGCATGTTTGAAGGAGAGCAGGAAGAAGAAAAAACAAGAACAAAAGAAAAGGAAACAAATCGAACAAACGCAAATAGGAAGCATGCAGATTGGAGAGACGGCGCAACTTTAGAACACATAAAGAGGAACCGTCGCACGAAAAAGACAGCATCCAGAGATCGATAAAATATACCTGGTACCTGGTACCTGGTGTTAGGCATGACGGTAAGGAGAAAACCACTCGAAAAAAACGCAAAGCAACAGCTGAGAATGCAAGGCCCAAGGCACAATATATTTAATCGAGGCAGCAGCGGCCTAATCGAGGCAGCAGCAGCCTAATCGAGGCAGCAGCAGCCTAATCGAGGCAGCAGCGACCTAATCGAGGCAGCAGCAGCCCAATCGAGGCAGCAGCAGCCCAATCGAGGCAGCAGCAGCCTACTCAAGGGTTCCCCCTGCTAGTAATAGTCGAGCCGGGAGCATTGCCACACGATCTGCCACCTGCTTCGTACTGCAGTAGTCGACAACTGTCGAGTATCGATATTGTTGTCGTCCCCGCCTCCCTCCCCGAAGTAAGCATGGAAAAGCGCACACGCACAAGCAAGCAAGTAAACGAACTATTACGGGGGACCCTAGTAAATGGGACCTACGGTGGACACAAACACCTATATATTCATCAATTTTTACCAACAATATTTGGTCCTATTTACTATCGTCCTCCGTAAAAATAACAAGGACAGCTCAAATCGATTCACGTGAAACTATCGCCGCAGTAGCACCAGAATGCGCCTGCTCGTACTACATGTATTGTATCGCCCCTCCCCCCGTGCCCACTTCACCCCCCCCCCCCCATCCTTATACTGCCTCTCTCCATCTCCCACCCCCCCTACCCGCACACAGCCCCTGATGCAAGACCCCCCCCATCCTTATACCGCCTCTCTCCATCCCCCACCCCCCTACCCGCACACAGCCCCTGATGCAAGACGTCAAAGATAGCGCGTGCTTTGTGACGATAGGGATACGAACGCGTTCCGCCCCTTTTAAGCCTCCCCCCCCCCCCTCACTCCTCACCCCCCCCCCCACCCTCACCCCCCACTCCCCCTTCCCCATCTACAGCCCCCTACTGCAAGATGCCAAAGTTAGCGCGTGCTTCGTCACCATGGGCGTAGGAAAGCCTTCGAAGGTGAGCCGGGAGGAGCTGGAGAGGGTGGACCTAGCCATCCCCACGGCGTTCGCTAAAGCTTCCAGGGACGCTGGATGCGTGCGTCACATCTCGCTCCTTTCTTCGGTGGGAGCCGATGCTAGCTTGAAGCCCGGGAGGCTTACGGGAACTACTGCTGGGGGAGGGATGTACCTGGGCACTAAGGGCAAGGTGGGAGGACATTTGAGAGAGTGTCACTCGACGAGAGTCGACGGGGGAAGAAAGTGCTGGCTTGTTCTCTCTATGAAAATGGAAGGCATGTGCCGTAGTGGGGAGGGGGGGGGAAAGCCTGTTTAGTGGCCACCCCGAATCTGATTGACGTCTAGGAAGGGAGAAGGAGAAAGAAAAGTTCGAAGATAATAAATGGGATGAGCAAAATGCGTATGTATACCTGGTATGTACAGCTGGGTTTGTTTTTGTTTTTTGAAGAGGCTAGGAGGGTTTTGATGGAAACCTGATTGGCGGGGGGAGGGGGGGGGAGGCTCTGCTGGGACTACTGTCGGGGGGGGGGGGGGTATATTAGCACCACGGGAACGGCAGGAGGGGGGGGATCTGAGAAGGTATACGGTGGAAGGAGTAGTGGTAAGTGAGAAGTTAGTGGGGATTGTGGGGGCTACTGCCGGAGAGGGCATGCACCTAGGCACCAAGGGCAAAGTGAGAGGATCCTACACGGAGTAAAGCATGCTGATGGAAACCTGGTGTTGGGGTTGGGTTGTGGTGGGGGTGGGGCGGGAAGAGGGAGCTGTTCATAGGTACCGAGGGCAAGGTGGGGGGATCTAGGAGTGTATCTATAGAACGGTGTTTATTGTACGGGTCAGGAGTGGTAGCGGGTGGAAACCTGGTTGGAGGGGGAGGGCGGCGGGGGGGAGGAGGCGGGGGGGTGGAGGCATATTGTGGCAACGGCGGAGAGAGGGCTTTATTTAGGCACCAAGGACGAGGTGGAAGAAATATGATGTAGGATCGTACACAACAGTGCAGGGAAAGTTCAGGAGGTACGTAGACGCCCTCTGCTAATCCACCCCGCGCGGCCCGCTATTGCGATGGTTGGTTAGCCGGGTACACAGTAGGTGAATGAATCGCAGGCGTGCTGGCATCGTTATTCAGCATTGAAACTCTTTTGTCACTGTAGATTTTTCCATTACCCGTGTTGCACGTACGACTAAACGCGAATTACAGCCGGTGCGTGTATTGTGTCGCCGATATTCCGTCGCTTTTTGAACGGCTCACTGCATGTAACGCCTGCAGTGTACCCGTACCTGGCAAGCAAGATCGCGCCGCTTGATTCAATGCAGCAATCGACAGCAACAACACATCTAATAGAGGCGCCACCACGGCCACTACCAACATCGACGACAACACTACCAGCAACGACAAAACAAACACCATCATTCCGTTATATGCTTTCAAGCAGTAACGCTGAAACATCCCGCCCCCGCCCCGCCCCCCTCCGGACACGGTTCCCGCCTCCACACCACATGCCATGGGTCGATAAGGTGCAGGGTTAGAATTCGCGGCGTTCTTCCGCCCCGCGACGCTGCTCGGCAACACCGACACCCCCTTTTTGTTTTTCTAATCCCCCACTCCTTTCCAAATGAGTACACTCCCCCCTCTACCCCCTGACTCACTCCCGCCTTCGTATCACCAGGCAGATAATAACCATGAAGGCATAGGGTTGGAATCCGCGGTTTTCTTCCGCCCCGCGATGTTTTTCGGCAACGCCAACACCCCTTTCTTTATGTCCAAATACCCCCCCCCCTCCCGGTAGGACAAGTTGAAATATACAAAGGAGGGACGGGATGTGTTAAAGGAGATGAAAAAGTTAGACGAATGTGACGTGGAGAAGTTTGGTAGACTAGAGAGTAGCGCGAAAACGATCGCTATCCTAGGAGATAGATGGTGGCTGCGGACGGTGAAACAGGAAGGGGATAAGATAAGCAAACATGTTTTTTGCAATATATGGGAAGAGCGTATTGAGCGCCCACATGTTGGGGTTGTCTCTATTGGGAGTAGGAACGGTGCTCCGTCTCGAAAGGGATGCGTGGTTGATGGTCGAATAGGCGAGCAAAAAATGAGAACGCCTCCCCTTAACATGCCTCCGGCCTGCAAGGAAGGGGATAGGATAAGCAATGTGTACTTTATGTTATATATGGCAGAAACGTGCTGAGCGCCCAAATGTTGGAGGTGCCTCTATTCGGAGTAGGAACGGTGCTCCGTCTCGAAAGGGATGCGCGGTCAATGGCCAAAGGACTAAGGCAAGCAGCAAATGATTACCCCTCCCCCCCCTCCCCCCTCTCTCTATGTACATGGTAGTTGGCCTCGGTTGGCACCGACGTTGTAAAATATTATATGTATATTAGGGTTGGCGTTGGTTGGCAACGACGCTGTAAATCATGCCAATTGCTGTGTGAGCTAGACAACCAGGGTACCGTTTTTGTTTTGTTTTTTGGCGGTCACCATGATGGTTACCAAGTTCCTGTAGATCATATTGTGCGGGGTGGAGAACTCTAACTCCGCACAAGGGGAAGGATCGCATCACGTAGTGTGAATATGGTAAGGCACCCGCGAGGGGTTGTATTACATTACTGTGTGTTTCACAACCATGGAACTAGCCCTAACGCTAACCCTAACACCAGCCGAATTACCCTCTCATGACGTCACTGGGGTGAAATGGTTGAAGAAACACGATAGTGTGTGTCACTGCCGCGAGGGAGGTACGTCGTAATACCCATTGCTGTCTGTGGAATGGACGCACCAGAAAACAGAGTAACTCATTGGTCGCTGTCACCCACAAGCAAGATAGCAGGCTCAAGGTGCCGACGTCCCGCATTACGAGCGGTTCTTGGAAGGGTGCGGTTCACCCTTCATGCGACTCGCCAAACAACTCACGGCGCTTCGTGCTTGGTGCAAGCAAGGTCTGTCTGGTTGGTGAAAACCCGACGTGCTCTGTCCCGGCATAGTAGGGATGCGAGGGTCTATGGTCATGCAACTACGGCCATTCACAGACTGAGTACACCCCCCCGCTTTCAAATAGGAAGGAGGTATGATAAGCAAAGTGTATTACATGTAATATGTGGCAGAAATGTTCCGAGCGCCTAAAAGCTGGATGTGTCTATTCGGAGTATACGCGGTGCTCTGTCTCGAAAGGGATGAGCGGTCATTGGTCAAACGACTAAGGCAAGCAGCAAATGATTACGCCCCCCCCCCCAAGTGCGACCATGCATGACAACGACGAGTACCCCTCCCTCCCGCCCCCCTCTCCCTCCAAACTAGTTCCCGTCTCCTTATCGCCAGGTGGAGAAAAACTTTGATCCCGTGGGGTTAGAAATCTGCGGCGTATTTCCGGCCCACGATGCTGATTGATAACACGACCACCTCTTTTTTTTTTACGACCCCCCCCCCCCCCCCCCCCGCCTCTCCCAGCAATATTCCCTCCTCTGTATCACCAGGGAAAGAAAAAAAAAGAAGACATGGGGTTAGAGTCTGCGGCGTTTTTCCGGCCCACGATGCTGATCGGCAACCAACGCGAAGCCCCGTTTTTTTTCGACCTCCCCCCCCCCCCGCCCCCTCTTTCCCAACGCGTTCCCGCCTCCGTATCACCAGGTGGAGAAGAACTTTGAAGACGTGGGGCTAGAATCTGCGGCGTTTTTCCGGCCCGCGATGTTAATTGGCAACGCAAACACGCCAGGGTGGGGCCCGCTCGCCTCGAAGCTCGTGACGTGGATGCTCCCCAAGAAATACAAGGAGATCCATATCGAAGCTCTAGGAGGGGCTATGGTGAAAGCCGCGGTGTTGAGTCTGGACAAAAAGGGGCCGCCCACAGCTCGGTATGAGGGATCGTCGCTCTTTGCGCTAGTGCCGCGGTGTTTTTTTTTTTTGTGTTTGCTGTTCCCCCCCCCCCCCCCTTTTTGGGGGGGGCGTGGGGGAGAAGGGTAAGAGTAGGGGGTGGGGTGGGGAGAGTGGGCATAGGTGGGGCAGGGGGAGGAGGGAGGCGGAGGAGGAGGGGTGGAGATAGGATAGGGTGGAGGTGAGGTGGGGTGATATCAAGGGAGGGGTGGTGGAAATTGAAGTGATGGGGGGGTGGGTGGGTGGGTGGGTGGGTGTAGGGTTCTGCTGTTGCTGCGGTAGGTTGTAGTGGTGTTAGGTTTTGTGGTGCGTCGCATGGCGTCAGCGGGCGCGAGAAGTAGCTCCTAGCTAGTAGCCGGCAGCAGCAGAAGCGCAGTATATGCGCGTAGCAGCAGCTAGTACAGCAATAGGAAGCGGCAGCACGCAGCAGACAGCAGCAGCACACAGTAGACAGCAGTTGCATGTAGCAGCAAGCAGCAGCACATCACAGCACCAATCAGTTGCACGGAAAGGAAAGGGGGTATTTATGGCTGCAAATGACCAAGGAGTCTCCAAGTTTTTGGTAGGCTTGGGTCTCGTGTAGAATGGGAGGGCGTTTTCCTTGTCAATCCCTCTATATTGCAGAGATAGCAGCAGCAGGGAATCGATATGATGGCCCCTGCCATTTTCTAAGTTAAAAGATTGGAAGACTTGTGAGCTATGATAAAATAGTAGGAATAATTTATTGTGTACCTGGTGTGTTTTTTTCGTGAACGCTTGTCTTCCCTCGGCGCACCCTCAGCAGCAGTTTTGTATGATACAACGAGGAATCCTATATATCAGTAGTGTGAGCACTTTTCGCTGTGATGGCCGGGATTTTCTTTTTTTTCTTTTTAGTTTTTTCGTTTTCAGTTTTTTCGTTTTCAGCTTTTTTTTCAAGCCAGCAGCCGTTTCTTCCCCCCCCCTCGCCCGTTCCCAGGAACGTTCTGTAGCGAAAGCGGTGTAAAAATTACATTTCTGTTAATATTAATAGCAGTTTCCCTACTATTAGTTGAAGACAATAGGGCAGGAGTATTCCAGTTCGTGTTAATCGCTCGATGATATGCGATTTTTGTGCGGCGGTCACAGAAACTTATTTTATATATATTATAAAAGTAAAAATACATATTTTATATATACTCCGTATTATGTATGATATGTATGATGCGTGCCTGCGGTATATATCTGGTGTTTCATAGGGTGTATGTATACCTGGTATACCCCGGATCCCCGGTATGCCATGCAGCAGTACACGAAACCTACCAGGTATAACATATACCTGGTACCTGGCATGTACCAAGAAAACGAACTCTAAGAAAGCCAGGCTGAGTTTTGCAGGAAAACGAGAGCTTCGCTGAGGTTTTGCACACGAAAACGATAAAAAGCTTTGGGGCTCGTTGTGCTGAAGTTTTGTGTAGAACACAGCCATTCTCGAACGTGCGAAATCCAGCCTTGACCAGCTTTTCCTATCTCTCGGTACCGTAGCAACAACAGGAGTCCCCCACTGGACGTCCCTGATAGCATGTACCATGGTAAATATTTTTGCCAGTTTTGGACCAAAGCTATGGCATAGTGGGGTTATGTTGGTTTTGGGGCCTTGTTTTGCCGTGGGTCGGGATCGCTCGCGCGAGTGCCTCCCCTGTTTCTAGTGGCCTTAAGCTTTCGGGCAGTTTTTTTGTTTTTTTTGCGGCATGACTCCGCAAATGGCATGGTAACCTACGCTACGCCAAACAAACAGCCTAAAGTTTTTTTTGACAAGAGAGGAACAGAGTCAAGTCACTCCTGTGAGTGGCTCAAATCCGGTACTCAAAAACGGGGGTGCCCCTCTTACCTTACCGTAGGCGTTTGGTCCGTTTTATGAGCAACTTTGATAGGTGGCTTGTTTTGGGGGTCAGGTTGGTGGACGTTTCAGGTATATACCTGATTTGTCCCTGCTATATATTTAAGCACCTGGTATTTTCCTGGTTTATATTTGCCCCCCCCCTTCGCCCCCAACCCCGCCCCCCCCCCCGCCCCCGCCGTTTTTTTACCCCCCCCCGCGTTGTACCGCTCTTGGGCGTGCTTGGGATGAGCCATTATTGTGTCGTTGTTTGTGTTTGTGCTCCAGCTTTCGCCTCTACAACGTTATTGATTTTGTATTGTATTGTTTTGGTTTATTTTATTTTTTATTTCGGGCTTGTTTTGTTTTTTGTTGTCGTTGAAATCTCACAGCGTTCATCGTGACCGCGATGATGATGGTTTGGCGATTGATTGACTGATTGATTGATTGATTGATTGCTTATCATGATGTTTGACGATGGGGGTGCTTACATCGATTTTCGTTTGTTTGATGGTTTGATTGATTGATTGATTGATTAATTGATTGGTTGATTGATCGATCGATTGCTTGTGAGAAGTAAAAGATTGTCTGATGACGGCAGTTCAAGGCTTGTGGCGTACGGCAATTTTTAGAGAACAAATGACGTTTTGGACGCTTGCCACAACAGTACACTATTAATAGAGGTCTCTCTATCGTGCCGGTTGACTAGTGCCGGTTGCCCGCTATAGCGCATGTGAAATCGCTTTGCACAGATGGGAAGACACATTAGTGGCGGTAAGCGGATTAGTGCCGGTTGCCGCTACAGTGCCGTTATTATCGGCACTGTAGCGGCAACCGGCACTATAGAGGAACCACTATGCTATACCGCTTAAGCGCATCTACCACCTGGTAGGTTTGGTTTGGAACGGGTACGCCGTTCGCCCGTAGCCGATGCTCGTTTTTTTGTGACGGGACAGTCGTTTGATGTTTGTTGGAAGGAAAGGATTGGATGATGATGATGTTGGTGATGACGAGTGGTGCTGACGAGGTTGATGGTTGATTGATTGGGGGTGAAGGGACTGATGGTGATGAGGGTGTAGGGAGAACGAGGATGATGGTGATGACATGAGGGTGGCGGTGAAGTAAGCGACGATGATGGTGGGGATGGTGGGGATGGTGGCCTTGGTGGTGATATTCATGGTGATGGGTGGCGAGGATGATGGTGATGATCATCATGGCTGATGGTGGTGATTATGGCGGTGGTGGTGACCATGGCTGGTGATGGTAATGATGATAGATGGGGGGTCTGCTTTTATGGTAGCTGTAGACGTACGTAGTGTCCGTATCGCATTCATGTCCTTGTCGTAGTCGGTGTCGTAGTCCTAATCAATGTTGATATCGATATCACTGAATATCAATGTCGTTTATGTTGATATCGGTATAGTTGAATGTCAGTGTCAATTGTTGGCGTCGATGCCGATGCCGATATCGCTGCCGACGCCGATGAGGTTATCGAAATCGACGGCGTTGTCGATGTTGATATTGTTTGCAACGTCGGTATCGTTTTGGATATCATTTTCGGTGTCATTTTCGACGTGTTTTTCGGTATCACTTTCGATATATTTTTCGATATCATTTTCGATATCGTTTTCGATATCGTTTTCGACATCATTTTTGATATCTTTGTCGACGATATGATGAAAGCTATCGTTCTCGATGTCGATGACGTTGTCGATGTCGACGTCGATGTCTGCCCGGTGCTTCTCTGCCGTATTTCCAGCGAGCGAACTTGTTTGTGGCGTCTCGTTTTTGTTCCGATCAGTGTTCGAATAGACCGGAGGCGTTTCTCAGCCCCCATTGTACACCACTAGACGTGCCGCACGCATGCAGAACTAGTTTTCGTGTCCCGCGAGTCCGCCGGTCGCGCGCCGGTGCTAGCGAGCTGGTACCTGTTGCTCTTCGTCATGTTTTTTTTTCTTTTCTTTTTTTCCGATTCCCTCGTCGTTCTTCATTTCTTTGATGCCGGTTCTAAGCCAAGAGAGTTTCCCCGGTCTTTTTTTCGATTTTCTTTCTTTCTGTTTTTGGCGGGTTTCTAGTTTTTTATTGCGTCTTTTTGCTTCGATTCCGCGCCGAGATAATCCGGTTTCGAAAACCGATGCTGCCGGGTGTGAAGGGAGAGACAAAAAGTCAGCGTACTATAATTATTTGTTTCGTAGGAAGGGGTAAGGGGGAATCACGGATGAAAACCCGGGAACGGGTTATGGTATATGTTTGAAGCGTTTTTTTTTCTTGCGTCGAATGGATCGGCCTTAGTAAGTGTACAGTCAGTATATTTTAGTACGTTACAACGCGTACGTACGTACGTGAGCGCGCACAAAACCATCGCCAGGGGCCCCTGAGGCTTGAGCACCGAATATGCTAGGCGACCGCGGAGTCACCCCGCGGTACGAGGGGTTGCGTTTTTTGGGCAAAAGGTTTCTGAGCGGTTGAGCTCTTCAAGAAGTGTCGGACTATTGGTGGCCAAGGTAGGGGTGGGTGGGGGGGGGGGTGTTACGATATACCCCGTTTTTCGCTAGTGGATTCGAGCCAGTCGCACGAGTGATTCTGTACCTCGCTCGCTGACGAAAAAAAAATACGCGACATGCTTGGCGCAGCGAGGCTATAACTATTGCGTTGCGTTTTTCGCGTCGACGTAAAATGGTACAATGGGGGGGGGTGGGTCCCTTTTTAAGGGACCTTATGTTTGCGGCGGCTTGGGGTCACTCGCGCGAGTGATCCACCTCCCTGTTCCATGCGGTCATAGGCTTTTCGTGCTGTTTTTACTTGCGCGAGTGACCCACCTCCCTGTTCCATGCGGTCATACGCTTTCGTGCTGTTTTTTTTTACTTTTCAGAATGAATCCCGAGCGGGATGGTTAGCTACACGCTGCGCCAAAAAAAACGCCAAAAGTATTTTTGTCCAACAAGCAAGGTACACAGCAGAGTCACTCGTGGGAGTGGCTCAGACCCGTTATTGAAAATTGGAGGTACCCCCCGGTTGGGGCCTTGATCGTTTCGCCAGATTGAAATAGCACCCCGAGCTTAATACTTGTACAGCATTGGAACAGGGGGTCACTCGCGCGAGTGACTCCGGGCCCCCACTGAAAAAGGAAAAATGGTTCCTTACAAAGGGACCCTCTAGATCGTACCATTGGTCTTGAGTCAGCATGATAACTTGAGGATATTTGTTTTGGGACTGGCGCATAGCAGCGCGGGTCGGGTTGCGCGAACGAACGCCTTCGAAGTCATGTTTCGGGTGTGATATTATTGACAGTTATCCTGTGATGTTAGGCGAGCTCAGAAAAACTCTTGGAATCTTCTGCGCCCCTATGTAGCCACAGCGTGGGGAATGGCTCCGCGGTTTTGATCCCTGCTTGGCTGATCGTCCCCTGCGGTAATATAAAGCTAGTGCAATAACCAGCCTTAAGGTAGCTTTTTGAACGCGCTCCAAGAGAGGGGTCTCCTGTAATATACATCTTGGTAGCGTTTTTTTTTTTCCTCTCTCTGGCACTATGCAGTGTACAAGCTTGCTCCTAGAGCTAACACCGCACGGTGTTGAAAAAAAGCAAACTGGCGCACCCGGCTTTTTTTCTCGTCCACGGGGACAGCGAAAACCCCAAGCGATGCGTCACTGTGGAAAATATCTCCACAGGAAACGTTTGCAAAGGGGCGCATCCATTTCCGTTGCGAGTGCCCCGCTTGTTGGGAGGAAAGTCGGCTCGGAAATTGGCAGGAGAGTGCGATAGAACGCGCTAGAGAGGGGGGAGGGGGAGGGGTGTGCCCTCATTTCATGCATGGCGGCACAGCCGCGGTCTGAAGACCAATGACCCTCGCTCGCATCCATACCATGCGGGGACGGAGCTCGTCGGGTTTTCACCGACCAGGTCGCTAAGCGCCGGGATCGCGAAGCGCCGTGAAGGGTTCGGCGAGTAGCATGAAGGGAGAGCTGCATACTGCTAAGAACCACTTGTGCGCCAGACTTCCGCATATTTTGTGGATACCTGGTACTGGCGAGGAGGGGGGTATATTGCGTAATATAGCTTGCAACCGGACGCGAGGCCCATCTTGTTTTTTTTTTCGCGGTGAACACTATTTCTTAGTGGTATTTTTTTTTTTTGCGTTGTGAGTTGTGTGCTTAATTTTTTTTCTTGATTGGGGTTACACTGCAACATATAAAAAAAAATGTTCGACGTCGTTTGGCTCTGCATGTCGTTTCCTGTACGCCCCGGGGGGGGGGGGTGTAGTTTCTTTTTTTCTTTTTTCTTTTTTCTTTTTTCGCCGGGAGGAGCGATGGAAGGCACAAAGCAGTAAATCGATCGATTGGTCAATCAATGCATGAATATAATCCGCTTTGCCGAAGTGTGATCAGGAGGCTTGCATAATTTGGTCGTGGTTGTTGTGCTTTTTTTTGTTCAGACCAAAGCTATGCTAGGGGGGGGGTCATCTCGCGAGGGTTCTCTTTTTTCAGGGGCTCAGAGTGGCTACATATACTATGTTTTGATTTTTTTTTCTTTGTTCAAAACACGTCAGCTGTGAGTTCGATAAATTCAGGGGTCGATATTCATCTTTGCAAAAGCTTTAGCGTGATACATCGGCCGAGCGCTCGTTTTTGTCCAACGGAGATCCATGCTGTCAGGGTGAACGAACATCAACAAACCAATTGTAATAATAGTGTTAGTTACTACTATTAATAAACGTAACTTCATCCCAAAGTAGTCAGTTGTTATTACCATGCGACGCTTCCACGATACCGGACGCATTCCACGATAGAGATATTTAAGGTATACCTCTTTTTGTCTGAAACGGTTTCCGAATGACGGGACTCCCTTAACCCAATGCGATGGAGCTATTAAGATGTACCTTTTTTCTTTTGGAACGGTTTCTGAATGACGGGGCTCCCTTAACCCAATGCGATAGAGGGAAGTATTAAGGTATACCTTCTTTCGTCTGAAACGGTTTCTGAATGACGGGGCTCCCTTCACCCAATACGATAGAGGGAGGTATCAAGGTATACCTTTTTTCGTCTGAAACGGTTTTTGAGTGACGGTGCTCCCTTAACCCAATGCGATAGAGATATTAAGGTGTACCTCTTTTCGTCTGAAACGGTTTCTGAATGACGGTGCTCGCTTCACCCAATGCGATAGAGCTATTAAAAGGTATACCTCTTTTTGTCTGAAACGGTTTCTGAATGACGGGGTTCCCTTAAACCCAATGCGATCTATAGAGGTATTAAGTTATACCTTTTTTTGGCTATTTTTTTCTGAATCACGCGGGGCTCTCTTAACCCAATGCGATAGAGGTATTACGGTATACCTTTTTTTGGCTATTTTTTTTTAATCACGCGGGGCTCCCTTAGACCCAAAATCGTCGGAAACCTTGTTGACGCCTTTTTTGTTGCATGATTCTCTCGAGAGTTGTGTACCTAGAGGCCCCATTGGATTTTCCATCCGCCGGGGGTGCCCAGCGGGATAAAAAAAAACGAGGAAGCAGGACGGATTTATCGGGATCTCTACTGCTATAGAGTTTCTCCTATCTGACCCAATGAAACTCGGCTATTCATTAACTCTTCTTTTCGTCTTACTCTTTTTCGTTTTTTTTCCCCTCGTTCGGACGAGCCCTATCGCCTTCCTGACAAAAATACACAATTACCGTTGCATTAAGATGAGCCGGTCCGGCGAAACGACGAAATTGGGCCAGTTCTTATACAGTCGGATTTGTCGGTCGAAAACGGTTTCTCTGGTGGACAAACCCTTTTTTCGGAGAGGTCTTAAGCTCCCATGTTGAGGAACCTTGTACAAAAAGAAAAGTGGTGCACCCCTCTATCGTGGCATGGCTCAAGCACGGACCAAAGCTACGATAGAGAGGGGTCACTTCTGGTGCCTTTTTTTTTTTTTGAAGCGGCTCGGGCGTCACTCCCGCGAGCGAGCGAACCCCCCCCCCCCCCCGGTTAATTTTTTGGGTCTCTTGGGCTTGAGTGCGCCGTTTTGATATTGCGATATTCGTGCATGAATCTTAATTTTCAATGCATATATGGATGTGGCTGCTACGCTTCGCCCAAAGCAAAAATCGCCTGCTGAAAGAGTTCTTACTCTGTCCGTGAGGCACTTACACTGAGTGAATCGCTCTCGCGCGAGTGGCTCTTCTAACCCGTTCGCGAAAAACGGGGGGGTACATCATAGCACCTCGCCTACCGTAGACCCTCTACCGAACGTTTTGTCATTAAGCTGCGCCAACAAAGTATCACACGCGGTCCGGTCTTCGAGTGAGACTACGACGCATGCTACGGTAGAGGTAGGTACCACTTTTCGTCTGAAAAGGTTTCTGAATGGCGGGGCTCCCTAGTAACCCGAAATCGTCTCGAAAATACGTACAAGTAGGTCGTTTTTTTTTCTCACGATTCTCGTTGTGTGTGTGTACCTGAGCCAAGGGGGGGTTTCATCTTGTAGAGCGCGGTAGCAAGCAGTTTTGTTTTTTCTCCGAATCAGTTTTGTGGGAGGGGGACGTGTCTTAAGCTCCCGAATTGAAGAACCTCAGAAAAAAAGCGGTGTACCCTCTATCGTAGCACGCGTCCGACGCAGCCTAAGCTTCGTGGACCAGTAGTGGAAAAAGGGGGATAGCGCCCCGAATGTAGCCTCAAGCCTTGAGTCAATGGGCTCTTTTGCAAGAACTGCAATTAAATGAAATCCGACACTGATTTCGTGTGGTGTGTACCCAGAAAATGTGGTTGCAATTGGAAACGGGTTCTTGCGTCCTCTACCAGGTATTTATAGTCCAACTCTTACATGAAGTGCAGCTGCAAGTACAGGGTTATGTTATTCAACTCTTTTCTTTCAATCATTCAATCGGTCGTACTCACAGCTGACGTTTTTCCATTTTTTTATACAAAACTCTGCTTTCAGAAACTCTACTTTCCGAGTAGGTTATATGTACGTATATATACATGCGTCCCCAGAGCGACACGTACAAAAATACACACGTGTTTTTCGCTCTCACTTGCAACTTGCCACATACATACATAACATCGTTCGTACTTCTTGTCGCTGACATCGGCGTGATTACTTCCTCGTAACGCCTGTCCAAAACCTACACAAAATAAGCACTACAACGGGGAACAGCACTCGAACGCATGTCGTTGGCGCTTTGATTGAAATTGGGCGCAGCCTGCAACGGGCTTTGCATAAAATATCGGAGCCGGTCGCCCCGGTGGCGTATCAGGTTATCCTCGAGCCTGGTATAGGTCAGTTTCGTGAGTTCGAGCCCCGCCGAGTGCATACATACTCGTATAAATTCGTTGGGACTTTTTCTTGTGCACAAATTGACTTGCGGAAAGCGCGAGAGCGTGAGTTAGCAACACTCGATGAAAAGTCGACGTAGCAGTGGGATTGCTGAACCCTATGCGCGATAAAAACTGAAGGCAAGAACCGGGGGGGAGAAGGGACGACACCTGTGACCACGGCTTGTCCAGACGCTGGAAAGTAAAGTGTGAGAAAAAAAAAAAAAAAAAAAAAAAATGATTTCCCATTACACATACATACGTCGTCAGCTGTTTGAGGTTGTTAAAATTTATGGTCGAGGATACGGCTTCATCTTTGCAAGCTGCGTTGTACTCCGAGTAGTATTATCTTACTATGCTGGCCATCGATAATAACGAACGAGAGAGAGAGCGATTCTGCGCCGGCCATACGAAGCACCGATATCTCGGACATGTATTCACCATGGTATAGACTACTACTCTTCAAAAAGTTGTTTTTTGGGTGGCGCACGCGGTCGACAAAAATAAACGGACGTGAGACATCACAACAAGAAGGACAACAAGGGAAAGGGAAATCAAAACGACCGACGTATTGATGTCAACACGCAAAACAGTATTTTTCATGGATTTTCCTATTTTCCTATTCCACGTCTCGACTTATTCAGCCACCATATGCTTGTCCTTTACACAGTTAGTTGTTTTTACTTCGTTGCGGTCGATGCAAAGAAGCGGAGGTGAGATATATTGCAAGAAGCAGGACAACAAAGTGAGGGGTCGAATCAAAACAACTGACGTTAACACACAAAAAAAAGCAAGTCTCGGAGCATCACACCCAAGCAGCCTGCAAAGATGAAAGTTCGATGAAATTCTCGACCTCAGCTGTGATGAAGAGTATTCAAAAAAACGAGGTTGCTATGTCATGTGGTATCAAGCGGCACGCGGCAGTTTTTTTACTATTTGGTCTGGTGGGGAGCATACAGTTTTCGGGGCAACGCCTCTCAAACGGAATGTCAGGTAATAACAACATCGGTGACGTCAACTTTGAATCGACTTGTTCAGTCACCATGCTTGTCCGTCGATACTTGTTTTTAGTTGTGGGCGCTAGACGAAAGGAAGACTTATTTAGAGATAGATGGTATTGCAAGAAGCAGGACAACAAGGCGGAAATCAAAACGTTAAAGAGTGTGCTGAATTTTACACAGAACAAGCTTCTGCGATATCACCTACGCGCACGCCCTTTTTTATCTGGGCTACGAAAGCCATTCCAAATGGATACTATATCGGTCAAGTCCACCCTGAATGTATGTATGATACATACCATATAATATCATCATATAACATATGTACCACAGACAAGATAAATACATTTTTTGGTGCCCGCAGTTTTCCTACTGGTCATTTTTTTTTATGGATGTTTTTTTTTAATGGTGGAAACCCTCCGGTCGACTGGTGTCGACATCGGGTGTGGTGACGTCACCTGTCGAAAAATTATCCTTGGTCGGCTAGTGTCATCCCTGGTTTCGTAAACATTATCAGCCGTCGGCGTAAAGTCAGCTATTATATTACAAACTGAAAAAAAAACGTAAGATAACAACATCAACAGCCACCACAGCATAAAGTCAACCGATTAACCGAGGTATATTTAAAATATTATACGCCAATCCACCCAACCAAGAACAAGTAAATATTTGTGACTCAAGTATTCGCCAGCAGTACCGTACGTATATATATGTAATTGCTCGATCGCGATGTTTACTATGACTGATGCTCAACGGAAACCATCCATCCGCCCACCCAACCATCCGCCCACCCGCACCCCCCAGCGGTACATGTACACCAGCAACGCCTTCACATCATCGTTAGTTCGCTATGCTTTCCTTCGCGCCCGCGTCAGCGAGAAAACCGCTGCGGCTCTCCTCTTGCCCGTTGGCTCAATAGCAGCACAAAAACAAACGAAGGAATTATCGATGTCACAGCTGAGGCGTCTTCGCACCTTTCGCTTCTAAACACAACGACCTCGGACGACCTGCGCTGTACTGCAGCAGCAACAGCAGCAGCGGCGACGGCGGCGGCAGCAGCAGTGTAGGCACTCAACCTCCCCATAGAACAAACCGCATACCACCATTTTGGGGGGAACAACTGCTCGGGACTGTGCTCGATTCACAGAGTTGTCGGACAACGTTTTGCGAAGCGTCGTAATACAAGGTCAAAAACGTCCTACAACGGCATTCACTCCCCACTCAAACTATTGCTACCCAAACGTCCCAAAAATTGGGCTCCCACTCAATGGTTGATACCCAAAGGTCCCCAAAAAAAACGGCCTCCAGTCGAACGGATGACACTGAAAAGCCAAAAGTCCCTAAACGGGCTCCCCACGCGAATGGCTGATACCTCGAATAGTCCCGAAAAATTAAAAACGGATTCCGCTCAACTGGTTGACACTGGCGATGACTCTACACGACCCCAGCCCTCTCTCTCCCCCCTCAGGAGTTTGGTTACAAATGAGTGGTGGTGGACGGTGCCTCTTCTACGAGCGGCGCTTTTAGGCGAACGCCGCGTCTGGTCGGCTGATTGGTGATTACCACCGCGCCTGATGGGTCGATTGGTGATTGGCGCCGCCTCTGATTGGCCGAAATTGGCGATCAAAGCCGCGTCCGATTCGCGATTAACGCTTGGTCCGATTGGTGATTGGCGCCAAAACCAGATGCACCGCAGAACCGGCACCTGTACGGTGATGTCGCGGGGCTCGTTCTTGCGAGCTCCTGAGCAAGGCTGCGGCGCAAGGATAATCGGAACCGAACCGAACCGAACTGAACCGAACTGAACCGAACTAAACCGAACCGAACCGAACCGAACCGAACCGAACCGAACCGAACCGAACCGAACCGAACCGAACCGAACCGAACCGAACCGAATCGAAGTGAATCCAAGCGAAGCAAACCAAACCGAATCGACCTGAATCGGCCCAAACCGAGCCGGCCAGCATCAGCACAGCAGCCTTAGTTCCCCCTCTGCTCGGAAGTGCCCGAAGAGGTCGCCTGCACATAAAGCGGGGGGGGTGGGGGGTGCCGACCAACCGACCTGCTTGCCTTTGCGAGAACAAGCGAATGGTTCTACGCAAACACGCCGAATCACGCGGCCATAGAAACGCGGTTTGATTAACAGCCACAGGACAGCGCTTGGGGGGGGGGGGGGGGGCTTCCCGTCCAAAAAGAAAGATTTGCGGTCCCAAATGATTCGGAGGCGTGACATATCATGCCTCCTACCTTATCTCCTCGCCATACCCCGTATTCCCTCGCTACACCCGCTACTCTTTTATCACACACCCTCCCACCCCATCCCCGCGATCACCCGCTCCCCCTCCCCCCCTTCCCTCCCCCCCCCCTCCGCCGCCATATCTCACCCCCCCTCCTTCTGGCCGCGTCTACCTCGCCCTCCTTCTCGCTATACTAATGACCTCTCCCTCCCGCTTATAATTCCTTTACAACTCCCCGACGCCGGCAAATACTCCCACTAGCCCCATCGCTCGTCCCGCTGCATGCCGCCAACCCTATCATCGACGGTCAACCCCTCCCCGTCTACGTCAAGATCATCACCGCTACCACCACCACCGACACCACCACCTTCCCGCGACATATGCTCAAGAAGAACGGCGCCCATCGCGCCCCCTCCAGCCGAAGGTACCATCCCCGGCGACCCTCCGGCTGCTGCCGCTGCTGCCGCCGCCGCACGCTGGCTGCCATAAGACGCAACCAGCTGGCTCATACCCCCGTGCTGCCCCCCACCCCCACCCCCATCTCCGCCTCCGCTCCGTGCCGACACATCCACCGAACCTGCGCTTCCCGCGTACATCGCGTGATGGCCGCCACCCCCCCCCTCCCCGCCTCCGCCTCCGCCCCGTCCGATGACATCCACCGAACCCACTCCCCCCGCGTACATCGCGTGCTGACCTCCACCCCCCCGGCCTCCACCCCCGTCCTCGCCTCCACCCCGTCCCGGCACATCCACTGACCCTACCCCTCCCCCATAAATCGCGTGCTGGCCACCACGTCCCCCTCCCACCCCCCCACCCCCCCCCCCGCCCCGTCCCGAGACATCCACTCCTCCCCCTCCTGCGTACATCGCGTGTTGGTCGCCACCCCCACCACCCCCACCCCCCCCTCCACCGCGGCCTCCTCCCCGCCCCGAAATATCCACCGGAGCCACCCCACCTGCGTACATTGCCGACTGGAGTTGTCGGGAAGCACTACTGTCGGGGGTCCCGTAGCCCCCGCTGCCGCTCGCGGCACCGCCCTGGGAGAGGCCGGGCAGGTGGGAGTAGTGCTGTCGCGCAGCCGCGGCGGCAGCGGCTTGTGCGCGAGCGTGAGCTTGCGCGGAAGATAGCTGGGATTGGTGGTGGCTTGAGGAGTAGCCTAGCCCTCCCCCTGACGCCCCGCCGACGACGACGTCGTCACTCCGCCCTCGTCCCCCTCCTCCGCCTGAGTCCATGCTCATCGCCGAGACTTGTCCCTGGCTCTGGCGGTGGTGATGGTGCTGCTGCTGGTAGGGGTGGTCGTGGTGTTGTTGTTGGTGTTGGTGACGATGTTGTTGTTGATGGCTATGTTGTTGTTGTTGCTGCTGCTGCAGCATCTGTTGGCGCTGCTTTTGTTGGAGGCGCAGTTGTTGAGCCGCCTGCTCGACCGCCAGAAACCGGTGCTGCTGCGACGCGCTCGACGGCCCCGCCGACTCCGCAGCGTACACCTGTTGCCGCTGCTGCTGGGCTTGGTGCTGCCTCATCTGCTGCACATACTCAGCCGCCGCAACGCTTTGGCTGGAAGACGCGGCATATCCCTGCTGCTGCTGCCGGTACCCCGCGTGCGCATTATGCGCACCGTGCGAGCTGCCATGCGCGATGTGCGAGCCGTGAGCGCTATGCGCGCTGTGCGGGTTACCTTCTCGTCGGTGGGCAGGAGGGTAGGCAGCGTCCGCGGATGAATAGGCGTCAGCAGAGGAATAAACCCCGTCTACAGGAGGATAGACCGCGTCCTTAGGAGGGTAGGCGGGGTTCGAGGACGGGCTTGACGCGTACGCGGGCGCGGCTGCCGCCGCCTGGGCCTGGCGATACGCTTGAGCTTGTGCCTGGTACCTCTGCTGTTGCTGTTGTTGTTGTTGCTGTTGCTGTTGCTGTTGTTGCTGTTGCTGCTGCTGCTGCTGTTGCTGTTGCTGCTGTTGTTGCTGCTGCTGCGCGTAGACAGCGGCAGTGGCAGCTGCGGCAGCGGCGGCGGCTTGGCTTCCTCCGTGGGAGTTCCACATCGCCTGGTTTGTATGCGGCATGCCTGCTGTTGCGGAATGGAGAAGACGGGGGGGGGGGGGAGGCAATGTGCTCATTCGTTTGCATAACTTCAACCCACCCAGCTAGAATTGCAAAAATCATTCCACACAAATTCCAACTATTTCGTCCCCAAAAAGGCCGGTGCAGTTCTAAAGGCTAAAGTAAGCTAACCACTGACACCACTGACCACGCATCCCTTTCGAGACGGACCACCGTTCCTACTCCGAATAGAAAGGGGGGAAACACCGCAAGCTTCAGAGCTATGCTATCGTCGGATAGGGACAGTAGGGGGGCGGGCGGGGGGGGGGAGGTACCCTGTTTATCTCAGATTCTCGTACGAGGGAGCTTTATATCTCCATCTATGTAACCCGATTTTAAGCGGGAGAACTGTACGTATGCGCCACCCGACGAATAAATCTATTGGCTATTTGTTGTTGTTCTCACATCAACTCGCATAATCAAGTCCGGGGTCACAGGACAGGCTCCAGTCACTCTGGAGCTGAGGAATAGCCCAGGAATAAAAATACAATCAAAACCGAAAGTGGTACACGCATATATCATAGCTGACGCAATTCATGCCTCCCCCAGAAAAATATAAAACGTGAAATCGGGAGTCAGCCTACGATGTGCTAGGTCCATACTGGTACATACGTCGCACTACTCACGCCTGAAAAAACCGACTACACCGCTTGCCACCCAGAAAAGCCTACCACGTACAGGTTACTCGAGGTACTTATCACTACGCATACGCACGCCATACTCAAGTCAAAAAGAAGAGAAAATAAAGAAAAAGAAAAGAAAAAGAAAGCGAAAAAGGAAAGGAAAAAAGAAAAGAAAGAAAAGAAAAGGCAAGAAGACGAAGCAAGGAAATTAAAAGAAAAAAAACACCATACTAGCAGACCCTACGGACTGAACAAAGACGGCATTGGGCTCATAGAGGGCATCAAATGCATCAATGGCACTGGGGGGAAAACGCAACAAGGCGAAGAAGCCAGGGCGGTGTTGCGCTAACTTGTGACGGTACGTACTAAGGCCTGTCGCAAATAAACCTCCCCCCCACCCAACCAACGTAAACGACCTTACCAACCAAAAACCCAACCAAAGCCAAGCCAAGCCTCAAATTAACCAACTTACCAGCCGCGCCCATCGCTTTGGCGGGGGGCTGTTCCCTTGACCATTCGTCGTTTCCGTTCCACCCCTCCGGGTAGCGAGCGGGCCCTAGCACCACCACCTCGTCCCCCCGCGTGCGCGGAAGCGTTAGCTTGCCGGTCTCCTGCACAAGCAAGCAAGCAAAGCAGGTGAGCAAAGCACACAGAACAGGCAGGCAGGCAGGCAGGCAGGCAAGCAAGATGTCACAGCAAACACCAACGGTGTCCCCCAAAAATAAAACATAACGGAAATCCCGCGGATAACAGTACAATCGACGCCCTCCATCAACGCACGCACCATAACTTCCTTCATGGCCCGGCGGACGACTGCGTGGGCTTGTTCCTCGCTGTCGTACCGGCTGAGGTAGTACTGTCAAAACAAAGAGGGGGTAACGAAAGGAAGGAATGAAAACACTGAAATGTATCGGAGGCTGCTGCTGCTGCTTTTGCTGCTGTTTTAGGTACAGCTGTCGCTGTTACTGTTGTTGCTGCTGGTAATACCTCTGCTGCTGCTTTTGCTGCTGCTTGGTGCAGCTGTTGCTGTTTATTGCCGATGCCGTTATTGCTGTACCACCACTGCTGGCACTACTGGCGCTGCCACTGCTGGAACAGCAGTCGATGTACAAGTAAAAAGCACAGCCGTCCCCAACACAGCATATTTTACGCAAAAAATACCACAAAATACCACAGCACAAAAAACATGGCTGTGCTGACTGGTTGTAAGTCGCCGCCTGGTTGTCATTGGGCTACCACAGGCATCACAAATAGTTGCACTATAAGGCTAAGGGCTGTTTACAGACACAGGCCATCCTCTTGCAGGTGTCTCTACTAGGCAGGTTCTACATTAGTCACTCACTTGTACTAGAGAAGCTCCTGTATTAATCCCAAAAGCCACGGATAAACCTAAACGCTCAACGCGCTGCAAGTCCATGATGCGATTGCGCCATCCCCTTTTTCCTACACGCACATGCCTGCAAAGGCATGTGAAACCCTTTCATACCATCTCCGTATCCTAGATCCTATACTTTGTTAGTCTCCCAGGGCAAAAACATAACACTAGCCAACCCTGACGAGCTGTACATGCAAAACATACGGAATATTCGGGAGAACACCGGTTCCACGGTCTAGAACATGACTCGAGGATGCGGCTCTTCAAAACCCACTCTCACACGTCTACCGTGCGAGGCTAGGAAGCCTCAGGAAAAATGCTGAAACAGAAAACCACTAACGGGCAACGGAAGCCGGGAAACGGGCTACACCCCAGCGGTAACGGCGGAATCGACAGAAACGCGCACACGAATTCGCGGAATCATGCGTGTTTTGTGTCTAGCTGGCGAGTTTGTGGCCCAACGCGTGCCTATCGTTGATAAATATCGCGTCCCTCTTCTGAAAAATAATTACTATTTCACTCCTTGTCCTTGCCACAAAACTACGAAATTTCTTCTTCCACCATTTCAGATACCGTTTCAGATACGCCATCCGAGCCCTTCGTACTCGTGCGGCATATAATTATACAAGGTTTCCATTCGGGAGATGGTTAACTCGATATCCCGGGGGGTCGCAAGACGAAAAAGAGGGAACACAGGCGTCACAATAATTTAATACTACCAGATATTGAAAAAAAAAAAAATACACACCGGCTGTGAGATCGACGATTTCGTCGAAACTCATCTGTGCAACGACACACGACGCGTATGAAAATACGTGGAAGTGTGGTGAGCTAAAGCTTTATTTTTCCTCATCCGCCGGAGGATAAAAAAAAAAAAAAAAAGTAAGCTGTGTGTGTTACTCCGATCGCGCGAATAACTGGGTGCGTGTCCTCATCAAGGATATGTATAGGCGACTCCCCTTAGAACCACAGCGTAGATTGTACCAAGGTCAGTCAACAGGGTGATATTAATCAATCTGTGCACGGAAACAATAAAAACCCGTTTTGGAGGGGGACAAAAAGCTGACGGCGGTGGAACGTATGAGCTGCTTCTGTTGTATGCTTCGTGTGTCTGGTATGTGGTCCGACGATGTATATTTCGATGAGCAGTGTTGGAGCTGCAGTGTTGAGCGCCTGTTTCGTGGTTCCGCCGCGTTCCTTACGGGGAACATTCCTAGAAACTTGCTCATCCACAATAATATCGGAGACTTCTGCAATTACACGCTCCCCGAATTGCGTGTCTGCGGACTAACGGTATGCAACATGGAAAGTTCTTACGACTACATAGCGCCGTCCAGGCAGTAAATCCGAGGCACGCAGTGTGGGCCGTGCCTCGTTCCAGACGCAGTGAGAAACAGAGCGGTGTGGGTCTGAACGGCCAAACTGGCCGCAGTATGGGCCTTGCTCTGTGGGTCTTGCCCGGTGCGTCTACCTCAGAGGTGGGAGGACAACAACGTGACCAATAACGTAGCAATCTCCCAAAACACGGACGGAGGCAGCAGTTTTTCGTCGGGCGAGGCGTGTGAAGTGCTCGGTGAGACGTGTAAAACAAAGGGTCAAGTACAACAGATATGACGTTCGACATATGTGTACTGTTGCAGTGGCAGCTGCTGCTGCTTTGGCAACTGCTGCTGCTGTGCTGCTGAGAGGGTGAAAACAATTGAACTGCTTAAGAGAGTCATGAAAAAAATGTGAGAATGGAGCGGGCTGTTTATTTCAGAGTGAAGAAAAATAAAAAAATGCAAAAAAATGCGGAGCTTTCCATGGCCCTACTCGGCTCAGCGAGACGTGACACAACCCCTTGACAAAAAGAGCCCGTTCAACGACGTCGAATGCCCAAAGCACCGCCACGGAGCTCGGCCCGGATCCAGACATGCGACGTAATATATCGATCGGCGCCTTGCTGGCCCCACAGCTGAGAGCGCGAGAAAAAAACCTCGGCCGAAAGACAACAGCAAGCCAGAAAAAAAAGTGCATGTTCTACATACAGATATTATATATATATATATCTGGTACGTTTTTTTCAAGTCAGCTATTTCGCTTTCCTGGGATGTTTCACAGCCGGTGTTCCTCAAAAAACCAGGCGGGGTAACCCAGGCGGGGTTACACACACAACAAAAACGGCGGCTGTCGAAAAACACCTCGTCGATATCTTCCCACAAACGCAGATCTCTTGGCGTTTTCATTTTTCCCGTTAAAGGAATACAATCAGCATGGAAAACAGTTCGGGGGGGCTGATGTGTTATCTTGCCTGTTACCGCCAACTAACCCGCTTGGGACTCCAGAGGGGACATATTTCGAAAGCCATATGGACTCACGCCTGCTGCGACAGAGATAAAACTTTTTGGTAAAAACAATTTCTGGATTTCGGCCCTCCTTAAAGACCCAAAAAATCGCCGAAGTGTCTTATCGCCGGAATTTCTTTCTTTTTTTTCTTCTTGTTTTCGTTTTATATACCTACTACGATGGGACATGGGATTGATAATCGGGTTGCACTTCACATTTCGTTATTCTTCTTTTTATATACCTAAAAAAGAATATGGGATTGCTAGGAATCGGATCGCACTTCATATTTTCTCAAAACCAGGATTTGTGTGGGGGCATAGGAGCCCCTCAACTTAGGGAACCTCCGAAAAAAAACCGGTACACCTCTCCCGCGTAAAACGCGTCAATGACCATTGGGTTGCAGCACCGGGCTACAGGAAGCAAACAGCCCGGGCTGTTGGGGAATGGGCATGTGCCCGACGAGCAGCATGTGTCAGAAGTTGCACACACGCAATCGTCCACCATTGCCACCGCTCTCACAAACCAGCCAGTGCAGATAGACAAAAAAAACATGACGCGCAATACTTGTCACTGTCGGCTTCAGTCTAACCTTTCGTTAAACACTGCGGCGAAAAAAACCCCGTCTAATTCTACCAAGTTATCTTGCGTGCTACATACCTGGCATACGGTACTTCGCCAGTCGTCGAGTAAGGCCACTCACCGCCCCAAAACGTGGTCGCCTGCCGATACATGCAACACCCTCACCTGCTTCCCGCCCCATGTTAGCTGTGCAGTGAAACGCCCCTTAAAGAACGAAACCCCTGGGTACTTAGACGTCCGCCCTCGCCCCTGAGGAAACCACAGGACACGCGTTTTGAACAATTTCGAGCGTTTTCGAGCGTGTTTTTGAGCGATTTCGAGAAAGTGTTTTTGGGCGTTTCCGAGGGTTTCGAGCGTTTTCGGGGGATTGTTTTGAGTTTAGAACGTGTCGAGAGTTTAGTTTTTGAGTATTTTCAACCACTTTGAGATTTTTCGACCATAATGTTGCGTGTGAGCTTTTGAACGTTTTCGAGCGTTTGGGGCGGTTTCCAGCGCTTTTATAGTCTTCGCGAGATTTTTTACGCTTTCGAGCGTATCGAGCGTTACCGAGGATTTCCGGCAATATGGATTATTTCAAGCGTTCGGAAAGCTTCCAACGCTTTGAGCACTTCGAGCGACTTGAAAGCTGTGTTTTGAGCGCTTCGAGCATTATCGGGCATACAGGGGCTTTCGAGTGTGTCAAGCTTCCTCTCAACCTGCTGCCACGTCGACTAAACAGAAGGAAACACACGCACGCTGGTGCCGCTAGCAATGTACCTGGTACGCATGTACGTCACTGACCGGTGTTGCCGGCTTGTAGCCCATCATCATGGACGATCTTTTTCCCGGCGACTGTTTCGAACCGTTCCCGAAACGCGCGACAGGTTTCCACACCATGAAGGCGTGTACATGATAGGGGACAGGGGAGGGGGGAGGGCAGGGGACGGGCCAATGTTCGGCGAGGAAGATGGCAGGGCATATTCAAGGACGCATCAGCAATGCGGGGGAACCTGGTCGTTCTAATGTCTTGGTGTGGCGGGGCACGGGATACAAGTGTTCATTATATGTGTATGTATATAAAAATGCACTTTATTTCTGGCATGGTGCTCTCCCGCGGGCGGGTTTTTTTTCTCGCGCTTTCGGGCTGCGGGGTACGCACGGCGCCCATCGGTACATTACGACGCATGTCTGGACCCCAGCCGAGCTCCGTGGTGGTACTCTGAGCATTCAGCGTCGCCGAGCCGGCCCTTTTTTTCAAGGGGCGCGTTCCGCCACGCTGAGCCGAGTAGGTGCATGGAAAAAAACAAAAATCCCACATTTTGGGGGGAAAACTGACAACCCGTTCCCTCCTCGCATTTTTGTATTCTTGCATTTTTGTATTCGATCCGCTCAGCGCAACATCGCCAGTACTCATTTTTGACAGCCACGGACTGTGCTTCTGTGTGCGTATGTATGTGTGCTTCTGTACGTGGAGTGTGTGCTGTCATAGGCACACAAGACGATCAAGAAGAGCGGTGCGTTACTTAGCAAAATCACTCGTTCATCCTCGCAGCCACAAAAGCAGTATACAGTCAGTACAGCAGCAGCGCTACAACGGCAGCCGTGCTCCAAGCTCTCGCCTTTGTGGCAGTTCTCACGATGTATGTGTGCGGCTGGTGCACAGCAGGAGCTTGAACCACGACAACACTAGCGGGTCGAATGCACCAGTCAAACACAAATCGTCGGACCTCATACCGGGCATACGAAGCATACAGCAGCAGCAAAAACAGTACCGTAGTTCATACCTGGCATATGGCATTGGAACGTCTGCTTCCCCCCTTTTCTACTTGCGACGCCCCCGGGACATTCAGTTAACCCTATCCCGAAGGGGAACGTCGTTTTATAACAAGACGTGTGACAAGAGACCGCCAGGTTTTCTATACCGTACTGCAGGCATGAAGCGAAAAGGAGCCCAAAACTAAGAAAATGTTGTCTCCCGCCGACAAAAAAAACAGCGCATGAACTACTGTAGGACGGCGATAACAAGAACAACTGTCCGGGGGGTCGTACAGTCCCGCCTGCGATTCCACGTCACCAAGGATAAGAACAAGATTATAAGAACAATAACGATATCAACAGCAGCAACAATACGACGACGACGAGAACACCACCAATACCAACAACACCAACACCAACACCAGCGGCAACAACAACAACAACAGCAGCAGCAGCAGTTCTGACAAAAAGCCTCCAGGGGATGATACACGCTCACTGTCCCGCCTCCCATCCCCAACCACCTAGAACGAAATATTAAAAGAACAAGAGCAAGAACAAAAACACAACGGCAACACTAACAGCAACAACACCACCACCACCACCACCACCACCACCACCACCACCACCAGCAATACCAACACCAATACCAACACCAACACCAATACCAACACCGACACCAACACCAACACCAACACCGACACCAATACACCATCACCAACACCACCACTACCACCAACACCATCACGCCGGACAAAACAAAATACCTCCTGAGGATCGTACATCCCCGCGGAAGCCGCGTGCGCCTGTGCCTGCGCCTGTGCCTGCGCCTGCAATGCCGCGGCGTGAGCGTTGTACGCGCTCTGCGCGGCATGCGCTACTTGAGCTGCCTGGCTTGTATGCGCCGCCTGCATGCTCGACTCCGGGTAACCCATGACTGGCATCGATCGCCCATCGCCTGCCTGTTCTCTGTACAGGGCGCGCGCTTTCTGCCGCAGTTTGGGTGGGAGAGGGGGCGTTTGGCGGGGAGGAGGGGGATTGAGGTGGTTTGGTTTGATGGGCTTAGCTTGATTTGGTTTGGTTTGGAGTAGGCGCTTGGGGGAGGGGGGGGGGGGGGGGGTTATATGGTTTGATTTGGTCTGGTTTGGCTTGATTTCATGTGGTCGCTTGTTCTGCATTGTTTAGGCTGGTTTTGATACGTGGGAAAGAGGTTCGGTTGATATTTAGTTTACGACCGCAAAAACAATGAATAGGATTGTTGTCGAATCGTTCTGATCTTTAGAGGGGGGGGGGGGGGGACCGTGATCGATGATTTAGTGAACGTCTCGGTGAGGCAGCAACAGCGACAACATGATCGACAATATGGCAAACAACAACAGCAACAACACCATTACTACCAATGCCAACAGCAACAGCAAAAAACAACAGCAGCAACAACAACAACAACAACAACAACAACAACGCCACCACCACCATTACCGCCACCACCACCATTACCGCCACCTCCACCACCACCGCCACCACCAACAAACCTGTTCATCGTCGAGGTCCGCCCAGGTGGCGAGAAGCTTGAGGCGCTTGTAAATCCCGTCCTTGACCTGCCCGAGCCGTGCCAAGAGCTCGGGATCCTCCGATTCTCCGCCCGCCGCCGCCACCTTGGCCCTTTTGGACTTCTCGCCCTGCAGCTTCACTGCCTCCACCAACGCCCTGTGCGTGTCATTGTGTCCATACACACAACACATACAGCAAGAAAAAAGTGGGTATTTTAGAGCGATAAAACAGAAGACCTAACGATGTCGCCGCCCGGATCTTGGAGGGTAGTTTTTACGGCCGCCCGGATCTTGGAGGATAGTTTTTACGCTCTCTCATTGGCCGAGGGGCTGTGTGGTGGTCCGCAGATCGGAATAATAAATAAATTTTCCAAAATCTGCGCAGCCGCATTTCTCGCCCGTTTTGGGGTCCGGATTGGCGTCAGGGTCAGGGTAAGGTTTAGGGTTAGGGTTAGAGGTTGGGTCTACGCCTGTACCTCGATCCGACCAGGAAGCGCTTCTTGGTTCGCGAACGCGAACAGCCCACCGCCCCAAAGATCCCGGCGGCCAACTTGTTAGGTAGTATTTACTCTTTACAGGTATTGGACATTGCATGTTTTTCTCCTCCGATTTAACTTTAGAGCCTCAAAATATCTTCCTATACTAAGTTGAAGTAACTTGTCCCCAAAAACAGGTTTCCAGTTGTAAAGGCGTTAATCACCTCTACGAAACCCCTGCGGGTGCCAAATAGTTGAAATCGTGCTTATGCCCGACAATCAGTACATACAGCAGCCAAAAGTGGAGCTTGAGTGTTGTGTTCTAGGATGATAAAAACGTACCAGAGATGTCGTATTTACGCGGCACGGTATTGGGTACTAGATGCTCCTCCTCCAGCTTCCATTACCTCCACCAGACGCCCTGCGGGTGTCGTATTACAACTTAGTGGAGTCATGTTAGGAACTCAGAAACTTCTGATGCACATCTTCATCCTATTTATTATCCTCGCACTACTCGCGCGCTCCCACCCAGTAGTAACTCAGATTCGGGGTCACATAGCGAGCCCTCCTCCTCCCTCCCCACTACGGTACGTGCCTTCGTTTTTATCGGGAGAAGAATTCGGCATTTTCTTCCCTCGTCAACTCGCGTCGAATTGTGCGTACCAACGCTGCTAGGCGCTCTCAGCAGTAGCTCCTTTTTTTGCATACCCTGGGATGACTCCAACATAAATGACCACGTTAATTACTTGAATACAGCATTGGCAACACGCAGTTGCCCGAGCTGCCCAAGAAGGATGCGCGTCCGAACCGCAATGCAAGAAACTGCAGGCGTGTCACACGCGCGCAGCATGCTGATGCTGGCGCTGCTGAACGTTCGTGTTATTAATAGTCGTTTGATAACATCACCCCCGTCGCGTTTTTTTTTTTAATTGCTAAACATGCGCCCAGAAAGGGCAATCTTAGCGACATCAACATTATGGGATGTTTGTTGTTGTTGCTGTTGCTGTTGCTGTTGCTGTTGCTGTTGCTGTTGCTGTTGTTGTTGTTGTTGTGTGCATTTCAGGACGATAAAACGCAGCTGGTATATACGACAGCGGCATTACCCATCATGCTTTTATATTTTCTTCTCGGACTTAATTACTCGCCCTAACGCTCCGTGTGTGTTATTATGAAGTCATACGTTTGTACCAGGTTCGTGTATTCGTGTTTCGTGCGTGCTTTCGTGCCAGTAGGATAATTAAACCCATGACATGACACCAGATACGGTATTGGCTATTTCCTCCTTCCGCCTTATCACCCACACCAACGCCCCGTGTGTACTATGCCAAGGTACCTGGTACGTGAGTGGTTTAGGACGATTAATGCAGAGGTTGTCATGGGCCGGCGCTGGTGGGCCGGCCCGGCCCATCATCTTTTCATAAAATGGGCCGGGCCCGGACCGGCCCATTGTTTTTTTATTTGGTGAGCCGCGGCCCGGCCCAGCCCATCAAATTTTAATCTGATGGGCCGCGGCCCGGCCCGGCCCATCACACTATAAACATTTCACGGCCCGGCCCGGCCCACCAGGTTTTCGAATGTCTCGGTCCGGCCCATGCCATTGGCAGCGAGGCCCACAAGACCAGGACTCTATATGGGCCAGCCCGCCACTTTTGAAGTCGGCCCGGGGATTTGGCCGGCCGGCCCGCGGGCCGGTCTATATGTTGTCCCGTAGTTAAAGGTGCATGCTGACGTTTTTTCATTTAATCAGTGTTTATTTTTATTTTATTTTTTTCTTTTTGGATTGGTTGGGTCAGCTGCATCCGGCCCATAAGGCATAAATACTCACTCGTACCTATGCAATGATGCTCAGTAAACGGCCCGTTCCGATGGCTTTTGTCCCGACTGGTGGACCACCACCGCTTCCTGCTGCTGCTACGGAGCTCGCAGCGGCAGCAGAAACAGCAGCAGCAGCAGCAGCAGCAGCAAGCAGCAAGTACCTGCTGCTGCAACAACACCTGCTGCTGGAATACCCGCTGCTGCTAGCTGCAATAGTAGCTGCTTCTGCAACAACTAGCTACCTGATTGCTATATATCTGTCATCTGAAGCGAGCAAAGGTAACGCCAGTGGGATTTTGGCCGGGAGGCTTCCCACGCTACAGCAGCGGTCCTCGCTCCCGGTTCTCCAACGACACACACGAAGGTGTAGGGCCGTCCTGCAACTCTCGGTCAGAAGATGCCTCAAGTCACGAAGTTTCACCGGGGTCGTCAGGACCAAACCAGGGCAAAAGCGTGAAACACTGCCTAAGTCACGGAGACGCCAGGGATTGTCCTCTGTACACCCACAACAGCACCATGGCGTTGATAAGACAATGGCACAAGAGCCACGAATCACAGAGTGGAACATGGTTCTCGCTGCTAGCAGCAGATCAGCACCGGCGCAGATTCAGTACGCAGAGGCGCTCGTGTAGATATATCCTGCTGTTAACACTCGTCAAGCTTGTTGTGCGAAGCGAGTGTGTATACCTCATAGCTTTGTTACTCAAAAGGGCAGGCTGCACTCGGGCTGCCTGTTGGTTTATTACTGCTGGATGTATCCCATTTTGTACATCTCATGGGCCGCGGCCGGGGCCGGTCCATGAAAACAAGTGGGCCGCCTCATGGGAAGGATGGACGACGCATAGTATTATTGATAGTAGCAGTAGTACACGACATTTTACGGGCCGCGGTTCGGCCCGGCCGACTCGTGAAAACATGTGGCCCGCGTCATGGGCTGCGGGGAGCGGCCCATGTAGATGTCCACATCTCATGGGCCGCGGCCCGGCCCGTTCTATCAAATTTGTTAGATGCCGGGCCGCGGCCCGGCCTGGCCCATCAGATTTTAATTTTGTCATGGCCCGGCCAGGCCCGGCCCGGCCTGGCCCGGAATATCGGCCCATGACAAGCCCTGGACATAAGTTAGCAAAGGTACAGTATTTCTTTTTTCTCCTTCAGCTCTATCAAGCCTCACTTCCCAACGCTCTGGTGTGTGGTACAATGGTACGAATACATACGTCGTACTTACAGCAACAGCCCTATTGTGATACCCAGTTATCTCATAATTGCCATTATATTTATAGTGTATGTTGCTGCTGTTGTTGCGGTTGTGAATGTTGGGGTGTTGGCATTGTTTCTGTAGCCGTATTGTTTTCGTCGTTGCCTTGTTGATGTTGCTGTCGTCGTATTATTTTTCTTGCTGCTGTGTGGATGTTGCTGATGTCGTCTTTTTTTGGTGAGTGTGTTGATTTGTGGTTGTCGTCGTATCGTTGTTCTTGTTGCCGTGTTGATGTTTTTGCTGTTGTCGTATCGTTACTCTTGTTGCTGTGTTGTCTCAGTTATTTTAGTGTCGCCCCGTGGTGCGCAGCGAGCGACACTACCAACGTTAGTATTCCCGACGGCATGGTAACCACCGTCCGCCTCGTGAGGTGACGCTATTGTTCCGATCTGAACTGTCGTGCAACAGCAGTAGTACCAGAGGAAACACGGGCACAAACATACGGCTGGATTCATTTCCAGAAGGGACAGCAGCAACAGCAGTATCACACCCATCGCTTTGTCGATGTGGAAGAGGTTTTGAAATCGAGGCGCCTATTATTGGTTTCGTAAGTACTAAATCCCATACATTTTGGGATGCCCCGCACGTGTCGCTCATACACGTGAGTTCTCAGGTATCGCGTGGGCTTCGTTGTCTCGTCGGGTTCTTTTGGGGCGTAGCTATCGGTGTATTTTGCACCATGGATCTACGATCGTCCTCTTTGCCGACAGAGGATGCGCATGCTGTCTGTGCTGCTTGTCGATACTCTGTACTGGTGCTTGACCTGGGCGACACAGAGTAGCAGCAGCTACTTACCCTGCTTGCTGTCATACATTCAGTGTCCTGTATGATACTCCACTATGTATACTCGTACAACCACCGCGAAAGCGCCGCGCCGTATTCGACAAGCAAGGTCGCAACGTCTTCAGTTAGAGTTGTTGGCTCTGAAATATTCAAAAATCGCCTACGATCCCTGCAAACATACGACGCAACGTCCAAACGGAAGCGCATACCAGCGCCTTCCCGAACACCTCTACCACGACCACACGTTGCAGCAAGCAGCAAACACACCTTGAGCTGGTGGCTAGGTACTTGTCTAGATGCTCCGAGCCCAACCCCTCCGCCTCTGCTCGCTCTGGGACGACCGGCGTGCTAGGTCCCAACTGATCAACCTCTGCCTCGGGTTGGTGCACCCCGACGCAGCGTTGGCGCGATCTGGCAGCCCATAGCCCAACGGTAGGCTTCTTCTCCACGACATCACACATACTTCTTTCTCAAGTCTGTGTGCGCCGTTGAGCGCTGCCCTGATTCTGCCCCAGGTCGTCGGATTTCTAGGGGACGATTACTTCATCACCCCTAAAGACATGCCCGCGTATCTATGGAACTCCCAAAAAACGGGTTTTGGTTTCTCCCTCTAGACCTACAAGTATAACAGTAGTGTAACAGTGTAACTCTCTACATCTGCACTACAAACAACAGCAGTACCTGGTAGCTGGAAGGGAGGACACTGAGAGGAGCGCCACGTATACTCTATGCTATATAACACGTTTAGCATCTTAGTCTAGCGGAAGGTAGGTAACGAAGTTGCTTCTTCTCGAGCGTCTGCTGTCGGGCATTGAAGCAGCAACACCCTGACGTTGGGATACGAAATCCGGGCGAGTTCTTCCCTCTTGTCTTCGCATCGACTTAGCTTTGGCACCAGTGTACCTGGCACCGGTGTACTGACGCTGCCTATATTGATACAACAGGGACGTATCGTATCACAGGAGCAGCAGCGGCAGCGGTGGAGGGAGGGGACAGCAGCAGGGGGGGGGTTCACATCAAGCGAGCACATTCACGACTACGCGCAACGGCAGCAGTAGCGGCCAGCAGTGGCAAAAGAGATGACGAGCTCTAACGGTGCGGGGGCTCGAGGAGGAGGCTCCTCGGGAGGAGGAGGAGCGGGAGCAACAAAGATTATCACATCAACCGAGTGGGATCTGCGCGTGAAAAACTGTGAAGTGCCGAAGGGAGACCTCAACGAGGTGACTACAATATAGTATGGACGCATACTACCGATAAACATCAGTACGGGACAGACACCAACGTATTAACCAGAAACGCTGAGGCTGAGTTCTTAGTTGGGAGACGGTGCGCTCAACATTAATTCAGTGTGTGTACATGTGTAGCGGCTCCCAGGTTTCTTATGTTTCTTCAAATGCCAACCAGCATTCCTTATTACACCAGCAGAGCCGCGTTTCTTATTAGGTGTCAATGTGCTGCTTCACACCGAGTACCTGGTTGACTGCTCATCTGCTCGTACTAGTAGCAGACCAACTCTCACCCTTACTCTATAAGCTGTGGTCTCGCGTTAGAGCGGCACCCTTTATTTTAGTGCGCGTGCCGTGTGAAAATCGCTTGTCGTGACCTTGCATCACCCCGGGTTGGTTCGGGATCCCCCTTGTGTGCGTTGCGGTCCTCTGGCAAGGCACCGCTCTACGAGTAGTGAGGGGGCTCGACTGCTGTACCTCCTTGTCATGTGTACAATGTAAATGATCACAGCTGACTGCTTCGCAGATATTATAAAGAAGTGCTGGGCGTGCGCACGGTATTTGTCCCGTACCCGTGCGCGCGCAGCAGCTGTCACTCACAGCAGTCTTTTTGAGCTACATAATGCTGCACAACAGCGGTATGCTGCTGGTGTTTTTGAGTTGCATACGAGTAGTGCACAATAATAGTGTGCTGTTGCTGTATCGCATCAAAATCAGCTCAACTCAAACTGCCGTGACACTGCTGCTGCAGCTGCTGTTGCTTGTCATACCGCGTATCAACTACCAGGTAGCAACATCAACTCGACATTGAAGCGTGTTGCACTTGTTTTAATACGCGTGTTCCACTACCGACCCTCCCATAAGAAAGAGCTAAACTACCAACCCTTCATAAGAAAGATACACTACCGTCCCTCTAATAAGAAATAAATATCCTACCGGCCCTCTCACAAGAAAGACCTACACTACCGACCCTCACATAAAAACAGCTATACTACCGGCCCTCCCATAAGAAAAGATCTGCACTACCAGCCCCCTTATAAGAAATAGCCCTACTAGAAACTTAGCCTATTTTCAAGAGGAAATAAGAAATTCGACAGCTGTTTGGTGCAGGACGCACCCTTTTTTTAACTAGGAAACCTAATCCTATAGACTACGAGTATTATATCTTGGTTTTTCATTTGAGGGCCGTTGTTGTATTGCTGTTGTGCGTCGTATGATGACAGCTCGTGATGGACTACCTCATTGTCGAGGGCTACCGGGACGCGGCGGCGAACTTCCTCGTCGAGTCTGGAACCGAGCCGAAGGTGGACCTGCGGACGATCGAGGAGAGGGTGGCAATCAGGAAGGTATGCTTATCCTGTCACACGGGCAGGGAGGGGAGCTACGATTTATGAGTGCTCGATTTAAGAAAATGCCGATTTAAGAAAAGTCATCGTATATATGTATATATGTGGCTTGACACGGGATAATACTAACGCCACATAATAGCTTCCGTTCGATTTAAGAGAACTGCCGGTTCAAGAGAGGACTACTTGCCCTGACACACAGCCCCCCCTGTACTATTATCTCGGGCTACGGACGGGCAGCCTCAACCAGTAAAGATTTATACTGTAACTGCGTCCGCAATCAGCATATTATATCCTAGATTGCATGAGTGTACTGGTCGGGGCTCAATATTGTTGTTGTGTTAACCTCGGGGTGGCTGCGCTCATCGCAGAAAGAAATATTAGGAAGAACAAAAAACGAAACATGGATGACTTTTTGGCGATGACGTCACGAACTTTCTCTGAATCCTTCTGAGACTTCAGAGGGAAAACGTGTAAAAAAGAAAGCGACTAGATTACACCACCGGCATCACGAAGCAGCCTTTTTTATACCTGGTACTGGGTATGATGGAGATGCGTCCGAACGGCCATGGAAGGAAATGTACGTCACACCACACACCACACGCGGGAAGAACAGCAGAACGACGATACGGCTGTCTGTGTTGTTGCATTTTCTAACGCCTGAATTAAGTTGATATTTTCGGCTGGATATTTTAGTACCGCACTCTTGGCTTTTTTTTTGGACCCCGAAAGCGTTCTCTATTTATTATTTATATGTAGTTTCGGGTACCGTATCGAAAGCGCCGATATTTTCGGCTGGATATTTTAGTACCGCACTCTTGTTTTTTTTTTTGATCCCGGAAGCGTTCTCTATTATTTTTTCAAATAGTAGTTTTGGATATCGTCTCGAACGCGCCGATATCAAGATAAAACTTCCGATGCATCGTATTGCACGTATCGAAGTACTTTGCCTTCCACCCCCTGGTGGGAAAATATTCAATATACGAAGTATCAAGCTACCAGGTACTGGTATATAATATCGAAATTTACTTTGGATGTACAGCTGCAGTATCGCATCGATGTATTTGTGTCCTTCCCCCCGTGGCATTCCCGCATTTTTTACTAATACTGAACGAAAGGCGTCGACGCATCAACTGACGAAACCCTATCGATTCAAGCTCGGTTCTCGATCGATATCCGCCCCGGGCATGCCTTGCTTGTACGATATCGGTTCGAGGTTGCTGCTTGAGACACTGACTGCGGTCTCCCTCTCTACCACCCTCCTTACGAGGAACCCAATGGCGTTACGGTTGAAGGTTTTGTTTTGCGTTTTTCATCTGCTCCACAGGTAGTACAGGTTACCATGTTTTCAAACCTCAATCACACACCAGATGAAGACGAAACAAAAAACATGCACCTTGCTCAATTAACTACCCAACGTGTTGCTTGTCTCCCGCTGCCGCTGCCGCTTGTCCCGCTTGCTATTGATAACGACCGACCGACCGACCAACTTACCGACCGACCGACCCATCGACGGCAAGGCCATGATGAATGGTGACGTCATGGAGGCCATAAGCTTGGCCAATGAGATGGACCCCATGATGCTCGACAGGGACAGGTGCGGTGGGGAGACGTGGGTAAACGATCAGACGGGCGCACCGGGAGCGGCAGACGCGGGGGCGGAGGGGGTTTACGCGGGGGGGGGAGGGAAGGGGGTTTACGAAAGAGGGGGGGCGTACTCATTTGTTGCTTACCTTAGTCATATGACCATTGACCACGCATCCCTTTTGAGATGGAGCACCGTTCCTACTCCTCTATGATATACCTCCAACATTTGGGCGCTTAGTACGTTTCTTCCATACTGCATTAAATGCTTTAGCTTATCTTCTCTCCTTCCTCTTTGGCCGTATGTGGCTACCATCTATGTCGTAGGATAGCGATCGTTTCTCGCTGCTATATAATGTTCCAAACTTTTCCATGCCGCATTAGTCTATTTTCCTCATCTCTCCCTCGAACACATTCCGTTCCTCCTTGCACACTTCTTATCCTCCCACTATGTGGCCCACTATGTGGGGTCTACTCTCGTCTGCGTTGCCACAAGGACAGCTCTATGCGCCTTCTCCCTCCGCCTCAGCACTGGCTTTCCTCTTTATTTCTTGCAGGGGGGGCGCGGGGGGATACGAGGGGGGCGGGGGGGCGTATCCGGTGTCAGGGTGCGGTCTGTTTTCTTTTTGGGAGGGCGAAGGGCGGCGCACTTATCCAATCTTCTTGTCCGCTCCAGCAGAATTATTGGAGAGCACTATCCCCCCACGCTGGTACACACAATTCTCCACTTTTGAATCGAACAGCTTTTTGATTTTCTCCGGCTACCCGGCTGCCGGGTGGGTGCCGAGTGTGTACCCGAGTTCCTGGGTGCCTGGTCCTGAAAACGATCGTTCTCGGCGGGTAGGGTACGGCTCGGGCTCCGGACTTATCCGGGTGATCGGAGGGGTGCAGTTCTATCGAGCCCTCGGGTAACCGGAGGAGCGCAGCTTTAACAGCAACCCCAGTAGCCGTTGGGTGCGCCAAAATAACCAATTTCGGGTGTCAAACATGTGCTGGTGTTTTGCCCGGCAGGGGTGTGGTGCACAGCAGTTGGGGGGGAAGGGGGGTGCTGTCTCGGTCGAAAGAGGGGCGAAGATATTTAATGATAGCACGCCGAATGGATGCGCCCAAAATTGGAAGCAGAAACCGTCGGGATCCGGGATCGTTGTGTGAGGCTCGCCTGGGATTTGAAGGGATGGGGGCGGCAGGGGAGTTGTGTGTGACGCGGGCATGATTAAACAACGCGGGGGGGATCCTAGCCTGGGTTAGTTCGGATGCCGTCCCGCCCCTATTTGGAGAACCGCCTGCTATTTTCCATCACTTTATGTTGCGTGTATGCGTTTGTGTGTGGATTTGTGGATGTGTGAGCATGTTTAGGTCAATGTGCGCATGTGCGTGTGCGTAGTTGTGTGCATGTGCACACGAACTATTTCGCTCTTACACCTCGCGATGTTTTCACCGTCATCCGCCCGTCCGCCCGCCCGCCCGCTGAGAGTCTAATGGCCTCACGCCGAACTGTGCCCGCGAAACATGCCCGTGCTCCCCCGCTTATATTTGCCCGTCGGAATGCTCGCTATCCCAGGGAGCTACGCTTCACGCTTCTGAAGCAGCGGCTGCTCGAACTAGTGAGAAGAGGGGAGACGGAGGAGGCCCTCAGCTTTGCGACGGAACGCCTCGCCCCGGAAAGCGCGGGGGATCCGGTAACGCTTCGGCAAGTCGAGGAGGCGGTGACCTTGCTGGCTTTCGAGGTGCGTCTGTATACTCGAAATTTCGCTGGTGCTCCGCCGCGGGTTGACGGTTACGTGAGGTGTCCAACATGGGGTCTAAACTGCCACTAGCGGCCAGCAATACCTGGTTTTCTCGCCTTTTTGGACCTCCATCGGCGACATAGTCAGAGAAACCGTCCATGAAACCATTGGCAAAATTGGCGATGAAACCATCCGCGTAACTGTAGGTTAAATTGGCGGCGAAATCATGGACTTGAACCTTCGATGAACCATCGGGGTAACTGTCGGCGACACCGTCGTCGAAACCATCGGTGAAACCGTCGACGACACCAACCGTGTAATTATAGGTGAAACCGTCAACGAAACCGTCGGTGAAACGGTCGATGAAGCCGAACATGTCGGTGGAACCGTCGACGAAACCGTCGATGAAACCGTCGGTGGAACCATTGACGAAACCGACGACGAAACTGTCGATGAAGTTGTCTGGGAAACCGTCAATGAAACCGTTCGTTGGTGCAAATGTCGGTGAAACTATCCGTAAAACCATGGATGAAACCGTCCATCGGCGAAACCGTCGATGAACTCATCCCCGAAACTGCCGATAAAACCGTCGGTGAAACTGTGGACGAAACTGTCGATGGAGCCGTCAATGAAAACGCTCGTGAAACGGCCGGGGAAAGGGTCGGTGAATCGTATTGAAACCGACGAATGCCATAACCCAAGGACAACCCAACCCGCAAAGAAAACGAACTACAAACGGCCAAGATGCGCTTTTTCCCTCAGGCCATCTCTTACGAATTGCGCATCCGAAGCCAAAAGTTAGATGGACTGTTGGGTCGCAGAACGAGACGGGCAGAATCGAATCGACAACCCTTATTGTAAACCCGAGTACTGCAGATTGCTCTTTTGATAAAGTTCTCACGAAATAGTCAACAATACAATATGAAGGCCTACGTAGTCACGAAGCTACGTGGTCAAGTGGGGAGTGCTTAACGACCAAGTATAATATATGCCCACTTAGCAACGTGACTACATAAAGTAGGCTAGTGCATAGCGCTATATAACCATCAAATGTTTGCCTACTTAGTCACGTGACTTAAGTACGCTAATGGGCAATGCTGAACATACACCTGGTAAACATTACCAACAAAATACACCCCTTAGTCACGTGACCAAATGGGCAACTCTGCAGTGCTATAAAACCAGCAACATAAAGGCCTACGTAGCCACGTGACTTAAGTAGGTTAGTGTGCAGTGCTATACCACCAACCAAATATGATGCAGGGGTCAAAGCATGTACTTCCCATGCCATGCGCGGCCACAGGACGCGGCGTCCTCTCCTTTGAAGGGGCTGCTGGACATGGAGCAGAGGCAGGCGGCGGCCGGTCGCCTCAACGCGGCGGTGCTGCAGAGCCAGCAGCAGGAGAAGGGGCCGTGGTTGCCCAACCTCCTCCGACAGCTCGTATACTCGCAGGTAGGCGAGGTGTTGGTTGTAAAGTGGTGGTGGTGTTGGTGGTGGCAGTGGACGGGGGTGGGAGGGCTGTGGTCGTGGTCGTGGTGAGGGGGTTGAGGTATTTGTTTTTGTGTTGTTGAGGTGAGGTGATGCTGATTGGTGTTATTGGTGGGAGTGGAGGGGGTGGCTGGTGATTTTGGTGGTGTTGATGGTGTTGAAGACTGGCAGCGGTCGTTGGGGAGGGGGGGTTGGGGGGGGGCGGTGATGGTGGTGTTGGTGTTGTTGATGGTGTATAATCGCTGTTGTTGCATAGATTGTTGTTTTTGTTATTGTTACTGTTGTTGCCTTGGATGTATCAGTGGGCGGCATGTGTATTTTGCGAAAGCGCGCCAACACTGGTGTTACCAGTCCTACACCGTTGTGCACCCCATTTTTTGACAATGACCGACCGTACCACATCTAGATCTAAAACTACTGCTGAACATTGATAATTGCGCTCCCACCGGCTGTGGTGACGCCTGTAATATACCAGACGTGTTTGGCGACACCTACTGCCGCGGTGAGTACAGTGTTGCGGCTTGTCATCGTTGAATGCCTGATGTACCGAGGTGCTCATATTCCCAATCTGTTTCACACGCCCTTCTGTGCGTAACGACAACCGCACCACGGCCCTCTTGGGCGCGCCCCGTCTGTCCGTCCGTCCGCCCATCCGTCGGTCCTTCCGTCTCCTGGTTCGCAGAACGCCCTGGCGGAGAGGGTGGAGTTCCCACGAATAGAAGGCATTGGCGGGACGAAGGATGGGGTGCATGGACACAGCAGTGTTGGCGAGGGTCCCCGGTGACTTTCGTCCCCGTGTCGTCGACTTCCTGAGGTCGTTCTTTTTTTGTTTTGGTCGTTTGTGTTCTTTTTTTTCCAGTCGGTGTGTCGTCCACGAAAGGCGCGAATGGTCAGGGACGACCCGCGACGTTGTGCACGCGCTATCGTGTTTGTTGGGCGCTCGCGTGTGTGTTGCGCGCACAATTACGTGCGTGCTTGTGTGCTGCCCCCGTATTTCTTGCGCAGAGCAAAAATAAATAAATGAATGAATAACAGATAGCAGTGGCAATGGAATATGTCCGGCGCGAGCCTCATCCGGCACAAGGATGATTCGTAGCTCGAATGACACTCGCTCTGCATGGTATTATTGCCAGTATTGTGCAGTTGGTGTGAAACAGTACGGGAATAGTATTAGTGATCTGGAGGAAATACATTTGTTCAAAGGCACTACGGTACATGTGATGAGAAATTGCGGTATATTCACGCTTCTTCTCTTCTTGTCATCTGATGTTGTCTTCTGATCACGTCGCTTGCAGACATGTATGATATACGTTGTCGTGTCCTCGTCGTCGTTGGCCCTGTGATATAGTCCACTCACACCGCCGGTGCATTCCACATCACACCGTGAGTTCAACCAGACGCTTTTCTGGGACGTGGTTCACGAACGTGGTCAAACCATGCTGCTTATCTCGTGTCAAGGTAAATCCCACGATGTCGTTTTATCCAGGGCATAATACAAGAACGGCCAACCCATGCCGCTTGCCCCTTACCACGGGAAGTTCCACGGTCTCATCACCCCCGCGCTGTCCAACCCCCACGATTCGTGGAAATCCCTCGGCATCGGAATTACTGAATTCCCACTGTTTCCGCGAGTACGAGCCTTTTATTTTCACACCATGCTCAATGTTTTGCCACACAACAACGCCCGGACGATCTAACTGCTGTATAACACGCATGACAGCAGTCAGCACACCCAGGTGAAAACGTTTTGCGGTTGAAAAAGGTCCGCGCGTGCTGCTGTTGTGCGGGTGTGCTATTACAATTAATAGCTATTATTGAAGTATCCGGGTGATTGTACCACGCCCGGGAGACCCGCAAGTTGGGGGGGATGATGGCGGACCACGTGATTGCTTGGAAGTGTAAGCAGAGCCCGGCCAGATTGCAGGCGGCGTGGTAATGACAAGGAGTGTGGCAACACGGTTTTCTATCCCATCCCTACGTGATAGTATAATTGCAACAAGATGAGACTACTTGTATCGACCCTATATCCGTCGAACTCACAGCTGACGTCGTTAAAATAATGGAGCTGACGATAACCGTGCTGGGATGGCAGCAAGAATCCTCGCCTTTTGCTGCAATACCGAAAAACAACGGCCGGTACCATGCTTTATCATGAATACGCCTCGGTCGCCTTCTTCGGCCGGTATCGATTGAGACACAGCAGTAAGAGTAGCCGGTGTGGAGTAGTACCACTGTGTGGGTATTCTTCGCATGTACTCGGAGTATTTAGTACCGGGGTGGAGTGGACTGTCCTCGCAGTCCTCGCAGATAAATAATAACGTGATCGTTGCTCGGGGCGCGGCAGCAGCAGGTCCCGATAATCTCGGGGGCAACAAACACCTCGTTTAGGCCACGTTGTGATGGGACACGGCACATATATTCATACGCACGAAATCACGTGGGTGTTGTGGGAGGAAGGGTGTACAAGTTACATGTGGATCATACGAATCATACAACATGCTGCACAAGCAACAATAATCATGAAATGGGCTGGAGAGGCGGGAGCACACGGGTTGTTACCCCTCCCCCGCGTTGACCAGACGATAAACGTGGCGCGCAGTGGGCAGTCATTCCGCATGTATCGATTGGAGAAATTAGAAGGCGGGCTCGCGTTCGTGCACTCATACGCGTACCAAGCTTAAAACTCTGCTTTGATACGTCCGACATTTATTATTCACACATCGCTCAGTACAACTAGGGAGGGGAGGATACAGGATTAGACTGGACTATAGCTGGGATGCCTCCCAATTCTAGATGAACTCCAACAAAATCAAATTCAAACTACAATGACAGCATCAGCAGCAGTGGCGGACAACTGCTTCACTGCTGCTACCTGTGCTACTGCTGCTCGCTGTACCTGTGGTTGGACCTGTGGCCTTGGTAGTGGTATCTAATCGCACAGACCATCAGATGCAATGGAGGAGGAAGGACATGTCGCAGAGGGCGGCAGGTTAGCCGGAGGGCATCCCAGGGTCGAGCAAAGCAGAAAACCTGTTGTTGAGGAAGAAGGTGCCCGAATGGGGTACGTGACCATGGCCGAAAAGCTCAAGCTTAATGCCCTCGGAGGCAAAATCTCGGCGACCCACAGGAGGCTGATGAAGTCAGGGGAGAGGCCGCGCTTGCTCGGAGACGCGATTCGTGATGACTTGACGGGCGGGATCGACGAGTTCATGTCGCAGGTACGTGGTGGAGAGCTACCGTGCCCGTAAAAATAAGTACCGTGCGACAATTAATATGAAGATCAAACTGTCCTTATATATGGACATATTCCGGAGTCCAACAAGGGGCCACTACCCAACTGCTGCCGCTTGAAAAAGTACAGCACCCACGTATCTATAATCGGTTTCCCGCTCGTAGATCATGGCAGCTTATCTGTGAAATCGCTTGGCGCAGGTGAGAACAACCAGTAGTGGAAGCATGCGGAGTAGCGCAGGTTACCCCTGTAGTGCCGGTTTCTGCGTCTGGCCCATACCGGTGGTACAAAGAGGCCACTTGTACGGTGTCAAAAAGTAGTACCAGGTACAGCAGTACAGCCGTACAGCTGTTGCCGTACCGCCCTCTCAGCCGATAGGACAGCTGGTATGATATTCACCAATAATCGTACACAGCGGGGCTTCCCCGGCGACCTGAACAGCTGTCAGTCCCCGGCTCACGTGGTGCACAAACTGTTTTCGACGTTGCTCGCGTGGTGCCCACAAACTGTTAGTAACGTTGCGGCGAAGGATGGAGGTGAGCCAAGAGTTGAGAGTGCTCTCCCTCTACACGGCCCACGGAGAACGAGCGCGACTACTGCGCTGTGCTAAGGCTCGTATCTCTGCACTAATAGTGCACACCACCCCTTTCTGCGCAGGACGCCTCGTAAGAAACAGGGTAATACGAACAGCAGACTGATATGTACAGGAGTATCAGAGATCCGGGAGCCGTTACATACTGAAGGCAGTGTATAACGAACCCTCTCTACATAAGAAACCCAGCCTGGGTCGGTATTTCTTCTTCTTTGTTGGTGTCCTGTGATCGACCGAAGGGCATAGCCGCAACAGGCAGCAGCATAGTCCTTCGGTGACCTTGATTGGCGGCATGAACAGCAAATGTCGTTTCACGGTCTACAGTTTTGACCCATCAAGGCCTCTTTAGACGTAGTCTACTGGTGTTTTTGTGGGGATTTCCTCGACGGCTGTCCGTCAACGGGCAAGAATGCCGCCACCCGACATATTCGGTTAGTATACTACCATCGACGATTCTGTTGAGGGTACGAAGTCATGTGGCTACGACTTGGTGGGCAGATCATTGACTTCTAAGCATGACGCTCGCGGGTTCGAGTCCCGACATGATCGACTTTTTCTGCCTTGAAAAAGGCTTTCTCCCTAGAGCAATCCGTGGCAAGGGAGCCCCGGTGATCAATGCAAGGCTGGCGAGATTCGACGGACCCCAAAATATGATTTTTTAGTGAGAATTTCAGCCTGTTGGGGTATAATTCAGCCACGTGACCGAAGCAGCTCAACGGGCTGGACTTCTACAACTCCTACGAGCAGATTGCTCGCACCCTAGCAGCAAGCGAATGGTTGATTGTATTTGATTCGACGGACCCCAAAATATATTTTTTTAGTGAGAACTTCAGCCTGTTGGGGTATAATTCAGCCACGTGACCGAAGCAGCTCAACGGGCTGGACTTCTACAACTCCTAAGAGCAGATTGCTCGCACCCTAGCAGCAAGCGAATGGTTGATTGTATTTGCTGCCCGATATATATATGGAAAGGTTCTGCGGGGGGTACGTAGATGCGTAGGCATGTTTCTCCCTCCCCTGTGGTATGGCGGGCGCGTGCTTCAAGGCAGGTTCACACGAGCCAGGATCAAACAAGAAACTCACAACTAAATATAGCAACGACAGCCAGCAGAAACCCCTGGGTGCGACAATACATGTGGTTCGGCAGTCCATATTCCATTATCAATATTGGCGTGGCGAATTTCGGCTGCACCACCGCCGTCCGGATGATGCGATACTCCTACTCGTTTTCCAGTCTGGGGTGTACTCATTTAAGGCATAGCCGTAGTCGTATGACCGTAGACCCTTGCATCCCTACTATTCCCTGAAGGAGGACGTTGGTTTTTCACCGACCTGGCAGAGATCGCGTGCACCGAGCGCGAAAGCGCTGTGAGGTGTTCGGCAAGTCGCATGAACGGTGACCCTGCTAAGAACCACTTGTGAGGCGAAGTTCGGCATTTTGTGCGCACTCTCTTCCATATGGATGGCAGCTTCGAACGGATTCTGGGAGGGGGGGGGGTTAGAGGGCAGCTGGTCTGCGACGCATCCTGTGCACTCCCAAGCGCACCGCATGATTGTGCCACGTACGGTACGAAGTACCAGCAGCACACGATACAGCAGTGCCCTCCCCCCCTATAGTGCCGGTTGCATAGTACCACTGTTCTCTACAGTCGACTGGAACCCTTTACGTATAGGAAAACTATTCCCACTAGTGCCGATTGCCGCTACAGTGCCGATATATTGGGCGGCACACACCGGCTCTATTGGGACCCCCTGACTGTCCGATACTTGTGCTAAGTGCTCCCTTGCCCAAGGGGGCAGGCCGGGGTGGATGTTTTACGAAGGCACACTATTCAGTGCGGCGTTGCCTGTTGTCAGCATGTTTTAAAGGCTTTATTACGCACAGCGCCTAGACACGCAGCTCGTAACCCTTCTAGAGTTCCCTCTGTGCGAAAGTGTTTATTCGAATGGCGAGCACTACAGTACTGTGCGACCATGTCATCTCGTCTCCCCCTCCGCCCGCCCCGCCCCGCCCCGCCCGCCCGCCCGCACCCGCGCAGCACGAGCAACTACCTTAATTAATGGGTTAGGCAACCGAGTTAAATTGACACACAGCACATAGGTGTAAGTGTGGGGAGCATGAGCTTCATTTTTGGATGTCCCCCGGAGAGCTAAATATAACCAAAAAACTGGCAGAAGCAGCGGCCATGGCTATCTTGGATTCCCCACCGTGCGCTCACCAATCCCCTCCTTTCCGCTCTTCCGATTATACTATTCCGCATTTCTGTTCATTGTTGAAAACGTAAACATCGCAGGGGTGCATGCAGTTTTCCAGCTTCCGGGCGGTGTGGCAGAGCCGCAGCCTGTCCACCCTACACCTCATGGTTCCCAACAGGGTCGACGATCGCCATTACGTCCAGCAAGCGTTTTCGATCGGCCTTGACCTCCTCCTGAAAGACGAGACGGTGGTAGCAGCGGCCGGGGAAGGAGATGACGGCGCCGGCGCTAGCGCAGGTGCCTGCATCTCCCCTTCCTCCCCCTCTTCCGGCTCAAGCGCGGGGTCTGTCTTGCCAGTCCACGACCTCGGCCCGGGCTCTCTGCCGTTCCAGATCGGGGCTCTCTACACGATCTACTGCCTGCACGCGACGCAGTTGTTCCGGCCTATGATGCCCGTCCGCGTGTCCGCGCAGGCGATGTTGGCGCTGGTCCGCCTCCGCGCGCGCTTGAAGGCGGCGGGCCCACTCGCGAGGGACGCTCTGGCGGTGTTGGCACGCCTCGTCCTCGGCAACAGCGGAAGCCTAGGTGGCGTAGGTAGGGAAGGTGTTGGTGTTTGTGGCGGCATCGGCGCAGCCGATCATATCGGCGGCATCGCGTTGCTGGCGGCCGCCTTCTCGGGACCCGGGACGATCGGATTCGTGGACTCGACAATCCCGCTGACTAAGCTCGCCAAGGTCAAAAGAACAGTTAGAAGCGCGGAAGACGAGGCGCGCAAAGTCGAACGTGCGATGGCGATGGAGGCGAAGGCGGCGGGGGCAAAGGCCTCGGTAAGAAAGGTGGACGGATCGAAACGGACTAGAGAAGGGGAGGCACGGCCCCCGTCGGGAGGAGTGCCGACGGCAGCGGCAATTCCGGCTGCGGCGGCGGCAGCACCAGCGGTGGCGGCTGCGGCTGTGAAAGCCGACATGGGTTCGCCACGAATGAAGGCAGAAGCCACAATCGAGGCGGTGTCTACTCAACTTGAAAAGTTGTCGTCTACATACGAAGAGTATGCGGCGGCGCTCAAGCGAACCGATTACCCCAACACCGCCTCCGCAGAACATCGTCGAGATATCGGCGGCGACAGCGGCAGCGGTATTAACAACGGTGGCAGAAGCACCCCTGCGAGCGATCGTAGTGGCAGCGCCGACAGCAGCCGACGGAGCCCCACCGCGTCTCGCAGCGATTACCCTCGACGAGACGTCGCGGACGCCCTCGATCGAACCCGATTGGGGCTGCCGCTTCCCGAAGCGTACGGACTGGAGCGACTCGCGCTGCGTCCGCCGGCTCCGCCTCCGCCTCCGACCTCGCCCAAACCTCCCACGTTTTCCTTAGACCTACCGACGCTTCCAGAGCTGCCGCCGCCGTTTGAAAATCGGAGAGCGGTTGCGAAGAGACCCGTCACCGCCGCCGCCGCGGCAGCAAGGGCAAGAGCGGGACCGAACGCGAACCGCAGCGAGAGGGCTGGTGGGGGGGCGGTGGGCGTGCGGGACCACTTGAAGCTTATCCAGCAGGAATTGGAGGCGGGAGGTGCAGATGACGGAAGCAGCAGCAGCGATAGCAGCAGCAGCAGCAGCAGCGGAGAACTTTCGGCTGACGGAGGGGCGAATGAGGCATCGATAAACGGGCGCAGGCAAGGCCGTATGCACTCCGACGGAAGTAATACTTCGGTCGGTGCCGATGGCGGCGGGAGAGTTCGACTCCCAGGAGGCCTCGGGAACGGCTCTTCTAAGGGTGGACTTGGTGCTGGGGGCAGAGGAAGAGGAGACCGCAGCGGTGGAGGAAGAGGAAGGGGTGCAAACCTGATCGATTCGAACGACTCGAGGGGTCTCGTGGGCAGAAAACGAGGTGCTCCGGGCTCGACCACCACCCGCGTTCAAGCTGATCCCCGGACAGGCAAGAAGGGGAAGGGGAAGCAGAGTCCGAATCCGGGCAAAAGACGACGTGCACCTGTGTATGCCAACAACGGCAGCAGCAGCAGCAGCAGCGATTCGTTCAGTGAGGAGGAAGGGGGAGACGCCTCAGATATGTGCGAACCTTCGGAAGATATGGAGGCGTTTGCAGAAATGGTGGCCAAGCGGACAGAAGCCCGAAGCCGCAGCGGCGGCGGCGGCCGTTCCGATGGTCGGGCCGCGAAGGCCGAAAGTGGAAGCACCGGCAAGGGAGAAGAGCACCAACATGTAACAGCTCGGGACGCTCGCCAGCTCCGCCGTAAACGGCCATGGAGCGCCTCAGAAGAGGAGCCTGCAATCGGGGGCCGGGGTCGAGGCCAAGGCCGACCGCGGTCATCTTTTGCCGAGACTAGGAAATCTGCTGCTGAGCGCCGCAGGAGTGCGCAAAAAGCGCAAAAACCTAAGGCCGGAAATGAGGGCGAGGGAGGCCGAAACAGAGCGGGTTCTACGGATGCAGAGGAGGGCGGGGAGGGCAGCTGCAGCGACGGCGACGGAGGAGGCGAAAGCGATTCAGGCGTCGAGTTGCTGCTTCGGTTCGCGGCTGACCTTCGATCTCCCCGCGCACCGGCAGCGGCAGCGGCGGGTCCGAAGCCTGCCGTTGCTTCGACCGGACGAGGCCGTGGCGCGGCTTGGCGAGGAAGGGGACGGATTGGTGGCGCTCTGGGACAGGGCCGGGGCTCGGGTCGCGGCCGAGGCCGATTCGGAAAGGGGGGTCGAGACGACGGTGGTGGGCGTGAGATTGGACGCGTGCGTGGGCGCGGACGTAGCGGCGGACCGCGACCATCGGTGGCCGAGACGGAGAAATCTGCTGCTGAGCGACATAGGAGCGCGCAAAAGATGAAAGTGTTTGAGGCCGCGGGCGCGGGCGAGGGTGGGGGAGGGAGTGAGGGAGGTCAAAATGGAGCGGGTGCTGCGGAGGAGCGGGGGGAGGGTAGGGACAGCGGGGAGAGCAGCAGCAGCAGCGATGGTGACGGAGGAGGCGGAAGCGATTCAGGCGTCGAGTCGCTGTTTCGCTTTGCCGCTGACCTTCGATCTTCCCCAACACCAACACCGGCAGCAGCGACGGGAACGGCTTCGCTCCCACGCGGAGCACGGACGTTGCGTAGTGGTAGGGGTGGAGGTGGTGGTGGCGGCAGCGGCGGCAGCAGAGGCGGAACAAAGGGGCGCTCCATGCCGGCAAAGCGCTCTGCTCCTGGCGAGGGCGCAAGAAAGCCCGGAGCTAAAACGGCCAAGCCGCGAAAGACAAGTAACAGCAAATCCTTCTTTGTTGCGCGGGATGGCCGCGCCCCCCCGCCTGCGCGTAGCCAAAGCGTTTGTGCTACCTCTGCTGCCGATGGCGCCGCCGCTACCGCTGCGCGCTCCCCAGCGCCTGCGACGGTGGCGATCGTGACAGCGGAAGAGGGGCGGGAGTCCGTGCCGACCGCGCCAGCCGACGAGGCGGTAGCGGCTGCTGCAGCGGCCACTGCGGGTGCTGGTGCTGCTTGTGCGGCCGGAGCGTCGTCTGCGGACTGCGCGGCTGTTCGCGCAGATGTCGGAGTTGGTGACACGAGCAGCGACTCGGGTTCCGATAGCGATGCGGGTGACGGTTCGAGGCATGGTGGAGACGAGAGGAAGGGGCTGGAGAGTGGGGCCAGGGTTACGCTTGTGGTAGAAGCAGGGGAGGGGGCGGGGGCGGGGGCGGCGCCTAATGATGATGGCAAGCGCTTGGTGCGGAATCGAGGGGGCAATCCCGCGGAGGGGGAAGGCGGGGGGGGCGGTAGCGGAGATGGCGGGAACGCGGAGAAGAAAGGACGAGATTCAGGGCGGGAGGTGGGTCAATTGTTGGTTGCTACAAAGGGATGATTTTCACTGCCATGTGCGCACGTTTGCTATCTCCCGTTTTGTGAATTTGGAACATGGTAGCAATGCCGCTGCTGCTGCTGGCGGTAATAATGGTCTGTTTCCATTGGGATGGATGTTTTCCGCCCTTGGGCGTCGTTGATGTGGTGATGAACTACTCTTGTTTTTTTCCGCCTCGGTACCCTGATCTGGCCGAGATTCGGGCTTCATACCCGAACGTTTCGCGGCTTTTATGTGTACTAATGCTCGCCGTAGTAGCATTCAAGATTGTAGCACGGTCGCTGTCCCTCACTATAATAGTGCAGCGCCTTGCCAGACGATAATACCGGCACTAACGTGGAAACCCGAAACTCGGGATTGTGCGGTCCCCGCAGGATAAGGTCGTGATATTTGACGTTTGCAGCACTGTATCGGGGCCCCGCACTAAGGGGTACCGCACTAAAGCGGAACCAGGACAGTATTAAGTTATGGTATAGCCACTGTGGTCCCTGCTCTCTCACACACACGCCCCCGTCCCCCCTGGTTTTTTCGCGTTGGTTTGATTGCCTCCGTTGTTCGCCTTGAATGAGTTATCTTGAGTGTTTGAATTGAGTTTTTGTCTCGATGCGACCCCCCCCCCCCCCCCCCCCGCCCCGAGTCCGCCGTTGGTCTTTCGTATTGTTGTTGCGATTGCTTTGGTTGTTGGTCTGCGACTGTTTGTCTTGAGATTTTTTTGCCTTGGTTGTTCTTCTTGAACTGTTTTGTCTTGAGTGTTTTCACTCTTGATCGTCGGTCTCGATTTGGTCCTCTTGATTCGACCATCCCTAGTTTGTTTTATCCGAATTGCTAATTTTGATTGTTCGTTTTGAGTGCTCGTTTTGGTTGCTCATTGTGCGTGTTCGTCTCGTTTGGCCACTCGGGCCAATGTACTCACACATCCGAATAGGGTGAGCACAATTCGACGCGAGTCAACGAGGGAAGAAAATGCTGATTTTTCTCGCGATATAAATAAAGGCACGTACCATAGTGGGGAGGGGGAGGAGGGCCCACTATGTAACCCCGGATCTGAATTACTACTGGGAGAGAGCGCGAGGGTATAGTCGTAGAGCGAGGATAATAAATGGGATGAAGCAAAGAACAACAACAACAACAACAACAACAACAACAACAACAACAACAACAACAACAACAACATCAACAACGGGGACCGCCAGTAGGGACAGCTCGCGCGGTCATTACCACGGAAACTGAAGGATACGCCAGCTAGCGCTGGATTGCGAACACAAATGACTTAAATTGTCACACGACATGTACGAAAATACATGGAAATGTGTGGTAAACTCAAGGTTAACTTTCCCGACCCGCCAGAGGATAAAAACAAACATGAGTTGTTCATCTTGATTGTTTGTCTTACGTTGTTATACATGCTTTTCATACTGAAAAAAAAAACGTGAGCTGTGAGTGAGATCGAGAATTACGTCGAAAAATCTTCTTGTTATCTCGAGCGGCGTGTTGTCAGCCGCTGTAAGATCAAGGATTCCGTCGAAAACACATACGCGTCGCGAGCTGCGTGTCGTCAGCTGCGAAATCGACGATTTTCATCAAACCACACCTTCGCAATCCGTGTGCTTCTCTTGTCTTGGTCTTTCTTCTGACTACGTCGGGTCGGTTGTTCGCCTCCATCAAAAAGGTTGTCGGCACGAGCGAGGCAAGCGGCGACGACAAGCCAGAGAAAATCGAGATAAAAGACGGCCCCGGCGGCATTTTCAGCAGCAGCAACGCTAGCGTTAACGGTGGTAAACGTTCGGAGAACAGCGCCAATTCTTCCTCCGGCTCGAGAACCCTTTCTGCCAATGGGCCATCTCCGGAGGGCGCGATAATCAATGCTGGGTCGGTAGCAGATACTGTTGTCGGTGGTGGTGGTGGTGGTGGTGGTGTTAGGAGTACTTTTGGTGATGTTGGCCGAGGTGGGGGGGGGGCTGGGGGGAATAGTGGTGGTGGTGGTAGTGGTGGTGGCGGAGCGAACGCCCAAGACATGGGAGAAACATCCAGCGATAGCGATGAGGAAGGCGAAGACTAGGGTAGGCAGGAGTCCGCCAGCGGTCAAAAGCACCGTTACTAATATTTGCAGTGTAATTTTCGTCTTGTTCCCGTTTTTGCTGTGGCCGTCCTAATGGTAGCCCCGAATTTCGATTGATACAATCGCGTGGAACCAGGGTCCTTGGAGGACCCTCGCTGTAGTGTTAGGGTGTTTGCGAGATACCCAATTTGGTTGGGTAGGGTGTTTGCGAGATACCCAATTTGGTTGAGTAGGGTGTTTGCGAGCAAAGTGTTAGCGAGATACCAAATTTGGTTGGGTCAAGAAAACATTGGGACCCAATGAACATCAATATAAAACCCAAGGCGAACCCAACGCAAATATACATGGGTAATGACCGTGGATAAACAGGGCCTAAAAGGCACCTCTAATCTAGTTTTTCTTGGATTGGGTTGTTGGCCTTGGGTGGTAGCGTTGGTTAGTTTCATGTGTTTTTCAACCAAAAAATATGTCTCGCAAACACCCTCCTCGCAGTGTCGTTCCCTTTTTTTGCTGAGCGGCGGCGTTCTGATGGAAATTTGGTGCATAAAGTCGCACAAAATCAGGGTCCTTTGGTAGGCCCTGCCGGCGGCTAGTTACGTACCGAGGTTCGGTTTGGAGGTCTCACGTGCGGGTGGGATCGGGTCTGGTTGGGATCAGGATGCCAAGTGGGAGCAGGTTCGGTTAAAAAAACGTCGACCCAGGGGAGCACAAAAAACACAAACTTGACACACACGTTTTTTTTAAGGAGTCAGACAGAAGGGGGGGGGGGGGGGGGGGGGGTTAACTAAAACCAAGAAAAAAAAGTTGAAAAACAAACGCCATGTTCTTGATAGTCACAGAAATGCTCACGCCGCTCCGTTTCTCCCCCCCCGTTTTGACCGTTGTAAGAGTGTGGCTGCACGTTTTCTCGTTTTTTTTATATACTCCCCTTGTCGACCAGGGACATAGGCAGCACTTTTTGGCCATTCTTTTTGTTCTTCGGAACGAAGAGGCAGCGCTCCTTCACCCCTTTAGAGCCCCCAAAATCCCTCCCTTTGCTAGCTCCAAGTACACATTTGTAAAAAAAAGGGTTTCCAGTAGTAGTGAAGGCGTTATTAACCCACAACCGTCGGAAGAGCCATCCCACGGTAGGTGTGCTGTGCAGCATCAGTCCCTGAGCTCCTCACGATGAGGAGCTCAATGCCTCACTCGAAAAATAATTTCGACCGGCGCATTCATTCGTTCTCGCACAACCCGACCAAGCTTCGATGCCTTAGTCCTAAGGCAATATATGTGTACTCGTGAAATTACTTGACTAAAGACTAACCGATAGTTCCTGACATGAAGAGGAGCTCAATCGCCCCAAGGGACCTTTTGGCCCAATCATACAACTGCAACCCCTACACGGTGGCATGAGTCGAAAATTTCCTTTCTTTTTTTTTGTGAAAGAGATATGATTTTGCATTTGTATAACTTGGGCCACGGGTTTTGTGCACAAATCGGATTTGCACTCTCAGTTTGACTCATTTTTTTGTTTTTTGAGTCATCTCACGGTCGTAGCCCTAGGGGTTGCGCTTTTTGCGCCAAAAAGTCCCCGAGCGACTGAGCTCCTCATTTGAGGAGCTGCCGGGGTCAATGAAGAAATATAGCTTGGTCGGGTTGTGCGAGAACGAACGCCTTTAAGTCATTTTTCGGGGTGGGATATTGAGTTCCTCATGTGAGGAGCTCATGGACTTTCTGCTGCAACCCTACCGTGGGATGGCTCTTTTCGAAGAGCTCCCCAATTGAGGCAGCTCCGGAAAAAAATAAAATAATGCGCACCTCTCGCTACCGTAGCGTGTGTCAGGCTTGTGTCTACGAATAGTGTCCTGTGAAACCTAGCCCCCAGCTTGTCATAGCCTCCCCTCCTGGGAAATTCGAAAACCCCGGGAAACGTCTCGCCTCCCGAGGAAACTTATACTGGAGTATGTGTTATGTGTTGTTACCCTTTCGTGTGGAGAAACCCCGCTGCGTACAGCCTCACCTTCTGGTAAATTTAGTCGTGTTCAACACCACTAACTTGAACGTCTGATTGGCCGAGGCTGGCATTTCGGCCACCGGCGTGTCCTTGCCCCCCCCCCCCCCCCCCTCGCAAATCAACGCGCGATCGGCCCATCCATGCCGACCCCGAGCGCCCCAAGGGGTTGGTTTGTAAGCAACAGCTTCCGGGGGGACCGATGAAGCTTTTTTTTTAGTCATTTGACGAAGTCCTCCCAACGTTTTTGTTATCCCCCGGACAAAAATTATACTCAATCAAACTTAATCGCTGTTCCCGGGGAGACAACACAATAAAATCGGTGTCGCCCCGGGAGGACAACACAAGTAATTCTGCGGTATTCTATTCCACGCCCCACTGGCTTTGGTCGTGTTGTCGAGACCTGACATCGCGGGGTATTGCCGAGCGAGGTACGCGGCGGCGAGGAAGTGTGCTACACACGCGTCTGTGGCGGAGGTATGTCAAAAATATTGTGTTTGTTCGTTTCGGAACAACAACACTCCCGGGATTTTTGTCCCCGAGGGGACTCTTTTTTTTTTAACGAAGTCCCCCTTTCCTCTTTGTTCTCCCCCACGGGGGGGGACAAAGTTTTACTCAAAAATACTATTGATAGTTCACCCCTAATGAGACAACGCTATTAAACCCTCTCATATATGAGATGGCATGTGGCGTGTATCAGCTCTATAGCTGGAGTACGCTCGTAGGCTCGCTTTCGGATGACCCGATGAAGACACAGCCTAAATATGATTTGAGGCAAACGAAGGCCACGGTTAGGTGAGCCTGTAAGAGCAGAGAACCCCAGCAGACAAGATGTTGTTTGGCGACCCCAGGCCGATATGTTGATTGACGATTAATTTGCTCAGCAGATGAGAGCTAATGGTGAGCAAAGAGGAGTGAGCACATGTGGGCGATGCGCCTATGTGGGTGTGGGCGATGCGCCTATGTGGGTGTGGGCGATGCGCCTGTCTGTGCGTCGCTCGTAGCTCAAAGACAAGGACCCTCAAAATCAGTTGCAAACCAAAATAAAAGACCCTTGATATGGACCCTCGAACAACGGTACTACTAACCCATATCATTCCAGGGGTACGGATGAAAAACAAAAAAAAACAAGCTATGATCCCAAGAATCAAAATACCCCAATGAGATCCTACAACCTTGTTATTTAACAACTCGGCTGGCGGCCGATTTTCCCGACGATTTTGGGTTAATAAGGAGCCCCGTCATATTCAGAAAGTATTTCAGAAAAAAAAGTGCGAGGTACCTCGATCGTAGCACGAACGCGTCAATCATGGGACACGTTATACCCGCGTGGTACAATAAAGGCCAGAGCACTACTACTATTACCACCTTCTTCGTGTCGAATCTAGCAGACAGACCGGTTTCACTACTACTCTACTTTCACTGTAAATCCTTACTTTTCTCGAGAGTCTAGTTTCATTTTACACATGTGGAGTCATCATGCATAATTTTGCTCCCGAGTATTATCCCACCTTCTTCATTTCGGATCTAGCAGACGGACGGACCGGTTTTGCTATGTAGTCCTTTCTTTTCTCGAGAGTCTAGCTTCATCTACACATCATCATATTATGCATAATTTGGATCCGAGTGTTGTCGCGCGCTGCAGGTCGACACGATAAAAACGTACTATCCACTGCTGTGCCAACCGAGCAACCAAAGACGCTTTGCTTGTGCATCTTGGAGATAAACGTTGAGTGTACACAATAGGGGCAGGGGCATAGGGGAGGGAGGGAATAAAACCGGAAAGGGGGGAAAGGGGGGGGGGGGGGGGGGGGGGGAGAGACGGGGGGGGGGGGGGCAGGAAGGGGTGATAATAATGGAGGGGGCTCCGAATAATATCATTTTATGACCAACGGTGCCAACCGAGAGCAGCAAGACACGCTTGCTTGCTCATCTTCGAGATAATTTTGAGTGTATTGAGTAAGGAAAGAGAAGAAAAAAAGGCGGGGAGGGCGGGGGGGGAGGGGTCCATGTAGATAGGATGGGGGGAATACAATAACGGAAGGGGGAGGGGGGGGGGGGGTGGAGGAGGGAGGGAATTAGGTGTCGGGGTGGGGGTAGGAGAAAGGAATAAAATGGGCGAGGGGGGGGGGGGGGGCAGCCCCGAACAACAAAACACACGCTTGCTTGTTCATCTGCGGGATAGACGTCGAGTGTAGTATGTAACGAGGGCGGGAAGAAAAGGCGGCGCCGGAGAGTAGGGAAGAGGAAAGAGGGGGGAGAGGAGGTAAGATGGAAGGAATGAAACAGCGGAGAGTGAGGGGGGGAGGGAGGAGTGGGACGGAAGAATAAAAAGGAGGGGTTGGGGGGGGGGGGGGCAACCGAGCATCAAGACATCCCCCCCCCCCGCGTTGCCCATCTCTGAGTTGATCGTTCGCGTGTATGCAATAGGAACGAGGGGGGGAGTTAGAGGGGACAGGGAGACGAAAAGGACGGGGGTCAGTCAGGGGAGCACGCGGATCGGAATACCAGATGCCACATTCCTACAAAGATGAAAAAAAAACGCAAACCAAATCGAAGCGTTAAGATTTCTGTACGAACCGAGAAGGTGCCGTTTTTTTCAACCATTTTTTTAGTAGGTTATATTTAACTTAGTGCACGCCCGTACGTAGGCGTTGGGATTTCTAGAGCGTTAGGATTTCGGTACGAATCGAAAAGGTGACGTTTTTTCAACCATTTTTTTACTTGGTTTCATTTAACGTTTGTGCTCGCCCCCCCTGTATGGGCTCTCGAAAAAAGGAGTGTGGCGGTCGGAAAAAAAGAAGTACTCCCCTGAGGTACGAGGAGGGAGGGAATAACATGACCGGGGGGGGGGGGATAAAGAAGGGGGAAAAGGGGGGGGGGGGTCGGAGGGAGGGAGAAAATGTGTGGGGGGGGGGGGGGAGGGGGTCAAAAGGAGGGGGGGGACCAGAGGGCGGGAGATAGTAACCTTCGAGAAAACCGTGGACTGTATTTCAAATCTTAGCCGACCATAGACCGATCTGCGAAATACTACTTTTGCCTCATATCGAGTTTCATTTACACAGTAATTGCGCTCCAGTTAGTATCACTCGTACTACCTACCTACCGGGCAAACCTAGCAATCAGCCACGTATGCTTGCTCTTCTTCGAGATAGACGCTAAGCGCATGCAATAATAGGAGGTGGGGGGCGGGGGGTATGAAGGATGGAAGAGAAAAGGAGGGGGGGAGAGGGAAATATAAAGCAGCGATAAAATAAAAGGGGGGGAGATGGGAGGGAGTGAATACCATCGCGGCGGCTGGGGGGGGGGGGGGGGGAGGAGGTCGCACAGGGAGGGAGGGCGGGAGGTGTTCATCTTCAAGATACACGTTTTGACTGTATTTTTTAATTTCGCCGACGATAGATCGAGCTACCACCTCCTCCTCGCACTTCGTCAGCAGCCAGCAGCAGCAGTGAAAAAAAAACTCACCTCAATTGCTGTTGCTAAACACCTGCGGGGCGGGGTTCGAGATCGTCGCCTCAGTTATTATTTTGGGGAGAATGGTTGGACTGAGTCTGAGTTTGGCGAGGCGCAACAGTTTCAAAAAAAGGTGAGCTTTTACAGCACTTGCTGAAGAGTACAAGGAGATGGCAGGTATTCAACCGCACCAGCAATACAAACCGCGTCTTAAACTCCGACACCACACCTTTTCTTTTTTCTGGCGACCATTGCGAAGAAACGAAAGTGCCCAGATTTGTTCACTGCCCGCTTTTTCTCTCGATGGACGCTTGAGCTGCCGAGAAAAACAAAACCTATAAAAAACGGCTCAACACCCAGCTGCACATCATTCTATCTCGCCCAAACGAGATCTCCCCACGCGATCATAGTCGATCTGCCATCTCCTTGTCATTCAATTCAGCCGCCGGCACCAAGCAGGGCAAATTGACACCAGAACCAAGATGGGTGGGTACACAGTAGGAGTCCCCCTCGTAAGAAAGGAATGCGATGGTGTGGCCCGTGCTACGATAGAGATGCACCACTTTTTTTCCGAGGTTTCCTCAATTCGTGAGCTGAAGACCTCTCGCCCCAAAAACTATTTTGGAGAAAAATGCAAGTTGACTACCGGATGAAAAATTCCTTTGTTTAATCAATGTACACAACGAAGAACCATGCAAAAAAACTCCAAAATTTGTATAAAACTCACTTCGGGAGCTTCTTAATAAAGACCTCGCCCAAAAACTAATTTTGGAGAAAAAATACCGCCGACTAAAACTAATTTTGGAGAAAAAATACTGCCGACTACCCGAATGAAAAATCCCACTGTTTAATTTATGTACACAACGAGAACCACGCAATAAAAAAAAATGGCCTATTATTATTTTTTTTCCCCGACGATTTTGGGTCAAGAAGGAGCCGCGTCATTCGGAAACGTTTGCAGACGAAAAGTGATTGCTATTCCTCTATCGCTGTACGCCTCGTGTGCCAGACAGAGCAATATGACTGCCTTTGTAGAGGGAACCCCCGCCTTATTTTCATTTCAGTCCGGGTTATGAGTGCATTTCCCCAGTCGCGCCAAGCGATTTTGACCGCCTTATTTATATCGGGATACCGCCTTATATAGGGATACCGCCTTATGGAGGGACGGACCCCTACTGCCCGTATATCCGGTTGACCTGGTATCCCGCCGTTTCAGGGGGGGAGAGTGTTACAAGGCTTAGTCTGGGTGAGCTTTTGTTGGTTAACCTTTTTGCAAGTGGTAAACGGACTATAATAATACCCCACTAATTTCTTAACAGTGGTGTGTTATATAGGGCAAATACGACCGCCTTATAGAGGGAACCCACCTTATTCAATCCGGGTCACGAATGCGATTACCCAGTCGCGCCAAGCGATCTTGACCGCCTTATATCGGGATAGCGCCTTACATAGTGATTCCGCCATATTGTGAGGGACAGACCTCCACCAGTACCGCCACTTCTACCAGCGATTTTACAGGCTACCTTGAAAAATGGCTCAGCGTATATGCCCCGGGGTGTTCTTTGTTGGCCAACCATATAACAATCGAAACCCATGGCGGCGGTGCTTTCGTTTCCGCGGAAAATGCAAAGCACAAAAAATAACGGCGGCTACTCCCCCGAGTGGCTCTGATCATTCAAAAAGAAAAACAAGGCCCCCACGCCGTAAATTTGGTCCCAGGCGCACCCCTGACTACAATAATAATAGTACTGCACTGTCGCCTCCCCTCAAACCCCGTCCAAGCAAGCCAAGACACTTTCGAGGGAAAACCCAAGATGACACCAGCGAACCCCGCCACAAGCGCAGCAACTGTCGCTATCATACGTCAGTGACGAGCTACGTTCAGTGACAGAGGTTTGAATTTGTCGCCTCAGATCTCCCTCGAGAACGACCGCGCTCGATCGGGGGGGGGGTTAGGCGGAGGCGCGAAAGAACAGTAGCTAGTGTTATAGCAGCAGTAGGAGGCGATTGTTCCTACTGCTTGCAGCTGACGAGTAGAAGAAGGAAACGGTCTCGAGGGAGTGTGCGAGCCCGCCGATAAAGAAAAAAAAAAAAGAGAAACAGCAAAATAAAAAAATAAACCAAAATTACTTACTGCGCTGTTGCTTGCCTTGCGCCTCGCCCAAACCCATTATTTTCCACCGAAAAAAAACATCACTCTCTGTTTCCAAGTGATTTGTCCCCAAAAACGCGGGTGGGTGCAGTTCTCAAGGGCTTACTTAACCTAGCTAGCCCCGAAAATCTCGGGAGAAAACTCAAGATAACAATAAATTAGGTAGGTATTCATTTGCAACTGTGCTGCTTGCTGGCTGCTGCTGCTGTTGACGGGTCTCTTGAGGACTTAACCTAGCTAGCCCCGACAATCTCAAGAGAAAACCCAAGAAAGATAAATTAGGTAGGTATTCCTTTACAACTGTACTGTTGTTATGTTGGCTGCTGCTCTTGACGGGGTGCAAGAAGGAGAGAGAGGTCTCGCAGAGTTTCGACCCCGACAAAAAAGAGCCGCAAAAATAACCAAAATCACCTACCTGCTGCCTGTTCAATTAGCGCTGATATGCGATGGATGGATAAGCTCCCAACAGCCACACTAGGCTGTGAGCGAGGCACTGCAACACGCAGTGTGTAGAAGATAGTTTAAGGTGTCTTTATTATGTCGGCCCGGAAAAAGGTAGACGAATGCAGGGGGAAAGGTGGAGTGGGTCATGTGGGTCAACTCTCCACAGCCCAGGAACAACCGCTCGTAGTCGAATACCTAAACCTCCTCGCATAGGGTCTACTCGTACATACCCGTGGGACTGCTCGTGAGTGATACCACGAGACGATCCCTGTAACTTACCTCCGTGACACAACGTATGTAACCGTAACTTATCGCTAGGCTGTTCGTTGAGACAAGCTATATCGAACACTGCCCGGTCACGCCCCCCCAACCGGTTGCCCGGACACTCTCGAGAGAAAACCCAACACGACAACCGCAAACCCCGCCACAAGCGCAGCCACTATCGCGAAGAAATAAAAATAGTAGGGAAAGCAATATCGGGTCGTACGACTAAAACGAAGGCATGATAGTGACGGGGTTTGAGGTTGTCGGCTCAGATTTTCCTTGAGAGTGACTGGATAATAGGTCGGGGTTTGGGTGGGTGGGGGGGCGACAGGGCAGTGAGTGGCTTAAGTGCGTGGATGTTTGCTGCTTTTTTTTGGCTGCTGACGAGTGCAAGAAGAAGAGGTCTCGAGGGAGTTGTGAGCCAGCGAAAAGAACCCGATAAATAACTAAAATAAAAAAGGAACTGCTGTGCTGTTTGTTGCGCACCGTTCAAAAACTCGACAAAGTCCAGACACTCTCGTCGAGAAAAGTCAAAGACTGACGAACCGACCGCGAACCCCGCCATAAACGCAGCAACTGTCGCTACGCCAGTGACTGGGCTGGAGGTAATCGGCTCAGATTTTCCTTGAGAGTGACCGGGTAATAGGGCGGGATTTTGGGGGGGGGGCGACAGGGCAGTAATTAGTTGAGTATATTGGCACTGCTTTTGCTACTGACGAGGGCAAGAAAGAGAGGTCTCGATGGGGTTGTGAGCCCGAGAAAAAAATCGGAGAAAACGCCACACACAACAACCAATATATAGGTCATTTTTTGTTTTTATTTTACACAGAGGGACAACAGCGCAGTAAAAGAAGTTATTTAACTCATCAACTTCCACTATCTGTTCGGTGTCAACGAGTAAAGGAAGGGACGCACGGGAGGGGGAGGTATCTCAATCGTAGAAAGGTTTCATTTTGACAAGATGAAATGAGATGTATGTACCTCGTCGCTGGTGTGCCGACATCATCATCACAAGGAGATCGCCAACAACAAAACAAACAGAGAAAACGAAAAATAGCTTCCCAACGGCGGGTGGGTAGGAAAAAGAAACCGGAAGGAAACGACCCGTTTCAATCCGGCGGGCTCATTGCTCTTATTAAAACAAAAATAGGAAAAAACGCCCCAGCTGTGAGATCGAAGTCTTCAAATTCGTCGAAAATCATCTTTGCAAGCTGTGTGTGATACTCCGATCGATCGCACGCATTACTGGGTGTGTGTCCTATAATAGTAAGGGTATGTATACAATTGCATAGTACAAAAACAGAAATACACTCCAGCTGTGAGACCGAAGATTTTGTCGTAACTCGTCTTTGTAAGCTTTGTGTGATACTCCGAACGCGCGTACTACTGGGTGTGTGTCCTCATTAAGGATATAGGTCGGCGACTCCCCTTAAAACTACAGTGTAGCTTGTACCAGGGTCATTTAAATATACACGAAGTATATATGTATACATAGTTCGGTGACTATTACTGTACCTGGTATTATTAATAGTAGTAGCGTGTAGCATCGTAGCAGCGATATCAGCACTCATTTGTCAGACCCTCAGGCTAGCAATTGTCGTCATCTGCCACACACTCTTTAGGCCGCGCCGAAACTAGCAACATCAGTATTACCTCTAACAGTACAAAGGAAGATGCAAGGGTCGTTCGTCCCCTTAACGTAACCTTTTAATGCCGCAAAAACGCTTACATAACCGCAAGCAACATCTCACACAAAGGTAATAAGTACCAGGGTCAGCGGTTTGTCCCCAAAACTTAAGCGGGGCTCCAAAGGAGGGACAAAAAGCAAAGCCATGAGTCGGCAACGAATTCCCGTAAGTAAAAAAAAAAATCTGCAAAACAATAAAATAAAAAGGAGGGAAAGCAAAGCCGTGGGCGATGAATTAATCCCGCCAAAAAAGGCCCTTTCAGAGCCCCCAAGCCCCTCCCTAAACTAAATCCAAGTATTTTTTGTCCCCAAAACGGGTTTAAAAGGGATCAAGAAGAACGATAGTATTGTAGTGTGTGTTCTTCTCATTAAACTGATATTTCCACCCATCTATTGTAAGTGCCAATAATACTTAGACCAACCATTATGGGAAATTATTTTTGGGCCCTCAAAACTGAGATTTTGGCCGATCATACGCGATTTACTCGGCGGGACGCCCAAAATCACCTTCAGACTCTTCAGAATGCTCCCCATAGTTTTCCGAGAGCTTTCTCACGCACTTACCCGTTTATCCAGACACGTAGTTTGTCTGTTCGACCAATTTGCCACTTCTGAAGACCTCATGATTTTTAGCCAAATATCATCAAAAATCCATTGTTCTTGGCCCCAGTTTTGAGCAACATTGCAAACTACTGAAAACTGATTTGTTGCGGCAAAATCAAAACGAGACCCTAGAGAAACGGAAAGCTGCTCCAGAAAGCTCTCGGAAAAACTACGTGATGGATCTTGAAATTGAAGAGTCTACAGGCGTTTTTAGTCGTTCCGCCGAGTAAATCGCGTATGATCGATCAGCCAAAAATCTCAGTTCTGAGGGCCCAAAAATAATTTTCCGTAATAGTTGGTCTTACTTACACCCGGCTAATATTTGGCAGTAAGTGCCACCATCAACCACGTGGGAAAAAAGATGGTGGTACACGCGTCGTCTATCAAACGGTTACGTATTATTTCACCGTAGCGCGGTTGCTGCCCACCGATCAAATTGCCAAACCCATGCCCTTTGCTCTCAATCGTGTAAAATAAACAGACAAGAAAAAAAATACGGGAGAAACGTCGTCACTCACTCTGTACACATATACGGCATGTTACTGACGAGTACAGCGGTGACGTGACACTCGTTTTTTCACCGATACTGCGTACGAGAAGTTGTCGCGTGTTTTGAGCATAAGCGGGAACCGAAAAAAACGGATTAAAAAAACGCACACGGCAAGGTCATTATCGTTCTTCAAATTGTGCTTGCACAGGTCTTAGGTGTGGCATTTCTGATACGCAAACAGCAAAAGATCAGTAACAAAAAAGTACCGAAATGACTGTAATGCCAGGTAAAGCGCAAAACTCGTACCAAGTATGCTGACAGCAGCGCGCCAAAGTCAACACAAACAAGAAAAAGCTGGTATGCCATGAATTTGTACAACTACCTGGTATGATATATATATTAGACTGACCCCCGATTTCACTTTTATATGTTTCTGGTGGAGGTATGAATTGCGTCAGCTGTGATATATTCGTGTACCACCTTGGGTTGTTTGTGTTTTTCCCTAGGGTATTTCTTCCTCAGCTCCAGAGTGACTGGACCCTGTCCTGTGACCACGGACTTGATTATGCGAGTTAATGTGAGAACAATATATAAAAAAAAAAAAAACACTCCAGCTGTGAGATCGAAGATTTTGTCGAAACTCATCTTTGCAAGCTGTGTGATACTCCTCCGACCGCGCGTATTACGGGTTGAGTGTCCTCATTGAGGATATAGATCGGCGACTCCCCTTTGAACTAGCTACAGTGTAGTAGCTTGTACCGGGGTCAACAGGGTGATGCTAGTCAGTCTGTGCGCGGGAAATTTAAAACCCGTTTTTGAGGGGGCAAAATCTGACAGCTGTGGAAGGAAATGCATCAGTTTATCAAGTGAATCCTGTAAGTCGAATAACCGGTGAGGGGAGGGCGGAGTTTTTAGGGACGCGGGGGGCTGGTTTTGGTCAAAAAGAAGCGGGGGTGGGGGTGGGGAGGGGGGGGGGAACGGGTGGGGCAGCTCAATTTGTGCGTGGAAACTATAAATCCTTCAAGGGGATAAATGTGACGGTTTTGGAAAGAATGCACCAGCTCATCATCGGGGGGGCGGGGGGCGGAGCGAGCGGGGCAGCTCAATCTGTGCGTGGAAACTAAACATCCTTTAAGGGGATAAACGTGGCGGTTTTGGAAAGAATGCACCACTTTATCATGTATATCCTGTAATTCGTACAACCAGTGAGTAGAGGGCGGCGTGTTCGAAGGGGTGGGGGTGGGGGGTGGGGAGGTGGGGGAGGGGGGGTGGGGGGGGGCGAAAGGGCTTTAGGTTGCATAGATGTAGGGGCTTGCTATACGCGTGGTGCTAGGTCTAGGCGATGGTGTGGGCGGTAAGCAAGGAGGGGGCGGAGGAGGGGTAGGAATAGCAGCAGCGGCATGGATGGCTCTGGAGATAATGAGGTGATATCCAGTGCGTGGAAGTGTTCATTACTCTGGCGAATTTCAATATATATATACCAGGTACGTGAGCGTCGTGTTTGGAAAAGTAGAAAAACAACTCGAAAACATGGGGCGAAAAGAAAGACACAGACACACGTGAGATACACACACACATTGCAAAAACCAGCAAGGTCATTGATTGCTTTGATTAGGCCATCCATCCATGCATTCGACGGTAGGTAGTCGCGAGTCGACGAGGAAAGAAAGTGCCCGTGCCGTTCTCGCGATAAAAATGAATGGGCACGTACCGTACGTAGTGGGGAGAGAGAGGAGAGAAGAGCGTGCTTAGCTATTAATAGCAGAGATACACATTATAGTGTATTTTCAGCCATTCAACCCCGGTGACGTCAGTAGGGGACAGTCATCGGTATATTACATTTCCTATGGGTAACGGTTACGGCTACGGTTAGTTCCATCAATGGAAAAAAACACAATAATGTATCATAGGACACCCTTGACTCGTAGCCCCTTTAGAGCCTCAAAATCCCTCTCTATACTAACTTCAAGTAAATTTGTCCTTAAATAAGGTGTCCCTCCCTATACCAACTTCAAGTAAATGTGTCCTTAAAAAGGGTTTCCAGTTGTAAAGGCATTAATGACTTCGGATCTGAGTTGTTACAGCTGGGGTGGGAAAAGGAGACGGGAAAAGTGCGAAGACAATCGATGGCATGAGCAAAAAAAAAACAAAAAAATGCCAGCCGCAATGACTACAAGGGTATAAAAACACATGCAAGCCAGCAGCACACCAGGAAACATACATGGTAGAAAGGAAGAGCGAAGAGAATTAAGAAAGAAGAGAAAAGCAACAAGGGAATAAACTGGAACGAAAAAGGGAGCAGGAATGCAGGGGGGAGGGAGAGAGGCACCCAGGAAGAACAAGAATTGAGCCGAACAACACGGCACGACAAACAAGAAAGGAAGGCAAAACAGACAGCCAGCAACTCAGCAGCACAGCAAAGAAAGGCATCAATCGATCCAGCAGCAGCCAGCAACTCAGCAGTACAGCAAAGGAAGGCATCAATCGATCAAGCGCTTGTACTACGTAGCGTAAGCGTTCTAGATGGGTTCCCACACGATACTCGGGTTACAGACCTAGGCTCGGCAAAACGGAAACTGTCTACTCCCGTGTCGACAGCAAAAAATATATTTTAGTTTCAGTTACCCATTAAACGGCGGAGACGCCGTACAGGATGATAGATGGGTTCGCCTCCTCGAGAATACGCTCACCAACAACGCGGCTTGAGCAAACCGTACCAGAGAACGAACAGGACCAGCCAGCCCACAGCGATTGGAGACCGTCCTTCGCTTGTAAACGACGAGAAGAGTGGTGAACAGCGTCCTGTCGTCGACGCCAAAATGTGGGTTCGGCAACCCCGGTTCGACTCGCGACTTGCAGCAACTTCTCCCTTCCATATGATAGCGTGTAGGACACGCCAGGTTGGGGCAAGGTTCGACCGCGAACCAAGCGAGGGCAAACGATAGAAGTGCCTTGAGGCGAACGAGAGTTGCTTCTACGCCAGGCAAGACGAGAGTCGGCAGCGATCATTTGTTGGCGGGAAACGAAATTGCCTGTCTCTCTTGTCACCAGAATCTACGGAGACTCCACGACCACTGTTATGAATAGTACAAGACACGACATCCAACACCTCTGGAACGGCCACCGTTCACACAAATCTTCACGAGAAGATATTACTTACCACGGTAGATAGAAAGTACCTGACTTACGAACCACAAAGTCACTCTAAAAAACCCCGGCAAGCCTGAAACTCGCATACAGCAGAAAGCAAAACTATGGCTCATAAAAGAAGTGCTGGTACGCCTTTATCATGTGTGCGAGAGTACACGAGTACCGGGTATACGTATAGGTGTCGCGATTTTTAGCGTACAAAAAAAACAACAAACCGTGGCTGAACGCAAATGACGATGTCATCAATCTTGAAAACGTACGTTCATGCCGAGTAACGCCGCAAGCGGGGAAGCCGCGACTCATAAAAAAGTAAAAAAGTACTGGTACATACAGCATGGCGGGTAAAGTACGCATACCTATACATACATACATACATGCATACATAAATCAGTACAGCAGCAAAGTCAACACTAAAAAAACATCAGTGGCATGCCAGGTATGCTCGCATGCATCACTTGAATGAGCACAATGAACACCATGTACGTATGTACGGAGTATAATATATATGTGCATTTGTCGCGTCGTTGAGCGCAGAGGGAGACCGAACACGAACCGATGAAGCGTACAGGTATGCCGGATAAAGCAGTAAAGCCGCGAAAGGTAAAATCATTACTCACATAGAAAGTACCGGTATGGCATGAATCACCCACCCGCATACAGCCAATATCATTACTCACAAAACAGCACTCGTATCATAGACAGTTATAAAAAAGAAAGGGTATGCTGGATGCTGAGCAACACCCGCACATAGCCGAAGTAATCCCTCTTAGAAAGCACCTGCATGCATGTATAGTTTGTGTGAGTACATGGAACACCAGGTATGTGAATTTGTCGCGTTTTTGGCCGTAAAAAGAAACCGAAAAAAGAACGGGTAAAAACGCAGACGGAAAGGTGACCTCTCGAGAGCGTACTGGTTTTGTATGACCGGTAAAAGCCACAAGCGGTAAAACTATCCTTCGAAAAAAGGTACCTGGCTGGTACTGCTGTACTGGCACGTCAAGTCTAACCGCCTACGTGAAATAAAACAGCAAAGCAAAAGCATAACTCATCATAATCAAGTACTGGCATAAGGATGTCGGCAAGAATCGCCGGTTCACCATTATACATATCAGCACAAAAAAAAACGGGAAAAAAACGAAGGCACGTACGTACTCAGTACGTACATGCCACAGGTAAAAGAGGCGGCGGGGGAGGCTCAAGATGGTCGTATCTAAAGACACACACCCATCGAGCCGGACCGCCTGTAACAATTTCTTCTTTATATTTGGGGGGGTGGCCAGATGCTCGCGGAAAAGCATCCAGCCGGAAAGCAGCTACAACACACCGCGCGCGCGCTACCTGCACAACAACACAGCGGATGGCAATCCAACGCGAAGCAAAACGAGAACGCCAACAGATCGGAAAACCCCCCGCACTCAGAATAACGCACGGAAAAAAAAACGCGAAAACCGCGCGCAAGAAACGCCAATACACTAATAACAAGCGGTCGGTCGCACGAGAACAAGTGAATACAACGGGTACTCGTACAAAACACGAACAGATCGGAACCGCGGGGCACGAGTCTAATAAAAGTGCCCAGAAAAAAAAAAATACGGTCGGAGAAAGAAATATCGAGGTCCAAGGCGAAAGGCCTTCGCGGGCAAGCAACACATCGGCAATCCGCGCGGGTCACAAACGTATGTACAAGACGCGTCGCACACCAGATACCATACAACAGCAGCAGCAATAACAGCGACACTCGCACGCGTACTACCTCTGACACCGGCACCAAACGAGAACTAACGCACAAACAAAGAAATCGGGGCCGAAACAAGATCAACACACCCTTTGATAATACAGGCAGTGCCAACCGCGCAATACTCACCTCAAGTGGAGGTGGCCAGACATCTTGCTGGGACGGCCTCCCCCCGCCGACCCCCCCTCGGTCTTGGAAGGGGGCGCGAAGACATCCCAGAAGCGAAGAGTCTCGTCGGCCGCCCCAGAGACCACCGTGCGCCCGTCGGGAGATGGCGCCGTGAACAGCACCCTCGAGGTGTGCCCGGTGAGCTCCTTCGTCTTCACCATGGACGGGTACTTCCACAAGCACAGCTGGTTCTCCGCGTACCCATGGCTCGACAGAAGCTCCTTCTCCGTCTTCGACCAGAGGAGGGACAACACCTGGGAGCCGGTGTCGATGCTGTTGAGCAGCAACCCCGTCTGCGCGTTCCAGGTCTTTATGCACCGGTCCGCCGTGCCCCCCCCGGTTGCCAGGGTGTTGCGCTCGAACGGGCACCACGCGAGCGCTTTCACGGCCGCCTGGTGCTCGGTCAGAGTAAACCTCGGCGCCGCGGTGGAAAACCGATCCTGCCCTACGGATGCATCCCAGAGGCAACAGGTGTTGTCGTTGCTTCCCGAGGCGAGGGTGCTCCCATCCGGAGACCAGCTGAGCCCGCAGACCTCCTGGGTGTGACCCCGGAGGGTCCCCACTGCGTGGCGGCGCGCTCGGAGATCGTGGTGCACCGCCGTGGTATCGCGAGATCCGGAGGTGACGATGTGCTCGTTCCAGGCAAGCGCTCCGACCCGCGCGCTGTGTCCATCCATTGTGCGAAGCTGGGTGAGGGTGGTAGCGTCCCAGAACTGAGTCTCCCCCGAGGCGGTGCCGACAGCAACGTGGGTCCCGCTCGCAATCCACGAGACGGCAGACACGTAGTCGTCCCCCTCGAGGGTCAGCAGCTCGGTGATGTCCCCGCTTTTCGCGTTCCAGAGGTACACGCACTGCCCCAGGGCAACAGCGAGGACGTCGTTGGATCCCCACGAGAGCAAGTTTAGGTAAAAATCGTCGCGGAGGTCGGGGGCGTCGAGGATGCGCACGGGAGCGGAGGGGATGTGCCGGGTGGGGCGGGCGGGAGGAAGCCCCGACCGGCCCTTGTTTTGCCTGTAGAGCACCTTGAGGCCGTTCTGGTAGCCTTGTTCCGGCTCGGGTGCCTTTTGGCGGAAAGAGAGGACCCGGTAGTTCTTGGAAGCTTCGGGGGCTCCTCCTAGCAGGTTGGTCTCGAGAGCTTCCTTGAATTCCGGCGCTGCGGACAAGGGGCCTCCCGATGAGCAGGATGCTGCCGAGCCACCGTTGCCGCTGGAGCTGGCTCCCGCGGCATCGCTGTCGTTCTCCTTGCTCATGAGATAGCTGGACCTTTCCAAGCACATGGAGGAGCGGGTGGGGATGAAGCGATCTCTCCGTTCTCCTGCTGCCCCCCCGCTGGTGCCCAGGGTCGAGGGTGACGATGCGCAGACGGTGGTGGAAGAAGCGGGAGATGATGATGCTGCTGCGTCGTTCTGCTGCTGTTGTTGCTGCTGGAGCTGCTTGCGTTGCCACCGAGGCATGACGGAGGTGCTGAGCGGGGCGCTGAAGGATATGGAGGACTCGAAGTCTGCGATCTCGGTGGCGCGTGTGGCACCGCCCATCCGGTTGCTGCTGCTGTTGCTGTTGCTGATGCTGCTGATGTCCATCGTGGTGGTGGTTGTGGCAGGCTGCTTGTTGCGTGAGCACGCCAGTCTCTCTCTTGTGGTTTGAGTTTATACTCGCTCTCTTTTGCCTTCCTATACGCGATTTGACTGCGGGTGATCGGGTGCAGGGGCGTCTGGGGTGTGGTAGATAGGAGGAGAGGGGCAAAAGAGGAGAGTGTGTGGGGTAGGGGAAACCAGCCGCGCGGAGAGGTCACTTGCGATTGCCTCTCGAAAAAGAAGAAAGAGACCGTTTGTATTTTTGGCGCCAAGCCCTGTGATTGGCCCAATAACCCCCCGCAGGGGATGATAACAAATTGTTTCCTGTCTAAATAATGCGCTAAATAGTTTCTGGTACACCCTCAGGAGCCTCTCTACTCTCGCGTAAGCCATCACGCAGCACTAGCACGGAAGCAGCGTTTACGTAGCACCTAACATGGAACGCGACCGACCACTCAAGGGAAAGGGTGGAGGAAAGAGGGGTAAGGGCAAGGGTCGTGGTAGTTCCAGCGGTGGCGGCGGTGGCCGCGGTGGAGGCAGGCCAAAGGCGCAACATCACCATCCGCCGCACGACGGCCGAAGGCACGGAGCGCGCGAGATGATCGCGAGCGAGCGAGAGGCTGAGGGCTCGGGTGCGGTCGGCCGCGGGGCAGAGGGAAGGCGGTCGATAGGCGTCAGTCTCCGCATGTGGGACTTCGAGCAGTGCGATGTGAAGCGATGTACGGGCCGCAAACTATGCCGGCTTGGTGAGTGCAAAATTACAGCTGCTGCAGGTAGCTGTTGCACTTGCTGACTGCTGTTGACACTACACAAACTGAACTTCGAACGCAGCACGCGGCACCGGTCGTATGATGATGACCCCGACCAGCGGGCAACCACGTGTTGCCCATTCCCGAACCCCCCCTTGAGCCTTTAGAAGCTGTAGAACACGCGCGACCGACATGTGTATCGCTTGCAAAACCATCTATTTTATGTTGCTTTCGTCACGACAATACACCGTGCAGCAGCAAATGCCACGCTGCAGCAGCAGTGTTGTAGCGGTTTGACAAGAAGTTGTTGTTGTTGTTCTCACATTAACTCGCATAATCAAGTCCGTGGTCACAGGACAGGCTATAGTCACTCTGGAGCTGAGGAATACCCCAGGGAAAAACACAAACAACCCAAGGTGGTACACGCATATATCACAGCTGACGCTATTCCTGCCTCCACCGGAAACATATAAAAGTGAAATCGGGAGTCGGTCTACGATGTGCCAGGTCAATAACCGGTGCATACGTCTCATTACTCGCGCCTGGAGAAACCGACTACAACCGCTTGCCACCCAAGAAAGACTACCACGTACGAAGTATATATTACACGTAGTATCTATCACTACGCATACGCACGACAGACGCAAGTCAATTGGAAACAATACATGTTTCGTCAAGTGCTTTTTGGTGTAAAGAGGAGAAGTTTTTTGTCACACATGACTGGTGACTCGCTGCGCGAGAAGGCACTTGGCGATCGTCGGAAGTGGCGGAATGTTTTATCACATTTGACCGCGCGAGAAGTCACTTGACGATGGTCGGGAGTGGCGGAATGTTTTGTCACACTTGACTGGTGGAATGTCCATCGCTACAGACGTGGTTCGCTTGACCAAACTTAGTTTACGTTGTAGACCCCCTGCAATCCATGGCCACTACTGTGAACGTCCCGAGGCCAAAGCCCTCTCCAACCGTCGGGGGCGTCATACGCTTCCCGTGCGTCCCATAGGGTGGCGTACGCCACTCTTCTCCCCCGCGTGTCGATGGTTACTGTCGCTGGCGCTTTTCGGCGCAGTTCCGCGAGCGCGTTGATGGCGTCCATTGGGGGGTGGAAGGCGTCCTTCATGAAATCGCGGGCGGCGCCTCTGTCGCGCAATACAGCACTCGGCAAGACTATGAATAGGCCCCCAAGAGTTTTACCCCTAGATACAGCGGTGTACCCCTGGCCCTGGGCGAAGAATCCTCTACTCGGAATCCACACGGCAACCCGCTCGAACCCAACACCCTGTACCCTATGTATGGTCATACAAGCGGCGACCATGAGCGGCCACTGTTTCACTATGTACGCTCCGCTGACGGCAACTCCCCTGCAGAACGGCGGTCACGTGAAGCACGATGAAGTTGGCGATTTCATTTTTGAGGCGGAGAATGTCGCCGAGAGGATGCTCGTATTTAGTCCCCTGTAAAGGTAACAGCAGAATTCGGCGGGCAAGGCCGCATGGTGTGAGGACAATGTGCGCATGGGTTACGTTGTACGCAGGTGTAGGATGTAACGTGCTGAAAGACAAGAACCATTGTTAGAGGACGCCCAGACGTAGCTGGAGACGCCTACACACATAGGACATGACGCATAAACAGGCGACGGAAGGGATTTGCACCCCAGGAACGCCGGTGGAAGGTGAGGTAGTATGGCGGGTTCGAACAGTTTCGAACACGCACGCGTACGCTACAAACGCAAGCACAGGACGCACACACGTAGCTGGAGACGCCTACATACATAGGAGATGATGGATACACAGGTGACGGAACGCATTTGCACCGCAGGAACGCTGGTGGAAGGTGAGGTAGTAGACTTTAGCAGGTTCGAAGACGTACGGGTATGCTACAAACGCAAACACACGGGAGTACTGCTGCGCTACACATGTACGTACTCTACACACGCGGCGAGAGCGGTGTGCACGCCGCTGTACATACAAACACAGCTGTGACCATGCTGAGTGCGTAGCGTATAAGCAATGCCGTGTACATACCTGTCCCAAGAAGGTGCAGTTCCCGTTGAGCAGAGAGTGCCAGCCGCAGTTGCCATCCCCCCTGCACGGAACAGTGCGAGTGTTCCGGCGCTGTAGAACGAGGCCATTCGGGCAGTGCAATTGCTGAATGGATTGTTGTTGCCCTCGCAAGGCGGAAGGATGTAGGACGAACTCCAAGCGATGAGGCAGAGAGAGCCCTGCAAATGTGTATTGGAACAGTTGGTCTCCCCAGTCGTCAAGATACCGCTCTGCTGTAAGGACGTTCCGCTGCATGTTGTGCAGAGATTCAAACGCAGCACCAGGTGGTGGTACGCCGTGACGTTTGAAGAGGGCGAAGAACACGCAGCCGCAGAGGAGCGTAGAACGAGCGAAGGGGCTCATAGCAGACACCCACAGCACGCTCCGGAGACCACCAGCGCTGGGTTGGCAGGCCAGCCGAAGGGTACTTGTATGCTACTACTAGCAGTGTAGAGTGTGTTGGTGTTCGTGTGTGTGTCCCAAAATGCACCCACGAGGTGGTTGTTTGCGTGCGAGGGTGTAGTTCGTCACGCCGTTTGATTTGAATCGCAGCCGCTTGAATTTTATGGTTTTGTAAGGACGAGGAGGGTATTTTGGGAAGGGATTTTTTTGTCCGCAGCCCAGGGCACAACGAAGTGAAATGTTTGTGTGTTGTGTTTTTTTTTTTTGTTGTCCCGCATCGTGATGTAGCAGGATCGAACAGCAGAGGCGCAAACGTTCAAGCGCATGCACCACCAGCGCTGGGTTGGCAGGCCAGCCGAAGGGTGCTTGTATGCTACTACTAGCAGTGTAGAGTGTGTTGGTGTTTGTGTGTGTCCCAAAATGCACCCACGAGGTGGTTGTTTGCGTGCGAGGGTGTAGTTCGTCACGCCGTTTGATTTGAATCGCATCCGTTTGAATTTTATGGTTTTGTAAGGACGAGGAGGGGTTTTTGGGAAGGGATTTTTTTGTCCGCAGCCCAGGGCACAACGAAGTGAAATGTTTGTGTGTTGTGTTGTTTTTTTTTTTGTTGTCCCGCATCGTGATGTAGCAGGATCGAACAGCAGAGGCGCAAACGTTCAAGCGCATGCACCACCAGCGCTGGGTTGGCAGGCCAGCCGAAGGGTGGTTGTATGCTACTACTAGCAGTGTAGAGTGTGTTGGTGTTCGTGTGTGTGTCCCAAAATGCACCACGAGCGCTGGGTTGGCAGGCCAGCCGAAGGGTGCTTGTATGCTACTACTAGCAGTGTAGAGTGTGTTGGTGTTCGTGTGTGTGTCCCAAAATGCACCACCAGCACTGGGTTGGCAGGGCAGCCGAACGGTGCTTGGATGCTAGTAGCAGTGTCGGGGGGGGGCGACGCGCCCCCCCCCGAACCCCCCCCCCCGGGCCCGACACAGTGTGCGTTGGAAGGACCCTCACCAGTGTGCGTTCGAAAAAGTACATGGAAAAACTATAGTATGTATTTTTAAAAAGAAACAAAGAAAAGAAAAAAATATAGAGGAAAGGAAAGAAAAGAAGAGAAAGCGACAAAAAAAAAAAGGACGAAACGAAAAAGGAAAGGAAAATAAAAAACAAGAAAAGCAAGAAAAGACAAGACAAGAATAAGGAAGGAAACGAAAAGAGAAACAAAATGTCATACTATTACTAGCAGACCCTAGGAACTGACTAAAAACGGCATTGGGCTCATAGAGGGTATCAAGTGCATCATCAATGGCACTGGGGAGAGAACGCAACATGCGAAGAAGTCCGGGCGGTCTTACGCTATCTTGTGACGGCCATTGGAAGGCCCACAACTTTCAAGACGATGATGGCCAAACCCAGACTTCAGTCTCTTGGGCATGACGCCCCCCCTTCCCCCCCCCCCCTTCCCCCTTCCCCCGGTCGTTTAGAGATGCCGACGGTGGATGGCGCTGCCGCAGCCTTTGCGCGTCGCTCTGCACCTTTGCGTCTCTCTGTTTCATGCCAATTCCGCATGAACAACTCGGCTCCCTCCTCTACTCGTCGAAACCATCTACCAGCCTTCTGAGCAGCCTTTCGCCACCCTTCGAAATTCATTCCAATACCGACATATCCTCCTTCAGATGATCCACCCAGTCATTCTCTTGCCCCCCTGAGTAGCCCTTACCCCCAACAAGCTCCCCAAACGTCACCCTCTGTGGCAGACGCTCCTCCCCCATACGTGGTACGAAATAATTTATGTCGTCGTGAGGAACTCGTTTGCGGTACGATCATTTTGATAGCACCTCATATCACGAGCCAAGCCTCGTGTGACACTCATATAACTTCCCAAGCCTCTCAAGCAATTCCTATCACGAGTCAAACCTCGTGTGAGACAAACCCCTGCCATAAGCCAGGCCTCGTGCGTCCGCTCCCCTATGATGTTGTCTCACATTCTCACATTTCCTCTTTTTATAATCATGTGTACGTAAAAAATTGAAAAACGTCAGCTGTGAGTACAACCGATTGAATGGTTGAAACTCAACTTTGCAAGCTGCGTGGTACATCTATGTTTCACTAATATACAGTACTGGTAGTTGCACAAAAAAAATATGGAAGGTCGTTCGCGCGTGTTATGTGTTTGATCCTCATGAAAGATGTAGATCGGTGACTCCCACCTCGATGTTGTCAGGGTCAGCAGGACGATTTTCCATAATAATGTCAGATTTTGTCCCCCTCAGAAACGGGTTTTATAGTTTCCGCGCACAGACTGACTAAGATCATCCTGTTGACCCTGATAGCTACACTGTAGTTGTAAGGGGAGTAGCCGACCTATATCCTTAATGAGGACACACAACTCGTAATGCGCGCGATCGGAGTATCACACACAGCTTGCAAAGATGAGTTTCGACGAAATCTTCGATCTCACAGCTGGAGTGTATTTTCATTTTTTATAATAATCATTCTGTGCACTGATACTAGAAACCCCCATGGAGGGTAGATGTTATAGTAAGCATTATATTATTGTACAAGGACTCCGCATGGGTGCCGGCATTCGCCGGCGCCCATGTTTTGGGTAGTGCAGGGCAGTACTTCGACAAGTTAAGGTGTAGCTGTCCGATTTGACATTCATTGAACTTTAAAGTAATGCCGAGAGTTTAATACGAACATGAGACTTTAAGGGTCATATTTTGACAGAAGAAAAACGTCATATACAACAAAGAAGGCAAGGATAGGCGAAACACACTGTTGTTAAATGCACCGTCAAGTAAAAGTCGGCGTATATAAAAAAAAAATGCCGAAAAGAGTATTGAGAACCTGCTTCGCCTCTAGGCGAAACCAAAGAGGACTTGGCATCAATGAAGAGACTGCACTACTGTCCCTGTGGCAATGGAGGTTCGAAGTCGCTTTGCATCAAACGTCGACATGGGGCCATGCCAGCCGGCGAGGTTTTGGAAAGAGAGCTTTGTTTATTGCCTGAAGGCTGTCGCATTGGTTAGTCTGCGTGGTCACGGGCGAGGAGGAAAACGAAGAAGAGGAGAGCGATTTCTCGTTGCGGCGGCGTTGTCTAAGATAGATGCGGGGGTGGCTTTGCGGGGGTGGCTTTGCTCGTACGGGAGGTTGGCGTAGCGCTTCTTCTCTGTTTTTACTCGGGAAGGCAGGATATGTGTATCTGCTGTCTTTGCTTCGCGGGTGCTTTCACGTTGTCGAAATTGGACGGCTTCCCCTCAACAAATAATATCCGGAGTGTCTCTCCCATGACGACTGCTGACCGTGCCGTGCGTATTTTCTACTTTGAGACTAAAATACTTTTTGCTGGTAGCAGTATTTTTTCGTTTCGGACTATGGGCATAGCGGAAAAGGTCGATATTTAGTATTTTCATTTCCGACTGAAAGTCCACCTACAGAAAAAAACAGGTGCAGACAATCTAGTATCTTTGTTCAGGATGTACTACTACTCCACCAAGAATAAATAATCTGCCAATATTTTTTGCCTAGTAGAGAGAAGAAATGGACACATACAAATATAAATATCCCGGAAAAGGATAGGGATGCTGTGTGTGGTAGTAATACCATACATTTGCAACATTTTTTTGTCTTCATCCCATTCATTATCATCGCGCCACTCTCGCGCTTCCTCCCAGTAGTAACTCAGGTCCGGGGTCACATAGCGGGCCCTACTCCTCCCTCCCCACTTCGGCACGTGCCTTCATTTTTATCGCAAGAAGAAGTCAGCATTTTCTTCCCTCGTCGACTCGCGTCAAATTGTACCTACCCACGCTGCTAGGCGCTCTCAGCAGTTGACCCCTTTTTTTTTTTGCATTTTTGCCAATAAAGTCAAATCTCATCATGGTGGGAATCGACCTCAAGGACAAACAAACGTTAGTAGTATTCGAGGGTGAAACTACTATTAATAGACCACCGGGGCGACCGGCTGACAATTGAATGAAACTAAACAGGATTTTTGCATAGAGATTACATTCCCCGATAGTGTATGGTATTACGATGGTTGACGCCGCATTACCCAGAGAGGTGTTACCTGTGGTGCCAGTCAACATTATTTACTGGTGGAGCCTGTCCTGTGACCACGGACTTGATTATGCGAGTTAATGCGAGAACAACAACAACAACAACAACAATAGCAACAACAACAACAACAACAACAACAACAACAACAACAACAACAACAACAACAACAACAACAACACTACGATAGAGGTAGCATTGTTCGTCTGAAACGGTTTCTGAATGGCGGGTCTCCTCAACCCAAAATCGTCGGAAATAGGCCACTTTTTGCTTCCATGATTCTTGTTGTGTACCTAGGCGATGTGGATTTGTCATCCGGTGGCAGTTTGATTTTTCTCCAAAATCACTTCTCGGGACATGTCTTAAGCTCCAAAAGTGAGGGGTAGTATTCAGAAGAAAAATGGTGAACCTCTATCGCAGCACGCGTCAAAAATCGTCGACTATTATTACACATTATTTATGGCTGTATCATCGATTGCTCGCGCACACGACATGTTGTCAAGAAGATACATATTACTACTACTTGATTAGTAACTGATTAGTACGCCACGCGTTGACCAGTTCTCGGAACAACAATTGCCCAGGAATCCAAAATCCAAAATCGTCCCCGCGATTCTCGGGTGTGTTTCTTGCCTCCCGTACGTGATACGCGTTCACGACCAGGTATAGGGGACGGGTAAGGAAGGCGTTGGACAGCGCCCTTCGAACAAAGTAATTTCTCGTACAGCACTGCCCACTGAGCTACTTCATCACTTGACTCAGTAGCTCAGTGGGTAGTGCTACATATGTTAACTACCATAATAACCATTCATAATGTCTTCAGCGCGCACGCTTGAAAAAGACAAATATGAAGTCGGTGAGAATCGAACTCACGACACATAGCACTACCCATTGTCACGTATGACTCAGTAACTCAGCGGGCTATGCTAAAAAATCAACCAAATACGTATTCGAGTTCGTTAATTAATTCTCACCGACTTTATAAGAGGGATCTCCGGAGCTATCCCCTCTCCACGTACTACAGTTAGTAGTACCCAGGAGAACACTAACAGCTATCATAACCATTCATATAATGTCTCCAGCGCGCTCGCTCCTGAATTCCAAATATGATCTCGGTGAGAATCGTACCCACTACACATTCTTTTTTGGTTACGTAGCACTACACCCAATGAGCCGAAATGCAACGACACACAGCAGCAGTGGTAATAGCTACGATAGGGCAAGCGCTTCGCGGCCGCCATGAAAAAAGCGACGTCGGGAAGAAATTTAGATTCCAATTCGGAAATGATGCCAATTTTGGAAATGCTGTCCCTTGATTTTTTCGTCATGCCAAGATCCAAGAATAGCTCGGGCATATACCGCCCAAAATACAAAAAAGAACGCACTTCTCGCTTGTCTCGCTCAGCGTCTATCCGCGTTCACGTCGAGGTGCGGAACGGATACGGCAGGGCAAGGGGCGTTTGAGCCGCCCCCCGAAGACGGCGCTCGAACGAAGATATTTGACCGAGAATTCCAGTTCCGAGAATCGCATACTGAGGCCGAGACGAAAAAAACTCCTGACCGAATCCCCGAAAAAAAGAATGATTCTACATACCTGGTATATATTTATGACATGGTCAGTATTGAAAAACGTCAGCTGTGAGTACGACCGATTGAATGGTTGAAACTTAACTTTGCAAGCTGCGTGGTACAACTCTTGTAAAAAAACTAGAGTCGGTGGTGACACAAAGGTGCTGGAGCCCTTTTAAAAGGAAGATCCGAAAAACCAAATGAAATCAAAGTTTGTCGGGGAAATACTACGCTTCCCACCTAAAACGCACGGTACGAAGAAGGCCTACGACATCGCAAGCCAAGCCTCGTGTGACGCTCTTATCCAACGTCAAGCCTCCTGCCTCGACTCCTGCCACAAGGCAGGCATCGTGTTACACTCCTTATCACAAGCCAAACCTCTACTGGCACCTCCCATCACAAGCCATGCCCCTCCTGTGGCGCTCCTATCTCAAAGCAACCCTCTTTGCCTCAACTCCCATCACAAGCCAAGCAAGCCTCTTGTGACTCCCCTACGTTGAGATAAGCATCTTGCCGCAGCTCCTCGTCCGAAGACAAGCCTTACGTCACACTCCTATCCTAAGCCAGGCCTCGTGTGATACTCTTATCCAAAAGTAAAGCTGCGTGTGACACTACTAGCCAAGCCTCATAGCGTCAACTCCTATCGCAAGCCAACCCTGTTTTGGCGACTCCCGTTCGAAGACAAGCCTTGTGTAACTTTCCGATCCCAAGCCAAACCCTGTTGTCACAACTCCTATCACAAGCCAAGCCTCTTGTGACACACCTGTCCTAGGTGGACCCTTTTGCCGCCACTCCATAGCCAAGCTTCTTGTGAGACTTATATCACGAATCAAGCCTCGGCCAAGCCTTGTGGCCAACGGTCAAATGGCTGCAGTATGGCAAGCGACATCTAAGCACCCCCCCCCCCCCCCCCTTCCCAGGCGTCGTGCGGGAGATGGAACTCGGCGCACCGTTCTCAGGACTGGTCCTAAGTCCCAACGGCGAGTTAACCGTGTCGCCTGCGGATAGGGTGAGAGGAGGTCTTGAGTGCCAGCTTAACCTACATATGTACGCATCGGACAGGTAACTCCCTATTGATAATGTATATGATCTGCGTCTTTCAGGGCAAACAGATCCCTGGTGTATGTGATCTGCATGGCCTATAGCTCGTGTTGCCGGATGAGATCGGGATTGTCTAAACTGATCTCGGACATGTTTCCTGAATTAGATTTGTACCGAGGTAGTCACACCGGGCAAGAGCCGCAGAGCAAGGGCCACACTGCCGCCTGCCTCGTTTTGCCGAGCCGCGCGGGGCCAACAGAAACCCATTTATTTATTGTGAAAGCGGAAATTCACCACATCATGTTTTTTTTCGCTCTGCTGCTGCTGTTCTACTGCGCTGTCACACATGGCCCTCCAGGCTCAGTACTACTTGTGGCGTCAAGGTAGAACAGCAGCCGTGCTGTGATCTCTCTCCGTTGTATCACCACAGACGGTGCTTCTGTGTGTTTGTGTTTGTGTATGTGTCATGTTAGTTCCCTTCTGTGCGTACCAGGTATGCGTGCGTGGAGTGTGTGCTGTCACAAAATCAGTGCCAGGTATACAGCAGCAGAACAGGAGCAGCAGTACAGCGGCAGCCGGGTCTCTTGCCTTAGTGCCAGGAGTCACGGTGTATGTGTGTGGTTGGTGCACAGCAGGAGGTCGAACCGTGACAATATTTTCACGTCCAATGCTACAACCAAACACACATCGTCGGGTCTCACACCAGGTACACGGAGCATACAACAGTAGTAGCACAAAAAACTATAACTCATACGTATCATTGGAACACCTGTGTCAAGCTCTTACCTTAGTGCCATTAGTCACGGTGTATGTGTGTGGTTGGTACACAGCAGGATGTCGAACCACGACAGCATTTTTACGTCCAGCGCTACTATCGAACACACATCGTCGAGCCTTGTACCAGGTACACGAAGCATACATCAGTAGTAGCAAGAGAAAAGCTATAGCACATATTCAGACGTATCATTGAAACACGTGTGTTGCCCCTTTTCGACTTGAGACGCCCTCGGGATATCAAGTCAGCCCTATCCCGAAGGGGAACCTTGTAAGATCTAGATGATCTAGATCGTGATCTGTCCGATGTGTGCGCATATGGTATGGTATATTTCTCTACCGCGTACTCATTACCAGATAATTGAGTTGCTAGCTTACCCCTTTGTAGAACTTGCAAAGTAACCCCACATTGATTGCCATATGCTGTACTATATACTAGGTTTTTGTCGTGTAATTCATCCCCGAAAGAGTGTACTTCTAAGCAGGCTACACGGTCGCCTAAAGTGTAGGGGCCCCTTGTGAAGCTGGGTCGAAGCGCCGGCGATCCGCGCCGTCCGACCCGAAAATATTCGAAAGTTTGTTTCGCTTTCGCGATGCCTTCCACCAGCTCGCACAGCAATTGCACCCGTATGCTATTTATATTTCCTTCGCGTTTAGCGTAGCTCAACTCGCAAAGTAGTTTAGATTCACACGACGATCTTGTGAACACGCCTTGGTCGCAGGTGTCTGTCTATGATACCCTTCTCACCGCCCCCGGTGCTTGCCTTGATTTTTTTCGCGCAGGGGGTTTATTCAGGTTTCCCACTGCTCGTCGATTTTCATGAATTTTTGCTGCCAAAAGTGTGGGTATCATACGCGCGGCCAACTTATCACTCAGCTTGCAAAGCTGGACGTGGAGTAGCTACTCGATCAGTCGAGCTCACAGCTGACGTAGTTTGCACTGCTTTCATAAAATGTTATCTGAGATGTATCACACTCGCAAGACTACTGCTGTCCCTCTCTACGACCGTCTCATCCCCGTCTTGTACCCCCCCCCCCCCCCCTCCCGCCCCTTATGGTCATACGACTGCGGCTATGTACAAACTGAGCACACACCCACCCCCTGATTGCGGCCCGCAGGAGATTGTGGAAACCCTGGGCATGTCGGTGATAGACTGCTCGTGGGCGAGGCTGGATGAGATACCGTTCCATCAGGTGACAATGCCAAACCGAGTAGCCGCAACTTCAAGTTGAGGCGGGAGTTTAACCGAGTTTGAAATCCACAAGGCACAATATGGGCCGCTTTCGAGATAGCTGAGGCCGAACTATCGAAACTTCCACCAACGCACAGAAGATGACAGTTACAAAAAAAAAAGAAACACGCGAGTTCCTGGCGGCAGCTATGCTATGTTTCTACTCTACTAGCAATAGGGTTGCCAGTACACGGGCAGCCGCTTCAGATGAGGCGCCTCGTCAGTCGAAAACAGTTGGGCCCCAATTCTACCCGCTCTTCCTTAGCATCGCTCTAGGAATATGCTTGCGTTGTTACTTGTCTATTTTTCCTAGCTTGACCTTGCTGCGGTTTTCGTGTTTTTTTGTCCTGTCATGTCATGTCCTGTCCTGTCCTGTCCTGTGCTGTGCTGTCCTGTCCTGTCCTATCCTGTCCTGTCCCGTCTCATCCCGTCGCGTCCCGTCCCGTCTTACCCCGCCCCGTCCTGTTTCGTCCTATCCCACCCCGCTCGATCGATTCCCGTCCCGCCCCGTCCAATCCCGTCTTGTCGCGTCCTGGTAGATGCGACGAGGCCATCATCGTCTGCTTCCCTTCCTTGTCGCGGCTAACCCGGTCAACTACGGCCGACCCATGAAGCTCTCCTGCGCCGAGGCCATAGCTGCGACGCTTTATATTGTCGGACATCAGGTTTGCAAGCAGGAGGAGGCGTGTTGTATTATTCGTTTTGTTTTCGGGGATTTCTGGAGGCGTTCTTTTTCTTTTTTTTCTCGGTGCTGATGGACTGCTTGCCCCCCCCCCCCTGTGCTCGATGATATATAAGTAGGGGGTGGGTGCGTGAGTTCAAGGCTGCGGGGGGGGAGGTACCCCGGTGAGATCAAGGCTGCGGTGGGGGAGGTACCCCGTTTTCAGTACCGGGTGTGAGTCACTCGCACGAGTGACTCTGTATCTCACTGTCAAGAACCGCGCCAAGCCAATTGTTTCGAGCACCGCAACTAACCATTCAATTGGGGATTCATATCAAACAATAAGAACAGCACGAAAGCTTAAGACCCCAAGAAACGGGGGGGGGGGTTGCTCGCGCGAGTGGCCTCCAGCCACTGCATACAAAGGCCAAAAAAGCGAGCCCCCTACCGTACGTAGCCTTGGTCGTGAGTGAGCGAGTGGCTAGGTGGATGGGGGCGTGAATAGGTGGGTGGGTGGGTGGGTGGGTGGGTGGGTGGGTAGATGGGTGGGTGGGTAGATGGGTGCGTGGGTAGATGGGTGGGTGGGTAGATGGGTGGGTGGGTAGATGGGTGGGTGGTTAAGTGGGTGGGTCAATGGGTGGATGAGTGGGTGTAACAGGTGTGTGGGTGGGTAGGAGAGTGGGTAAGTGGATGGGTGCGTGTGCTGAGACAATATACACGCGTTTGTTGGGGGGGTTGCTGCTGCTGCTGTTGCTGCTGCTGCTGTTGCTGCTGCTGCTGCTGCTGCTGCTCTTTGCTGTGTTTCGCGCCCGATGAAAATCGACAAGCAGACGAACGCATTTTTTTGTTTTGTGTTTGTGTTTTCGTGTCGTGGGGGGTCTCTTTTGTTCGTGGTTTGCTTGGGTCCCCCGATGTACAGGCCCGGGGTACTCTGCAGCAAATCCGGTGGCTGGCCCACAACGTCAAGCGGTGCTGAAATGCTTGCAGTCCATTATCCCGATCGCCAACTGCTGCATACCATATAGTACGCACGAAAGCACACCCCCTTATGCTATTTTTCGGAGCGTATTTCCTCCAAACTGAAGGAGAGACGCGGAACGAAAACGGTCTCGTTGGATTGATCTCGTCGGGGACGCGTGTTTGCGTTAGAGATAGACCACTTTTTTTGGCAAAAAAAAAAATGGACGACCGGCCTCCTTAACCCAAAATCGTCGGGATGCCAATTCTTGGTTTTTGCTCGATGAATTTTTTATGTATGTCTAGGCCACGGTTTTGTTCATTGGGTTTTGCCCTGTCAGTTCACTAAAAAAAGATAGTCATTGCCTCAGAAGGCAATAGAGCTCCTCAAGCCACCACCCTCACAAGGAAAAGAAGAGGCAGTGCGCTTTTACCGTAGCGTGTGTTCCATATAGACGCATCGCTCGGCGTTTGCACCCTTCCCTTTGTTGAAAAAAGCCTTCTTCAAATCGCCCCGAGGAGGTGTGTTGTCTTGCGCGATACACGGTATGTTCTCGCTGTCTAGGGACTGAGGGGAGATGACGGTGGCCGTCCCCTCGAAACTTGGCGATGAGGAAGTGCATGTGCAGGAGATGCCGGTTTCGGGTTGGATCAAAGAAATCGACATGTATTCGTCTTTCTTTTCAACACGGGGTCAAAGTTCTCGGGCTGGCTGACGTGAAGTGCCCTCGTTTTTTTCGTTTTTATAAGAAACGACAAAATGGTCGCTTCTGCCAGCTCCGGATTTTGATCCATGTCGGAATTGATGTTTGCTGGATGTACTTGGATATCGCCAGACTGTGGATTGTCGCTGTCGTCTTTTTTTCGATCCCTTGACTTCTGGGGTATATATAACTGGCAATCGGAATAGCTTGCAAGACCTTCAGCACGGGGTACGATAACAGACCCTCGTCGCAGCAGCGCAGCAATCGGGGATATAAATCGATCCAGACGTGATGATGCACGTGCTCCGGATTTTTTGCGACAAATTCGGCTGCCGGCCGACGACGCAGAGCAGCGGTGAATGTTTTTGCAGCGTGTATACCCCGGCCACCAACTCAGCTCTTGCGGTCAAGGAATCGGAGAATATCGCGTGGGATCTGTGTGGTACGGCTCTTGCACATTATCTCGTATCAAAAACCACAGGGCATGTGTGATCTAGATCGTCAGCTAACGTATGCGTGAACCTATGTTACGATGGCCAACTCTTCTCTCGCTGTCAAAAGTCGGAGAAGATGTCGGCGCCAGTCCCTGAACTTGGCGATGCCCAAGTGCATGTGGAAGATTCCGGTTCCGGGTTGGATCAAAGTTCTCGGGCTGGCAGGAGCGAAGTGTCCTCGTTTTTTATTTTTCGTTACTCGTACAAAAAACGAGGAAATTTAGCTTCCTCCAGCCCGCGAGCTTGTGATCCATCCCGATATTGAGTATCTCCTGCGTGCGTTTGGATGCCTTCAGGTTGCAGGCTGTCGCTGTCATCTTCCTCCTTGACGGGGGGAGTATGAAAAATTGGCGGTCGGGATACAGCTTCACGAGTCGCACAGGTCACGATGTAGATTACCTGCTTTAGATCATTTGTTTTCAGCTGTGGGATGCTGTGCAAGAGCCGTGTCATGCAAGCCCCACCTCGCAAACATGAGAGAGGAAGAGGGGGGGGGTGGGGGGCGAGAGAGAGAGACAGAGGGAGAGAGTGGGGGGGAAAGAGCGATAGAGAGAGACGCACAGACGGAGACAGGGGGGGGTGGGCAGGGGGAGAAAGAAGACAGAGGTTGTGTGGGGGGGTACTCATTTCCCCGTCCCATGCGAAGCCGTAGCGGTATGGCCACAGACCCTCGCATCCCTTCAGTGCCAGGACGGAGCACGTCGGGTTTTCGCCGACCAGGCACTCATCGCGTGCACTAAGCGCGAAATGCCGTGAGTTGTTTGGCGAGTCGCGTGAAGGGTGAGCTGCACCCTGTTTAGAGGCGCTTGTGAGGCGGAGTTCGGCACCTTTTGTGCTTACTTTTTGTAGTTAGATGTAACTGCTTCGAATCAGTTTATTTTGTTTTCTGGTGTAGCCACCGTCCAGAGACAGCAATCGGGAGATACTATGAACTGCCTCGTGGGTGCCTTACCGTATACCTGGTACACAGTGCGTGATACCACCCCCCTTGCGCGGAGTTGAGGTTCTCCACCCCGCCCGGTGTGATCTAAAACGACCACCATGTCGGACACCGCCAAGACGTTGAAACGAGAAAAATAGTACGGGACGTTGGTTCATTCTCTCACGTAGCGAGAGGCGTGCTTTACATCGTCGTTGCCGATCGACGCCAACCGCAGCAGCGCAGCAGCAACATCAGCAGAGCGTGGGGGGAGGGAGGGGGGGGGGGGAGGGGGGTACTCGATATTCATGCATGGCCGTAGTGGTATGACCATATACCGTATAACCTCGCATCCGTACTATGCCGGTACGGAGCATGTCGGGTTTTCACCAACCAGGCAGACATTGCTTGCACTAAGCGCGAAGCGCCGTGAGGTGTTCGGCGAGTCGCATGCAGGGTGAACTGCGCGAGAAGAGAGGGGAGTATCTTGCCGATTAGTTGAGATGTTGGGAAAAAATAGAAGTGATACCTAAGAAAACAATGCTATTGCGTTCGTTGACATGGGCCGCGCGCGCAGGACGAGGCAGTGGTCGTGATGGATCAGTTCGGCTGGGGCGCGGAGTTCCTCAGGGTTAACGCAGATGTTCTGGAGACCTACGCGGCGTGCGCGGACGGGTCTGAAGTAGTAAGAGCGCAGGTGAGAAAAATAATAAGACAAAAAACGGCCTTGCTGTTGTCCAACCTCCTTTAGAACTGCCGTACCCGCATTTTTGGGGTAAAAGTACTTGGATTTAGTGTAGGTTTTTGTTTCCACACGTCTGCTCCTTGCTTGGAGAGCTCTACACGTCACCCAAAAAATGATTTTTTGTAAACTGAAGGCGCAAATCCAATGAACACACCTATGGCCTCTATAGGTTTACCCCCCAAAAAGCATATTTTGCCACAAAGAAGGATGGTATTCCGACGACTTTTGGGCTAAGGAGTCTCACGTCAATCAGAAAAAAATTTAGCCAAAACACAGTATATCCTATATATCGTAGCCCGCGTCTCTGGCAGTAAAATGGTTGACCTCGTTGGGGCTTCAGAGGGAAAACATGTGAAAAAAAAAAAAAAAAAAATAGAGTCAGTCCTCCCTCGGTTAGGGTTGCAGTTTGTGGGGCGAAACGATTCTGCTGACCGATCTGACCGGTTGAGCTCCTCAAGCTGCGGAATTATCGCTTGTATGGTATGATGATTTTGTACGAGTATGTTTCGTTGTACGACCAGGGCATGGGCGTGTTGGTCGGGTTTGGCGCGAAAAGAACGTCGAATGTCTTCGAAGTCGATGTTTTTTCTGGTGAAGTATTGAGGTCCACTCGCGTTAGGAGCTCAGAAAGTTGTTCTGCACCCCTGTTGATCGCGTGGGATGAGTGATTATGACGATTGCAGCGTCGATCTCACCGAGCAGCCCGGGATGTTGGGGGGACCGAGCAGCCCGGGCTGTTGAGGGGAGGGGTGACACGCATGATGCGGTGAAGGTGTGCTAGCTGGCGCTATATAGATTTGCGAATGCGCGATTGGGTTAAATTGACACACGACGTGAATGAAAATACGTGGAAGTGTGGTGAGCTAAATCTTTATTTTATAGCCGATTTTTTAAGGACGTCAGCCGTGAGTTTGACGGATTTCAGGTCAATACTCATCTTTGCAAGCTGCGTTGTTGGTACTCGTAATATACTATATGAGTGAGTTTTTATTGGGAGGTGTCTTATTTTTTGTCCACTATAATGGTAAGTATTGGTATTTATACTTTAGGTGGGGAATTTCGAGCTAGGTAAAACATCACATCTATTTTATAAATTTATTACTGTAGTTTCCACTATACTGCTTTATCATATGTATGGTAGGCGGTTTATTTTGTTTTTCTCCCCCCGGGCTTTAATATAGGGAAGAGTACGAGTACAGAATATAATAAGTTATCTATATGTTGCGCTTAATACAGCATTCAAGAATTCAAGTCATCTAAGTCATCTACTCCCACCCCCAAAAGGATAAAAAGCTCTGTTTATTCTTCCCCATCCGCCGGAGTATAAAAAACAAAAGGAAAGGAAAAAAAAAATGTTGACGAGGTAAAGGTGCATTTTTTTGTTTCTGGGGCTCACTCACTTCCTTCGAGGAGCGTTACCTCACCGCTTAAGACTGAATTTGGAGAAAGATGAGAAAGTGCTCTCCTCGACGAAAAATGCCATGGCGACCAAAATCTATTGCTACTCCTAGTGCCACAAAAAGCTGGAATTTCTGACGGTTTTGGGTTGAGAAAAAAAAACTTGACGGAAAAAAACTGACGATGGCAGTATCCTTCACACGAAGCAACTCGGGCTGCTAGATAGATAGATTAGCTGACGACGATTTTTCTGTCTTACTGCAATGCAATGCCTGTAAAGACCCGCGCGTAGCTTGCGCTGCGGCCGTGTGCTGCATGCTCGCACCATGATAATAACGTGCTTAACGCTTTGTTTTGTCGCTGTACTCTAATCAAGTCACAAAAGGGTTAAGGAACCCCCCCTTCAACCAGAAAAAAGCTTCCGCCAAAAAACGGCATACCTTATTTATCTCTATCTTAGCACGGGTCTCCGGGCATGTGCTCGAAACGCAATGTGAGGAGCTCTAATGCACCCACCACACGCGCACAGCGTGGAGATAGACGTTGTACTCTCTGCTCGCTCTTCCTTGGGGTCATTCCAAAAAACGAACACGAAAATGTCAGGAATGTTCGTGACCAAAAAAAAAGAAAACGCGATGTTTTTTTCACGAATCGTGACATTTTGTCAAATATCCCCACTGTTGGAAATGGTCTGGATAAGTGCCGTAAAGAAATGATGCCCAGATTCCTGATTAACAAGAAAGCGTGACATGTTTGAATTGTAAACATGCCAGGAATCGTGTTTTTTGGGTCAGGAATCGTGTTTCCTTTTTTGCGTTTGTTAGGAGCGACGAGCCTTGGATGGATGGCAAGATAGCCCCTCTCCTTTGTTCCGATCGCTTTTCATGGGTCCCGAAGAGGTCAGCGGTAAACGCCTACCGTAAATGACAAGAGTATAAGACCCCCCCCCGGTGATGGCATTTCGGTTGTGGATTTTTATCACCCGGAGTGGTATATTGTGGGCGGGTGATATACAACATACCCCGGGTGGTAAAGTGGGCGATCGTTTGGGACTTGATAATAAATACCACCCGAGTGGCGCACTTGTAGAGGCGCGAAAGCAACGGGGGTTGATAGCAGTGGTTTCAAAGAGGTGTTGCTGCCACACTCCACGCAGTCGGGGGCGTGATACTGGTCGTGAGTCATCACCTCGGGGGGTGTGGTATACGATGTACCCCGGGTAATAATTCAGGTGGCCGTTTAGTATTATGGATGATTATCACCCGGGTGGTACACTGTGGGGGGGTGATGTGCAAGGTGGGGTGTGTTATACTCTGCCACCTGCAGCGCGTTGGGATTGTTTGTCGAGTGGCGCATACGTTGTTTATCAACGTCGGATTTTGGGTGGGGAATAGAGGTCCTCATGTGATGAGTAACCCGAGATTCGGGCGTAATGTTATTTTTCTTGTATGCGCATGTCGCTCATTGCATGAGCGTGTTCATTATAGTGGGCTCTTTTGCTCCCTACATATATACTCTGAAGTATATATTTCTGATGCGCGCTGTTGCTATAACATTTCCCCTCTTTTTGCCCCAGGGAGAGTTCCTAGCGCGGTGCGAGGAAGAGGCCACATCTCGGCGGGACGGCTTGACCATGGAAGACATGATGCCTCCCTCGTATTCCGACGATGAGTACGGTGGAGGAGAGGTTGAATCTGAGAGCGATTCCGAGCCCAGTATTTCCGTTAAGGGCGGTTTTTATTGTGACAAGCAAGGTGCGGGCGGAGGGAGGGGGGAGGGGGGGATTGGCGGGGGGGGGCCTGTGACGTTTTGTTGTATGATGGTGTTGTAGCGTCGGTGATAGTTAACTACGCAGCACCCTTGCGCCCGTGCTTTTCGGCAGACTCGAGTGGTAGCGGGAACGGGTATAGGTTTTGAGAGGCACATGAGGATATGGCGAAATCTCCGACCGCCGTGCCGCTTGACTGGTTGGCATGCTGATTGGTTGGTTTATTGTTGATTACAATTACTGTGATGGATGAATTGGTTGGTAGGCTGACTGATGGACTGGCTTGTTGGTTCGTCGTGTCCGTTTTCTGTTTGTTCATCCTGAGTGTCGACGTAGCTACCAAGACGCGGGGTTACGAAACGAGAGCCCCCTCCCCTCCAAACGCCGCTCAACTCCTTGTTTTTCGCTTACATCACGCGTCCTATTCCAGACCTTCCTACGGCCATCGACTTTCATCGAGTTTTCCTGTGCTCAGGCCGCGTACTGGGCTTTCCGAAGACTCTCGTCATCGTTGGTCGTTAGTGTTGTCGTTCCTGTGATCGTTGTCGTTGTTGCTGTCACTACGATCTGTTGCCGCTTAAGAAGTGTTTTCGGTCCCACCTCTCTACCCTTCGAAATCACGCTGGCGAGCAATAAGCCATCAACACACAGACGGGGCTCGAACGTTACATAGACACGATCACCCACTCACCTACTCACCCACCCACCCACCATCTACCCACCCACCCACCCACCCAACCACCTGCCCACCCACCCACCCACCCACCCACCCACCCACCCGCCCACCCACCCACCCACCCACCCACCCATCAACCCACCGGCGGATCCACTCGCCCACCCACTCGCCCACCCACCCACCCACTCACCCACTCGCCCACCTGCCCACCTACCCTCCCTCCCATCCACCTACCCACCCACCCACCTACCCACACACCCACCTACCTACCCACCCACCCACCTACCCACGCACCCACCTACCCACCCACCACCCTCGCATACCCCCTCACTCACTCCCTTACTCACCCATCCATCCACCCACCCACCCACCCACCCACCCACCCACCCACTCACCCACCGCTAACATCGTACTGCTGACCGAAGAGGGCGGAGCGGTGGTCACTGCTGCTATCCAGGGGGTTGGTATGGACGAAGCAGGCGGGAGGGGGAGTGGGGATGGAGACGGGAGCGGGAGCGAACGTCGGGACGTGAGTGGGAGCGGTGGCGTCGGCCACAAATTGGCGGCGACCCGAGAGGGAAAGGAAGAGGGGGGGACGAAAGCGGCGAGGGAAGGGCGGCGAAAGGCGACGGACACGGAGTTAGCGGGGTTGGAGGCGGCGACGGCAGCGGTGGCCATAGGGGAATAGATTATCTGCGGTGGGCAGGGGATGCATGTTACGATAGCCGTAGCACTATTTGACCCAACACTTGTGACTCACGGGACCCCTGCTCAATTAGCAATGGGAAGGAGCGTGTGACAACCCAGCACCGACCTCCATTCGTTCCTGCGAGGACGCCGTGTTACACTTATATCGTTGCACGCGTTTGGCCGTAAAACTGGTATATTTGTTCGCTTGTCGAAAGTGGAGTGAACAACTATATAATGGAACTCTCGACGAGATAAACACCGGTCCGCATCAAGGCTAAGGCAGGCATTGACTAGGGGCTTTGATCAACCCCGGACAATAATATCGTTGGCGGGGCGAATTGAACCCAAAGGTACTTGTTTTCTTCGTTACAGAGAACAAAAAACCACTGAGCCACTCACGAATAATATTGGTCCCTCTGGAACATCAGAGAGAAAAAAAAAAAATGGCGAATAAAGCTGACGATTGCAGGATCAGCCACCCGAAACTTCACGGGCTGCTAGCTTAGGGGGTGTGATGACTGTAATGCGGGACTCCAACGCAAGCTCTGAGTTGCACGACACGCGCGTAGCATGAATCTATCCGGTGTTGCGCCCCCACATGGTATGGTAATGACCTTTTTTCTTGCTTTTTTTATCGCTATGAACGGGCCCAAAAGGGTGATTTTTCAACAATCTTCACGGCAGCGAAAACTATAGCACACTGTATCGAGGTAATTTTGTGCCCCAAAACGTGAGTGCAGAGTTTTAACCCCTTAACAGTCCCCAAAGACCCTTTCTATACTAACTCCAAGTAGCTTGTCCCCGAAAATGGGTTTCCAATCGTAAAGGGGTTAGAGGGGATAAGCAGCAAAGAAAAGGCCCCTGACGCGCGCAAATAAGGAGACAAATAGACCGGTCTATCCTACGTTCGTACCAGGTAGCATTTTTGGCCGTGGTGTGCGCTTCTTTTTTTAGTTTTGAGCAAAGTAAATGCGACGGGGAGCCTGACAGAGCGATATATACACCCTACGGAGGGTGCGGGGCAAACACATTTGCGCCGACGCATTACATGACAGGGCTAGGGCGCAATCGAAGGAATGTCCGTGAAAAACAAGTACCAGGTAGGGATGGTCAGATTCCGTCAGAGGGACATAGCATCGAAAACGGTGCACTTGATGCCCTATGTGCTCAATGCCGTTTTCAGTCAGTTTCTAGGCCTAAAAGTGGCCGTGTTCGAGCCCGCTTACCGCGTACCAGGTATGAATAGCACGCAAGATGATGCACCCCTCGCAGTGATACACATTATTTGACGTTTCCAACCATGTTACCCCAGTGGTGTCATGAGGGGGCACTTCGACCGGTACCGGTATTTCGTATGGGTCAAGGTTATGGCTAGGGTTCTTAGGGTTACTAGGTTAGATCCATGGTTTTGAAATACACAATAATGTAAGACCCACCCCTCGTCGACGACTTTCGAAGCTGACGTTCACAACGACGGGGAAAAAAAAGCGCAGGTACGCCGAGCGATGCGGTTATGGAAAAAAAAGATGCCCGACGATTGGATCTTGCCAAAAAGCCACCATTTTCGTTGCGCGTGGCCCCCCTTGGTTTCGGAGAAAAAAAAAAAAAGGTCGCTGAAAATTCGTCCCACAGGTATACCATGCTTGCGGTATAGGTTCAATTTTTTTTCGTTTTTGGGGGTTTCCTCTCTTACTTAAAATGAGCTCTATGCCCCACACCCAAAAGCATTTTTTGGAGAAGAACGAAAGTGCAACCCGATGGAAAATGCCATGGAATATCCTTGTTAGGAGTCGTTCTACGGTAGCCCCCCCCCAACTTTTCTTCGACGAAACCGCCGGTTTTGAAACCAGCTCCTGGCCGTATCTGCGGAGACATGGTGCCCCTTGCCACCCCTACATTATCGTTCGATATTCCTTTGCAAACAAGAATAATATATGTTGAGATATTTTTTGAGATGATAGCATCCTTCCTCGTGTCGAGCAGCCATGAAACGTTCGTTAAAGAAAATCGCTGGTTTGCGGGGGGGGCTATCGTGGTAAGAATCAGTCATGGATAAGGTATAAAAACGAGAAATATTGCAAACTTTAATAAACAACATTCCGACGATATTGAGACTTGAGGTGTGTTCAGTGATTCAGAAAAAAAAAGTGTGAAAAAAAAAGCTGACCTTGCACGTTAGGCGGTAGTTCACTTGTAGGTGCACTCTTTCGTATTTTGGGACATTTCGGGGGTTCTTGGTCGTGTCCACCGTGCGGCGCAAACATCCATTCCATTGGCCATATTTCATCACCTCCCTTACTGACCCTCACGAAGTTTCAACTCATTTGGCCTCGCCTGGGGCGAAAAAAAAACGAGGAAATCGACGTGGGCAATGTGCACATTCATACACCCACTTATCGTTTTGTTTTTCACCATTTTTGCAACATGCTACCCCAACCTCTTTCGCCACCGCTACAACAGCAGCCAGCTATCTAAAGAGGACACACATGGTAACCAAATTAGTCCGCGTTCGAGTAAGCATGTTGGTCCCGTGATATAAAAGAAGAAAGCCATTGCCGTTAGGAACGCCGGAGCGCAACAGAAACACTAATCTTGCCATTTTCTTGGTTCGTGCCCAAAAGCTAGAAAAAAAACTATACTTCACCGTTAAAAGGTACACAACCTTTGGGCACAGCAGTGCTGCCCTCCTGCCTGTCTGGAACAGCTGCGTATAGCGGCCGAGGCTCTCTGCAGAGGCGACACAAGCTACGGTAAAGGTACACCTTGTTTTGTCTCAAGACGCCTCACTTGAGAAGCTCTTACACCTTTTTTTGTCTAAGGCGCCTCACTTGAGAAGCTCTTACACCTTTTCTTGTCTCAAGACGCCTCACTTGAGAAGCTCTTACACCTTTTTTTGTCTAAGGCGCCTCACTTGAGAAGCTCTTACCCCTTTTTTTGTCCCAGGCGCCTCACTTGAGAAGCTCTATACCTCCACCTTACCCAAAAACTGTTTTGAGTAAACTGAAGAGTGCAATCCGATGAACAGGTTCATGGGCTAGGTAAACGAAACATGCAAACAAGAAAATTGGCATGTTCCGACGATTTTGGTTAAGGAGTCCCATAGTCTAAAAAAATAAAATAACCAAAGAGTGCTACCTCTGCAGTAGCATATATAATACAGCAGTATGCTGGCATCAAATATCCAAAAGGCCTCTATATTTCGCCAGTTTCTTGCTAAGCAGCAAAACGCACCCAATCCACATTAAACTTACGATCAGACTTGCACGCCCCCTCAATCGAACGCCTCCAGTTGCCTAAATCGCAACCATCCAATCCTCGGCTTCACAGTCCAATTTTAAAAGACCCTCGCCAAGAAAAAGCTCCCTTAAACCCCACTTATTGATGTTGCTTTTTAATTACTGCCCTAAATTTACTAAATTATCGCCGTGTAGAAAAGTAGGTAAAACGTGTTCTACGATACAACTGTCACTCCCTCCCCCCGTCCCCCCCTCGGTCACCCTTCATACGACTCGACGAACACCTCACCGCGCTTCGCGGTTCGTGCGAGCAATGTCTGCCCGGTCGGTGAGCGCCCCACGTGCTCAGTCCTGGCATTGCACGGACGCAAGGGTCTATGGTCTGACAGCTTACAGCCAGACGCGCTACGTTCCAACATCGTAGGGGTGCGAGGATCTACGGTCTGACAGACTACGGCCTGGCACAACAAGGACTACATAGCCCACCGCCCACCGCGCCTCTCCCCGACAATGCCAACTGCACAATGGTAATACGTTTCCGGTGCTTTCGCTCCCGACAGAAAGCCTGTTTTGCTGGTCGTACAGCAGACACTAGCAAAAAAAGCTCAAGAGAAGCAGGGAAGAGCATGATGTCTTATGTCTAGTAAGCGCCTACCTATGAGTGCCTCGTGAAAATACGAGCAACACTAGTCAGGCAGTGCCTCGAATAAAAAACACGACAAAAAACAACAAAAACGGAAGAAGTTCGTGAGTGTGCACCCCAAACACAACGGGTACAGCCTACACACGAGGGTATCTAGAAAAACACAAGTAGCAGTTTGTCACCGCTGTCATTCAAACGAAAAAAATAGCAAAAACAGCATTCAGCGATTCTTAAAAACACGAACAAACAGCATTGTACCGCCTGAAATACCATGTCATAAACCATGAAAAAAAAAAATCCTGCAATCTTTCCCCCCGCGCGCGCCCCTCTTCGCGCGCGCTGTCTGCATGAGTCGACAGATGCTAACGCACCGCTACAAGATGCCACTGCGCCGCCCTAAATTCCAGCGCACATCCACAGATGCCACAGCAGCGCCACATTATTATATATATATGCCAAAAGCCCCGCCATAGATTCCAACGCACCTCCACGTATGTAAATCAACCAACGCACAGCTACAGCTGCTAACGCATCTCCACAGATGCCACCGCACCGCCACAGATGCCAACGCACCCCCGACAGATGCCAACCAACGCACCGCTACATGTGTCGGCGCATCGCCACATATGCCCGCCACAGATGCCAACGCATCGCCGCAGATGCCAACGCACCGCCGTACTACAGATGTCAATCCACCACAGACGCCAACGCACCACCTCCACACAGGCCAGTGCACCCCCACACATGCCCACGCGTCGCCATGTCATAGATGCCAATCCACGGTTACAGATGCCAACGCCACAGATGCAAATGCACCGAAGCTGATGCCAACGCATCTCTACCCATGTCAATCAATGCAGCGCTGCAGACGCCAATGCACCGCCGACGCGTGCTACGATAGGGTTATTGAGGTATACCTTTTTTGGGCGAAAGTGGTTTCTGAATGACGGGGCTCCTTAACCCAAAATCGTCGGAAAATACGCCCCCCTTAGTTTTTGCGTGATTCTCGTTGTGTACCTAAGCCACGGGGACCTTTCATCTGGTGGCAGTTATATGTTTTCTCCAAATCAGTTTTTGGGAGAGGTCTTGAGCTCCCAAAAATGAGGAACCTCGGGAAAAAAGTGGTGCACCTCTATCGTAGCACGCGTCCGCCTTAGACGCCAACGCACCTCCATCAGATGCCACCGCACCTCCACAGATGTCACCGCACCTCCACAGATGCCATCGCACTGCCACAGATGCCAACGAACCTATACAGATGCCAACGCACCTATACAGATGCCAACGCACCTATACAGATGCCAACGCACCACAGGTGCTACCGCATCGCCATAGATACCAACGCACCTCGCACATATGCCAGTCAATGCACCTCCTTAGAAGCCAACGCGCCGCGTGGTGTGCGGGAAAATACGCTTGAACCGTGAAAAACACGCGACCGACCGACCACGATCACTTTCCTACTACTGGTGTAAATAATACACGACAGCCCTTACTCTGGCTCCACGACCCGTGGCGCAAACCACTGTCAACAGCATCGCTCTTCTGCTGTCTATCCCCCCTTCTCGTTCTCTATCCCTCGTTCTTATATCTCGAGGTTTTGCCAGTCGATGGCTCAACCATAGCAGCACAGCAAAGCAGCAGCAGCAGCAGCAGCAGCAGCAGCAGCAGCAGCGAGGCATTACATTCACGGGCGGCCACAAGAGCAACCAAAACTCACAGCAGCCAAATAACTACTTTTCACCGCGCTACACTGCCTCACGGCGCATCGCGCTTCGTGCTCGCAATGCCCCCCTTTGGTCGTTGAAAACCTGACGTGCTCCGTCCCGGCGTTGCAGGGAAACAAGGGTCTACGGTCTTACGACTGCTGCCATGTACCAAATGAGTACACCCGCCCCCCCCCCGGCCACCCAGCGTATACACGCCCCCGCAAACGCGTCTTAAAACACGCCTTGGAAACACCGTCTCACATACCGCAAACCCACCAAAGCAGCACTTACAGCAGCCGCACAGCTATTGTCCATTAAACCCGCTATACCTCACGCCCCTTTTCCTCTCCCCCGCTGCCCATCACAGACACGCCTCCAAAACAGTCCCACACACGCCTCCGACACCACTGTCCTGACCGCTTCCAACCCCCAACCCCTACCGGAACAGCAACCTCCCCATCGCGATGGCGGCAACGGGGACGCTGAAGTTATCATCCCCTACCAGCCGAGGCGGTAGGAGTTCCACCGCCGCACAGAAAGCCGAAACCGCCGCTACCCTCCCCGCCGCCGCCGAAGGCGAAACCGCCATCACTCCGAAGCCGTGGAACCACGCTATCATGGCCATGGACACCAAGAAAGAGGAAGTCGCGAAAGCCGCGGTGCCCTCTATGCTTTTGTTGCCCCCCTTCTGCCACTTGTGTCGACCGACTTGCCGACCCACCAGGTCTGCAAGGCCGTCCCCCACGGCTAGCTAATGATGCAGTCGATGGTGGTGGTTGTGGGGGTTCGTTGAGATGTGGGAGAGGAGGGGAAGGGGAGGGGTAGGTGGGGGGGGGGGGTGAGGCGAGTGGCGGGGGGCGGAAAAGGGTGTTGGGGGTGGGAGGTGGGCAAGGTAGGAGAAAGGGCGGGGGGAAGGTGCGGCCGTGGCGGGGGCAGGGATGAAGGTAGCGGTTATTCTAATGAAAACCGAAGCAGGTTGGATTGGATCATGTCGATGAAAGTAATATAATTCAGCTCGCGATCATCGTCGGGCGTGCACAACGTAAAGACGCCTCACACAAGATGCCGAGAGGCCGTAAGACACTGCCCCCAAAAAACACGCGATATTTAGGTGTGATTTTGTTATTCCATTACCAGGTATCTGTTACGTCAGAGTAGCCTGTTTGTTTTATTGTGGGAGGAGGGGAGGATGCGCAATTTTTCAAGTAGTTGCGCCTGTTGTCGTCTAATTTCGGGGCAGCTTGAGGCAGTGGCGGGGGAGGGAGGGAGTATTGACTAGAACCAAAGATAGATTTCGAAACAATACAAAACAATTATTTACACTTGGAACGTCTTTCCATAGCAGAAGCAATAAAAAAAAAGACAAAAGTGGCCAAACGTTTCTTGTTCTTCACGAGAACAACACACGCCCCTCATCACAATCTCCAACATGAACTTGCGACCCGCTGATTATATCCCCCCCCCCCACCGCGCTCCGTCTAGACAGGGATGCGTGTTCAATGGTCAAATGACTAAGGCAAGCAACAAATTAGTACGCCCCCCCCCCACCCCGCCCCACCCCGCCCCACCCCACCCCACCCCACCGCACTCTGTTTGTTACATAGCACTACCCACTACTTGGTCACGTGATAGTAGCTCAGTGGGTTGTGGTTTATAACCAACGACGGATGTGTCGTGAGTTCGATTCTCGACGACTTCACATTTATTTTTTTCGAGCGTGCGCACTGGAGACATGATTAATAGTAATGGTAGTGTGCTCCTGAATACTGCTGTAGATACGTGACCAACTAGCTCACTTGGTAGTGCTTTATAACCAACAAAGCATATGTTTTCGAATTGCGTTGGGTTGGGTTGTAGGGTTTTTGCTCGTGGGCCCATACCCATACAGTGGTGTACCCATTGTAAGCCCATCCGGTTTAAGACCATATTAGAGATAAGACCAGAAAAATCGGCTTGTCACGAAAAAAAAACAGCCAAGACCAAGTTGCCCCTAAACCCCTAACTCGGTCTTAAGTCGGGAAAATGACACGCCTGTGCACGTTATACAAGACCCCTAACATGACCCAAGACGGCCCGACCCACGAGCGTCCTCTGCCGTACAGAGACATTTTCGTCCGATTCAAGACAGTTTTCGGTACTATCTCGGCTTAAGGCCAAAACGGTCTTAGAGAGGGATAAGGCCAAAGCAGAGTTAAGACCAGGTTTATTGGCTTGTCACGGGGTTGTCTTGAAACGGGCACACCACTGTACTGTGGTAGCTGTAAGTTGCCAAGGTGACACACCTGCAGTATAGCGACAACACCAACGACGGACGATCTCCACTCCAAGGCCGTGAGCACGACGAGCATCAGGGCGTACTTGAGCGGCCCACCCAAAGTCTCGGACGCCCTGTCGCCACCGCCACCGCGACGTAAAAAAAAGTCGACAAAACCAAACAGAAACAATCGGTTAGTTGGACTCACAGCTGAGGTTTCGTAAAAAAGATACACAGCTGAATGGCCGGCAGCACCGACTACGATCGTCCGCAACGATGGAATATATGAAGCGAAAAATAACGGTTTCGGGGATTACAGCTACAGCTACATGACGGGTACATTAATAGGAAAAATGCAGTGGTGACAGTTACATTTCTACGACTGTTACAACTATGCCGGCTACACCGGTGGTGTAGGTGATGACAGCTACAGGTATCGCGGTTACATATAAATGGCGGATGGATACAATTAAGCGTAAAAGCGATTACAGGCATGATGGATCAAACGGCGACATCGGCGACAACAGTTACCCTATGGCGGTTACATCTACATTGCGGTTACGGCTCAACAAGACAATTACAGCTATGAAAGAAAAAGCGGTGACGTCGGCTACGGCTCAACAAGACAATTACAGCTATGAAAGAAAAAGCGGTGACGTCGGCGATGATAGATACAGTTACGGCGGTTATAGCTTCAGCGCGTGCAGTTTTAATGCGGTTACAGATTACAGATTGCAGCTTAATACGATAATAAGGTGCGTGCGGGGTACGAAATTTGGTTGGGTAGGAAAATATCTTAATAACAGTATTGAAACAGGCGAACGTCAAAACCCAAGGCCTACCCAGCCCACGAAAAATGAGTCAAAACGGGCCAAAACGGGCGCACTTCTAACCAATTTTTTCGAAAAATGAGCAAAAACGGGCCAAAACGGGCCACTTCTAACCAATTTTTTTGGTGGGTTGGGTGGTTGGTTTGGCATTGAGTAATGCCGTTCGTCTATTTCGATACTATTATTACATGTTTTACTCCCCAACCAAATTGGTATCCCGCATGGCAGCTACGATAATTACAGCGATGGCGGTTGCAGCGATGGCAGTTTCATGTAGTGGCGGATGCAGAGGTGGCGGTAACACAGGTGAGAGCTACGCCTATAACCGTTACAACATTGACAGTTACAGCTATGACGGATACAACAATGACAGTTACATAAATAGCGGTTGCAGATACGACAGTTCCAGCTATATGGCGGTTATAGCTACGACGGTTACAGCTATCGCGGTTACAGCTACGACAGGTAGCAGCTACAGCAACAACAGCAGAAATAAGAACAACAGCCGACATCAACGGCAGGGAAGCAACTCATACGTCATTCGGGGGGGCGCACAACCGCGGGGAAGCTGCCACAGACAAACAGCGCAGATTTTGTTGGTGCTGGAAATCCTACAATGTATTTACCTTCCAGAGCGCGATATCCCCTTGACGAGCTCGTTGCTGCTGACATCACCGTTCTCGGCATTTCCAGACAGACCCGCTACTGTCAAGCGTGCAGCCTGGATCAAAGGAACCTTTGGCACCACCGGCACCGCCAACACCAACAACACCGCCATCAACACCAACACCAACATCACCAATCCCACCAACACCCGCCAACAGCACCACCATCACCACGAACACCATCATCACCGCCACCGTAATAACAAAACAAAAAAGCAGGCGGAGGCACAGACAGAACGACGACAACGACGAAAACGACATCGATGACGAAACCAGAAACGACAGGACGCGGACACAGACACGGCCAAACACAAAGCGCAAACAAACAAACGATAGCACAGGGAAAACGAAGCAAGTCAGTCCGGAGGGGGGTCGCAAAAAGATGTTCAAAAAAAAAAAAAAAAATAGTACAGATTCAGGAACAGCTCAAACGAAAAAAGGAAGCGACACAAACGGAATCAATCATTCAACGCAAACCAACGCCAACCGTCAGCAGCACAACTAACCTAAACACCATCAGCACCATCAACATGATGATTGGCGTCAACACAATCACCACCAACACACCTCGCAACACGCGAATTACAACGACCAATCTTGGTAACACGCAAAAGACACTCCAACCATATTGGGTTGATCCTCAGCTGCCAAGCTTTTGGGCGAAAAATGGCTACAGCAAAGGTCCCTCTAAAGTGCCGGTTGCCCGCTACAGTGCCTGAGAAATCCTTGGGCACAGATGGGAACAACCAGTAGTGGTAGTATGCGGAGTAGTGCCGGTTGCCGGTATAATGCCGGTATTTCCCTCTATAGTGCACATACCGGCACCATAGGGGGACCACTGCTGCCGCCTCTATCATACGACGCGTCTTACCGCAGCGGCGAAGAACCTAGCGCAGGGACGAGCCGTAAAAAACGGCCAGAGGGCCATGAACAAGGGGGCCGCCGTAGCGTGCACGATCTTCCTTGACACCTTGTAGCGTAGTGTAGCATCATTGTATCATGGGTAGGCCGTGCAAGAAAGAAAAAAAGGACGGCGTTATTTCATAACATTGTTTCAACTACGTCAGCTGTGAGCTTGGTCAATTTAAGGATCGATACTCATCTTTGCAAGCAGCTTGATGCTCCTGCCGGGGTAGTTATTGTACACAACATCATCAATTACGCGAGCAGGGTGGGCACTAAAAAAAAAGACGTGTATACAGGCTTCAATGAAGAAAAAAAAATCAGGAAAAAAACAAATCACTTGAACAAAATTGTACCCAAACGTGTAAAGAGAACACGAAGACAAAAAAAAGTACCCGAGGGTACCATAGGATAAAACGCATTACACAGGAAACAGGAAATCTATTTTGAAGAAACTAAAAGAAAAACAAATAATTACAATTGAATTGAAATGAAAGAATTTAATTGAATCGAAGTGGCAGAGAAAGAAAGAAGGCAAGCAAGAGAATACACCATGACATGACAAACAGTACAATACCAATACCACACAACCAGATACAAGTTACATACACCAGTCTGACCGATACGGTCAGACAAGTATATCGTACAGTACCGGTTACCCCGCTTTAAGAGCGCCCAGGATAAGAGCATTCGGGACTTAAGAGCGGTCTAATCAGGACATCCCGCCTATACTAAAAGTTATATATTTCTCAAAACAGATAAGAGCAACGTGTAGTTAAGAGCGCTTATTTCGGCTTGTCCCGGGACGCTCTTGAATCGGGGTACCCATTGTACCTGGCACAAGCTTCCCCTTCGGGATGCGTTTTGCTTGAAACCCCGGGGGTGCCTAAAAGTATCAAAGGGGGGCAAAACTCTAATAAGAACTGAAGCAAAAATAATAGCCACCGCCCCAGATCAAGGGTACAGTAGGGGGGATGTTATGATGGTGTTATGATGACGTTACGATGATGTTGACGATGATGTTATGATGATGTTATGATGGTGTTATGATGATGTTATGATGACGTTACGATGATGTTATGATGATGTTACGATGTTATGATGATGTTGACGATGATGTTATGATGATGTGATGATAATGTTACGATTATGTTATGATTATGTTACGATCATGTTATGATGATGTTACGATGCTGTTATGATGCTACGATGATGGTACGATGATGTTATGGTGATGTTATTAATATGATGATGTTATGATGTTACGATGATGTTATGGTGACGTTGTGATGATGTTATGATGATGTTACGATGCTGTTATGATGATGTTACGATGTTGTTATGATGTTATGATGATGTTATGATGTTATGATGATGTTATGATGATGTCATGATGATGTTATGATAATGTTACGATGATGTTATCATGATGTTACGATGATGTTATAATGATGTTACGGCGCTGTCATGATGATGTTATGATGATGTTACGATGATGTTATGATGATGTTACGATGATGTTATGGTGATGTTACGATGATGCTATTATGATGTTACGATGCTGTTATGATGATACGATGATCTTATGATGATATTATGATGATGTTACGATGGTGTTATGGTGATGTTATGATGGTGTTATGATATGTTATATGATGATATTATGACGATGTTACGATGACGTTAAGATGACGTTATGATGATGTTACGATGATGTTATGATGTTATGATGTTACGATGATGTTATGATGATGTTATGATGATGTTATGACGATGTTATGATGACGTTATGATGATATTACGATTATGTTATGATGATGTTAGGATGTTGTGATGTTACGATGTTATGATGATGTTACGAATGCGTTATGATGATGTTACGATGATGTCATGATGATGTTACGATGCTGTTATGATGTTACGATGATATTATGACGTTATGATGTTACGATGATGTTATGATGATGTTATGATGATGTTACGATCATGTTATGATGATATTATGATGATGTTATGATGATGTCACGATGCTGTTATGATGATGTTACGATGATGTTATGACGTTATGATGTTACGATGATGTTATGATGATGTTATGATGATGTTACGATGATGTTATGGTCATGTTATGATGGTGTTATGATGATGTTACAATGATGTTACGATGATATTATGACGATGTTACGATGATGTTAAGATGACAGTATGATGATGTTATGATCATGTTACGGTGATGTCATGATGTTATGATGATGTTATGATGATGTTATGATGATGCTATGATAATGTTATGATAATGTTATGATGGTGTTATGACATACCCCCCTTTCCCCACTACCCGGTTTTCACCAGTCGCAAGTTGTGACTCTGTACCTCACTGTCAAAATACTTTAGGCGGTTAGTTTGGCACAGCAGCAAAAGAGCTAAGCATTCCATTCCAGAGCGGATTCACATCGCAAAAGTGAAACAGCAAGTGACCCCCCCTGTTCCTTGGCGGTTTGAAGATCGCCAAGGAACAGAGGGGGTCACTCGCGCGAGTAACCCCCGAGCCACCGAAAAGCAAGCCGCCAAAAGTGACCCCCCTCTACCTTAGCTTGGTGCCAAACGACTTCATAGGCTGGTCTTTACACGAGCAAAATTATACTTAGTAGCATGCGTACCTGTGGCTGAATTTTCTCGTGCTGCGCGAGGCCCGTCCACAGCTTGACCCACACTACGCTAGCCGCCATGCAAACGGTCGACATTCCCACGTCCCACCCAAGCGCCGAGATGCCCGGCGGGGGAATCGCGCAGACGCATCTGCGACAGTTTCGACATGAGGGAGAGAGAACGAGAGAGGGGGGGGGTGGGGGAGAGGGAAAGAAATATATATAGAGAGGGGAGGCGGGGGTGACGGGGGGGGTCAGGGAGGGAAAGAGGAGGAAGAGAGGGAGGGGGAGTGGGGGGGAGGGAGAGGGAGAGAGATATATAACGAGATACGATGATAGAGAGGGGGGAGGAGGAAGGGGGGGGGGGATACTCACTTGTTGCTTGTCTTACAGTTCTTTGACGGGGAGGGCGGGGGGAACTAATGTCATGCATAGCCGTAGTTGCATGACTATAGACCCTCGCAGGGGGCATTAAGAAAGATAGAGGCGGGAACAACATAGAAGGGGGTTTCGATCAGAAGAGGCCAGCCACGACAACCGTTGAGTTTGAATGGGGTGGGGGGGGTGATCGTGACTTCCAATGGGGAAGGTCCACACGTATTTCACTGCGGGGGAAGAATAGTAAGAGCGTTTTGACGGGGGGGGGGGGACGTCTTTCAACAGAGGGGCAGGGGTTTACTACTGTAATTCGTTTCAACACTTGGGGGAAGGAGGTACTGACTTTCACGGCGGGGGGGGGGGGGGGTACTCAGTTAATGCATAGCCGAGTCTCAAGACCATAAACCCCTCGCATCCGTAAATGCCGGCACGGAGCACGTCGGGTTTTCACCGACCAGGAAGACTTTTGCGTACACCAAGGGGGAAGGTGGAGGGTGTACTCAGTTTGTGCATGGCCGTAGTCGTATGACTATAGACCCTCGCCTTAATTACTATGCCGCGAGGGAGCACGTCGGGTTTTCACCAATCAGGCAGATATTGCTTGCACCAAGCGCGAAGCGCCGTGAGGTGTTCGGCGAGTCACATAAAAGGTGAACTGCATCCTTCCAAGAACCGCTCGTAAGACGGACTTCGGCACCTTGTGCCTACTTTATTGCTTATGGATGACAGCGCCAATGAGTTATACTTTGTTTTCTGGTGTGACCACTCCAGAGACAGCAATGGGTATTACTATGTAACTGCTATGGGTGCCTTACCATATTCACACTACGTGATGCGATCATTCCCCTTGTGCGGAGTTAGGGTCCTCCACCCCGCAGAACATGATCCAACTCGATCACCATCACGGTGACCGCCAAAAAAAAAAAAAAAAGCGTACGCTGGTTGTTTAGCTCACGCAATGATTGGCAATTTCACAGCGTCATTGCCAACCAACGCCAACCCCAACATACATGTAATGATTTACAGCGTCGGTGCCAACCGAGGCCAACTAGTACATATATTAAGGGGGGGGGGTACTGACGAATTTCCATCGGGAAGTGGGTAGTGTCTTTCAAAGGAGGCGCGGGTAATGGCATCAATAAATGTAGGTATATTATCCCCCAACCCAACCCAGCAGCGTCGATACGTTTCGTGTGCTCGATGCCGTACGCAAACTCCAAATCAAAAGGAGTAGAATACAGCAGTAGCCTCTACTGTTTGTAGGGCTATCAATCGGCACGGGTGTCGTGCGGTCCGCTCGCACGCCTCTGTTATCCCCGCGCAGTTTAGTTATACACGAGACAAGCTTTCGGCCGCGAAAGTGATCGTCACTTTCTCCCCCTGCCTTTGGTCCTAAAATGTCCTTCCGTCGGCAGGGCCCACCACTGTGGTACAAGTCGTACGAGTACTCAGTTCGTATAGTTTAGACAATCAAGTGCATTTTACAGAGCATCTCAGCACGCCGGCTCGTTAGCGTTCGCGCGAGCTCTCTCAAGTACAAGATTGCCTGCGTTCATGATCATTGCGGTGCTGCTGCTGAATGTACTGGCTGGTCCGTCTCGACCTCTCCGTATGCCCTCTGGGTCCGTCTCGACTCTCGACCCCTGTCTGCTCGCCCACAAGGGTTCGGAATTCGGATGCCCGCTGCGTGGTCGGCGTTACGGACCAGATGATGATGCGAGCAGCCTTGGCTGGCCGGATCCATGACAAGCAATGTTTCAAAACAACAATCGGAACTGAACGAGGACACTCTTGATACAAGCAGCCTTTGGATCTATGGCGAGCCATGTTGCCTACTCATTCAAATGCTTGTTTTGCATGAAAACGGGAACCACAACTTCTCACTGGAAACTTTAAACTTGTTGCCAAAATCTCCTATGCAGTTCGTGATGAAACAAAACTACAAAACAGGCTACCGATAGATACAAAACTGGACTACATCTCCTATGCAGTTCGTGATGAAACAAAACTACAAAACAGGCTACCGATAGATACAAAACTGGACTACCGTTCGTACGTTGCTGGGGGACACGCGAAGTGGGCAGTATCATTTACCTGGTTTACCCGTACCCACAGGTGACTGTTATATGCTGCTGTACTGCTGTACAGAAGAACACTAACCTAAGCGAGCCGGCCCCGCTGTAGCCCCTCCCACGTGCCCAGCACCTGCCTACCGTACCCGACCCCCAAGTGCGCCGACGGCCCCCCTCGCCGACTACGGCAGTAAACCCTCCCCACCCTGTTCCTGCGCCTCGCCATCTGCGGCCGTCCCTCAGGGTCATGCGGGTGCAGGCACCTCCTACGGCGGTGCCAGTGGTGATCATGCCTGAGAGGCGGCCTCGCCCGCCACGGTCGTGGCTTGTACTTGATGTTTGTTGGGAAACAAGGAGGGGGTTGCTGTTGTTTATGATTGCAGCGGAGGTGGTGACGCCGTCAGCCGTCGTGAGGGGGCACAGCAGCGATGCCAGGACCAGCAGCGGGACAAGAAGAGCACTTGCCTTGGCGCTCATGGACAGACACATCTTCGACTCCCGTCAGCGTAGCTCTTATGATAAGATTCGCACTCGAACCCAGTTGGGGGTGTTACAGTTTGCAGTTGCGGGTGTCGTGAGAAAAGAGACGAGATTTTTCAAAGAAGGGTTTTCACAAGAGTTGAAAAGCTTTCGTTCTTTTATAAATTTCATATGAAAAAATGAGCGAAAAGAGGGGCATTTTCAAAACAGCCCCCTCCAAAACAGGTTGCAGTTCCCTGCTGCAACGCGCCTCATGTTATCGCCTAGCTTCTCGGTGCTGTGTGGAGCCCTATATCTCTCGGTGCTCACGACCTTCTCCTGCTACGCTCTACGGCCTCGCGCATTTCCCCCCCTTACCGCTTCCCCTGCGTCGTCGCAAGTAATCTCGAAGCAAGCCATGTCGGAGACTGCCGGAAAGCCGATCAAGTGAGTCACACAAGCCAATTCGTTCTCAGCCCTAACCCAGGTGCTTAGTGGAAGCTCTACTGCTGTAGAATTTCTCTAGAGCAGTACATCGAGCCACTGCATTGGTACGTGTGTTTTGTTGGCGATGTGTTGCTGTTGCTGCTGTGTTGCTGTTGCTGATGTGTTGCAGTTCGTTCGTTTGGCTTCATTGTGTTTGTTGTGCGCAAAAACTTGGGGTTGTCGATTCCTTGTTTGCGTGTTTTGCGTGTTTTACGTAGAAGAGAGCTTTGCATGTGAACAGCAGCAGCACCAGCTGATGAAGGAGCAACAGCGGCATCAGCAGAAGCAGCAGCAATAGATATAGCCTCAACGGCTGATAGATTTTGTAGTTGCAAATTGTTAAGTGTCCAGCGGACGGGTGTTCGCTTTCAGCTGACTTGAATGAATACCAGCAGTACCCTTGGGCATACCACCAGCTCTACCTGCGCAGATTTATTCGTTTTGTCCCCAGGGGCGGCCCTAGGTCACTCGATTACCAGTTACTGCCTGTATTTTTGCGGTGCCCTGCTCAGGTGTAGGCGCGGTGTTGCACACCAGGGTACTGCTGTTGGCAGTTTTCTTTTGCTTACCATCCCGTTTGTTATCTTCGCATTTTGCATACTTCTCCTTCTTCTCCCCCTCCCTAGACGTAAGTCAGATCCGGGGTCACTCGTATAGGCAGGCTCTTCTCCCCCCTCCCCGCTACGGCGGTAGCCGCCTTCGTTTTTATCGCGAGAATAGAAGATGAGTATTGACCCGAAGTCGTCTAACTCACGGCTGACGTCCTTAGAATATTTTTGTAAAATAATTAATTCCAGCGCGTTCTTCCCTCGTCGACTCTCCTCGAATTTTAATTTTACTTTGCCACCATATGAAGCGCTCTCGGCAGTTGCTGCTTCTAGACAATACAAATCTCCATACTAAGATTAACCCCTGACTCCAGCCTTGGCAGTCTCGAGGTTGACCACTGTAATAGACCACCAGGCCGACCGGCGACAGTCCAAAATAATTCTCCGTACCGAGAATTGAACCCCTGACGCGAAGCTAGTAGTGTTCGAGGTTATCCACTATACCACCGGGGCGACAGCTCGGCTCTGGGGCAAGCGAGGGGACCGTCGGTGCATTACGGCGCATGTCTGAATCCCAGCCGAGCTCCGTGGCTGTGCTCTGGGCATTCAACGTCACTGAACTGGCTCTTTTTGTCAAGGGGTTGTGCTCCGCCTCGCTGAGACGAGCAGGTGAATGGAAAACCCCACCATTTTTTTTTATCATGTTTTTAATAGCCCGTGTCCCTCTCACATGTTCGTTTTCGCCCCCACCTTCCGCCCGCTGTACAACATCATCGGTCCAATTGCTTTAACCTTCTCTGCTGCCTGCGACGCAGCAACAGTCTTTAGTGACAATCACGGACGGTGCTGCTGTGTGTATGTATGTGTGCTTCTGTACGTTGAGTCTTCTGTACGTGGAGTGTGTGCTGTCGTAGGCACACGACGATCAGGAACAGCGGCGTGTTTTTTTTTGTTGCAGAAGCAACCGCTCAGCCTCGCAGCCACAAAATCAGTATACAGCAGTTCAGCGGCAGCGATACAACGGCAGCCGTGTGCTCGAAGCTCTCGCCTTTGTGCCAGTAGTCACGGCGGCGTATGCGCGTGTGTGTGGCTGGTGCACAGCAGCAGGATATCGAACCACGACAACATGAACACGTCCAACGCAACCATAGTCAAACACACATCGTCGGACCTCATGCCAAGTATACGAAGCATACAGCAGCGGCAAGAGCAGCACTCTATGTAGTTTATACCTATACTTATCGTTGGAACGTGTTCCCCCTATGTCGACTTACGACGTCCCCGGGATACCGAGTTAGCCCCATCCCAAAGGAAAACTTTGTGGTAATACATTAAATGGGGAAAGTGGGTGTATCCAGCAAGCCGGAACAGACCTCAGCAGTACCGGCCCTCTCACGATATACCTGAAATCGGGCTCAGGCTGACTTAGTTATCGTGGGCGCGCGCGAAAAAGCGCACTCTCTTGTGTTGTTTTCGGTCGCCGAGAAGACGCTGTTCCAAGTAGCAGCGCAGAAGCTTCCGTCTGCACGCATGGTTCCCTTTTTGTTTGTCATTCCACGGTTCGTGCTAAGGTAGCATCGCCTGCCTTCACAGCATCAAGTATCTTCTACTCCTTGTCAGGGGGCCAACTTTCTCGAAAACGTGGGCTCTGACTAGGTTGAGAACTTTCTTATTTTTTTCTCAATTTTTCAGGCTGATATTCTCGTAAGTTACTTCCGTGTGATCGGGCCGGTTCTGTCTCTGTATTGCTTACAGCAACCAGTGTGAAACCGCTAGTTCCCCGCACGAGTATATGCGAGTGGACTTGTCCGTCCCTTGCACGATTCGTACTCGTGAAGACATGTTTTGATATTTCTTTGTGTCCATGGCTGACTCTTCGCACGGCCAGCTAGCCGCGAAGACGGGGGACAGCCGGTGGCTTCCAAGCTTGCAGGATAACATGTGCTTGCACGACGGTTTTCGTTATTTAAAATCCAATAATCTTGCGCGCCGGTTTCACTGGTTCTGTTTCACCATGGATCGGAGTACTGCCAATGCAAGTCAAACTCCAGGTGCGTATTCCACATACATACCCTGGTAGTCAATAGTTTATCCCCAAAATGTGATTTACCGTCTTAACCTCCCCCCCACGCTCTCCCCCCCCCCCCCACGTAGGCGTTTTTCATGTGTCGTCCATTATATTGATGCCCCGACTGTACATGTTTATTGTTCGTTAGAAACAATTGGTACTACGGTGTTATTAATACGATGCCGTGTACATGTAGCTGTTCGGCTAGATTGACTTCCTCAGCCCCCGGGCTGGTTGAGTCTTTTCTATTAGGTCTGCCTGTGCTTGTTCGAGACCTCTTGGGCTACAGATAGCAGATATCTGGTGAGGGGGTGCTTATGTGTGTTTTTGTATCAGCTATTATTTCCACAAGTATCACGTATGCATCCCTGTAGTTTAGTTTCGGTGACTACATATTGACACCCTTAGCTATGGCCGACCCCGTGCCCCCTTCCCTCCCTGACAACCAGTGACGGCCTGCTCGCTTGCCTTCTGTGTGGACCGCTTTTTTCAACGGCTCTGTTTTTTGCGGCGTTTTTTTTGGGGGGGGGCGTTCAGGTGTAAGGCGGCGGTGGCATGGGCCGCTAACGAGCCGTTGAAGGTGGAAGAGGTGGAGGTCGCCCCCCCTCAGAAGGGGGAGGTGCGCGTGAAGGTCATCGCCAACGCCTTGGTGGGTGGTGGGTGCAAGAAAAAATAGTGCTACTGGTGCGTTTTGGTGAAAAAGTGGTCCTGCTGGTACGTTATGCAAAAATGATAGAGCTGTTGTTACGTTTTGCAAGAACAAAAACACTGCTATCGATAGTACGTTTTGCAACACCAATAGTATTGCTGGTGCACGTGGCGGACAGGTTGTTGGGAAAGATACGTAGAAAAAATCTTCACACATGTACGATCGCAAGATCCAACGGACGGAATAATTTACCCGAAGATATTCCGATCACCCCGCCTAGTTCGGTACATAACAAGACCGATTTGCCGACGGCAGAGGTCGCCTCACGCGCTCTTTGGCCCTCTCACGTCCTTGGCTGATAATGCGAAGGAAGGCTCTCTCATTGCTCAACATCGCACATAAGAAAAGTCTCCCTGGCAACGGGAAACGCTGCCTCGTCCATTGGGACCCTGGTGTAGCGTAGGGGCTTCAGATACATGTCGCAAGAAAAACCGTACTGCTGGTACATGGTGCAAGAAAAATCGTACTGCTGGCGCGTTTTGCAAGAAAACGAATAGAGTACCTGGCATATTTTTTGGTCTCGAGTTTTTTTGTTTCGTTTTTCGTGGTGTCCTGCGTTAAACAACTGGACTGCACCCGCGTTTTTTGTGGACAAAGTGCTCTAGAATGCAGTCATTTTTGCTTTTGTGACGGTCAAGAGATCGTTTTGTTCATCATACCGAATCGTGCTTGCTTTTCCAGTCATTGCAATTCCGCATTGGGTTTTTCCGCCGTCGACCGTTCGATGTGTTCCTGAGAAATGCTAGGTCATGCTATGATCATGCTTATCCTGTGAGTGGTAAATCGTGATTGATTGATTGATTGATTGATTGATTGATTGATTTACCGTGAGATGCCATTCCACGTTATTTTGCCCGCCAATGGCAACAACCGTGTCGTGCACATTGTAAACAGTGGTTTCCTGCAAAATGTTGAGGCGTTGTTTTTCGGTAAACTGTTTGGCCGCCGACCTCGCCGCCGACCTCGCCGCCCCCCCTCACCCCCTCACCCAGGTCCCTCCTTCCCTTCCCCTCCCCCCTCTCCCGTCTCCCCCTTCCCTCGTCCGTCCACCCCGCCTCCCCCCTCCCCCTCCCCCCTCCCCCTCCCCCTCCCCCTGCCCCTCTCCCCCCTCCTTCCTCACGCCTTCCCCCTCTTCCTTCCCCCACCCCCCCACCCCGTCCTTCCTCGCCCCTCACCCGTTCTTTCTCTCCCCTCCTCCCTCCCTCCTCCCCCTCCCCCTCCCCCCCCCCCCGTCCCTCTTCCCCCCTCCCCCGTGCCCCCACCGTTCCCCCTTCTCCCCTCCCTCCTCCTTCTTTCGCCCTCGCCCACGCCTTTCCTCCCCCCTCCGCCTTCCCCCCTCCTCGCGGCCCGTTGTTTCGTCCAATCGTCCGCGCTCCCACGCCGCCCACTTCTCGCTCGGCTGGAGCGGTTCATTGTCCTCACGCATCCCCTTCCTGCCATGTCGAAAACGCCGCCATATTACGTATAGTGCCACACCGACATCTACACCCTCTCAGGGCAGGTGAGGGTTTCGGTCAACCGTTGCGTTGAGATGGTTTTGTTTGTCTGATTGGTTTGGTTTGGTTGATTGAGGTTTAGTTGATTTCTCTTTTTTGTTTGTTTTGGTTTGTTAGGTTTTGTTTGATTTAATTCAATTTGGTTTAATATAATATTATTTGGTTTGGTTTAATTCCATTTGATTTGGTTTTATTTTGTTTGATAATTACTGGCTGTTCGACTCAATTGGTTCGTCGATGTGATAGGTTTATTGGTTGGACTGGTTGGACCGGTTGGTTGGCCAAATTGGTTCATTGCTCTGATGAGTCCATTGATCCGATGTTTATTGATCTGATTGGTTCATCGACATGATTGGAGCATCTGCCTGATGTTGTTGATTCGTTGAAGTTGTTCCTTGGGTTGATCGATTTGTTCTGTGAATCGTATTCACTCGTTGATGCTTTCAATTGGTTCATTAATTCAACACAACGCTGATTTGATTTGTCCATTGGTTTGACTGATGTAAGTGCTGCCCCCCATGTGTCCCGAGGTTTTTTGTTTGGTTTGTTGAATCGGACCAAGTTCGTTTGTACTCGTTTCTTTTTCAGGGACCTGAAAGACATGAAGTAGGTAAAACACATTTTTCGATTTTCAAGGATGACTCTCTTCATGCAGTTTCGTCGTCTGTCGCCCTCTTTCCCCGTTTTTCTATACCAACTCCCTATCCCTCCCCTCCCCTCCCTTCCCGTGCCTTCTCTTTTTGTTCGTGACGATGCGTTTTTTTTTGGTGTTCGCAAGGATGCCGAGGGACTTTTCCCGTCAATCTTGGGTCACGAGGCCGGATGTATCGTGGAGTCGGTGGGGGAAGGCGTAACAACTGTCAAGCCCGGAGACAAGGTAGTTCTATCTTCTTTCCTCCTTTCCTTTCTTTCTTGTTTTCTTTTTTTTTGTCCTCCGGCGGATGGGGAAGAATAAAGCTTAAATCTCACCACCTTTCCCCAAGTATTTTCATGATGTCGTGTATCATTTTTTATTACACCCTGGTGACCATTTAGTTTTTTGTTTGTTTGTTGTTTTTGTGACATGTGCTGCGATACTGTAGGGGTAACACAATTTAAAACAAAAATACCTTGAAATACGATCGCCGTGAGTTCCTCGAATTTAGGGTCGATATTTTAACCTTTGTTTCTCTGGCCGACAAGGTTTTGTTTGCCTTATACCGCTGGAATCTCGTTTTGGTTTATCATGGTATGCGCTCCATACCTAAAGCAGGCCGTGGGATTTGTTTGATACCTCGAACAGGTAATGATCTAGTTCATATAGATCATCTACAGATCATCTAGATAATCTACGGTGCATTCCGCATCTGCCGCTGTAAGATGTGGTGCTGGATCGGCATCTATAGAGAGTACAAGGTTCCCCTTCGAGATGTGTTTGGCTTGAAATCCCGGGGAGTGTTCGCATGCTGGACAGGGACAACAACTATTGAAAATTAAAGAAGAAAATAATCAGCCACCGCCCCTTTGTAACCGGGTAAGTAACACCGACCAGCCCAAACGAGTTTATAGCTTAGTCTATATCCAACCCAGGAAACATGTGCTAGGTCGTGCAGATCGTACGGCTCCCACCGGGTAACATGAGCTACCCCGTACAGATCTTCTCCAAAGTCAGTTTTTTTGGGTGATAGGTGGAGCCCCTCTCCTCCATCGAGGGATCTCAGACACTGATTGGATTGACGATAGGCACAGCTCACGCTAGCGCTATAGTGGGAACCGAAGGAGGACACGCCAGCTAGCGCTGGAGTGCGATCGCAATTGAGTTAAATCGACACACAACGTGTATGAAAATACGTGGAAGTGTGGGGAGCTCAAGCTTTGTTTTTCCCCATCCGCGGGAGGATAAAAAAAAAAAAGGATGGACCTAGGTGCACGGTAGGGTAGTCACTTTTGGAGGCGTTTTGTTAAGTGGGTCGGGGTCAATCGCGCGAGTGACCCCCCTGTTCCTTGCGGTCTTTAGCTTTGGTGCTGTTATAGCTTGGCGACGCGAAGAATCCGCAAGGGGATGGTAAGCTACGCTGCGCCAAATCAGTAGCCGAAAGTTTTTTTGTCCGAAATGTACGGGCTCGTTCTTGCGGGTGGGGAACACCCGTGGGCCGAGTCGTTCTACGGTGGTAGCCCCCCCCAACTTATTCTTTCACGAAACCGCCGGTTTCAAAACCAACTCCCGGTCGTATCTCCTGAAATACGGTGTGGTGTCCCTCGACACCCTCCCCGACGTCATCGATCGATGTAGACCTTTGCACACGAGAGAATATATGGATATACTTTGTTTTCGATCGTATCCATCCTTGTGTCGAGCAGTCATGAAACGTTCGTTAAATAAAATCGCTGGCTTCGGGGGGGGGAGGCTATCTTAGAATCAGTCGGCCCCGAGTGAAGATGGAAAAATGGAGGTACCCTCGCTACCGTGGCGTCGGTCGTTTTGTGTTTATGACCACCCGTGTATGAGACGCGTGCCACGATAGAGGTTCACCGATTTTTTTTCTTGGTGAGGTTCGTCACTTTTGGAGGTTAAGACAGCTTTAAGACGTGTCCTTCATAACCCAAAAACCGATGTGGAGAAGAAGAAAAACAAAGAAAAAAAAAACTCTACCGGATGAAAAAATCCCATACGTAGGGCCTAGGTATGCAACAACGAGAACCATCATGCCGGAAGAAAAAAATAACCTTCTTTTCGGACGATCTTGGGGTGAGAAGCCCCCGTCATTCAGTGGCCATTTCAGACGAAAAGTGCCGTCATACCTCTGTTGTAGCGCTTGCCGTGATACCGCTGAAACTGCGTTTTCGTGTAGGGGACGTGGACCCGCTATTAATAGAAAGAAGAAAATTGTACCGCCAAAGTAGTCGGGTGGAACAGGAAGAAGGCGCACAGGGCTGCCCTTGTGGCAACACGGACGCGAGTAGAAGCCACGTAGCGGGAGAAATGTGAATTTTACACGGGGGAACGGAACGTGTTGAGGGGAAAGAGATGAGGAAAATTGACGGGTGTGACATGGAGAGGTTTGGTACGTTAGATAGTAGCGAGAAAACAGTCGCTGCCCTAGGAGGCAGATGGTGGCCGCAGACGGTCAAACAGGAAGGACAGAAGATGAGCAAAAAGTTGTCCCAGGTATGTTATATATGGAAGAAACGTGCTTAACGCCCGAACGTTGGAGGTTTCTGTTTTTTGGAGTAGGAACGGTGCTCCGTCTCGAAAGGGCTGTGTGGTCAATGGTCAAATGGCAAAGGCAAGCTGCAAATGAATACGCCCCTCCCCACCCCCCCTTCCCCCTTTCCCGCGATGGTGCCCCATGTGCCCCGGCCGCGTAGGTGATCCCGTGCTACACCCCCGAGTGCAAAGAGGCGAGCTGCATCTTCTGCCAGAGCAAAAAGACGAACCTCTGCCCCGCCATTCGGGCTACTCAGGGGAAAGGTACCGCCTCATTGCTATTACTGTGAAACATTAACAATTCATTATTACCGTAGATATTTTGCCCGGCCATGCTATGTGCTGTCCTGTCCTGTTCTGTCATGTCTTGTCCTGCCCTGTCTTGTCCTAGTCTTGGCTACGTATCCTATCCTATTCTACCGTATCCTGTCCTACCCCATGGTATCCTATCACTGTCGTATCCTACCCTGTCCTACCCTATCCTATCCCATCCTATCGCATCGCGTTCTACCCTGTCCTATCCTGTCCTATCCTGTCCTAACCTACCGACCCTATCCTGTCCTACCCCATGCTATTCTATTGTATCATATCCTGTCCTGTCCTGTCCTATCCTGTCCTATCCTATCCTATCCTATCCTATCCTACCCCATCCTGTTATATCCTGTCCTACTATAACATTTCCTATCCTACCCCACATTACCGTACCCTTCCCTACCCTACCTTACCTTACGCTACCTTACCCTATCCTACCCTTCCCTATCCTATCCTATCCTACCCTACCCTGCCCTGCCCTACCCTGCCCTACCCTACCCTGCCCTGCCCTATCCTACCCTACCCCACCATATCCTATCCTGAGCTTTCCTGCCCTGCGCTGCCCATGTGATGCTGGTCATGTCCTCTGCTTAGGTGTGATGCCCGATGGTACCTCGCGATTCAGCATCAACGGCAAGCCCGTCTACCACTTCATGTGAGACAGCCAGCCAATTCGTGACAATACTAGTTGACGAGCGAGACAGAGTGAAATTGCCCGCACGGTTTCTCTTTACACTCGGCGGCACGGTTCTCTCAAGAAAGATAGTAATAGCTCAGATCACAGATGTCTCCCCCTCGGGCATAGTAGCATCATAGAAATACATAGTAATATCATAGCAATATCATAGCAATATCATAGCAATATCATAGCAATATCATAGCAATATCGTGGTAGTAACAAAGTAATAGCATAGTAATATAGTAATGGCATAGTAATATCATAGTAATAGCATAGTGATAGCGTAGTAATAGCATAGTAATAGCATAGCAGTAGCATAGTAATAGCATAGTAATATCATAGTAATATAATGGTAATTTAATAGTAATATCATAGTAATATCATAGTAATAGCATAGTAATATCTTAGTAATATCATAGTAATATCATAGTACTATCATAGTACTATCATAGTACTATCATAAATATATTTTAAAAAATGAAAAATACACTTCTGCTGTGGGATCGACCAAAAATATTTTTTTGATCAAAATATATATATCATTCTTTTTTGGGGGAATTCGGTCAGGAGTTTTGTCCGTCTCGGCCTCAGTATGCGCTTATCGGAACTGGAATTCTCGGTCAAAATAGCTTCGTTCGAGCGCCGTCTTCGGGGGGCGGCTCAAACGCCCCTCGCCCTGCCGTATCCGTTCCGCACCTGGCTGGGATCGGGTACGTGGGCTGAGCGAGACAAGCGAGAAGTGCGCAAATTTGTGTATTTTGGGCGGTATACGCCCGACTTATTCTTGGATCTTGGCATATGCAGAGCTTGAATGAAAAAATCATATGGGAAAGCATTTATATCCAAGTTGGCATCATTTTCAAATTGGCTTCTTATTTCGTCCCCACCACACTTTTTTCATGGTCACACCTCGAAGCTTTTGCCCTAATGTGCACATCGTACGACTGACTGCTGTGTCGTTGCTTTTCGATATCGGATTTCAAGGTTGAATACCTTTCTTCTACCGTTCGTTGTCTTCGAGGCGGGCCGTTCCCTACCCAACATCATTACACCCAGTGTCCGTGCTGATTCTTCATCCTTAGACTAGAGAGATGCTGTTATGACTATGTGGTCACAGACTGTGAGACAGAGTAAACCAAGCAATCGCAATTGATCAAGGTGTATATTATATAGCAAGTGAGATGCTAGCGTACCGGGTACGAGAACACAACAAAACCGGCCAGACCATAAAAAAAATAGAAAACAAACGCAGCGGACGGAGTCGCTTTTAAAAATCGCAGTACGAGAAACAATGTTTTGTCAGTCTTTTCGTTCGCCGCTCCAAAGAGTCGTTCCGTATTTATTGGTTCACGATCAACGACCCATCTTTCCGGACCGCATAATAAATAGCTCACACTAATTCCATGTATATGTATCCCCACAAACGAAACGTGGATGCACTTCTAAAGGTACGTGTGATCATCAACGTAGTAGAGTTTCGAACGCTTTGTTGCGTGGTTGCAAGAATTGCGATGGCTACTGCCTGCTGTTGTTGCTGGTCAATACATCGTGTGCGCTAGCAATTAATTGATGACAGCGTAATAAAATATAGGGATCTTGAAAATGTCTCATCTCGTGTTCGCCAGGAAGTACCCGACGATACAGAGTAATAGGGGTCTTCTTGACAATATCTCCTGTGCGCGACAGCAATCGACGATACAGCAGTATCATAGAGAATAGGGACCTTCTGCACAAATTTTCGTGGTACCTATCACTACGCATACGCACGTCAGACGCAAGTCAATTGGAAAAAAAAAAAAATAGAAAAGGCACAGAAGAAAGAAAATGGGTATTATGTTCCGATTCAAGATCACCCTTTGTCAAGCCGAAGCAGGCGCTCATTGCTCTTATCTTTTGTGGGCAATATATATGGCTGTTAGTACCGGGACATGGCGATTTGACCGCTCTTCTTATGATCCCGAAGGACTTTATCGTGACGCTCTGGGCACCAACTGCATAGATTCATCCCGAGGTCGAGCGTTTGGTACGAATTGCGGTCGCATGGCAATGTTTTTCCCTTCGCGAGTAGCATGCAAGAAAACCCGCGAAAATATTAGCGAGCTTAGGTTTCTGACCCAATAAGCGAATGAAATCGGACTTCTCAGCAGACTGTTTCGGTGTCGCATAAGCGACAAAGAGGTGATCATGTGCGGGCACAGCAAGTATTCCATGATTATTCGACCATTATGCCAGTGAGTCAAATACACACTGTTTTGGCCTAATTTCAGGCTTTTTCCACGGTTGGTTATTATGCACAAGTCGTGCCAGTCTTAGTTTCACATGTTATTATGTCGTTTTTCTCTAACACCCCATTTTTGTTTGAAATTAATTGTGCGTATAACCGGGAGGGCCTGAATCCTGCATACAAATGTCTCTAATTAGTCCATTTATATTGCGTTTGGTGCTGTTGTTGCTGTTCAAGTGTTTCTCATCCTCATTGTGAGCGTGCTTGCTCGGCACGCCAACCTGATATAGGCTCAAAATCGCTTTTTTGTGCGACCTATCATGCAAATAACTCATTGAACTGCGCTCGCATTGCAAATGTTTGCCGTATGCTAGAAGTGCGAGAAAACCCGACTCGGTCAATAATTGTGAGCTTATTGGGTCAAAGCCTACCAGCCAATCACGAGAAATAAGCCAATGGAGCCGGGGTTGACACGCCGTGCGGGGAGGTATATCAACCCGGGAGATCATCGTTAAAGTTCCCACGTTGCTGGGGCTATAGATATTTGGAGGATTTCTGAACCGGGGATGGGGCCCTATCTCCCCCGTTTGGGACGGAACTGCCCCCTATCGGTTGCTGAGCCTCTATCATCCTCCTACTATAGGTAAGGTGTGGGGCCGCTGTGGAGCTCGAACCAATCAGCGATTCTAGTCAATGGAACTGGGGTTTCCACACCGTGGGGGGCGGTGTCGACCCGAGGGAAGTCCGTTTGCTTCCCCCGTTTGTCTAATCTTTAGATGTATGGAATGACCCCTGGACCGGGGATGGGACCCTATAGTCCCCGGGTGGAGCTGGCTCTATAATATACGAATCTCAGCCAATTTAGAGATCGGCCGGTCGGCGGCATTGGGGATTTACACACTGTGCGGGGAGGTATCAATCCTGGTGATATATCCGAGTTCGTTCCCGGGTTGTCGGAGTTGTATACATGTGAATGGATTATGATTCTGGGAATGGACCCTATCGTCCCCAGATAACGGTTACTTTATGTACGATCTCCGGCCAATGAGCGACCAGCAATCAGACAAAAAGGCCATACCAGGAACTTTATGTTTTTACTTTTGTCTAAACTCGATCGAGCCTGAAATTCTTATCCACCAAATTCTTTGAAAAAAATATTTTGAGGACGTCAGCCGTGAAGTACGTACTATTAATACCAATATTCCATCGACCAGACGAGAAAATGGTCTACAGCAACAAGTAGCAACAATATTATTATAGCATTCGAGGAATTGAATGACGAAGGCAGCAATACCATGTTTCACGCCTATAATACCGTCAGCAAGTCTCTCCACGATCACTATATACACACAGAGACACAGTCGGTCTGCGAGCCTCGGATCTATATATTATAAAAACAAAAATACACTCCAGCTGCTGTGAGATCAATTTTTGTCGCAACTCATCTTTGCGAGCTGTGTGTGATATTCCGATCGCGCGTATTATATTATGGTATCATGCATGTAGCAGAAGCTGGCTCAGTGCGCGCCTGTCAGTTGCTACGTAGAGAACATGCAGCAAACATTTGGCCATCCCTCTGCTGGCCCTGGATGCTTGGTTGAGTCGAAACGGCAAGGAACGCACTCGAAACGTCTCTTCGTGGTCAGAGTAGAGGGTCAGTTTGCGTGGGCTCGGATTTATCCCATCGAAATATATTTAATGATGCTCGGAATCGGATTCACGCAAGAAACGGAGAAACAAAGGAAACGACGGAAGTAGTAAGTAGTCCACTGTTAGTCTATATCAATCTCTCGGCATTACTCTACGTTCTACACGCGTAGACTATGTGTTGTGTGGTAAAGGTTTTTACTCTATCGATTATTGAATTGAACAAGTCGGAGTGCTGCCCTACCCATGCGGAGCCCTTGTAATGATATTATAGTGATGTCAGGGACTATCTACTTTACAGCAGTAGTACGTTTGCCATGTGACAATGTAAGTAGTCCACTGTTAGTCTATATAAATCTCTTGGCATTACTTTATGTTCTTCACGCGTAGACTATGTGTTGTGTGGTAACGGTTTGTACTCTGTCGAATATTGAATCGAACAAGTCGAAGTGCTGCCCTGCCCTACCCATGCGGAGCCCTTGTAATGATACCATAGTAATATCAGGGACTATCTACTTTACAACAGTAGTACGCTTGCCATGTGACAACGTTCAGCGTGAGTGCCAATAAAAAAAGGACAGACCAGCAGAAAATAAACCACGACGAACAAAACACACCAAAAGTATAATAGGACAACCAAAAGCCGATTTATACCCCCCCCCCCTAAAAAAAACGCTCCTAAAACCTTCCCCCGCTGACGTGTGAAAAACGTGGACACTGTCCTGTAGGGGGTGTTCTACAATGTCTGAGTACACGGTCATCTCCGAGATCTCCGCAGCCAAGGTCTCCGACGACGCCGACCTGGAAAAGGTAACATCGTACTGAAGGGGTCCCACAATAAGACGGTCTGAGTAAGGCGGTATGCTTATATACGGCGGTCAAAATCACTCGGCGCCACTGGGGAATTGCACTCGTAACGTGGAATGAATAAGGCGGGTTCCCTTTATAAGGCGGTCGTATTGCTCAAGGCGGTCGTATTGCGCCGACAAACCACCGCCTTGCTGGGAGGCACCTACTGTATCAACATTACCTCATGTGTGTGTGGGGGGGGTACTGCTGTTACTCGTATGATATCATGAAACCTTTTGGGAGTTATAAGGGAGGAGGGGTAATGCTGTTACTTGAATGGTATATAAACCATTTTGAGACCGCTGGGGGGGGGGGGGCGTACTCGTTTCATGCATAGCAGTAGTCGTATGGCCACAACTACGTGCGGGGGTGGAGGGGGTGTACTCATTTCATGCATACCCGTAGCCGTAAGTTTGTCTATAGACCCTCGCATCCATACAAAGAAGGAACGAAGCTGGTTCGGTTTTCACCGACCAGGCAGACGTTGCATGCACCAAGCGCCAAGCGCCGTGGGGTGTTTGGAAAGTCACATGGAGGGCTAGCTGCACGCTACTAAGATAGTATAAGGGCGGGGGGTCTACTGCTGTTATTTGTATGATATGATGAACGCTTTTGGGACCCTGGCATGAGCAGAGAAGTTGGGTGTTTTCAGCCGTTTAGCGTCACCGCGTTATTGTTGGAGGATGTTTCTGCACGCGTGTGTTGGAACTCTTTTGTATCCATGGTTTGGTTCGGGCGCTTGGCGACATCCAGCAGCCCGGGTTTTGCGTCACGTGGCCGATGCTGTGAAATCGTCGGGGGGGCGTTTGTGACACCTTGATTTTCTGCTCTCAACTCTGGAATTCCCAAAAGTGTTCTTGCCATATATGGCTTGATTGGGGTGCTGTTACTCCTATAGCTTCAAGCCGCCGCCGCCGCCGCCGCTTCTGCTGCTTATACTACGGGTAGATTCATTTTTGTGCTGCTGCTGCTGCTACTCAAGCTTCATTGTGTTCCCGTTTTTCATATATAGCTTTTCTCTGTCTCTCCATCTGTTCTATATATATATCTCTGTTAAGGTTTGCCTGTTCGGTTGCGGCATCAGCACGGGGTTCGGGGCTGTGATGAACACTTGTGACGTCGAGGAGGGGACAACGGTTGCCGTTTTCGGGCTAGGAGCCGTGGGACTCGCAGCTGTTCAGGTACGAGGGGGGGGGGGGGGTAGCCATGCTGCGCTTGTGGGGGGGGGGGCGTACTCATTTGTTACTTGCCACGTCATTTGACCGTTGACCAGGCATCCCCTTCGAGACGGGGGGGGGGCAGTTTACCTGATTTTTCGTAGGTTTCTCGCACAAGAAATTTTCTACCTTTTTTTTCTGATTGTGGCCGGGAGCAACTAAATTGCTGCAATCGAAGGCACAAAGATGGCTCCATGATTTTGTTTGTCAAATATGACTTTTAGAATGGGTACCAAGCCCTGTTATAGCTCTGCCCCATCATACCCAAAGCCAGAGAACAGAGATTCTGGGAGAGACATTGAGGACATGAGAGGGCCATCCATGTCGCCCCAACGCCTCAGTCGTTGGGGCGACCTGCCCCCCTTCTCTTGCAGTGGAGCGGATGCCGCGAACTCCTCGTATCAAATTCCTATTTTTCCTCCAAGTGCGATATATCAGGGGACCGAGCGGAAGCCGAGTTCGGGGCAGGCTGCGGATGGAGCACATGCGGAGGATTAAAGCTACACATGACATACGGGGCCGGCGTGGAGGCGGGCGCAAGAAGTAGCTGATGAGGCCGGTGAAGTGCACATACGTGTCTGCTGTTGAAAGCACGAGCCCATGACCCGTCTCTTAGGACGCCACAGCCATGGTTTTGCTTTCTTCAACACACACTAAGCGGGAAAATACGCGGCGTGATGGATTATTTCTGTGATCATTTGATTCGTCCATAGGCTGTAATATTTTAATCATTCGCACTCAAACTGGCATGCGACAACGAGAGATGTAGAGCGACGGTAAGAGTCACTGCAGCAGCGATGGAAATATCTCATACCTGGTTGGGACATTCGTGGGGGGCAGGGTCGCCCAAGCGGGCCTGTTGGTTTGATCCTTTACCATTTTCACGAGCAGTTGGGATGTACGTACGAGAAAAGATAGCCTCGGGGTCGTTTCAGAGCGGTCTTGTCTGGCTAGGCGATGCACTCCAGACCTAGCTGCAGGCGCCGGCGCACGCTTGGTCTAGGCTGCGAGTATGACGTTGGACCTGTGACATATACCTGTACTGTGTGGCTATAACGCTCGCATCTTACAGCGGCCACGATGTCCGCTCATTGCAGCGGTAGTAGTTTCAGGGTAGCATATCCAGTCACGAAATAAAAACTGAAGGAGGCCAGCTGCATCCTCTCCTACTAAATAGCATACTTCAGTGAAAACATGTACCGAAAGGGCCCGAGCGGCACGCTAAAACGTACCTGGTACCTGGTAAGTAAAAAACGGCTCGTATACGAGCGCTGAACAAGGCCCGAGGGACACACTTAACCGTGTATACGTGACTACTCTGTATATCATACCCAACCAAGCGCCGAGCACACCCAACAGGTCGCCAAAGACCTCGTATGCTATGCGGGGTGTTTTCTTGCGAACACTAAATAATGCCCGAGGGCCGAGGGGCACACTAGACGTGCATCAGGTATATACGAAACGGCCCTAGATATCATACCCTAGCGCATAATGTGTAACCCGAGGGGCATACTAAAACGTACACGTATTGTAACCATTGTGCCACGACTATCCTCTTTACTGCTGGGCATATGGAAGATCGCACGTACGTTGCCCTGTGATCTTACGTCGATGGGTTTACTCGCGCGCACTGACGCGCCACAAAAATGCTCTGTACTGCCGTAAATTGCAGAGCTCACATGTACGTATTGCGCGTTGCCCCGGTAGATTTGTATCACACGTATCGCAGCCTTAACTGTGATTAGCCTAGCATACCCTCGCGTTTCCCTCTGCTCGAGGTTTCTTCCCTTTGCTAAAGGTGGATGATAGATTCGATTTTCTGACAGGACTGCCTGGTAGTCCGGGGCTCAGCCTTCCCTCCGCTTGAGGTGATGACCATCGCGGCTCGCAATTCCCTTTGCCCGAGATCGAAGACGGATTTTCATTTAGCCGGCACGACTGCGTGACGGTTGGCCGCTCGCTGTTACCTCTGGACCAACGCTTCGGTAGGGGTTACCCCCTGTTTTGCTTCTGGATTTGAGCCGCTCGCGCGAGTGACTCTGTACCTCACTTACAAAAGCGATTTCTATGATTTGCTCGGCGCAGCGTAGCTAACCATACCGCTAACCATACCGTTGCGGCCCATGTAGCAAATTTTTCTATCAGCACGAAAAGTAAAACCGCACGTGAACAGGGGGGTCACTCGCGCGAGTGACCCCGCGCCACTGCCAAAAAAGGTCCCTTAAAATGGAACCCTCATGCCGTAGCTTCTGGTCTCTGCCGGAGGCCCTTTTCTCTGCTAGAGGTGGTGATTCGCTCGCTGCTGCCTCTGCTAGAGGTGGTGATTGCCTCTGATTGAGGTGGTAATACCGCGGCTCGTGCTTCTGTTTCCCTCCGTTCGAGTTCTACCCTATGCGCGAGGTGGGTGGCTAAATTGAGTTTTCTAGCACGACCGTGCGACAGCCCCGCGGGCGCTCAAGCGTAGACGTTAGACGTGATGAACTGTATAAACTCGATTGGGATGGTCGGTGTTGCGCGCCAGGTTATTTGCGCGGTGGCTTAATTGACGCCTGTACAACTGGAAACCCGATCTGGGGGACAAATTACGTGGAGTTAGTATAGGGAGGGATTTCGGGGCTCTAAAGAGGTTACGTTTAACGGGCTCTTCCCCTTTATCATCTTGCGATGCCCCCGGGCTTCTAAGCCAACCATACACGGAAGAGGAAGCTTGTGTATAGATGTGTATATTTAAGGCAGGCTTGTCCCGTTCCTCGCGGTTGGGACAACCGCGCGTGATCGATCTAACGCGGCTCGCTCTTCCCTTTGCTGGAGGTTATTTTCCCGGTTCATGTTTGGTGGACGCTTCACCCCTTTAGAGCCCAAAATCCCGCCCTATGATGAATTCAAGTAAATTTGTCAAAAAACAGGTTTCCAGTTGTAAATGCGTTAGGTTAGGCTTTCTTACACGTCTGCGTGACCGTATCAGTTTATGCACTGCTGATTATTTTTCCCTCTGCTCGAGTGAGATGCATTACAGATACGGAACACGGAATGTTTGTTGTTATGGCAGCGGCTGTCGATATACCACAGCTTGTTTTTCCTACGGCTCGCAGCCGCTTTGATCGTGCTGGTACGGCTCTGCAGCAGTGGAGGTGGATGCCGCTGCCGCTTGCTTGTTCCCTCTACTCGAGTGGGATCTTTGCGGAACATTGATATTCGTGGTAGACGCGGTTGATATACCACAGTTCGCTTTCCCCGCTGTTCGCGATCGCTCTGGAAATGTCGGCATTGCTCGCGGTTGCTCTGATTCTACTGACGCAACTACGTGTAAACGGCGGTAGATGTAGATATACTGCGGCTTGAGGTGAATGTGATGCTGGCGCTGAACGTTTGGAGGTGGTGTAGTGGCGGTTGATATACCGCAGCTTGATTTCCCGCGGAGAGTAGTCGCTTGGACTCTGCTGACACGACTGGACTTGCGCTGCTCGTTTGATTTCCTCTGCTTAAGGAGTACTGTATTTATACATGTGTGCCTTTTTGTTTTGCTGATGTAGAACCATTGGATTTATTGTCGTGAGAGTGAATATGCCGCAGCTCACTATTCCCGGTGCTCACGGTCCCCTTGACTAGATTGACACGGTTGAGGGACAGCTGTTGATATTCCACTGCTCGTTCCTCCCTCTTCTCGAACTCGATGTTGATATAGCACGGGTCGCTTTCCCCGTGGCTTGTAGTTGATATATTGCCGACACGGCGGTGGAGTGGTTTGCAGCTGGTATACTGCAAGTCAGGCTCGCCGCTTTTTGCGGGGGATACACAGCTCTTTAGCAGCCACCGCTGGGCCTTTGCTACGGTAGCCGGTGTCCAGCTGGTCGCGGCGGGGCGTGCCCGCATTCGCCACCACGCTTACGGCTCTGAGTATCCACACCATTGTCGTTTTCGATTATGGAGAGCTTGGTGTGGTTCCAATACACAAGAGGGGTCTGCATGCGTGACTTTCCAGTAGTACGCTGTGGAACGCAGCAGAATCGCCGCCGGTTGGCGCGGTGCCTCAGCTGCACATGTGTAGTGCGTCGTAGTTACTGTTCTACATATACCACGGGTCGTGGCTTCTACCGGTTGTGGTTGACGCACAAATATTTCTGACATGGTTAGGTATAGATGTTGGCTGCATTGGCCGAGGCACAGTTTTCGCTAGCACGGTGTCGTGCGTCCGGTTGATATACCGTTGATAAATAGTCATGATTGTAGGTCGCCGATCCCACCGGTCGCGCGGGTCACGAATGCCGTCAATATGCTGCTGATGGGCAATGATAACAGACGACTCGCCTGCGCCATTGTTGCTGTGGCATGCACTGCCCATGTCAACTTCTGCACCGAAACCATGCATCGTCGCCGACGTTGCGACACAGCTGCCGCTCATGTCTCCTCTTGGTGGCGGCGGCAGCTACAGCTGCCGCTGATTCTTAGCAAGGAACATTATAGCGCGACTGCTTACCGTATACTACATAAGAAACCACACCCCCCACAGAAAATCACACCCCGGTGATATTTTTTGGCATTTCTAACGAGGAGGCGAATTATCACCCGGGTTCCGTAAGATATCACCCCCTGAGGTTACGCCGCATACATTTACGGGGCCCCGCCTCCTATCATCGGGGTGATGCAGCATTTGCCTGGGTATCACACACAGCACACACCCTCTGTGCGGGGTAACACACCGTAAGGAGACCTCCAACAACGTGAACGTAGCGAGAGAACAGAATGCCGCCGCCAGCACCTCCGCTCCTTCGACAAGTGCTTCGACCACAGCAGTGCAGGCGCGACCGATCACCTCGTTCTTTCGACCCAAGCAAACTTCTTCTACACCTGCGACTCCCCCTGCTACTGCTCCTGCTGTTGCTCCTGCTGCTGCTGTTGAATCGACAGCAGCAGCAGCTGGCACAGCAACAGGCGGCAATATGGTAGCCACCGCACTGGCTCAGCAGCCAGTTGCTGACTCGCTCGCAGCAGCGCACACAAGTACCGCAGAAGCGTCAGCACGCACCAGTCAAGCCTCCCAGCAGGCAGACGTGGCGAGGCAGCAGCCCAGCAATCCCGTCAGCATCGGCGAACGATCTACCGTTACAGGCAGTGTTATCACACCCCTTTTCATCGCACCCCCCACTACCACACGCCCTACGCCCTCCTGTGGGTGTGCAGAAGTGCTATTACACCCGGTGGTTTATCACACCCCCTTCGTGGCCCCTGCGAGCTGCACGTTATCACCCGGGTTACATAAGATGCCACACCCCCACAGGATGCCACACCCGGTGATATATTTTTTTAAACCGAAAAGGTTGTCACCGGGGTGTGGTTTCTTACGTAGTATACGATACACCACCGCGCCCTATGTGGTGGTAGCTGCACCGTGGTGATTGATACAGCGGTCTCGAAGCTGACGCTGCGGCCCCACGTTTGCGGGTGCCGCTGTGTTATAATCTCGATTGCTAGATGGTTTGCGACTTGTATACCGCTGTACCGCTCTCATAAGAGCTGCTGTGTCTAAGCCACTGTTTCTGATACTGCTGTATGGTCGCTGCCGTTGCTAAATCGTTAGTGTTTACACAGTGATGCCATAGCCGCAACCGAAACTGTCCTTGTTTCGCGTGACAGAGACAATGTTTGGGTGTGGTGGAGAGTAACTGTGCGGGTATAGGTTGCCGATATACCCTCTGTAGAAGTGCAGAACGCGAACCCCGTGAACTCATGGGTTACGTTCGCGCAGGCGCTGAACTATATCGTCGCAAAGACCCTCACTTTGAACCTCTCGGAGGACCCTCCCCTGCTCACTAACAGCACAAACGCACAGAGTCGGTGCTCTGCCGGTGATCGGCACCATTTGCTTGTTCGTTGCACCCGCTAATATATGGCGACCCCCCCCGTAAAATATGCATACCAGGTATAGTAGTTGGCCTCGGTTGGCACCGACGCTGTATAACATTATAAGTATATTGGGGTTGGCGTTGGTTGGCAACGACGCCGTAAAATAGGCCATTCATTGCGTTAGCTAGACAACCAGGGTACCGTTTTTTTGTTTTTTTTTGGCGGTCACCATGATGGTTATCGATTAGATCGTAGTGGGCGGGGTGGAGAACCATAGCCCCTGACAAGGGGAACGATCGCATCACGTAGTTTGAAAATGGTAAGGCGCCCACGAGGCAGTTACATAGTAACACCCCATTGCTGTCTCTGGAGTGGTCACACCAGAAAACAAAATATAACTCATTGGCGCTGTCATCCATAAGCAAGAAAGTAGGCACAAGGTGCCGAAGTCTTACGTCTTACGAGCGGTTCTTGGAAGGATACAGTTCACCCTTCATGCGACTCGCCTAACACCTCACGGTGCTTCGCGCTTGGTGCACGGAATATCTGCCTGGTTGGTGAAAACCCGACGTGCTCCGACCCCGTCCCGGCATAGTAGGGATGCGAGGTCTATGGTAATCCGACTACGGCCATGCACGAACTGAGTACACCCCCGCCCCTTTAACGCGGACACACAAGCGCGACTCGTCGCGGCATGTTCTTACCTTGGTTCTTATTTATTTCAAACCAACTTTGCCGATATGTTGGTAGGAGGGGCCCGGGGTCGCATTATTGGTGTCTGTGCTACCGTTATGTTTTCTCGACGGCCTGCCTGGACACACAGCATCGCTTCGACGTGTGCTGGGCTCATGTTGCTACTACTGTATTAAGGGGGCGGTATTCAATCAAAACCCTCGAATACAATTTAAGATGCTGTTTGTTTACATCCAGGTTTGTCTGGTAGGCACGCGGTAGGCCATCTAGGACCTTGGACTTCGTACCTAGATTGCGCATGGCGCACGTGCAGCTGATAGTACCGCTGCGGTAGCGTCGTCCGCCGCAGAAGCAAGTGGATGGGCGACGGCGCAAAGTCCGCAGCCCCTTGCGCGCTGTCGGTTCAGGCAGACGAAGCTTAAGACCCGATGCAAGAGCCGTTGTGTATGTTGCCACTCCGCAGTCGACTGAGGGTGCAGTCAGTTTGGGCGAAACAATTGGCAAAGGGGAGACATCTGACCCCAGTCCATCGGCCAACATAAAATACTAGAGAGCAAGGAATATGACCCCGACACATGCATCAACAGAGGGGCCATGTCATGACAGCCAAGTTCGCTTCGGCAGGCACTCTTCAATAAATGGTCATTAACACAGCTGCAAGCGCTGTTAGACCGTATTGCTGTGGAATACGATGCACTCCTTACGGGTACTCGTAGGAGGTTCGCGTAGCCATCGCCAGCGAGCGCGGTATTGAGACCGTGAAGACCGGGAGCGGATTGCCGAACGCGTAGCACTGTATCATATTAGGGGTGGCTACTAATAGCATTGCCCCTGCGGGGGGCGCTGAGCAGGAGGACGCCCATGAGGCTTACCACGCAACAGCTATCGATTTACCGCTCTCCCCGACCCTTCGCCGCCTGCACGCTGCGGTACGCTAGATTTCACGAAGGTTTGGGTGAGACAGCTGATCCCAGTCCAGTGGGAAATGGAGAGTACAGAAAAACAGTGAACTATGGGTGGGACCACAGGCTGGGGCAGGAGGCCTCATCTAATCCAATACGTATTTTAAATGATTGGTGTGAGTGCACAAGAATACGTCAATAATCTCGGGAGCAGCGAAATTTCAGTCGAAGGCACAGAAATGGCTCCATGAAAGTTGGTCCAGTATGGCTTGTTTGAATGGGTGCCAGCCCCTGTCGGTGCTCCGTCCCAACAAGCCCCAAGCTAGAAAAGAGATTGTTGGAGAAATAGTGACCACCCAACCAACCCAGCTTAGCATGCGGTAGTTTGTTCGTTTGCAGTTTTCTGCTGTGTTTTTTTTCTTTTTGTTTTTTAGATAGACGCGGCGCTGAGAGCGCGCACTCAGCGCGGAGTTTATCCCGGGCGAGCCCCCCCTGCTGGGGCAAAAAGCCTCATCTAATCCAGTACTTACTTGAAATTGTTGGTGTGGGCGCACAAGAATACAGCAGGTCTCGCATGATAGCCAGCATATACACCTGATGTTTTCGAGAACTTTTGGCGCGAGGAGCTTGTATTTCCTCCCAAACCCTCTTTTTTTTCGAGAAATTATCCATGCTACGCTAGGGGGGGGGGGTAATATACCTGTTTTTTTTCTAAGGTTTCTCGACGAAAGAAAGAGGTTGCGCATGTCTCCCATGAAGAATGTTGGTTGGTAACTCCGCTGAATACCCCTCGGCGTTTCGAGTACCAGCCGGTGATCTGCGGTGGTACAAGACCCCCTCGACCTACCTATTTTGTTCTAAGGTTTCTCGCATGAAATAGCCAGCACGCGGTACATAGGCCTGATGTTTTCGAAAGTTTCTCACATGATGAGCTTTTTTTGGTTTCTCCCGCTTTTATTTTATTTCTCGAGAAATCATAAGGCCAAACCGACGGAAGATTTCCATGGCTATCGCATGCTTTTTTTTACATATGATCCCACAACTGCTAAGTCAGTAGTTCGTATGCGTGGGCAGTTTCTCAGCTGAAGTGACCCGTCAAGTCAGATTTGCTGTTGTTGTTGTTGTTGTTGGTGGTGGTGGTGGTGTTGGTGTTGTGTTTGTTGTTGTTGTTTGCTGTTGTGGTTGTTGTTGTGGTTGTTGTTGTTGTTGATGATGATGCCCTATTTCTGTTGTTGTTGTTAACTACTACCGCAGGCGGCAAAGGCGAGGAAAGCGTCCAGGATTTTCGCCATTGACCTCAACGAGACGAAGTTCCCTTTGGCCAAGGAGCTCGGCGCAACCGACTGCATCAACCCCGGCGCCAGCGAAACGCCAATCCAGCAGGTATGATGGTGGTGATGATGATGACGATGATGATGACGATGATGATGGTGGTGATGAGAGTGATGATGACGATGTTGCCAATTCAGCAGGGACACTCTACGTACTGTAGAGGTGAACCGTTATGTTTCTGAGGCTTTTTATTTTTCGATTTAAGGAGCTCCATATCTCACAAAAAGAAGAAAAGCTTTTGGTCAAACTGAAAAGAGCAGCCCGATCAACCAAACCATGGCCTAGGTACTGCCTGGGTAATACAAAGCAAAAATCATGAGGCGAAAAAAAATGCTATTGCGACTATTTTGGGGTAAGAGCCGTTTCAAATGAGAAAAAGAGGCCAAAAATGGCTACTACTTTACCTTTTTGTCGTAGCACGCGTCCGGCGTGATGAGGATCTTCGCACATCGGACATATCATCTCCCTATTGATGATCTGTTGATGATCTGTTGATGATCTGTGTATTTTCGGGGCAGACAGGTCCCTGGTCTATAAGATCTGCATGGCCAATAGATCATGTTGCGGGGTGAGAGTCGGAAGATCTGAATGATCTGGCACGTGTTTTTCTGGGCTGGATCTATACAGCGCAGATGTTGCACAAGATATCATAACGACATATGTAGGATTAAGATTATCTACTGCAGATCGTGATTTGCCCGATGTGTGTTTTTTTCTTCTCACGTTGCCTCATTTTTTTTTTTTTTTTTTTTCTATCCTCCGGCGGATGGGGAAAAATAAAGCTTTAGCTCACCACACTTCCACGTATTTTCATACGCGTCGTGTGTCGATTTAACTCATTTCTCCTTAAATCTAGACGGTGGGAGGTATGATATGATCACGGTTGTGATTTTCTCACCATAGATCATTTCCCTGAAATCTACCCTGTGGTCGCGAAAAAGTCTAACGAAAAGACCTCATTTCCGTGAAATCTAGCCAGTTGGTAACAGAAGAGAGGCTGAAAAAGCTTCCCGATGGAGAAAAAAACCCAGCAACTTCCAGGTAAAAATGTGAGCATAAAAACACCAGACGGCGAAAAGCTACCAGGTATAGGAGATCAGTCGTTTTGGACGCGCCAGCCTCCCGAACCCGCCCGCCCCCCACCTCCCTAAAATTGTTTTTGAAGAAGCAAAGTGGGGCGTGGACTACACCTTTCACGCTGCCGGCACACCCATCCCTGACCCCACCCCCCACGCCCAAACCCAGCCTCCTCCCCAAATCGACCCAACCCAACGCCCTCCCCGCCTTCGCCTCCCTAAAAAAGATCCTTGTTCAGGAAACAAAGTGGGGTGTGGACTACACGTTTGAAACTAACGGTACACCCCCCCTCCCCCGACTGCTGCCTCCCTAAGATACTTGTCCAGGAAACAAAGTGGGGGGTGGACTACACATTCGACTGTACCGGAAACGTCGGCGTTATGCGAGCGGCGCTGGAAGCTGCTCACCGTGGCTGGGGGGAGTCGTGTGTGATTGGGGTGGCGGCGGCCGGACACGAGATTTCGACGCGACCGTTTCAGCTCGTCACCGGAAGGTGGGTAGTGGGTGATGGTGCGTTTCGAGGGGGGGTGGTATATATTTCGAGATGGGAGCACCATTCGTAGTCCAGTGTAGATGTGGGGGAGGCGGGATGTGGGGTTGGAGATGGGGAGAAGAGGGGACACGGTATTTCGACGCGACCGGTTCAGCTCGTCACCGGAAGGTGGGTATAAAATGGGTTTTCACATTAACATCACACTTATTGCGTTTTGACAGGGGGGGGGGAGGACGGGGGGGAGATGGGGTCGTGTGTGGTTGGGGTGGCGGCGGTGGGACAGGAGGTTTCGACGCAGCCGTTTCAATTCGTCCCCGGAATGTGAGTAGTGGGTTTTATAGTGCCTTTTGAAGCATGTTGCTTTAGGTGACAAACTATTAAAAAGTTAGTATGGGATGTGTTATGCAGTACTAAAAAAGGGTTAAAGCGCGCTGTTTGAAGTAGAGGGTAGGGGAGGGTAGGGGGGGGGTGGGGGGGTCGGTGCTGGGGGGGGGAAGCGCCGAGGCACGATATTTGACACGACCGTTTCAGCTCTTCGCCTGAAGGTGGGTAGTGAATACGTAGTGTGCTTTGACGCACGCTGTTTTGGGAGTGCCGAGACGGTGGGGAGAGGAGATGGGGTGGTGGTGGTGGTGATGATGTTGGTGGTGATGGTGGCGTGGGTGATACTGGTTGTAGGTGATGGTGAAAGCGGTAGTGGTGATTGTGTGGTATCTGCCCTGAAAATGTGAAGAAAACGGGGACACTGATCTGACCGATGCGTGTTTTTGTTGGCAGGATTTGGAAGGGGACCGCGTTTGGTGGTTGGAAGTCCCGGTCGCAAGTGCCTGGCCTTGTGGAAGACTTCATCGCCGGGAAGGTGAAAACTGACAGTGACAGCCGCGTTTGTCGCTTTTCCTTCACTTTTTTGTTCGCTTTTTCTGCGCTTTCCGGAGACTCCTTTATTTAGTTGTTTCTATGCTTTTAGTAAATTTGTTCAGCGCTTACTCTGCTTCTTTTCTGTTGTGGTGCTATTTTTTTTTCGCCTTGTGTGCCCTATTTTCTGAGCTTTTTATTCGCTTCCTCTCCAGTCGATTGGTCGGATACGCGGGTTGATCGGTCATTCTTGTCGCAGAGCGCAGAGTGCTGTCCTCTCTCCTTTGTCTTTGTTTTCATGTGTGAAGACTTGGCTTTATTTTTCTTTCTTTGCATTCCTGTCACCAGTTTTGAACTTGTCAGTCTCGAAATTTGAAATTGTTGTCTGTCTTAAAGTCATGTTTGTTTCTTTTGTCTCGAAGTTTGACCGTTCGTCTGTGTCTTGAAGATTGAGTTTGCCTGTCTCGAGTTTTTACTTTTGCCTCCGTCTTCCTTCTTTGCAGTTGCCCATCGACCACTACATCACCCACAAATTCAACGGCGTGGAGGGGACAAACGATGCCATCGATGCCCTGCACGAGGGAAGCTGCCTGCGAGCGGTGGTCAAGTACAACCACTGACGTTGAAGTTGAGCAGGAACAAACACGCTAGCGATGGGACCGGTCGTTTCGGGCGCTACTGAACATGAGGAGAAAATACGCCAGCGACGAGACCGGTCTTGTGGGTCGCATCAAGACCTCGTTTGACCTTGACTCCTGTAGAACTGTACCCATGTTTTAAGGGCGAAAACTACTCGGATTTAGCGTGAGATGAAGTTTGTAGCAAGTAAAGGATTAATACTGTAATGCAGTCGAGGATATCGCTCGTTTTAAGTCGAGTTAAGGCCTCCTTTGACCTTCAACCGTATACTGCTTTGAAATGGTTTCTACGAGACCGGTCTTTTTGGAGCGCGTCAAAGCATGTTTCGTCCTTTTATTTACTAGTCTCGAAGAGACCGGTCGTTTGGGGTGCTACTGGCCATGTGAGGCAAACCCCACGCTAGTGAGGAGACCGGTCTTCTGGGTCACGTGAAGGCCTCTTTTGACCTTAATGTACCTCCGTCAGTGTAGGAGGTTGGTCTTTTGGTCGCGGCAAGGCCTCTTCTGGCCTTAACACACTACCTGGTATTTTAGTTTCTAGAAGACTCATCTTTTGGGTCGCGTCGAGGCCTCGTGTGACATGAATGTACTCCCTGGTAGTTTCTAGGAGACTGGTATTTGGGGAACGTCAACGCCTCTTTTGGCTTTACATGCTATACCTGGTAGTTGCTCCACAAACCGGTACAATATGTGGCCGTCAGGGGACATCCTGGTTCCATCCCCGGGTTTCATAGATGGATGGATATTTGATATATGTCACCCTGGGTGACCGGTAACCACCTAGTCCGGGCGTTTCAGCGATGCTGACTCTGAGCTGAGTGGTTGTGCACGCCTTCGCACCATACCTGGAAGATCGTTTGGGACGCGTCAAGGCCTCTTTTCGTCTTAAAATACTTGTCTAGAGTACACAAGCCTTTTTGGAGAGCGCGAAGGCCGTTTCAGAGTAGGGGGCGGTCAGTCAAGAGGTCAAACCGCGACCTTGTCGCCTGAAAAAACCGTTCCAATTTCTAGGGACCTAGCAAAGACATGTTTTGGGGCGCTCGCGCCAGCGTTTCGATAAAAGAATGTTCGACATAAGATTTGTTTCCGTGTCCTACCGACGACGCCAGATGTGAAGGTGTTACCTATTGAGCTACCGTGGGTAATGTATCACGACTCGGACAGATCTCACGATCTAGATCATGTAGATCATATAGATCGTCTATAGTAGATCCTATGTCTGCTGTTATGAGATGTTGTACAGAATCTGTAGAGTATAGAATACAGGTCCAACGCTGGAATATTTGCTAGATCATGCAGATCGTACGGCTCCCACCCGGCAACATGAGCTAGGCGCTGCAGATCTTCTCCTAAAGATCTAGATAATCAAGTAAGTGGAGATCGATTATCTGAGCGACCCGCATAACAAGTATAGTGACCGATTCCGTCAAGCAGACGCAGGGTTTCCGTCAGATTACCGCTTAAATGGGCACCATGCCCGCCTGCGAATTCCTCTAGCAACACCCTCCTCATCACTGTTTTTCGAATGGCTCTCGTCACGTCAAGAGGAAGGACAGGAGGGGCGGGATCCGCTCTACTACTTATAGTCTAGACAAGTCCGTTCAAAGCCCTCTATGGATCCTAAGGAACCTACGAGGCACCCCCCACCCGGGTAGAAGGGATCGCCAGGTGGGTTAATCGAGGAAATCGACGGGGAAATCATCTCAACCCATCCCCCCGCTGCTGTCTCTGGAAGTGGCCACACCAGGAAAATATAAATGCATTCGAAGCCGTCATATTATGGAAGAAAAAGTACGCAGAAGGCACCGAAAGCCGCCGCACAAGTAAGTCACGGCTGACGTCCTTGAAATATTTTTCATCAAGTAAGTGATTTTTAGTAGAGTGTCGCTCTCATATTTCATGCCACTCACCGAACGCCTCATGGCGCTCCGTGCTTGGTGCACGCGATGTCTGCCTGGTTGGTTGGACACCCGCCCTGCTCCGTCCCGTCATCGTAGGGGTGCGAGGGTCTTACGGCCTTACGAGCCTACGCCTGCAGCACATGAAATGAGCACACACACCCCTACCCTCTACCGTGGTAGTCTTCGACATGGGGGGGGGGATTCGAGCCCCATACTTTTTCAGGGATAACCATAACCTCTCTGCATGAGCTAGTCGTAGCGCTGACGGGTGGTTTCATATATATCTCCTTCAATTGCAGTTTGAATACTAAAAAAGGTGTCAGCCTCCTCGACTAACACCGTTGCAGGTATGTACTACATACTACAGTATTACAGCAGTTCCCACCGAAAAGCGTGGGGGGGGGCTACGTTGAACGGCATTCGGTATTATTTCGGATATATATATATAAATACTGCTGCGGGTTTGCACGCCGCGCGAGGAATGGGAGGCCACGAGATTTGGCAATAATTCGCGGGGCTTGGTTATACGGGAGATCGAGATATCGATGCTTTTACGGGATATTTTTGGACGGGATCGGGATATATATCACGATCAGCGCGGGGGGGGGGGGGGTTTGGACGGAAGCGGGATTTGATTATAAATCCCGCGGTAATAAAAATACAGAGGGTAGCACTGCTAGCAGCTGTTGTACTGATTTTTTCGGGGGCACGCGCGGTCAAGGTCGGGACGGGAAAATGTGGCCGAAACGGGAACGGGACGGGACGCGGGAACGGGAAACCGTGTGATAAGGGCCCATCTTATCGAAACGAAAAAAAAAGAAGCAGAAGAAGCCAAAGCATTCATCATTTTCCTGATCATACCCCCGGCCGTTTTCCCGACCACATTGTCCCCAGACCAATTTCCCGACTATTTTACCGTGTTGTGTTCCCGACCGATTTCCCGACCCGTTCCCAGATATCGTCCCGTCCCGTCAACCAAATGACTCCCGCGTACGTATCGGCTTGACGGTTATTTATATTATTGATAATAGATGGGATACTACCATCACCAAACAGCGCTTTTTCGGATGGCTTTGGAATCAACATGATATTCGTGAAACGAAGAACAAAACCTTTGGAGAAGAACAAGGATATCCAACAAAGAAAGCTGATCGGATCTTGATGAATGGTGGATACCGGTATATCATACTGCTTGTTGTATCATATGATATCGCACAGCAAAACGAAAAAATAAGAACAACAGAACAAGATACCAGGTACCTTGCACATGATTTTGGGCTCGAACGCACTGCTCGCTACGTCGCTGATAAAGCGGCTTGTCCTCACTCTCCCAAGCACACTCTCCGCGAACCCGATTGCTTGGCGACGCTCCTCACGCTTTCGTTGAGGGTGGAGGGGATTGGTGTTTCTTCGTCTGTCTATATGGAATCTCTATTATGATGGTGAGACAAAATATTCCAGAACGAAAAAATTTTAAAGAACACTTTCATCCAGCAGCAGCAGATAGCAGCGGAAGCAGCAACAGCGCAGTACCCGTATTAGCACAGCAGCACAGCAGCGAAAACATCAGCAGTACCAAGTAACAGCAGCCGCAGTACGAGTTAAAGCCGAAGCCACAGAAGCAGATATAGTAGCATGCCTCCCGGCGTTCATTGCTCTCTCATAGCTCGCGCATGGAAGTCTGAAGATGGGTTTGACCTCATGATATATATCTGTTCTGCAAGCGAGGCATATGCTTTTTCATGCGCGTGGCAAACGGGACAGTCCGTTATTTGAGATATTACGCAACGGGCCAGGGAGAGAGCATACACAGCAGCAATTTGTAGCTTCGTCATGCTGCAGGCTCATCATAGCTTCAGCTACTGCTGTACATCATGTACATGTACGTGCTGCTGTAGACTACCGGGGGTTCAAAAATATTGAGAGTTCGCAGTTCTCCACGACGCCTAGCTGCTGCTGTGCACATATACCATTTGTAGCTTCTTCGTGATTCTGCTGTGCATATAATATACCATTTTTGTAGCTTCGTGATGCTGCTGCTGTGCATGTACCATTTGTAGCTTCGTGATGCTCATCATAGCTTCAGCTACTGCTGTACATCATGTACATGTATACATACGTGCTGCTGCTGCAGCAGCTTAGCTGTAGACTACCGGGGGTTCAAAAATATTGAGAGTTCGTAGTTCTCCACTACGCCTGGGTGGCATGTGTTCTCGGGGATTACGAACTTTTCTTCCCCAGATCCTAGCACAAACCTCGCTTAGTGGCCTTTACAATGGCGACGCCGGCCAGGTAATCGACCCCCCCCGTGTGTCGGAGGTCAGAGAACACGTACCGAAGATTCTAAGAAATAACGCGAAGACATTATTAGCCCAATCGTGTTTGCTCAGCGTTGCGCGTCAGCGCAGAAACACCTTGTATGTATCTCGTTTCTTTTTACCTGGTATGATGTGATATGACACGACGATTGTACTGGACGATTGCCAACGATTGCAACGATAAATTTCCGTCGTTTCGGTTGTTTGTTCTTTTTTTTTCTGGTTCTGTGTTTTTCCTGTTTTTGGTTTCATCATGGATCATTTTCATGCCCGTGTTCCGTGGAATTGGCTCCCCTATCCCCGTTTCAGGTTTTATATAATAAGTAGGCCACATATTGCGTCCCGCCGCAAGCAGCTCTCACTACAGGGTACCTACACCGCGAGCGGTCGTGGGCTGTCTGTGACTTCGCAAGGATGACGGAAGTGTTTGTGGGCGATGATCTGTTGGAGCTGGCCAAGGCGAAGGAGCTCGCGAGCGTGATGGGTGGAGCTTGGCACGCGAACGAGGAGGATTGGGATGCGGACTCGGACACGGAACAAAGGTCTCCTGTCGCTTCCTCCTCCTCCAAGGTTAGTTGATTTTAACCCTTTTCCGAAAAACATCTTTACTTTACACTCATTTAAAGTGTTTTGTACCCACAACGGGAGTGCGCTGTTAAAAAGTTGGGTTTAGTATGCACGCATGAGCTCTCGGCTGCTTGCCCTTGTGTACTTGACGTGTTGGCGTGTTGCGTTGAGTTTTAGCTTTTGGTGTAGTGTGTTCTCGACACACGCCGATGGTAGCGGTGCCTGCCTGGCCTGCCTCCTGAGGGGTAGCATAGACGCCATGGCTGTCGCCTGCGCTCGGTCAAATGCCGAGAAGGTATACCTCGCGATCAATCAAAGGGCATCAATAGAGCTCCGTCAAAAAAATACCAGGCAACATACAGCAGCAGCAACTGCTGCAGTACCTGGCTTTACTTGCTATTAATAGTTGAGATGAGACATTATCCCTCCGCGGCAACTCCAGCTCTCCTTCGCTCACTTTTTCACATGTTTTGAACCCATCAAAAACCAGGCAGCATCATCGAGCGATTGAGTCGACGAGATGCTTGCGGCACATGACAATGCTGGGCGTGTCTTCTCCTTGCTGTCTGCGCCAGGCTGTACATGCGTAAGACACCCTCCTGCCAGTAAACACCCTGTCCGTAGCTTCCCGCTCGAAACACTACCAGAGGTACCCTGGTGGCAGATTGTCTACACCCGTGTGTCTACCTACCCCAAGTATACCAACATAACCACCGAGCCCTCCACCCTCTTACCCCTTGGACACATTTCCAAGCCTGTTTTCTCGGAAAGGGGGAAAGCCCAAACGCCGAGCGATGTTGTCTATATGTGCAAATATTTCGACGGGATAATTCCAAACGCCACCACTTTTTTTGTTTGTGGTGCGCGCCCGCCCGCCCGTCCGCCCGCCCGCCCGCCTTGTTGTGGAGAAAACCGACTCGAACATTGCTCGCAGAGGGGAGGGGGGGGGGGGTTGTTGCGTGCTTGGGGGTTCTTGTGTGCTTGCACGGGTACTCCGCTATGGTAGTCTGTACCTTGGTAGACTTCACGCAAGTACAGGAGTCTGTTGTCTGTTTGCTTGTCTCTCCGCCTATGTACAGCAGCAGCAGTATCCTCTTTGGGGCTTCAGAGGAACAAGTGCCGAAAACGCTGACGATTACTACTGCTGTACCGATTTTTCTTCATGCGCACCTTTAGGTGCGTGCGCATATAAGTCATGCACACCTACCTATCTTACTCTCGCACTCGTGCGCAAGGTTGACTTGTTGTGCGGTCTGCGAAAGGTGAAGGGTGACAAGGTAACCGCTTCAGGGCGGAGAATATATATGACCAGGGTACACACACCCTTAGCGACCCTTATCGATGCACATAACCCATGCACCCCCACCCAAACGTACTGACCATTATATGTAGACACCCTGATCCCAATATTCGGGCTAGGTTAGGGCTTAGGCTTCTGGTCGGGTCGGGACCTGGTACCAGGTATATCAAATTGACTTGCGGAAAGCGCCAGAGCGTGCGTTAGCAACACTCGATGAAAAATCGACGAGCAGTGGGATTGCTGATTGAACCCTATGCGCGATAAAAATTTGAAGGCAAGAACCGGGGAGGAGAACGGACGACACCCGTGATCACCCGTGATCACGGCTTGTTCCGAAGCTGGAAAGTAGATGTGTGCGAAAATATATATATATATACAGTATATACTTCGAAGTATAGTCTATAGTCTGTGTATATATTAGAAAAAAAATGTATATACCTTGTGGTAATAATCAGTACACTCGCTACTGCTTGTAAGTAGGATATTGAATAGGGGTGCAAATATTTTTTTTGAACAAATTTGAACTATTATACAACAGCAGTGGTAGTGTACGGATATACCTGGTACCAGTTCCTAACCCGGCCAAAAGCCTAGAGAGCCCTGACCTAGCCCGAATACCATAGGTAGGAGGTGGGATCAGGGCGTGCACATATACAATTCTGTACTTTGGGTAGGGGTGCATGGCTCATGCACACCGATAAGGGTGTTTTTTTTTTTTTTTTCGCCCTGAAGCGGTCACGTGTTGACCCTCTTCCTTTGGCAGACCGCGCAACAAGTCAACCTTGCACACGAGTGCGAGAGAGAGTAAGATAGGTAGGTGTGCACGACTTATGTGCGCACGCGCCTAGGTGTGCATCATTTTTTCGGACGATGACAGACAGCATGGACCACACCAAGCAGCGCGGGCCGCTGGGATAGGAGATAGGCAACGTACTCGTCGCAGTAGGTCTCCAATATAAGGACTGAGGAGATGTACGAGACTCGCAGCACGAACGATTGCTCCGGCATGCTTGGAAGTTCCTATTGATACTGTCTGTCGCAATATCATTGGCCTGCAATATAAATATGTATCAAGATTGAAGAGACACGCAGCACGATTGATCCGGCATATAATAAGTTTCGACAAAATCTTCGATCTCACAGCTGGAGTGTATTTTAATTTTTATAATAATACGTGAAAGTTCTTATGATGTGATGTGCATATCATTTGTAAGGAGGACTTGGGCCTTGCGGTTGGAAGTGGCAAGCTTAAGGGTGGGAGCGGTAGTGTTTTGGGGGAGGGGGTGAAGAGGACAGGGCCACAGAGAGAGCGAGGCGGCGGGGACTCTTTCCTTGCCACGACCGATAGCATTAGGCAGCAATACCGCACAGCCTTTTACGCGCGTTGAAACATACGCGCAGCAGTTACAAACCAGCCATTTATTATGTGGACAGCGGGTTGTCGTTCGATGCTTCTTCGGAGGTTCATAGGGGGGAGGACTAGGCCCTTGCGGCTGGAGGCGGCAGGGCCAGGAGAACAGGGAGGTACATCTAGTATTCGTAGTTTTTGGTTGTTGGAAACATCGTTTCACGCTTTTATCTGTATGTTGTGTTCTTTCATCATGTTTCTGGTTTTTGACACTCGCGCTACATTGTCAGATGGTAAATGAAATATCAATAATAATATCATGACGTTGTTGTTGTTGTTGTTGTTCTCACATTAACTCGCATAATCAAGTCCGTGGTCACAGGACAGGCTCCAGCGACTCTGATACTTATACGAGTAGAAGGTTGATATGATGTGACCGTCCGTACATGCATGTGTCGCTTCTTTTGAAGCCGGTCTGGTTGATATTAATAGTTCATACCTGGTAGTTAATGGACGCCGTCAGAGGGGAACGCAGCAGCACTCGTAGCAGGGAAACGTGATCAAGATATCGACATACATAAGGCTGGGCTGCTGGGTGGTGCGGGTAGACGATTGATGTATCGGAAGTGAAGCTTAGAATGATGTGTACAAAGTATACAACACGCACACCAACAAGCATGGTGATATAGAATTGGTAGTGGTACTGCTACTGCTGCTGCTGCACTGCTGCTGCTGCTGCTGCTGCTGCTGCTGCACTGCTGCTGCTGCTGCTGCTGCTGCTGCTGCTGCTGCTGCTGCACTGCTGCAATGCTGCTGCTGCTGCGCTGCTGCACGCTCTTGCTACGTACTATAGATAGTCCATATAATTAGATCTGGTAACAGATGAAGCGCACGCTACGCTACGTTTTTTTGGTCGTTCTCTCTGGGTTAACTTGAGAGGGAAGGCAATAAGAGACGAAATAAAATTACGATCATGTACGGAGATCGCCCGCTCGATGCAGCCCGCCCGGGCGGGAGCTGCTGGGGTAGACTACTTTAATTAACCATGTGTCCGAAGTTGGATGGTCATGTGATGTACCTGGTATGGTAGTACACTACTCGTACTGCTGTAGTACTATGCACTATATACGAATGCACAGCACGCGCGGCATGGTGAAACTTGGAAACTTGTACTGCTGCTGTTGCAAAGCTGTTCCTATTCCGTGGACCCTTGGTAAAAGCGCACTCTTCATTATTTTGGTCGTTATCTCTGCTCGTGCATATTTAATCAGTGTTCAATAGTTAAACTTTAAACGGGTAACTTGAGAGGGGAAAACATGACGAAAGGAGCAGCCTGGGCTGGGCTTGGCTACGTACTGCGGCATAATAGACGATACAACAGCTGCATGCAGTTGTGTTTTTACTAGAAAATAACAAGTAGGCTTCGTACAGCTGTGAGATCGAGGGCTCCGTCTAAACTAATATTTGCAAGCTGTGTATGATTGTTTGACTCTGACCGCGCGTGTTACGGGGATGGGTGGTATGCATGCCCTCGTTAAGGATGTAGGCGTGTTTTGTAGTGTTTGCGGAATTAAAACTGCAAACGAAACTGACGTTCTCATGTACTATTAGTACTAAAAAAATAAAAATACACTCCATCCAGCTGTGAGATCGAAGATTTTGTCGAAACTCATCTTTGCAAGCTGTGTGTGATACTCCGATCGCGCGTATCAAGGGTTGTGTGTCCTCATTAAGGATATAGGTCGGCGACTCCCCTTGGAACTACAGTGTAGCTATCAGTGGCAAGAGGGTGATGTTAATCAGTCTGTGCGCGGAAACTATAAAACCCGTTTTTGAGGGAGACAAAATGTGGCAGCTGTGGAAGGAAATGCATCAGCTTATCAAGTGTATCCTGTAAGTCGTATAACCGGTGAGGGGAGGGCGGTTTATCATGTATACTGTAAGTCGTACAACCAGTGAGGAGAGGGCAGAGTGTTCGAGGGGGTGGGTGGGGGGTGGGTGGGGTTGGGGCTAAAGGGCTTTAGGTCGCACAGATTGTAGGGGTTTGCTATACGCGTGGTGCTAGGTCTAGGTGATGATGCGGGTGGTGGGGAAGGAGGGGACGTTGGGGGGGGGGGGGGGGCATGAATTGGAGCAGCGGCATGGGTGGCTTTAGAAAGATATTGAGGTGGTTTCGATGTTACGTGGGGCGTTTGAGCAAAGAGGGCGCGAGGAAAAAAAAAGAGGGGGGGAGGGGGAAGAGTTTTTTTTATCTGGGCGGGGGGCAAGGGTTTTTCAACAGGTTTGAGTAGCATATATGTAGGGGCTTGCTGTACGCGTGGTTCTAGGTCTAGACGATCGTGCGGGTGGTGGGGAAGGAGGGGGCGTTGAGGGGGGGGGGTGGATTAAAGCTTCGTCATGGATGACTAGAAAGATAATGACGTGATATCAATTGCGTAGGAGTGTTTAGTACTCGGGCCGATTTCGATTTTAGGTGGGTCGTATGAACAAGAGGGAACGGGGGAAAAAAAAAGAAGGGAGGGGCGGGGCGGAAATGATTTGGAGCTACGGCATGGATGGCTAGAAATATAATGAGGTGATATCAGCTGGCTGGTAGCGTCCACTACTTGGGCAGATTTTGATTTTAGGTGCGGCGTTTGAACAAGAAGGATCGGGGGGGGGCGGGCGGGACACTTCAATATGTGCGCGGAAACTATACATCCTTGAAGGGGACAAACCTGACGGTTGTATAGTACCAAGAATACATCCCTTTATATCACCTGCGTGGTATTGTGTATTATTCTAGCAGATTTGATGTTACAGCTTCATAACTTGTTATTGGACATGGATCGCAAGATTGAATATTTCAATCGATAGGTGCAACCATGTAATTACCACGATTTTAACGTGCCGGTGTGGGGCTCTGATATCGCTAATTATAAGGAAGAGATACATAGTGCAAAATACAACAGGCGAGGTGATGTGGTCATGCAATGTCACCACCGTTGAGCACGAGGGGGAGAAGTGCAAATCGTCAGTGTTTTGAAAGGAACGCTTGGTGTACCCGCGTACTATCTACCTGGTATGATATACTGAGATATACTCGCGTTCGTATGTTAGCTGCCGGGCGTGTCCAAACGTCCAAAACCCTTTCACCGCTAAAACGATCCATATCTTTCTATGAAATTCATGTATACGTGATGCCAATTGCCTCTTCGCCCCAACTCGTCGGCGCGACCTGCCATTTGCCAGGCGCGTGTTCCTGAAACTCCTACGATCTCTTTGACGAGTACTAATCCTAGTGCTGATGCTGCTGCTGTTGCTGTAGAGTCAGGCTTTGCCGCTGATGGGCCCCCTGTAGGCGACGGGGTGCTCTGTTTTTGCTCTCCGTGGCTCGCGTGCAGGGCATGCCTATCCCACGAGGGTGGTGCGGTGTTCGGTACGGGTTCGAGTACGAGCGGAGAGCCTGTGAGTGACTCGAGAGTGCACTGCTATGCCGTCTCGTACTGGTACACCGGTACAGTAGTCGTTGTCCCTTGTTGGTGCGGTGCTTTGCCAGATGGCAATAACACCCGCGATCTAGTGGGACCCCGAGCTATCCCGGCATAGTGCGGCACTGGTACTATGTAGTGCAAGCTCGTATCAAAATCGATTTTCGCCGCATTGAACTGGGAGCCCGCACTAGAGGGTACCGCACTATCGCGGACCCACAACTATGGTTTGTGTTACACGCAAAAGCGCAAGAAAACACACCGCCTCGAACGAATTTCCAAGCTGACTTTTTAGACAACGGGAAGAGCGTGTCACTTTCTCGCGACTTTTTTCGTTGTCTGCCGACTTGCTTTCTCGCCACTCACTTTGCCACTGACCCGCTTCGCGATATTCGCCTCCCCCCCCCCCCCCGCCCTCTGTTTGCCTCCACGCAGCCCCCACCGACTCCCGTCAAACCCAGCAAGAATGATACCAGCGCAGGAACAGGAGAGGGCGGCCTCGCGCGCTGCCATGGCGTTGGGTCGAGATCGTTGCCGGGATCAACGGGGGGCGGGTTGCTTGACCTCATCACGCCTCTGAGACGAACGCTGTCGGAGTACCGCCGCAAAAACAGCAGCAGCGGTAGCGGCTGTGGTAGCAGCCACGGCGTTAGCGGCACCCGTGGCTTCAGCGCCGGGGGTGGGGGCGGCAGTGCGCATGATAGCGGCAGCAGCAGCAGCGCTAACGGTGTCGGTGGCGGCAGCGGAGGCGATGGGGGAAGGAAGGCGTCCGCGTCGTCGTCGCTGTCACGGCACGGGTCGGGGAGGCCAAACGGTGGCGGGGGCGGCGTGAGGCGGCCGGCGAACGGGAAGGCTCCCGGACGGCGAGACCCCGAGGCGGTTGCCCGGCTGGAGGCTGCGGCGAAGCTCGCCGCCGAAGAGATAGACCTGGAGGATTGTGACCCTTCTTGGCGGCTGCCCACGAACGTTGACTACTACACCGATCGAGGTGAGGGTTCCGGGCTGTGGGGTGCTGGTGCGGGTGTGGCGCGTTTTTGTTTCCTGCGTTTTTTTTGCGTGTTATTCGTTTCGTGTTTTTTTTGTATTTCTTGTTTGTTTTTTGCGGGAATTGCATTGTAAAGGACAAACACTTTCTTGTGGGTGGTGTCTTGTTGCAGACTAAAAGTGCGGTTTGGCAAGTATTTTTGTGGAAAGACGAAGGGGGGGAGGCGGGGTATGGGAAGGGGCGGGGAGGGGACGGGCGCGCAAAGGGTTGCTTGGTTGGCCGCGTGCCTTGTTTGCAGGGGCTCCGCCGCACGCGGGCAGTCCCACCCTCAGCGGGGGCGCCGTTTGCTCTGATAAAATCGCACTCGTTTTCTTCCACCGACGGCTATACCCTCCCGCCTTTCCCCCTCCTCCTTCGCCCTCCCTCCTGCCCCCTCGCCCCCCCCCCCCCTCCCCTCTACATGCTTTTCTTGCCTCTCCTCGCACGCGTACACCCGCCGCACATACAACAAACAATGCAAACGCGCGCACACAACACATATGCATGCACATGCAACACGCAAACGTGCACGTAAAACACAAACATGCAACACATACGAAACACATGCACATACAACGCATACACGTACAATTACAAAACACGAACACGCACATACAACACATACATGCACACACGACACCGCGACAGCCGCGTTGCTACGAGAGCTGGTTAAGGAGATGCCGGCAGACAAGCGGCTGTCGTTTCAGACCCGCGTCGCGAATGCCCGCACGAAGGAGGCCGTGGAGAGCCTCATGCAAGACTACGCGGCGCGGCTGAAATGCCTAGCCCTTCCCCACGCGCGCTCCCGGGAGATAGACCTGCAGCAGGTTAAAAAGGTGGGTTTGTTAGGTGAAGCGGGAGTTGTTCGCGTGCGGCCGCGTGGTTGATATGGTTGAGTCGCGACAAGGGTTTGGTATGGTGCGCGCGGGATTTGGCGCGATCAGAATGACGGGAGGCGTGGGGAGTGGTGTGAGACCTTTTGCTAAAAGTATCCCGCACTAATTGCAAGTAGTTCATACCTCAGGCAGATCACGGTATAGATCATACAGATCGTATAGATCATATAAATCATATAAATCATATAAATCATATAAATCATATAAATCATATAATTTTTCCGTTTATGAGATGCTACGCAAAAGCCGTAGCATACATGGTCCCATCCGGCAGACACGTGCGCAAGAGCCGTGTCCCAACGGATCCCACCTGGCGCGCACTATCTATAGATCGTGCAGATCATATAGTTCAGGAATGCGTCTGCCCTGAAAGATCTGTAGACCCTCTGATGTGTACCAGGTGTGAAGAAGGCTGTCTTCAAAATGTCGGACGTCGATGGGGCTGTAAAGAGGTACCCTGCTGCTAGCTCTTCCAAGACGTTGGATGAGGTCGCGCTCGTCTTTTTTCGTGGTCGCTGTACGTGGGTCCTGAAAGAGCTTCAGCCGCTGTGCTAAACTGCAAAGTTTGTTCAATTCTCGAACGATATCCTAGTGCATTCGTTTGTTAACCGTTGGTTGGCCTTTTTTTTCAGGGGGCCAAAGAACGGGTGAGGTTGTGGCCAATTTTGCTCTTAGGTCTATCGTGAGCAATGTGTTCAAACTCTTTCAAGTTTTTTTCTTGTTACGGTCAGTACTTGGAACGAGACCGGACATGGCCACCATTATTTGTGCTGCAAAAACGGTTGAAACTCATGGAACCTTTTATTTTTACTCATGATAACCACTGGAACGGAACAGGACGCTCGCTGCCGAAAAATTCGTCCCAAGCTCTTAAAAACGTTTTTTTTTTTTACTACCTTCGAACGAAACTGACAGGACACGGCCCGCGAGCGCGTGGTTTTGGACGGGAAGGAGATGGCTTTCTGGGGCAGCCCGTCCGATAGGCCCCACACCTGGTACGAAGAGCTTTGGGCCAAGGTTGAGGCTAGGGTCACCGACGGTCTGCTGCGGGGAGCATCTCCCGCAGAAACCGCGGGCCCTGGAGGGGCAGCGGAAGCGGTGGCGGGAAGCGGGGGCGGGGTAGCAAAGTCGGAGGCGGGGGGCGAGGCGGTGGTGGTGGATAAAGCGAGAGCGCTCGCGTCAGAAGAGTGGAATAAAGCGCGCGCGGTCGCGACGACGAGCGAGGTGTTTAAGGCCATGTCGAGGACGGGGGCTGGGGGCGACGCGTACTTCGCTTTGGTGGCTCTCTTCTGCACGGCGGACAAGCTTGTTGTTCCTGTGCATTGCCAGGAGTCGCCGATCTCAGTCGATTTTTTGAATGAGCCCGCCGGAGATTCGTCGAAAAGTAAAGGTCGTGGCGGAGGCAGTGGAAAGGCGGGGGCAGGGGCTGGTGCGTCCGCCCAGGCGAGGAGGAAGACGCTCGGAGGGGAGAGGTGGGGTGGTGACGATGTTCACGTCCTGGTGACCGTGCCGAGCACGTTCGACATTTACCTCCGTGACGGCAGGCCGTACGAGACCGGTAAGGGGGGGGGAGCTCGCGGGAGCGGCGGGGGGGGTGGCGCCCACGCTGGCAGGGGGGGCGGTGGTGGGGCTAGTGCTGTTGGTGCCCACGCTGGGGCCGACGTGTCCGTCGCCGTCCATCTCGTGAGAGTTAAGGCTGTCGTGGAGGAGGAGATTTGGCTGGTCGGTTCGAAGCGACCGCAGTCTTCTAGATCATTAAGCGGGAGTGGTCGCGGCAGCGGTAGGTTCGGCGCGAGCGGTGCTTCGGGTAGCGGCAGCGGTGGCGGTGGTAGCGGGGGGAGTAGGGGTAGCCCGCAGGATGACAAGGACACCCCGGCTCTCCGGTTTCTCCTCAGCCACCCTCGAGACGGAAGGAGAGCTTCGTTGTCCGCGTCGGCTCTCGGTCCCGACGGTTCATCGTGGCGGCAGCAGTCACAGCGGCAACTGGGAGGGGGTGGGGGCTCAGCTCGAGGGTTAGGGGCGAGGGGGGGCTCGGCACGGGGGTTGGGGGGAGGGGGACAAACTGGGGGTGATGTTCCCTCGGCGCCTCTGCTTACGCTTACCCGCACGGAGCGGCGTATGAATGTGGCGGTAGTACCTGAGCTTAGTACATTGTCGGAGATGGTGCGAAACTTTTCCCGGAAGATGGGCGCGGATGTGCCGAGTCCCGAGCCCCCGCGCGTTTTCGGGATGTAAACATTTCATGGGGTTAGGTAGGGTGGGGCGGAGAGAGAGTTGGAGCGGAAGAATATTTGTGTTGGGTTTCTTCTTGCACGCTACTTGATGCTGTTTGTTTTTGCGGGAGCTGTTGCTGTTGCTGCTTCATTGTTGCTGCGTAAGCGTAAGCGTAAGCGTAAGCGTAAGCGTAAGCGTAAGCGTAAGCGTAAGCGTAAGCGTAAGCGTAAGCGTAAGTGTTGTGTTGCTGTTGCTGCTGCCTCTTTGTTGTTTTGTTGCTGCTGTTGCTGCTGCTGTTGCTTCGGCGTTGTGCTGCCGTTGCTGTCCCAGCGCTGTTACGGCTGCTGCAGCTCTGTATTTGCTGTAGGATTGTTGCTGTTGCGGCGGCTCTGTTTTGTTGCAGCGCTGCTGCTATTGATGCAGCTCTGTTTTGCCTGCTGCGCTGTTGCTGTTCGCAACCTGTAGTTCTGCCGGCCTTGTCTGCCCGCAGTTGTGTCTGATTGTGCCGGCGAAAGATCTTGAAGGCTGTAGCTTGGTCGGCTTGGTAGCTCAACAAGCATGGCGCATTGTACCGACAAGATATGTATTTCACACTCCGATTTCTGTTGCCCCGATGGGTCGGCAATTTTTGTGGCACTTTGTACGGGCAAGATCTAGATAGCACGCTGCCTATCTTTCAGCAAAGATAGGGAGTGACCACACTACAGTGTCATGCGACATGGCCGCAAATAGGCCATTGCGGGATGCGAATGCAAGTCACGGTTAAAGTTATAATCGTAGGACGCCGACGAATCGCCCGCGTCCAGTGTATCGGTTCAATCGGCCCGCAAGGAAGCGTTACATCCATTTGTGTTCCGCCAACAGCTCTTCGCACGCTGTCTTTCTGTCGGCCTGGTAGATGAGCAAAGCAAAGCGTGGCGTTTCGTGCTGATGAGGTATTTTTTGCACGCTCTGTAGTTTTGATGCGTGCTATAGTCTATATACCATATGCGTTAGGGGTAGACGCTTTGTGGTGGCCACCATGTGTCTGACTCTCGCGGCTTCTCGACTGGTGAATTTTTTTTTCTGTGTTGCAATGTTGCAATCCCATTCAAAGATGTCGGGGTTGACGGCACTCTTGCGCCTCTTGACGGCTCCTTGACGGACGGCCGTCAAGGAAGGAACTCCGCGCACTAAAACTAGTATGATGAGCCCAAAGACGCCTTGACGGGTCGAGACTAGACCGTCAACCGGCATCTTTGATCCCATTCGTGTTTTACAGCGTTATTTTAATTCTGCCTAGGACATGGGATAGCTCGTTTGTGTTTTCAGTATTAAGGGTGTTTGCGAACTGCCATGCTTTTGGTTGGGTATGAGTTGGGTAGGAAGACATACTATAAATAGTGTTGAAACTGTTGAAACCGTCGAACGTCACCACTGCTGTCCAAGGCCAACCCAAAAACCCACGAAGTAACAAAAAACAGCGAAAAATAAAGGATTTACGAAAGGAACTTTTTTTTTCAACATTTTTTTTTTCACATTGCGCCAAACGTTTTTTTTTCCGTGGGGTTGGTTGGCCTTGAGTCATGGACGTTCGTCGGTTTGTCAAACATGTTTTTTTTTGTTTTTCATTTTTTTCCAATGCAACAGAGAAGAGGCTGGAATTCGCAAAACACCCAATCTATTTTGGAAATCGCAAACACCTTATCTATATCTATTTTCTGAAAAAAAATGTTTGGGGGGAGAGATATAGAGACTCAAGCAAGGAAGCTTGAGAGAGCGTATCGTGGGGGCGCACTTGACTGTGGCATGCGTCTTCCTGTCGAGGTCCCATTGGTCAGAAAAAGGCGCGCGGTAGTTTGGTTTGTGCCGGGAAAATGTGGTGCGCGACTGCGCGGTCTCGGCCCGGTGGGCAAGCAAGCGTGAGGCAAGCGTGAGCGGGTGATTTTTTTAGGTTTCGGAGGCCCTCTTTGAAAAGATCGCCGCCCCGCGATCGATTCATCGATTCAGGCTGTAGCGATGGTTGGGGCTGCTGTTTAGCCCACTTTCTTCGCCCACAGCTGGAACAAAAAAAAATGTTGAATTTACCTTGACTTTCAAAGCCTGGCCCTTCGATACGTCGTAGCGCAAAAAAAAACGACCTGCGCCTGGGGGGGGGGGGGGAAATGGCGGAATCTGGGGAATTTCCGGAGTAGTGTAGGAGGAAAAATTGGAGAAAATGTGGAATTTTCTTCGAAATTTATGAAGATATATCGAGAAGTTGTTTTGCAGAAGCAGTGTGGACTTTCAATCGGCCATTGTGTCGAAGCTTGGACCAAGCCGTGAACATTATCTATTCCTGATTTGGAAAATGATTGGACTCTGTTGCGGATCCAATGAAAGGTTGGTGTACGTGTAGACTATATGAGCCATTGTATCGAAGCGGTCCGAGCGAAATCTTAAAACCTTCTTAGTACACTGCTATATGGCCGTATGACTTGCGCATAAATATATATATATTATATGTATATATATATCCCATCTGGGTATTGCCGCTTGGCTCTCGCTCGTTTCGTCCTCTGGATTGTTTGACGACCAAGGCTGGGCCGAGCGGGGAGGGCGAGGGGGGGATGAGGGGAGTACTCATTTCACGCTTCACCGCAATCTTGAGACCATAGACCGACCCCCGTGTATCCCTACACCGCCGGGACGGAGAACGTCGGGTCTTCACGTAACAGGGAGGCATCGCGTGTGCACCACGCGCAAAGCGGCGCCGTGGGGTGTTCGGCGAGTCGCATGAAGGGTGAGCTGCATGTTACAGTACTTCCACCACTTGTGAGGCGGACGTCCGATCAAGGCTGGGGGGTCGGGGGGAAGGCGAAGCGGGGGAGGGGGGGGGGAGGGGCGTACTCGTTTGTAGCGTTACAGTACTTCCACCACTTGTGAGGCGGACGTCCGATCAAGGCTGGGGGGTCGGGGGGAAGGCGAAGCGGGGGAGGGGGGGGGAGGGGCGTACTCGTTTGTAGCTTGCCTTGTAGCCGCTTGACCATTGATCACTAATCCCTTTCGAGACTGTACCTTTTCCGGCCCTACATGAGGCTCCTCCAACAAGTGGCTTCGATGGGCATTTTTGTCGCGGGTGGCTGTGCATACCCTGTACATGTAGTAGGTCATCAACATGATTTTGCACTATTTTTTTTGGCTTTGCTATATGCACCGTCGCCTTGGAACGGTTTTGCCACAGGTGGCGCCAATGGAGTATTTTTTCGTGTCCGTTTTTCGGGGCGGGGTACAGCAGCGGTAGAGCCACTCGCGCGAGCACCATGGCGTATTCTCGGTACAGCCGGGGCCATAGTCCCGCTTTAGTTCGGCGACTGACTCTACGATTAGCCCCCCTCCACAACAAGCCGATTTCATTTCACGAACGTTCCATGGCTGCTCGACACGAGGAAGGATGTTCTGGGGAAAACATATCTTCCCATGTTTGTTCTTGTTTGCCAAGGACTATCGAACGAAGGCGTAGGGGTGACTTATTTTCAGGAGGTACGGCCGGGAGCTGGTTTCCAAATATAACCGGCAATTTCGTTAAATAAAAGGTGGGGGGGGGGGGGGCTACCATAGAATCAGTCGACGGTGAAAAATCGCCCGTCGCGACCTCTGTACTCCAATATGCGGTGATAGTGCGGGATCCCACTATAGTGCGGTTGTTGCCATATGGCAAGGCAACGCACTAATGAGGGAGGGAGGGAGGGAAGGAGGGGAGGGAACGCAACCGCTTGCTGTAAAAATGGGACTTTAATGCTGAAATACCGCATCCTTGGTGCGACTGCGACTACGTACAGCAGTAGTACCAGTGTGTTGTCACAGCGGCGCAGGCGTGTGGGCGATGATTATTCTTCACTTAACAGCTAGCACTGCTCTGCTGTGTGTCCTATTTTTTTCCGCAGCAGCTTCCAGCCGTAATATTGTACCAGCTTTTACGTTTGTGTTCATCGATCGGCTGTTTTTTTTTTTTTTTTTTTTTCGCGAGCAACTTCCAGCTAATATGATTGTGCGTTTTCAGGTTTGTGCTACATATTAACAAATTGATAATCGGATGTTTTCGGGCAGCTTCCAGCTATACGCATGATTGCGGCTTTTTGACACTTGGTTCTCGTCGGTGTACAGCGTGTAGTCTACGCGAGGAGGCGATGGGGGTCGTGGCATGCGAAAGGATGGTTGATGGGGGCGACTTCGTGTTGGCATTGAAACGATGCTAACAGAATGTATTAACGGCACATGTGTATGGTACCTTCGGTATCTGGCAAAAAAGCCTGCGTAATTGTAGGGTATGCATGTTTTCCATGTCTGGGTGAAGGGAGGGGAGGGGACCCAAGGCGAGGCGAGGGGGGCTCAAGGGGGGGGGGGAGGGGGGCGTGTACATTGGGGACGATGAGGGAGGGGTTGGGGTCGGGAGGGGAGAGGGGGCGGCGCAACTAGCTATCCCTACCCAGCTACTCTTCTCGTCCATGCTGCTTTTGAGCATCCTCTTTGCAGCCCTTTTTTACTCCTTGGCGTCGCTTTGTCTTCTCTGTTGTTGCATGAGCTCTTGTTGTTTATTTTCGGTGCGCTTTTTCGTTGCTCCTTTTTTTTTTCCATGGTGAACTGGTTTGATGGCCCGTGTCGCTGCGTTGAATGAGCGTTCGCTCTCCCCGTGTCTTTCCCTCCTGGTGCCCACGACACGGGTATCGGATCAGGAGGAAGGAGTGAGGGAGGGGAGGGGGGGGGGGGGGGGAGGATGAACGCCCCTGCAGCGAATACGAAGACATGTGAGCGCGTGCCTCCACAAGTTGGGCAAGGGTATGCCGTGCCGATACAAGCAAAAACATGGTGCATTACTAAAACCCGAAAAGTGCCTTTTCCTGCTGCAAGGGTCGCGCTAGCACAAGGGGGGGGGCGAATCGGAGACGCGGGGCAGGGACGGAGGGGGGGGAGGGGGGGAGGGGGAAGAGAGAGGCGCCTGGGAAGCCCGGGTCATCGATGACCGGTCAAGTGTGTTGTGAAGCCGTTTTCTCTCGAGTCGTCCTACGGTAGCCCCCCCAGCTATTGTTTTATCGAAATCGCTGGTTTTGAAACCAGCTTCCGGCTGTATCTCCGGAAATGCGGCGCCCAGTGCCGCCCCGACGACATCGCTCGATAGTCCAGGGTAAGCAAGAATATGTTTGATTATGTATTTTCATGTCGAGCAGCCATGAAACGTTCGTTGAAGAAAATCGCCGATAGCTGAGGGGGCTATTGTAGAATGGGTCTCTTGTTTGGGCTTGCCGATAGGTTGGCGGTTAGCGTTTTTTTTTTCTTGTTAACCGTGTTCTTTGCCGCCGCTGGTTTGATATACGAAACGCAGGGTATAACGCAGGAGTTTATGTACGAGTAGTGTATGAGCGCGCATTTTTTTTTGGCCTGATGGGAAATAGGAATTGCGTTATTTATATTAGATACAAATCATGTATGCGTGCATAGTTTATGTACGATTACACGGGTGTATGATGAGCGCATTTATTTTTTGGCCTGATGAGATATAGAAAGCACATTCTTTATAGTAGATACAGAAGACTGGAAGGCGGATTTTGTAGTGGAAAAATCAGGGGTCGGAGGTTTGTGGGATGAAGAGGAGGGCGTGTTGTGTTGTGCGCGGCGGCGGTGGCGGCGACGGCGGCGGCGGCGCCCCCCGCGCTTCTCGCCCCACATGCAGACCCCGGACCTCGGGCGCGAAAGTCGCACACGCTTTTTCTCCTGGTGCTGATGGGTTGGTTGGTAGTTGTTCGTTGTTGTTGCTTTAGCAGTAAAGAAAACGATAAAAATAGTATACCCTGGTATGTATTCGTGTAATGTTGATGATAATGGCGCTGATGATCATCAGCTATATACAATAATAGGTGTACTTTCGGCTGTTCTTTCGAGAGCTGTTAGTCGGCTCGACTTAACTCGCCAACTAGTTTATCTATTAGCCAGAAATAATAATAGTCGTTTCTCGCAGGTATGGCGTGCAGCTCTATACCGTCGAGAACGCTTCCCCACGGTCTGGGTACGAGGCGGATATCAGCTGAGGAACGTTAGGACAACGTGGGTCCAC